>BTGD01000001.1:1200000-1800000 GCA_037102785.1 Maudiozyma humilis | reverse complement strand
GACCACGGAAAAGTTTAAAGAGTACATTATAACAATCAGGGGGAGTAATGATGATACTTGGATCCAATATCTGAAGAGATTTGCAAGCTTCCTGGTAATTGTTGTTGATTGTGACTGTCTTGAAGTAAGAGCGGTCGGCATCATCTAAAAATTCAGCTTTGAAAATCTCGATGATCACTAATCTGTTCGTATCATTAGATGTGTAAATGGCATGATCTATCAATTTTGGATTATCACTTTTAAAAAGTGGGAAATCCTCCTTGTCAAAGGGATGTAATTCCTCAATTAAATGAAAATGGGTAATTCCCACTTGCTTCTTTCTTGTTTCCAATATCTTGCGACTCTTCACGGATACTTTAACATGGTATAGCGGTGTGTCAATTACATCGTCGAGACTCTCTAGTTTAGGCTTCGAATTTAGTAAAACTCCATATAAAACCTTGATATCATTGTGTGTTGGGCATGATTTCGACTTGTATTCGTACTTTGTTTTCAACATTAGTTGATCAATGAATGTACCAAAGGTAAGAGTGTCCATGTTTTGCCTCTTATGGGAGTATGACAAAGGGGTAGTGGTCAAAAGACCTACGGTGGGGTTGTCATGGTCCGTATCCTGCGAAACAAAATCATATAGATAAGAAGGATCGCATAAAATGTCGTCAATCAATCTGTCAGCGGTCTTCATGGGGAAATTGTTACTAACATTTGGGTAAAGCAAAGTGGCTCCATCATCTTTCATCTCCCCCTCAGAGCTTTCCATGTCAACATCCTCGTCCTCCTTGGCATTATCAGTTTCTTGGGTAGATTGTGGGCTTTCTGGCTCGTTCTTGAAGGGGTTATTGTCGTCTAGTTTGATAGCATGAAATTCGTTACTCGAATGATCCATATCTGCAGTTCCTTCCAACATGATTGATATTCGCCACTGCGTATAATTGGGTGTCTAACACAAGGCAATACGTCTGTTTCAGCTTTGGGGAAAATACGTGCAGTTGAGTAATGAATGAGTGAGATCCCGTCTCGATAATTACCTGTTAAGAAATTCCTATTGTTATGCACGTTTGCACTTTGTACATACTCTCGAGGTCCTCTTTCGCCACCCGATCCCCTCGCCATACAAAAAATTAGTTAGTGTTCCGCGAGCGACAATAATGCGGTGGTGATGGGGAGGAGTTAAGAAATCTCGAGGAGCAATTAGCATGTGAGACAACAGGATTAACGGAACTGTGCACTCTTGTTAAGAACTTCAATTCACCATTGACAAATTTTCTACAAAATTTGACTTAATTTCGTAATTTAAGGAGACTGGCTCCTGTATACACAAGACATGATATATACATGTATAATATAGGGGATGTGGTGTGACAAAATGAGAACGCTATCACTCTGGATATTATGGTATCAAACCATTTTACACTCTCTCGGCTGTCCAGATAGCCACCTTACAAACAGACTTAATTCCCTCCGTGAGAAGTTTGTATGGAACAGCTAGATGGGAATCATTTCTAATGGCAGTGTCGAGGTGTTCTAGCTCCTGGTCTCTGAATTCTTTAATTGTGTCAGTAAGTTTCTTAATCTCGGGAGGCTGATCAGTTGTACCATCTGTCTTTGACATATCAAACTGATTAGACAGGCAACGAAGCTGCTCATTGTAATGATTACCGATCACTGTCTCGACGGCTTCAGTACAGGCCATAGCGGCCTCTGAGGACAACAGCGCTGGGCCAACGCCCATGACTGTGGCGCCCAGTTTCCATAGAGGAGTGATCAATGATGGTCTGGTTCTATGCTTCAGTTGAAGGTTGTTAAACGTCGCACGGTGGTGGACCTCCTGTTTCCACATATGGTCTAGGATGGGTCTTAGATGAGGATGTTTCTGGCTGAGCACGTAAATCTGGCCTCTGTAGATATAGTCGGCGCCAAGTTCGCCAGCCTGGTCAACTCTGACCACACGGTCGAGATAAGCCTTTTGAGCTGGAGAAAGTTGTTCAAAGAGTGCGGGTGAGCTCTTCTTCTTGGTTGTTGTCTTTGCTGCGGCCATCTTGGCAGAGCTGCCGGAGAGCGCTCTTGTGGCAGTGGTGGTTGCCCTGTTGGTAATTAGACGTCTATACATGGCAAACGATTTCTTATTGCCTTAGTGTGGTAGGACAGAGGTGTAATGCTCTTCCATCAGACTATCTGACTGTTTGTTTTAAACAACGGCTACTGCAGAACAGGGTGCAGTACTGCGTTTCCTCAGGGGATATTTGTTCCAGGCGCGCGCCATGCCGCAGACGCTCGGACCTCGTGAGCTGCACCTGCAGAAGCACAAATCCTCAAATATATGCCACAGAGCGCGTTGCAGCTCCTCTTCTTTCGAATATTTGATGCATTGATATGTACATGTTATTTACTTTCTGTGTGCTTATATACAAACCACTGAAATGTGCTATCTTCTCGAATAGTTGTACTGGACATGACGTCTAGACGATATGCTCATGTGGCGCCGCAATGGTGTTTGCAGAAGTCAGCATGTCGACCATCTCAATGGCTCCCTGGGGCTTGTCCTTGTTGATGATGAACAAGCCCTGGAGCTGGGCCGTACTTACCGATATCTTCAGCCTCTCAAACTTGGCCATGAACTCGTCGCACAGCTTATGCTCGTCTGGGTAGAACTTGAGGAACATGTGTTTCACCTGGAACAAGGACGCGTTGCCGACGTAGACCTTGAAGTCGATTCTGCCGGGCCTCATAATCGCGGCGTCGAGTTTCTCCGGGTGGTTAGTTGTCATGAACGTGATGGTCTCCTCTGAGGACGTGACACCGTCGAGCGCGTTCAGCAGGCCGCTGAATGTGACGCTGGACTGGAACCCGTTCTCGTCGGACTGCGTCCTCTTGTTGAACGCTGCGTCGATGTCCTCGAGCAGCAGGATGCTCCGCTCGGGCATGTTGTTCATGAGGTGGTTCAGCCTGTCGTCGGTGAGGTTGTTCTCAGAGAGGTTCAGGATGCATATGTTGTAGTTGAGCTCGCCGGCCAGCGCCTGGATGAAGCTGGTCTTGCCGGACCCGGGGGGTCCGTAGAGCAAGTAACCCCTCCTGTAAGGTATGCCCCTGTCCGAGTACCACTTGCCGTTCTGCATGAACTCGTGTACGTCGTCGACGATCTTTTCCTTGAGTCCGTCGTCTAGCACCACCGACTGGAGCGCGCGCTTGGCCTTTGGCTGGCCGAACTTGCGCCACTCGGGGCCGAAAGAGGTGTATATGACGGTTTTGCCCTCGTTCGTCTTCAAGGCGATATCCTTGGCCTCGTTCAAGATGTCGTCGAACAGGTGCCTGTCCCTGTACAACGTGGTGAGCGTGACAGTTTCGTAGGGCGAGCTGTTGACAATATCAATCATCCTTCCCGAGCGCTCGCGCTTGATGAGGATGAACGCGCCCTTGTACCTGATCCAGTGGTTGCCCGGTCCCGGCACGAGGGAGAACTTGGTACTGATGGCGCCGTTGTCGTGCTGTATGTAGTTCGTGTTGACTGAGAGGTGCTTCGACACGCGCTTCGGGTAGCGGCCCATCCAGGTGAGGAACCAGGCGTACGACTTGTCCTTGGACTGTATCTCGAGGTCGACGATCATCTGGGTGTAGATGACGCGGGAGAGCTTGATGAGACCCGAGCGGGCGATGGCGAGGCCGGATCCGAGCACCATCAGTCCACCGCCTGCTGCGAAGTACGGGTTGTTAGCCATGGCGTCGTTGGCCATTTTCTTGATCTTTCCTTTGAGTGTGTCTGCTTCGCCGTCGGAGATTGTGAGGGCGGGGGTGCCGGGGCTGCCCTGGGTACCAGGGCCAGGGGAAGCAGTTCCTGGGGAAGCACTTGCAGGGACATTCCCCGAAGTATTAGGGTCTACTGGCACAGCTGACATCGTTGCCCTGTTGTACCTGGCTAATAAGGCTCATTACCTCGAGAGCGTATGTTAAGTACCACGGGGCACTCGGGGCCGTTTTTCAGCGCGGCGCGCCGAGTCACGTGCCCACCCCACCCTAAAATAGCCGCCGAACTCCCCACCCAGCATAAACAACGCAGACACAACAATGTATAACTACCCTACATAACTTTCAAATATTTGATCCGTCGGGGAGACAGTCGCCCCAGAGCGGGTAGCGCTGCTGCATGTTGTCCGGGTGCCACTCCGGGCACTCGCGCGCGATGACCGCGAGCAGCTCGTCGTACCAGATGCGGTACCCCTCAGCGCTGAAGTGGAGGCCGTCCGCCAACAACACGCGGTAGTCGGCGCCGCCGTTCTCGGTGAACAGCCGCTGCAGGTCGACGAAGGGCACGCGCTCCTCCTGCGCGAGCTGGCGCAGCGCGGCGTCGTACTCCGCCTGGCGCGCGCTGGAGCGCACAAACCCGCGGGCGAGCTGCTCGGGCTTCGCGCGCTCCCACATCTCGCGGTCGAACAGGCCGAGGCCCATCAGCACGGGGCACGCACCGTGCGAACGCAACTGGTTCAGGAGCGCGCGCATGTTCTCCGTGAACTCGGGGAGCGGCACGGCCTGCGGGCTGCCCGTGCACGCGTCGTTCGCGCCGAAGAAGAGCGTCGCGACGGCGATGTCGCCCGGCGCGTGCGCCGCGAGGATGTCGCGCAGCACGGGGCGCGCCCAGCGCGAGTTGTACCCCGCGTAGCCGCGGTGCAGCACGTCCAGCCGGCGCGCGTACGCGCTGCACAGCGCGGCTCCGAGGGAGAAGGGCTCCGTGCCGAACGCGAACTCGGTGATCGAGTCCCCGAACAGCAGCAGCTTGCGTGTGTGGGTGGGGCAGGGGGAGGGGGAAGTCATTGCAATACTCTGTGGTGGTGTGTGGTGTAACTCTGAGTGCAATTAGGGATGTATATACCGTTGCTACTTATACTATGTCTCTACCACTCCCTGCACTCCGCCGCACGTTGCGTCCGGGTGCCACACCCGCGGCACCCGCCTCGCGCCCTCGGGCACCCGCCAACGCCCGGCCTAGAAAAACGCGCAAGACAATGGCCGCCACAATGCCTGCCCGTGTAGGCGCTGGTTTTCCCGTGGCGCCCGGCCGTCCCGCTGGGCTCGTGTGCCGTTCCGTTCCGGCGGCGTATTGTTCTTCCGGCGGTCTGCCTGGCGGGATCGTGCATCTTCTTATAGGCGGTGGTGGGTGGTTGGCAGGTTGGCAGCATTGCTGGTATATATGGAATATTCAGAGTATAGGGGCGGCTACACTATATCAAATTGCCATCGCTGTTTGCACTGTTGTGTTCGTTGCGTTTATCACATCCATTGCGATCTGCTTATACAGTGGATTTGTTCGCTGGCTATTTTTAGATCTGATCCACACTGAAAAGTTGTACCACACTAATATATTAACAGAATAAACGAGATATTCCAATGGAGGCTTCTTCAAGTACCCAGGTGCTCAGCGCGCCAGTGGTGCAGGAAGCAGTTCAGCCACACTCCCACAGCGAGACACTGCCCAGCTGCGTCCGCTGCAAACTCGATATCACAACTGGTCACGCGTACGAGCTCGGCGACGACAAGTGGCACACAGAGTGCTTCGCATGCTACAAGTGCGGCAAGCAGCTCAGCTGCGACTCCGACTTCCTTGTGCTAGGCACAGGCACGCTCATCTGCTTCGACTGCTCAGACTCCTGCAAGAGCTGCGGCAAGAAGATAGACGACCTCGCAATCATCCTCCCTTCCTCCAACGAGGCATACTGCTCAGACTGCTTCAAGTGCTGCAAGTGCGGCAACAAGATCAACGACCTCCGCTACGCAAAGACGAAGCGCGGCCTCTTCTGCCTCACATGCCACGAGCGGCTGCTCGCGAAGCGCAAGCACTACGAGGAGAAGAAGCGGCGACTCACAAAGCATCTGCCCACGATTCCGCCAGTAGACTCCCCGGCTATTGACACCCCGCCCACACTGGCCCCGGCCCCATTGCAGAGTACCCCTATTCCCACTCCTGCTTCCCCCGTTGCGATGAAGATACCCGAGAGGTCCAGGGACAGGCCCATCTCTCCCGTGCGGAAACGCTCAAATGAGAGTGGTGGGCCCGGTGCGAATGCGTCCGCCCCGTTCAAACCACAGCACAAAAAGGAAGCGTCCATAGACGGCATGCTCGACGCCACGTTGGAAAGGGACCATCTGCACGTGTCATCCCCACATAACGCCGAGCAGACCAGCATCGACAATCTTTCCCTCGAACCGCTCGAGAACCTCGAGAACGACGGAGTCATAGACGCAGTGGTCCCGGAGTTCATACAGGGCATTTCGCCCTTGCTTAACGGCTCTGAGTTCTCCCGCAAGTCCAGCTCCTCCAGGGGCGGGCTCTTCGCAGAGGCGCTCAACGGGCCACCAAAGGCAGAGCTGGGGATCCCACCGGAACCGTTCAGCGGCCTCGGCATCATGTCCGGTGCGTCTCCCTCCGACTCCCCGGCTAGCCGCCACAGTGGACTACTCTCATCCCCACGCTCGGCGGAGAGGGACTTGCCACTGCGCACTGCCTCGGCAAACGGCATGAGGGACAGCAGGGGCCCCTCCGCAATGAGGGAGCATGACGCCGCCCTCGCCTCGCCATCGGGGAGACAGCACAGCCAGACGCCCGTGGAGCACGTCCAGGTGTATAAGACGCCCGCGCTCGACTTCTCATCCTCACAGACACACATCCGCGCAAGCATGCTGCCGCACACCGACCTCCAGGAATACAACGACGACCTGGAGCTGCGAGAAACCGACACCAAGATCGCGCGGTCGCGCAAGATCCTGCATGAGCTAGAGGCGGATATAGAGAGCCTCCGCGAGATCAAGCAGCAGCTCATGGCCGACATCACACAGTGCGAGACACACAAGGAGACGCTGACGGGGGAGATCGATGCGCTCAAGGACAGGAAACTCACCCTCGAATCGTTCGTGCCGTCCAGCCAGGAGGTCAAACTGCCCCCACCACAACCTGTACAGGCCAACCAGCACCGCTCCCAAAACTCGTCGCCCAACTTGTACGACGAGCTCAACGCCACTAAGCAGCAGGAGAACGTCGCCAGCGTGGCGAGGCAGGTCAAACCTAAATTTTGGAAGATATTCGGCTCGAATTCCCCTCCTAAGCATTCGCCATTGCAAAAGTCCACATCGTCTCATGGCGTGAGCAAACTCGGTGGCACCAGCCCTCAGCATCAACAGACTGACCAGACACACTTGGCACCAACAGATAAGCTAAAGCCATTCCTGAACGGAAAGATGTCCAAGTCCAACTCTATGCAAAATGTGACAAATGAAACTACATCAGACGGCAAGGACCTCTATGGATCAACATTGGTACAGAGGTGCCATTACGAAAAGGCACAAGTACCCAATGTGCTCATAAAATGTATTGAAAACATTGAGTGCGACACAGAGAACTTGAAGAGCGAGGGACTGTACAGAAAGTCGGGCTCCCAGGCAGTCATCGAGCAGCTAGAGAGGTCATTTGCTAAAGAGCAGGCTGTCGACTTGGCTGAGTACGATATCAATGTATCAACAGGCATTCTAAAGAGGTATCTCAGGAAACTGCCTGACCCAGTCATCACATATGCGATATATGAACCATTGATCGACGTTGTGAGAAGTGAAGACATGGCTACAAAGTATCCATTGGGGAAGAACATTGAGATTTCCACGGAGGAGATGACACCAATTGTAACAATTTTAAAGCAACTACCCAAGGAACATATTTACTTGTTAAAGGTGTTGAGTGTTCATTTGGAAAAAGTAATGAATTACAAAGAATCGAACTTGATGGGTTTGAACAATCTCGCCTTGGTATTTGCACCTGGCCTTATCAGGGATCTGAGTGGTGAGAAAGACATTCTTGATATGAAGGAGAGAAACTATATCATCGGATTTATCCTTGAGCATTACAAGCAATTATTTTACTAAACATATGCAGCTCCATATAAATTGAATTTATAGTAACAACGAACCATGTGTTGATGTAGTTCATCCTTCCTTTATAATAAGAAGTAATGAATAAATTATGTAACCATTTAAAAAAAGTTAAAATGTTATTTGACAGTAAAACTATAATGTTTCGATGTTAGAATGTATGTATTTCGAATGATTATTTGACTGTGCATAAAGTATATTGGAATTATTTGTTCTCCAGATAGCTTTCATAGCCAATGTTCTCAAGTTTCTCAGCCTTCACGAGAACTTCCTCCTCCTGCTTGAGAAGGAATTGCTCCATCTTGGTTAGATAACTGCTATCGTACACGCCCAACATTCTAACAGCTAGTAAGGCGGCATTAGTACTGTTGTTAATACCGACAGTAGCAACGGGAACACCTCTTGGCATTTGAACTATAGAATGGAGAGAATCGACACCGTCTAGTACCGAGCCCTTTACTGGAACACCGATAACTGGTAGAGGTGTCATGGCAGCAACCATGCCGGGGAGGTGTGCCGCGCCACCTGCACCAGTAATGATTACCTTGAGACCACGAGCTGGTGCTTCGATGGCATACTTGCTCATTCTGTGTGGAGTTCTGTGAGCAGACACAATTGTCACCTCAAATGGAACATTAAACTGCTCGAGAATCTTGCATGCAGCGGACATGACTGGTAAATCGGAGTCAGAACCCATGATGACGCCAACAAGTGGGTGGCCTTTACCCTGTTGAAGCATTCTAGCAGCAATGGAATTCTTTAGCTCGGCAGAATTACCAAGAATGTATTGCAGACGTCTCTCACATTCGACCATGGATGATGAGACCACGTTGATGTGCCCAACTTTTCTGTTTGGCTTCGATTCCTTGCCATAAAGGTACACGGATGACCCTGGTGTGGCCAAGGCACGTTCGCACGTTTTAAGCTCGCCGTCCTTCTCTGCTTCTCCTAGAACGTTGAGCATGATTGCATTGGTGTTGGTGGTGCTCAGACTGGTGAAGTTTGTTGGTAGAGGTAAGTCTAGAATAGCTCTAATATGAGCCTCAAATTGGGATGTGATGCAAGCATCAATAGTATAATGGCCAGAATTGTGAGGTCTAGGAGCAATCTCGTTGATTAGAAGCTCGCCGTTTTCTAGATAAAACATCTCAACGCCAAATATACCACATGATGGAAATGACTTCACAGCATTCTCTGCCATTAGCTTGGCTTTGAGTTGAACAGAATCTGGAATTCTTGCTGGAGCGTAGCAAAGGTGACAAATGCTGTTTTGGTGGATGGTTTCAACAACTGGGTAGGAGAAAACACGACCATCAATCGATCTCACAATCATGACAGCAAGTTCTTTTGTAAATGGAGCCCACTTTTCAACGTATAGAGTGCGGTCCTTTAGGGTAGCAAGTGCATCTGGAAGGTCACTTTCAGACTTGACGATATAGTTTCCTCTTCCATCATAGGCAAATTTCCTGGACTTGAGAACGAAAGGATATCCATACTCGTTTCCAACTTGGCTCAAGGATTCAACAGAAGGAACCTCAATTGCCTTACTTGTGGCAACCTTCAGACCATTCTTAATTAAGTGCTCTTTCTGGATGTACTTGTCCTGGATTAGTTCGATGGTCTCTGGAGAAGGATATATCTTTAGGTTTGGATTGATGGAAGTCAGCGTCTTCAGAGTTGGAACATCAACGTGCTCAATTTCAATAGTTAAGACGTCACACTTTGCAGCAAGCTTTTTGATGTCCTCGGGATTAGTGAAGGAACCATCGATGTGTTCGGTAGAGTTACTGATTTGCTTGGCAGGTGAATTAGGGGCATCCAAAATAACAGTGTTTACATTCAACCTGTTAGCTGCTTCAACTAGCATGCGTCCGAGCTGACCGCCGCCGAGAATACCTACAGTTCTCTTGTCCATTTTATGTTATGTTAGTGTCGCACTTTCTGCTAATGTCGGCTCCTTGTTTTATGTGGATATACACTCAGCAATTTCAGAACTGATTCCGGTTGTTGATCTAAAAGGAGGGCTTATTTAGAATTCCTGTAGCTGGAAATATGTTCAAATTGGTCTGTAAGCTACAGCAGGTTACAATGTATGGATCACGTACAACCCTCTTTATATATGGCCGAAGAACTCCTGCAGCTGCATCGGATTCGCGCATGCTTCACGGAAAAATATATAGATGGAGGAGTCAGATTTTTTTTCGTATGGCGCAATGCCGAGAAGTCAGAATACAAGAAAGCTTCACACTCCAGTGATCTCTAGATGCTGAGCGGCAAATTGATCATGCAGGCATAATTGTTACAATTATATATTAATATTTAATTTATATGCAGTTTCGAGGAAGGCTATTTCCGTTGTCTTTATATTTAAAAGGATAAAAAGTTCATGTTTGCTTGGCTATAACAGAGTCATTCCGCATCAAAGAAAATTTCACTTGGAACTCTCTTAGATGTGGGTATTTTGGAAGATATTTCTGTTTCCATGGATATATTAACAGAATCATCGAATGTGTCATTAGTTGTTCCATTAACCAATGTACTATGCTCGGTAATGGCGTTAATCTCATTTCGAAGGCTAGTATTAGAGTTTGATGAAGGAAGTGTTACATGTCTTGTTTTGAATTTCTGGGGAGGCTTTTCAAAAATCATTGATTTCGAGTGAACCACACTGCTTCTCGTAGATTTGTATGCATCTTTTAGTTTCCTCGATAGGTACTTGTCCAATATGAGATTGCCAATTGGGTGTCTCTCGATTTTGACAAGAATCTTGACAATGACACGCTTAACTTTTTGTATACGTTTCTCAAGAACAATGGAATTTCCAGTTACTCTTGAGGATATATTCGGAGTTGTGGACCACTTTTGAGGAGAAGACGTTTGTGAAGAATGTTCCAAGAACCCCGCGGAGGTGGTGATCTGGTTTAACATAAATATGTTTTTAATAGATCTTGAACGACCTATCTGAGCCTTATAATTGAGGATAAGTTCAGGAGAAAACAACTCGTCTGTGCTGGATAGATTAAAGGTTAACAATGCAGCAATATATTCAAATCCATTTGGAATAATAAAATTGTCCACAAAACTTTCTTCAGCATCCATCTTTCTTGATTTATCATTCTTGAAATTCTCCCTATATATGGCCTCGAGATCTAGTCTTGAAAAATCCTGTTTCTTTAGATTAAAAGTCGAACTCAATTGTAGGTCAGGAAAGTTCAATAGAATATCGATAAAATCATCCAAGTTTCTCTTGTTTTGACAAATAGAGTTCAGAAATTCCTTCAGTATATCATATACTCCTGATATTTCAGTGTATAGTTTATCTGATGGTGTAGTAGCAAGGTTCATCCTTTTTAAATTGTCCAACATATGCACGAATAGCCCCATTTTCTTAATCGTCTGTACGTTTGAATATTCAAAATAATGTGGCGAAAAGGTAAAATCTCTAAAGGTCGAAATGTACTCATCCCTGAGGGATAGGCCGCTATTGGTAATCATGTTTGGTGTGGTATAACCTGCAGTTCCCTTGATGTTCAGTAAGGATATCAACTGTAATATGCAAATTCTTCTGAAAACACTTGAAACGGTTTCATTGTCGTGCATTTCCTTCTGCAGATACTGAATGAACTTTAGCGTTAGTCCCATCCTATTACGATTGAAGGGGTCATTCATACCATCTTCAATACTATTTAAGAAAGCACCAAATGCAGAATTATGTGGTCGAACAAGCAACTTCTTAAATGAGCTAGTTCCATTTCTTAATTCTTGTTTAAGAGTCGACTTTTCTTGTCCAGCTTGGTCACTGCTATAAAGCATTTCTTCGTCTAGGTCGTAATAGAAGTCCCAAATATCAGGTTGGAATTTGAAAATTGGGTTAGCTGTGCCTATTATCACAAATGAATTAGCAAAATCAGTCTTTGGTTCTATGTGTGCTCTCAATGCATCGACGAACGAAATATCCATATAAGGGAAGAATAAGACAGGGCGTCCTTTGAAGTACAGCGCAGAATAGCCCTCTTCAAACCCTCCCATTAGATTTGATAATGACATGACAAACTGAGAAATGAGATCTTTAGAACATGTTGTGGAGTTTATGACGAGCTTTCTGGAAAATGCAGTATCTTCAACCTTTGAAAGTTCTGGAATAATGAGAGATAGAAACTTTAACACCTTATTGTTATAGTTCAAACGAAGGGGGATTGGCTGGGTTTTAACTAGGTCTGCACGAAGGGGCATCTGTGTCATGAAGTCAGAAAGTACAACTGGATGAAAAGTGGTAAAATACTGCAAAATGATATGATCTCTAATCACTAGCTTGTTTCCGTATGAGTCGACTTTTTCGTTTGGGTCAATCTTTAGAATCTTTGAAATATTTGGTTTAGACTTATCGAATATTTGTTTGAGTAAATCTAAATCTGATATGGATCTTAAGAGCCTCTGTAGTCTAGATCTTGCGTGTGTTGTTCGCAATAACGATAGATCCAATGAGTTAATCATGACGAAACAGTCAATTAAGAGTTGTAATCTGTCCTCCTTGGGGTATGTCATGTAATAATGCAAGACCATAACTATCACATGCTTGAATATTATAAAATTTCTCATTGTCGTGCCAACTGCCACTGCCTGGATATTTGCACCACGCTCGTTAGATTCATCCAATATTGTATTCACGACATTCAGGAAAAAAAGAGTTTTATCTGATTCCAATTCACTATCGAGTGTGCCCCAGGTGGTATCTCCACCTTCCTGGTCCTCATTTTCCTCTATTAACGTTTCTGGTCTTGTGTCTGTCTTCCTTAAAACAGGGGATCCTTCCTCTGGATGAGGTCGAGGAAATAGTTCATAGTTATCTGTATGTTCATTCTTGTAGAGCATGAAAATTGTAAAATCAGGTCTTCCAGGAAATCGCTCTACGCTATCTGGAATCATTAAGCTGGCAAGGTTGAGCGTTGTGCCATTGTTCCCGGTATATGCGCCCTGTGCTGTTGTTTTAAATCCAGGGATGCTTCGTGGGTGTTGGTATTTCAAAATTGCGCCTTGTTTATTGTCAAACTCGGCAGACACTATGTACTTGATATTGCCTCCATCCTGGACCACCGGAAGGTGAGTCTTTTTAGGCGACCTTACCATCGACATGGATTATAAGAGTTCGGGTGTAAACAATGCGAGAAACCTGTCAATTGATTAGACAAATCTAGTTTAATAAGCTTCTGTCGCAGAGCTGTGGTCAACAACCAGATTTCCAGCGATGTCTGGGATGGGATAGATATATGGTATAGGTGATTGCCCCCCCTATTTACTTGCAAGTGCCTATATACTATGCTCGGTGGGATAGTTTTTATTCACCCCTCCACGTACTACAAACGAGCGCAGTCCCGTATTCTGTTTTTTTCTTCTTCATTTCCCCAAAGTGGGGCAAACTCTGTACGACCGAACTTTACCCTAAATAGGCATAGAACAGAAAAAAAAGGAGATTCCACTGCCAAGAGGGTAGGGAAGGCAACCTTGGTAAGAGGGGCTGATCTAGACTATTTCCCGTTACGGTCGCGTGTGGTGTGGTTGATGTGAGACTTATCTAACTGCAATTCTTTTTAGAGTGTACTCCCTAGAGAGGCAGCTAAAGTAGAGATTATGCGTTGAGTTATCATGTGTGTATAATGCAGGTTATGTAAAATGAGGTGAGTATATATATATCAACCGAAATGTCTCGTTGGATGGCAGGGTCGTCCGACTATGCTTTTAGCGCAGATAGTTTTTCGTAGGTATAGAATACAATCGCGTTTGAAGGCACGGATCTAAGCAGCGTTATTCCAATGCCACGATAGAAACCAGCACTACCGTGTTCGGAGCGGATTTTACGGAAAGCCTCTACAAAACCTAAATGCTCCGTTTGCATTATTGACTTTATGGTGTCCACGGGGAACATACTACCGTTGAACGCTACACCTGCAGTAGCGCCACTGATTAAAACTTGCCACGTCGTCATGGTTTCGATATCATAGATGGCCAGAAACATTCTCTTTAGGTTCTCAAAGGTACCAAACCATATCAAACTGCCTATCGACTCTCTGACAAATGTACCCGATTGACCTTGCCATAATCCCCATATCCCCTTTTCCTTAAGGATGGCTCTTATAGTTGGGATAATAGAGGTGTGTCTTTCTTCATTCGTAAGCGATAGGCGCAAGTTTGACACCTGTAGCTGACACTTAATCAACTCTACAGGAGTTAGCACCAGACTAGTGCATGAGCCTGCGAAGGCTCCTGACAGAAGTATGATGAAAAAGTTCGATAGCACTGTGTGATTTAATAGGAAGTTGTAACATTGGTTATAAGAGAAGAAGAGGCAGGCATGTTCCAGAGATGCACCCAATAATGGCGACCCAATACCTTGAAAGAAACCACTTGCTATTCCTTCGTTTTCGTATGTATACTTTATGCATGACCATGTGGTTGGGAAGACTTGGGACCCTTGCGTCTGCATCCTCACCTTCACCGTGTCGAATGGATACTCTATGATTTTACCGATGGCACCCGCGATAGATCCAAAAAGGATATCCCAGAACGCAGCTTCGAATCCTCCACTTACTTCTTTGGACATGTTTTTTAGGGATTAGTGTTGGAGGTTATTAATGCTGTTGAAATGGTGTTACGTAATACAGTGGGCTTCGTTAATGGGTTCTCGTAACCTTGTCGTGTCTTGTAGTTTAGAAGAGAATTTCTATGCCGGAATGGTAAAAATAATGTTAATGAAGTGTATTTTGTTATCTCCTTGTTTGATAGACGTTCCTTATCAATCGAAGTCCTCTAAAATTATTGGGAAAATCCTACCTACCCGTCTATTGTCCAGCGTAACTCTGTGAGATTAGCGACCTGCGTCCGGCTGGCCAGACAACGCATGAAAAAAAATATATGCATATCTGTCCCACAGTGGCACATACAGCGAAAAGGGTGCCGTGAAACGCGCTGAGTGGCACAATTTTTTTTTGCGATGATGACAGCTGAGGATATGATGTTCATTTATGCGTCATATGTTAGAAGAAATACAAGGTAAGTCATCTGATGCCTTGATTCAGAGAAAGCTATTTGGAATAATTAGTATATTTAGAGGTATAATTATGTTTGTTATTGCCACCTCAAACAACGCTACCACTCATCTGACTTTTAAAAAAAGAATATATTCTAATAGAAACCGCTAAAGGGTAACTGAGGTAATAAATCTTAGAGATTCACTTGCGTACTGTCATTGCGATTAAGTAGCATATGTGATATAATATGTCTAAAACGCGACTCTTAGGATGGTAATAATTTCAAATACGATGCATTCTCCTTTCTTGTGTTCAACTTTCTTTAAAATCAACAAGAATAAGCTATGTAATTCAGTATTTTCTATAAATATTCTTGTACACTTGCATTAATTTCAGGATTTCTGTTTAATGTAGCACCTTCGGCTGGGCGGCAAGCTTCGTTTCGTACATTATGATATTTCGACCAGAGGCGCGCACTCACCGCGCAAAAAAATTTTCAATAATTTTTCAGCCAAATTTCGTCTTTTCGCATCGCGATCGTTGTCTCGAGGTGTGGACGTTTCAAATTACATACTATTTGAGACACTCTATCAAAGCAGTTTCTTATAGTCATTCTATTAATTTTAGCAAAAACAGATCATCACAAAAATGAAGTACCTAGCCGCTTACCTACTACTCATCCAGGGTGGCAATGCCGCCCCATCTGCCGCTGACATCAAGACCATTGTCGAGTCTGTTGGCATTGAGACCGATGAGGCCAGAATCAACGAGCTTCTATCTTCTCTAGAGGGCAAGGGTTCTCTAGATGAGATCATTGCCGCTGGTTCCGCTAAGTTCGCTTCTGCTCCAGCTGCTGGTGCCGCCGCCGCTGGTGGTGCTTCCGCTGCTGCCGGTGCCGCCGGTGAGGCCGCTGAGGAGGCCGAGGAGGAGGCTAAGGAGGAGTCTGACGACGACATGGGCTTCGGTCTATTCGACTAAGGGAATTAATCAAAATAAACATTATCCAAAATATATTTATTCTGCTTTCTTTCATCCTTCCACCTTACACCATGATCAATAATCTGCATTAATGTTGTACATGTGTATACAACCAATTATAGTTAATAATAATATATACGTACATCAAATATATGTTTGATAGAACTAAGTGATTGTTCAAATATTTTCTATTATCGATTGTGAAACGGTTATATTCGTTCATTTCGATATGTGGATTAAAATAGTAAATAAAGCACTTGTTTTGGAGACTTCCAAAATTCTTCCAAAATTTAAAAAATATAAAAATACCTTCCAAATTAAATATTTGCACAAAGAAGAACATCTATAATATTTGTTAAGATATAAGCATCAGATCTATATATGAGGCAATAATCTTTAATCTTTATGTATCGCTCTAGTTAACTTCTCCAGATTCCATGTTCAACTTCTTCAGAATATCAATAATCTCGAGTAAGGAGTCAATTGGATAATCGACAAACTCCTTGTGGTCCTGCAATATATGCCCATTAACATGGTTCTTGAGCAATACGGTAACACAACCTGCAGTTCTTCCACTTCTCATGTCATCCATTGAGTCTCCAACCATTATCAATTGCGATGGGGAAAGCAGAGACTGTTTAGCGATATGCAGTAACGGATCAGGATTTGGTTTGGTAGGTCTAAAATCTCTTGTCACAATATGGTCAAAATTTCTGCAATTGGCTGGAATAAATTTGGATACCAGGTAATTTACCGGCGTAATGACATTTCTTGTGCATATACTCTTCGGATAACCATGGCTGGTCAGATATTCCATCAATGTGCTGAGACCAGGTTGAGGTTCCATTTCGTTCATCGCATCTTCTTCGACCTTATGAATTCCTGCATGTGCCTTTTCCTTTTGTTCTTCTGTAGGAAGGTCATCAATGAACTTTAAAATATCAATTGACTTATCCTCTAATCCTATAGCCTTTCTCATAGCAGGGAACATCCATGGCTGGGGTATACACAACGTCCCATCCATGTCAAAGACTAACGCCTTGATAGCGCGTGTGTTTGTGATACCGGAAACTTTGGACATCTTCTTGTTGTGTGTGTATATTTTTACTCCTTTATTTATAGACTTGTTGGGCTTGTTGACCTGTTTATTGAGTGATACTGTTTTGATTATCCTCCACGTAATATTAATAAACTATTCACCCTTGAATTTACCATAACGAATCACGGCTGTAATAGCTGTCATCGTAATTTAACCTTCTCCTAATCACTACTTATATATAATAGAGAGCTGTAATTTACATATTACTCATCCTTACTACGGACGTTTCTCTGCAATGATCCACAGTTCCCGAGAACACGCGCAGAATACCACCGCAATTCTACATGTCCCCAATCTAGCTGAAAAAGGCGGTGTTAGGCCAGCAGGTCCAACATGCGTGGGATATCGAGACAATATGAGATAGCAGGAAAAAAGGGTGTAATCGGTGTCAATATTGAAACTTCTTAACATCCATTCGTAGTTATTTTGATACAGCTACGTCTCAATTTGTTTGGAGGGTAAGCTCAGGCAATTTGGAATCAAAAGTAACTCTCGCGAATTGTCATTCACATTTCCATACCCGTGTCTCCCTTATAGAACGCGTTAAAACATGTCGTCTAGTGTGCCTTATGATCCACAGGATCCATTGACGGATAATCCGTTTGCAGAGCATGGTGGTGCTGTTTCCGATCCTTCTTTTGCCCGTCCTCCAGAGAATATTGGAGAAGAAAGTGACGAAGGAGAAGATCAAGGAGAAGAGCCGGAGGTGCCTACTCAAACTGTGGATACAACTAGTGATATAGTCAGGAGCGACTCTGGATCAACGGGACATCTCTCCCATTCCTCACAAGCTTCATTGAATTCAGTTCCCAAGGCTCCCGGGCAACACGAGCCTCAGGTGCAGCAGCAAGCACAGCCACCAAAGCAACAAATTGATATAACCACTATTCTTCCGGAGCGAAAGGACACTGGAAAATTTAAGCTGGTTGTCAAGGTGACTGATCTGGAGAGAATCGGATCCAGTTCAAATAAGAAAGACAACCCAACTGTGGTGCTTGATTTCTCCAGCAACATCCCCACATTCCGTAAGAAAAACCACAAGAAAGTTAAAAAGTGTCATCAGGAATTCATTAACCTAACAAAATTTCTGAGAGCTAATATCCCTGAGTCATTTATTCCTTCGTTACCAGCTACCTATACAAACTACGGTATCAACAACGAGGAGGATCGCGTATCGACAATCCATGCATACCAAGAGTGGTTTAACAGAATCGCGGCCGACCCCCTTATCCTTCGCAATGAGGAACTGGCATTTTTCCTCGAGAGCGACTACAACACATATGTCCCAATTAACAGAGTGAAACCGCAAGTAACCGGTCTCAAAAGAAAAACGCTAAAACAACTAAGTCCACCCTACGATGAGGTCACGGAGTTGGCTGAATTCAGACCACTGGTAAAAGCACTGTATGTCAGGGCTCAAAATGTACAAGAGAAGCTTCTGAAGGCTAGTAGGTCGAGAAGAATGCTTGTACAAGAGGAAAATGATTTCGGACAGATGTTTGGGCTCATGGACAGCAACGAGAACGAGCACCGCCTGTACAAGCGCTACGGAAAGGTAATGACGGCGGTAGGAGACATTAATAGCATAATAGCCACAATGGACATGGCTACATTCTACGACGGTCTCGAGTGGATCGTCAAGGATGCATACGTCGTCAAGGAGACGCTTACCGATCGTCATTTCATCATGAGGGACCTCATCCAGGCGCAGCAGAATACCAAGGCGAAACAGGAGCAGGCACGCAAGCTCAGAAGCAAAAGAGACGCAAACCCAATTAAAATCGATGATGCACAGCGCAGCATGAAACTTGCCAATCAGAACGAACAAGAACTCACTGTTCAGTTGCAGAGAGTCACTGCCAACATGCTCATCGAGAGAAACCAATGGGTGTCGTGGTACGAGACGTGGTTAATACGCTCCATAAAGGACTACACACTGCGGAGGATTGAATATGAACGCAAAAAGCTGACACTGCTGGAGCGGGTAAGGACAGAAGTCCGCAGGGCAGACACCAACGGCGGTCTATCGAGGCTAGGTCGCCACACTGTATCCAATAAGGATGACGATATATCCCAAAGTGTGAACGGTGACAGCTGGACGGGCGACAAGCGCCGTCACAGCCAGAAGCAGATCGACCGTGTCTCACACACAGAATTCGACAAGTCTTTGAATGCCGAGGATCAAGATGGGTCGAGCACAGAGATATCTACGAGTGGAAAGTCCGCAGATGGCAAACTGTCCAACGGCTCCAACAACACACTGGACGCCCGCAGTGCCGCCCACATGCTTGGTATTACCAACTTCAACGGTCGATAAAAGAAAACTACGTAATCACCCCTACATATATCCTACTGAATTCACGCATATAACAACATACAACATTTACAGAAACCCTACCCAAGAAGAACACCATGGTATGTCAGACTGTCTTACAATATTGTGCCGAACTTGTCACTATTGACAATGATGAATCCAAGTTTAAACGCGACACTATCTCCGTGAACTGTACCACAGATGTGACACCACCTCCGTGAAATCACATGACCACACTTCCCAAATTCCAGCGAAATTTCCATACCGCACCGCAGACCCACACCTTCGCTACGCAAAAGGAACTCCCCACGTCCCCAGGGGACGCTCGCACAACCCCAATCCGCACCCGGGCGCCATCCCCTCCCTACTTTTTTTCACTGTCAGCGGCCCTCCACGCCTGTCCACTGGATCCATTACGCCTCTCCCCGTTGCCTACTCGCTGGGAGGACATCGGCTCAGACGGGGCCGCACAACGTCCATGTCAGCGAGCACATGTGGCCTGCGCCGCCCGGGAGGCAGTGAAAATTTTTTTTCACTGGCCGTATTACTTAATCATTTTCGTATGGGAGGAGGCAGCATGGAGATGGGTGGGAAAGTGGGTTCGCCACCCATTCTGCTAGTTGGACACTCAATGGCCACCTTTGGGATTCTACCCCCCTCTGCTCTGCCTTCTGCAAGCAGCACTTTCCCGGAACTGCCACAAGTTATTGGTATACTAGAAGTTGGTTATATTCAATTGTAGTCTTGTTAAAGTTTTTTCGTTTTTCTTGCTTCAAAAGAACCAGACCCACACATTCACTCAACTAAGTAATATATCAAAATGGTTGCTTTCACTGTTGACCAGATGCGTGAGCTGATGGACCACGTTGCCAATGTCCGTAACATGTCCGTTATTGCTCACGTCGATCATGGTAAGTCCACCCTGACCGACTCCCTTGTCCAGAGAGCCGGTATTATTTCCGCCGCCAAGGCTGGTGAGGCCCGTTTCACCGACACCAGAAAGGATGAGCAGGAAAGAGGTATTACCATCAAGTCTACCGCCATTTCTCTGTACTCTGAGATGTCCGAGGAGGACGTCAAGGAGATCAAGCAGGTCACCGACGGTAACTCCTTCCTGATCAACCTGATCGACTCCCCAGGTCACGTTGACTTCTCTTCTGAGGTTACCGCTGCCCTGCGTGTCACTGACGGTGCTCTAGTCGTCGTCGACACCATTGAGGGTGTCTGTGTCCAGACCGAGACTGTCCTGAGACAGGCTCTTGGTGAGAGAATCAAGCCAGTTGTCTGTATCAACAAGGTTGACAGAGCTCTACTTGAGCTACAGGTCTCCAAGGAGGACCTGTACCAGACCTTCGCCAGAACCGTTGAGTCCGTCAACGTTATCATCTCCACTTACGCCGATGAGGTTCTAGGTGACGTCCAGGTCTACCCATCCCAGGGTACCATCGCCTTCGGTTCCGGTCTACACGGCTGGGCCTTCACCATCCGTCAGTTCGCCACCAGATACGCCAAGAAGTTCGGTGTCGACAGATCCAAGATGATGGAGAGACTATGGGGTGACTCTTACTTCAACCCAAAGACCAAGAAGTGGACCAACAAGGAGACTGACGCCGATGGCAAGCCTCTAGAGAGAGCCTTCAACATGTTCGTTCTAGACCCTATCTTCAGAATCTTCGCCGCCGTCATGAACTTCAAGAAGGACGAGATCCCAACTCTTCTAGAGAAGCTAGAGATCGTTCTTAAGGGTGACGAGAAGGACCTTGAGGGTAAGGCCCTTCTAAAGGTTGTCATGAGAAAGTTCCTGCCAGCCGCCGACGCTCTTCTAGAGATGATCGTCCTACACCTTCCATCTCCAGTCACTGCCCAGGCCTACAGAGCCGAGCAGCTGTACGAGGGTCCAGCTGACGATGCCAACTGTATCGCCATCAAGAAGTGTGACCCAACTGCTGACCTAATGCTTTACGTCTCCAAGATGGTTCCAACCTCCGACAAGGGTAGATTCTACGCCTTCGGTAGAGTCTTCGCCGGTACCGTCAAGTCCGGTCAGAAGGTCAGAATCCAGGGTCCAAACTACGTCCCAGGTAAGAAGGATGACCTTTTCCTAAAGGCTATCCAGAGAGTCGTCCTGATGATGGGTAGATTCGTCGAGCCAATCGATGACTGTCCAGCCGGTAACATTATCGGTCTGGTCGGTATTGACCAGTTCCTGCTAAAGACCGGTACTCTAACCACCGACGAGGCCGCTCACAACATGAAGGTCATGAAGTTCTCTGTCTCCCCAGTTGTCCAGGTCGCCGTTGAGGTCAAGAACGCCAACGATCTACCAAAGCTTGTTGAGGGTCTAAAGAGACTTTCCAAGTCTGACCCATGTGTCCTGACTTACATGTCCGAGTCCGGTGAGCACATTGTCGCCGGTACCGGTGAGCTTCACCTGGAGATTTGTCTACAGGATCTAGAGCACGACCACGCCGGTGTTCCTCTAAGAATCTCTCCACCTGTTGTTGCCTACAGAGAGACCGTCGAGACTGAGTCTTCTCAGCCAGCTCTATCCAAGTCTCCAAACAAGCACAACAGAATCTACCTAAAGGCCGAGCCAATGTCTGAGGAGTGTGCCCTTGCTATCGAGAACGGTGTCATCAACCCAAGAGACGATATCAAGGCCAGAGCCAGAATCATGGCCGACGACTACGAGTGGGATGTCACTGACGCCAGAAAGATCTGGTGTTTCGGTCCAGACGGTAACGGTGCCAACCTTGTCGTCGACCAGACCAAGGCTGTCCAGTACCTGAACGAGATCAAGGACTCCGTTGTTGCTGCTTTCCAGTGGGCTACCAAGGAGGGTCCAATCTTCGGTGAGGAGATGAGATCCGTCAGAGTTAACATCCTTGATGTTACTCTGCACGCTGATGCTATCCACAGAGGTGGTGGTCAGATCATCCCAACTATGAGAAGAGCCACTTACGCTGGTTTCCTTCTTGCTGAGCCAAAGATCCAGGAGCCAGTCTTCCTTGTCGAGATCCAGTGCCCAGAGCAGGCTGTCGGTGGTATCTACTCCGTTCTGAACAAGAAGAGAGGTCAGGTCATCTCCGAGGAGCAGAGACCAGGTACTCCACTGTTCACTGTCAAGGCTTACCTACCAGTTAACGAGTCCTTCGGTTTCTCCGGTGAGCTAAGACAGGCCACCTCTGGTCAGGCTTTCCCACAGATGGTCTTCGACCACTGGGCCACCATCGGTTCCGACCCTCTAGACCCAACCTCCAAGGCTGGTGAGATTGTCCTTGAGGCCCGTAAGAGACACGGTATGAAGGAGGAGGTTCCAGGCTGGCAGGAGTACTACGACAAGTTGTAAGCATGTGAAGATAGTTATTGACTAAATGCAGGAATGTTGTTGAGTGTCATGGTTTGTTTTCAATACATTTGTTGTGAAGAAGCTTTTCTTCCAACTGATTTATGACGCGCAACACACGTTCTATGTTTTTTCTTTTCTTATTTTCTATTTTCCGCCACCAGCTGCCAGAGTGTCTCCCCTTTTTATTTGCAACGGAACAAGATGTCACTTAGTGTGTGCACTTTCTCTTCCGCACTATCCTCTCAATGAGTGCGCAAGTACGTGCGACAAGAGTGGAGCACGCACGACGTTTTGCAACGAACCATGTTCTCTGTCGCATGCTGGTGTTTGTACATTACACCCCAAATTATAATTTGTCTGTAGTTCACTATAAACCCTATATAACCAGTAATTTTAACGCTGTTACTTTTTAAATCATTGTGGTGGTGCACGCTGCAAATCACGTGGAAGTTACGACGTCCAATGGTAAAATCGGAGAGCAAGGCTACAACATAGCATTCCAGACGAATCTGTACAGTTAATGTGAGATTTTACATATCCAATCAACGATGAGTATAGAAAAATAGGGGACTGGCCCAATTGTGTCCGGTTTGTCCCCGGGAGGAAACATAATTAATTACCCCTTTCTCTGAAACATGATGCATCAAATGGGCGTGAGAAAGTAAACCCGCTTGAAGGGACAATAAGGCGCGGGACATGTACCACGGTCAGGCAAACATCTGAGACGCACCACCCGGGTAGCCCTGTCACGTTTCATACACTGACCCCTATTATGCGCCCCACTCCATGCACATATTGCTGTCGTCGCACATGACAATGACCGAGACAGCTTGCCTGACACACGGTGTGAGGCTAGGATAGTCAACTGGACGCACAGAGAGTCCCGCATACCTATCCCCGCGCCCCCTTTTGCCACTCACATTTCCATCCCCTCATTCCTCCCTCTTTTCCCTCTTCCCGCATCTGTAAATAGAACGCGGGGGATGGGACACCGCCACTGCGCCCCCTCCTCTCTCCGTCCAAGTCTCAGCTACCCGGTCCCCCGCCCCTCCTTCCACACAGCGATTGGCGCACAGCCCCCCGCCATCTGTCCTTGGCCAGCCATCTGCGATTCTCCCATTCATATTTCTGTACGTCTGCACGTCGCGTGTACTGCCCCCCCTGATAAACACCCGCACAACGATGTCAACTCCCCGGCGACAAAGCAAGGGGACCCGGCCAACCCGCGGAACAAAGGGGACGTCTAAACAAACCGACCCTCAGACACACAAATCCCCGTAGGAACCCCTATAGGCTGACGACGCGGGCTGCCCATTCCGCGGACGACCCATTAATTTTCCGCAAATGGTATACGAAAACGACGCGGGAGCCTATTTGTTTTTTCTCTCTTTGCTCCCCCGTTTTGTCCACCCTGTGTACCACGGTGTACGCCCAGTTCTGAGGGCCCCTGGCTCCGTGCCGGTTATTAGAGTTTTGTGTTATTGAGTGGGCTGGGCCCAGTATGCCGTTTTTTCTCCTCTCCCGTCCCACTCCCCTCCTGCGCGCTGTATGCTTGTTTCCTGGGGCGCCATAAGATGACCAATTTGGGGGAAATGGCTGTACAAACAGGCGATGTGCGTTCTGATTGTGCGCGGGCATCTCCCCCCGGCCGGTCCCCTTTGGGAATTTAGGGTAGCGGGACACAGAACATGAGAGAGGGGCGCACAAAGGACACCTCTTGCATTTCCCTGCTCCGGTATATATTGGGACATCGCAAATCAGTCTACTGTAGTGTGTGTATATCCTTTTTGTCGCCTGTTTCCGTGTTTGTGTGATGGCCGGGGTACATTTCTATTTTGTTTCTGCCACCTACGCTGTTATAACACCTGTTTCCTTGGTTCTGGACTCTCTCTTTTTTTCTATCTATTGTAACTTCTGATATATAGGAAAGGTAATAAAGTCATACCATACGTGACCGTTACAGAAACTAATACTCAACAGTTAATTTCCCCAACACCACCAGTCGTGATAAGGCAAGCTACACATCAACTTACACGGTATATAAGACCACGCAGCTATTGCAAGACATTTCCAAGCAGCGTCTCTTTTCCATATTACAATTTTACATCAAGTGTGCTATTTTACTATAAGAAACATTTATCTTCTTTAAAGAACAGCAACTTTGTTACGAACTCTCCAACCGGCAATTTCACCAAACCTTCCGAATATTGAAACCTCATCTAGACACCCCTGCTAGAACCTGCAATATTCCACACACATTAACCAACACTCGTTACTATTCTCTCCAGCCCGCATTCTAGCCGAGGCTGCGCGTTCCAGTACTAAGTTGACAATATCCATCCGTATTGTTGCCCTCTAGTATTAAAGTTTCCTATTTGGGGTAAATTATTTCTTTACCCTTTTGTCCTTTTGGAAAAAAAAACATCGGTCGGTTCAAAAATTTCCGTCCCCGCGTTTATCTTCATTCGCTCAGATAACACCGCACAGCAATAGCTAACGGCCTGGACCCTCCACATTCTGTGTTAGGATACCACAACAATACCACACAATACAGGGCTTCTGATTCCTCATTCTGGGTATCTCCCCCATTTTTTTATTGTTATCATTATTATCTTCACTACTTTCTCTAATTGGAAATGACTGGTTTTCTAAAGCAATTCAACAAAAAACACCAGCACCACCGTAGTCTGCCTACGGACTCAACGGTTGCTTCAACTACTGTTAGCAACGTTATCTATTCACCACCACCACCTTTGGATCGGAGTCTTTCCGACACGTCAACTCCATCAGACCATATACCTCGCAGCGACAACTTCGCCACGCCAACAGCCCACGGTGTAGATGTGGCAACCTCGCCCACCAAAAGCGCTGGATTGGCCCTAAAGAACTGGTTTGCTGACTGGTCTCCACGCAAGAGCAACGCGAACAAGCATTTTTCATATGACAGACCTGGCATCCAGCGGATCTCTAGCGGTACAAGCAGCCACAGTAGTCACAGCATAGGCACCTCCAGAAGCCGCGAAAGTGTATTTGACACCTCGCTGCAACGTTCCATGGAGATTGCCAAGTGTGAGATTGTGCTTAACGGCGCATTTGGTGACCGCAAGTTCGGCTTTGTACCTGTTGTGGTGGCCAAATGTGGTTCCATCATTAAGCAACATGGTCTAGCGACATCAGGTCTATTCCGTATTGGCGGTAACAAGAAGCGTATCGACCATCTCGCATACGAGGTGTTTACCCGTGAGCCTTTCTACGGCTTGAACTTTGAGTACGAGGCGCCAAGTACTCCAGGTGAGAGGGCCAAGTACACAATCCACGATTTCGCTTCCTTGTTGAAGGGGTACCTCAACCGTCTCACGGAGCCTGTCGTGCCATATTCCCTGTTCGAGGAATTTGTGCACGTTATCCCAGAGTATGATGCCCGTACATCGAAGTATTACGACATCATCGAGAATCCAACTTCTACTGAAGGCGAAATTTCAGCTGCCAAGGAGTCTCTCCGTCCAAGCGCAAAGACCATTAAGGATATCGCACACAAGTTCCATGATGTCGTGCTGGCCATGCCATGGGAAAACAGAGACCTTTTGGTGTATATCCTGGATTTGCTCCACATGGTGCAGAAGCGCTCCGCCACCAACCTCATGACTGCGCAAAACCTTGCCATCGTCTTCCAACCTTCACTCCTCTCCCCAGAGGACCTTATGACAGACATGGACGCCCATAGACTAGCGAGACACTCTTTACACTTTCTGATTGAGAACTTCGACGAGCTTGCGGACGACCACCTTTTCGAGGGTAGTGCTTAAACCCTAACATACCCAAGCATCCACTCCCCTCGCATTTTGTACTACTATTCTGATGACATGACACCTAACGACCCACCATCTTTTGTCAGTCCAGCCGCGGAGATATTTTGTTCTCTCTTCGCGCACTGGCATATGTGATAATATTACTACCTTTTATAAACACCCATTCATATCCTTTTATTTTTATTTATATCCGAGAGTCCCATCCCATTCGCTGTAATGATGACGCATGACAGAAAGTGATCTGTGGGGGCACCTCCCCTGGCTGATCAGTTTTGATATCGCTGTACACGAGCTGACGTCACGCAACTCCACGTGGTTTCCCGAGAACTCGGCCCAGAACACCCACACACCGCTGCCCCGCCGCCCTTTCCCGAGAACACGCACCGACACAAAAACGCGCCGCCGAGGCGCCCTGCCCGCCCGATTTCTCGGCCTGGGCTCACGCGTGCAGCCAATGAGGGCGCCGCATTCCGTGACCCCCCAGACACCCGCGCACGGCGCCACACGCAACCGCGGCAAAACAATACAAAAAATTGCGTCGGCCCTCTTTCACGCCCCCCCTCAGGCCTTGAAGCCCTCGGAGGGAAATGCCCCACTGCGAGGAAGGAGAGGGGATCCCTAAACGCATGTTCCACACACGCGCGCTCTCTACGAGCCATCCATCACCAGCCAATGAGGATGCGACTGCGAACCAGACCTCGGGGTCACGAAGTGCAGAGTGTATATAAGACACAGGGGAAGCAGTAGAGATGTGTCTGGGCGCTAGACGGTCGCGTACTTTGGTTGGCTTCTGCATAAGTTCTTTTTTAACTTGTTTTCACGGTGACCTCATAGTTTTGTTATTCTCATAGGAACTCCATCCATCCATCCAACCAGCAAGGACCTTTTCGATTCTCCCACGCTCCAACCCCCACGCCCCCAACACATTTCTATTCTGTGCTTTCTCCGGTTATTCCCCTAGTAAACACATTCAATAGAAAATAAGAAAAAAAGAAAGAACTAGTATATATTTATTGTACTTCTCTCTGTTATTTCTTTATCCCACTTCAAATATCCGGTTTTACTGTTCTGCATTTCCTTCCAGATCATATAAATATTTCCCCAGGATACCACATAGCTGCAGTACTTCATAAGTCTCCCCGCATACAAATCTTCAATTATATATTGTTGGTTTAAATATTTTTAAAGGGATTTCATTATTATTACTTTCTAGTCACACTTCATTCTTATTCACAATATCAAGATGCTAAGAGCTCTAAGAACCCCAACCCTGAGAAACTCGTCTATGAGACTCATGTCCACCACGGCCCACCCACAGCCTTCCATCGGTAGATTCACTGGAAAGCCAGACCCAAACACCGGTAAGTTCACCGTTTCCTTCATCGAGGGTGACGGTATCGGTCCGGAGATTTCCCAGGCTGTCAAGAGTATCTTCAAGGCTGCCGATGTCCCTGTCCAGTGGGAGACCTGTGATGTCACCCCTCTGTTCATCAACGGTCTGACCACCATCCCAGACAAGGCTGTCCAGTCTATTAACAAGAACCTGGTCGCTCTAAAGGGTCCTCTGGCCACTCCTATCGGTAAGGGTCACAGATCCCTGAACCTGACTCTGAGAAAGACCTTTGGCCTTTTCGCCAACGTCCGTCCAGCCAAGTCCGTTGCCGGTTTCAAGACTACTTACTCTGACGTCGACCTAGTCCTGATCAGAGAGAACACCGAGGGTGAGTACTCCGGTATCGAGCACGTTGTCACCCCAGGTGTCGTTCAGTCCATCAAGCTGATCACCAGGGATGCCTCCGAGAGAGTTATCAGATACGCTTTCGAGTACGCTCGTGCTATCGGCAGACCTCGTGTCGTTGTTGTCCACAAGTCCACAATCCAGAGACTATCTGACGGTCTGTTCGTCAATGTTGCTAGAGAGCTGGCCAAGGAGTACCCAGACATCATTATGGAGGAGCAGCTTCTAGATAACAAGGTTCTGAACGTTGTCCAGAACCCAGCCTCATACACCGACGCTGTCTCCGTGTGTCCAAACCTATACGGTGACATTCTGTCGGACCTGAACTCCGGTCTAAGTGCCGGCTCTCTAGGTCTAACCCCATCTGCTAACATCGGTAACAAGATCTCCATCTTCGAGGCTGTCCACGGTTCCGCCCCAGATATCGCTGGCAAGAACATGGCTAACCCAACTGCCCTTCTTCTATCGTCTTGCATGATGTTGAACCACATGGGTCTAAACCAGCACGCCGACAAGATCCAGGATGCTGTTCTATCTACCATCGCCAGTTCTCCAGAGAACAGAACCGGTGATCTAGGTGGTTCCGCTACCACATCCTCTTTCACCGACGCCGTCATCTCTAAACTATGATCTGCTAATCACACAAGCTAAACATATATATATGTATACCATCATTATCGTACAATAACAATACACTCTGTCAATGAACATGTGTCCAATTGCGCTTTGCCTAAGTGCAGGTAGCTGTCAACGTCTGTAAGTCCGACGGCCGAAGCGGTTTTCCGAAAGCCGAATACAGTCGGGCGAACTTCAATACACCCGTTCGGCCGAATGGACAGCCTTATTCCACTCATAATATTCAAAAAAAGGATATAATAGACATACCCCCCTAAACGATCCGGAATACGACTGAGGAACACATATTCGGCCTCTCGGGCTCCGGCAACTGCCTCGTTTTCAAAATCTCGAAACGGAAGCAAAGAAAAATACTTAGACAATACCCAGATATATTGCTAACCATCTATTGTGACGTATGTAAACTCTAAAATATACTTTCTTCGAACAAACAGCCCATTGTTCTTAGCTCAATTGTTTTTAGTAAAGCGATGGAGCGACATCCTTGCGTATCGTAAAGTATAAACGATATTGAACAAATACCAAAGTTGCTATAGAACAAAAGAAAAGGGTGCAAATATATTTCTGAGGGTGAAAGCACTGACTTAATGCGAATACGTTGATATGGCTTTTGTGGTTAGAGCACTTCTGAACAAATGCGGGGAAAGAAAATATTCGGAATGTGCTGTCAGGTCATATCGGAAATTATTTCCTTGACATTTTCATATTCTCACATGAAATAGCCGCTTATCGGTGAACCCGTCCCTGTGAAGTAATTTATTAATTACGCTAGAATCTATATAATTAAGAATAAAAGAATTCTTAGTTGTTACTCAACAAATCGAGTTGGTCTGCCTTATGGAATTGTTGACAGCCTTCATTGTTTTCAAATGCTTTTGTTACCTCCGACAGCTGCATATCGTAGAAGTCCTCTTTGATATAGTTAAACATAATCGGCGTTTCACTTGGAACAGTGGTATATTGGGCGATAACCTCCTGAACTTGCGATTCTTGCACATGCTGAGTTACTTGGAAATCCGTCGACAGCCTATTACATTTTACCTGGACCCATTTGGTCTTGTCTTTCTTGTCGCGCATAAAATAAAAACTTGGTGTAATAACAACCATAACCAGAAGGTATGGATGATCCACCAAACCAAGTTGTTTGGCCGTCTCAATGATATGCAAGTCAGGGTGGGAGAGATTCCATTCCTTGTGCATACGTTGAGAGAGTTCCTTGTATTCCTGCTTCTTGTTCTCCCTCTGTTGCTCAATTTGATCGACGATATCATTAATTTGTGCTAATAAGGCTACGTCCTTTTCATTTGGGGAGTCAGTCCGTTTAATGTCATTTTCTAAGTAACTGGCAGTGCTCGTGAGCATTTTTTTGATATCCTTTCCTTGGTAGCTCTTCAGCTTGTTTAAGTCGTTCAACAGGCTTCTCATTTGGAAATGACCCTCCCTGCGTTTTTCAATGATGTTCAATATAAGTTGGTCCTTGCATTTCTTGGTGTATATTTGGGGGTAGAACTCGAATGGAACCTTAACACCACTTGGTAATGACAGGTCAGTGTCGGTTGATTCATCCAAAGAATTGAATACAACTGTGATGAAAGGGGCGATGTGCTTCAGAGAATTGTCTGGTGATACATCATCGTCTGGGCTGTCATCATTTTCATCAGTATTCGAGACATCGTTTGGGAACAGAAGCACGTTGAACATCTTGTACAAGTTTACATCGTATTCTTCAGGTAGGAAGTGGAACAACGATAGTGTAGTCTCCTTTAAGGGACCGTCATCTGATGGTCGATAAAGGGCAGTACTAATGAACGTCTCATTTATCATGTTGACATCAGTACCTTTACACATTTCGAGATCGGACACCAGTGATTTCATAAACACTGGAAGAATCTCGTACAGGTAGTCGATATCACCAAGTTTTTGCTGAACTTCGGTGTTGAAGGAGTTCACGATTGTTTTGGCTGAGACATACGCTCTCTCTGAGAATTTGGAGTCTGTTGCAGATATCAGTCTCTGTAGTTCCCATAAGGTTTCTGGCTGATACTGTGACTCGTTATCGGCATCCTGAGCTACCTCAACAATTTCGCCATCAGTTGCATCATCACTATGCTCGTACTTCAAGTGATACAATGGATCATTATGTGACGTGCCTCTGTACCAGTCCTTATCGTAGTTTAAATTCTTGAAGTCGGGTTTTAGAAACTGGGTTGGCGCGAAATTGGCAACAGCGAGGGCGAACAAGGCGAGGTAGTTTTCAATTACCGAGTTTAATGGAATGGGCATAATGATAGTTGGCTCTGATATCTCCCTCTTCTTCACTGAGTGCTGCATCACACTGTATGAGGGTGGTTGGTCCTCGGCGTCGTAGTCATCGCGGATCATCATGTTAACGTCGTCCTCACTTTCGCTACTACTTGATACGTCAAGGTTATTCCGCAAGGTGGGTGTGGTGGTATCTATGCTTCGCATGGATTCATTTGTGTCAGCCACAGTGTACGTGTTAAGTGGAACTAGGGGCGTGTTAATAGTAACGCTATCGTTTACCTTTCCAGATGCCGCATCCGTCACCGCAGATATCTTGTGTGTAGAATCGATGGAGGCCGAAGATGAAGAAGAGGATGTGCCAGAGGAAGAAGGTGTAAATTGAATTAAATTTCTGGAGTCCTCGGGTAGAGCAATCTCTCCGGAGTCAATATTACGTGGAGGTACCGCTGGGGGTGCTGCAGAGGAATGTGCCTCTGTGGGTTGATTAGATGGGAGGACGCTCTGTGGGATAGGCGAATCGAGAGAAATAGGGACCGAGGGCATTGGATCATTCACCTCTGGGGGCAGCTCATTACTGAATATGAAATTGGCAGCATCAGCAAGGTTACCATTCACCCTCCGCATCGCATCCAGAGCCACTTCCCTGTCTATTCCCATCTCCACCAGGGAGCTTACATCATACTGTTGATTGGACATGACTAAGGATGTGTTTTACTAGCGTTGTGTAATGATCAAATCACTAGAACAAATCGAATGCACGACACTATAAAGATATGTGAAATTAGCCGCCGAGGCATAGCACTCCACACCCTTATTCCTCCCCTGTCTCCCGACCCCTCACAAAACGCCACCCAGCCACCGCCTTTCCCTCGCAGCATTACGCGGGCCAGCCAGCCGACCGCCCTGCAAGCAGGCGTAAGAAAAAAGGGAACCAGGCGGCAGTTTCTCCACGCCGCACCGTACACAGTGATTCCCACGTGATTATCACGTGATCTCCCCTCCGATTGCGTCACGGCACGTAATCTCGCATTTGTTTTTCTGTGGGCTGCGCTCTGCGGCCCTTTCACTAAGCGAGGACGTCCCCGCATGTGCACCTCGTTTGTGCACCTCGTTCAGTCGGCTTACTCGGTGCCGTGTCGGCCGAATCGGCCGTCCGACCTATTGTCTGGCTTCCCCTCAGCATGCGAGATGATCGACCTCACACTGCGTTTTTGCGAATGTGAACCTCACATACACAGAAAACTCCCTAGAGAGCGGCCTTCCGAAAACACAGACACGGGTTTCCGTCGTCCCAGACCACGGCCGAAGGGACACTCCAATATTCGGCCGAAAGTCAACAAAAGTAATGTTCAGAGGACAAGCGCAGCATATCTCCCTTCTCGCGGGCTTTTCGGTTCGTAACTCGCGGAGGACGTGCTACAGAAAACACCTGAGCCCCAGAGCATCTTGCGCAGCGCATTCAACAACAACGGAAGGAGCGGAACCGCTGTATCTCCGCTGAGCACAAACGCTGCCTGTGCCTTCCCGCAGAAGCAGCTCCTGCGACGGCGGGTGCTACCCATTTTGGTGAGGATAAAGCGCAGAGAAGGCCCTGCGCAAGACCCAGACGTCCCCGGAGAAGATGAATACCTGCCCTGTCTCTGCGACCGTCCCGTGCCAGATGACTGTAGGGGGCTGTTTAACGCGTCGCTTTCAGAGGAACTTGTTCTCTGCTGCTAGTTTCTAGTCCTGGTAATATTTGTTTCCCCGATTCCGTGTTTCTCCTAGTACAACGAAAGAAGAAGGAGAAAACAGCCAAGAGGGGGCACAATTGCCAATTCAACGCGTTTCACTCTGTTTAAGTTGGCTGTGTATGTTTCTGGTTACTTTTGCTTTTCTTTTCTTTCCTTTTGCCCAGTGTTCCTCTGTCCTGTGGTTCGCTCCTCCGAGAGTAGCCAGGGAAAGCCTTCGAAGGTCCCCCATTGCTCCCTTTGGGCACTACGAATATTTTACTAGATGAATTGGAAGCAGCCAGGGCAATCGCGCAGAAAACCGTGGCGCTCGTACTATTTAAAAAACTTGACAACTACAGCAGAAAAAAAGGTTATAGCGGTCTTTGTCTGCAGTCCCTTTCTTTCCCTTGTAGTACACAATTATCCAAGGACTCATCGAGCAGTACTAGGATAATGGTGCTATTTTCCCTTGTTTCTCTTGTTTGTTTGCTTTGATGTTTTTTGTATTTATTTTACTTCAGATGTTTTTTTCTCTTTGTTCTGCCGTGCCGTCTTCGCTGCCCTTAACCTTGATGCATGCATGCTCTGCGTCCGTTTCTTCGGCGGAGGGGGGTCAAGAACACTGAATTGTTGCGGCAGTGGCGCTACGGCGTGCCACCGGGTTTGGCCGGCGGGGGTACAGTGTCTGCCATTGTGTTGTGCGCCGCTTTCTCTAACAGTCGGCCCGTCGGGTCTCCTGCGTTACAGTGCGCATGTGGTGCGCACTAACTTCGCCGCGGCCCTGCTGCTGCGAGGGTTTCCGACCGAGATGCGCGTCGGAGCATAATTTGCAGTTCGGTGCAACGTCGGAGACCTGCGATGTAGTTCATTCTGCTGGGCGATTGCGCCAGCGAGGAAAGAGGCGTTTTGCGTTTTCTCTGTGCTGTTGTTCTTGCTCTTCCCCTCTTCTGCCCTGGACGCTACTGCTGTTTTTGTGGCGGGAAGTCCCTGTGGCTACTCGAGGAGGGGCACGGAGGGCAGGAGCGCTCGCAGCTACACATACGTATTTCTTCCGCTTTATCCAGTTGAAGTATATATTCATTCCGCCGTGGTTCGTGAGCTACCTCACTCGCGTTTCTCTTGTTTCCGTTGTTCGTGTACCTTGCGGATGTACTTTCTTTTGATTTAATAGCGCCCCTTCCCATTCCTTTTCCTTTTTGCTTTCTTAACCTTCACATAACTCGCGACTGCATTCGATGACATACATCGTAACATATACGTGATTATATTTATTGGATTTGGCGTCAACCCCCTCCACAGATTTGCACCACCTCTCTTTCAAAAGTTTTTTTTTCTGTTTAATATATCAGTGGAATTTAAATTGTTCTTATTGTCACAGACATACATCGCACCTGTGCACGTCGCCAGGAGCACATCAAACATACAAAGCCTTCTTTCAAGAATATACTACATTATCTGAAACGAAGTTTTTCTTTCGAGCCATCATACTGGAATTGTTATATTTACACCTGTTAGTTCTATCAACCAAGAAATACAATGCCAGCAACTGCTGAAGATCAGAACGGAAATGTGCCCGCATCGACTGAAGCAAAGGACACAACTACTACTGGTGTACAGTCGATAGAGTCCTCTGCAATCCATTCGGGTGCTAGCTCTAATTCCCTTATGTCCGGTAGCAGCAATGGAAGTTTGCATGATGCTGCTGGACAAGCAAACGCTCACGCACATAACCCGCATCATCATCAGCACCACCAACACCACCAACATCATACACATAACGTCGAAGGTGCTGCATTCCCTGAATCCAACGACTCATTGACAGTACCGACATTGGGAAACGTTACAGCTGCCTCTTCAGGTACACATCCGCAGGGTAAAAGCCAGCAGAATGTTGTCTTCATTCACAAACTTTACGATATCCTCGAGAACAAAGATCTTGCGCATCTTATTTGGTGGTCAGATAATGGTCATTCGTTCTTCATAAAACCCAACGAGCAGTTCAGCAAAACTCTAGCAAAGTACTTCAAGCACACAAACATCACCTCATTTGTCCGTCAATTAAACATATATGGTTTTCACAAGGTCACGAATCTTAACGAGTCCAGTTCATCCATGGCAGAAAAGGAACGCCATACGGCAGAGGTGGCGGCTGCAGCTGCAGCTGCTATGAGTCCAACCGACAAAGAGGACAGTTTAACCAACAAAGACAACAATGACAAACCAGCCCAAACCTCAAGTGATGTTACTTCAGTAAAAATTTGGGAGTTCAAGCATAGTGCGGGGATCTTCAAGCGTGGTGATCGAGAGAGTCTCAAGTATATCAAACGTAGATCAAGCTCACGCAACAACTCCAATATAAACCGTAAGAAACTGAATCTACTGGCTGGTCCACATGGTCACATGCAGGGGATGCCTGGTGTTCAAGGATCTGTTGTGCATAACCACAGCAACCTAAGCTCCTCTGTAGACTTTGACGGTAACGACCATATTGGAATTGCACGTACTCATTCGTCGTTCACACCATATTCCTCGTCTGAGAACATGATAAATACGCAAGGTTCGTATGGTCAGGCAATGGGGCAGCAGGTTTTACTATCAACAGGTCAACAACAGCAGCATCAACAACCTAACTCAGGTTTCGCTTCACAGGCAGGTCTGAAGGTTACTAATGAATTTATGACTGAACAGTTCAACAGCCTCAGTAACGACATGATGCAATTACTTAATGTACTACAGAATTTTGTGACGTTACAAAACTCCATAACCATCCATGAAAACTCAACCAAGCCAGTCTTGGATAATTTCCAAAACCAGTACAGTCTACTGTACAACAATATATCGAACCTGAAGAATAATCTTATGAGTAAATACCAGTCTCTTTCATCATCCTTCTATGAACAGCAGCAATACATGCAGCAGCAGCCTGTTGGACAGGGTCCAGGTATTATAGGTCAGCCTGTTCAGTATCAACAAATGGCAAGTATTCCCCAGGGTTATGGGCAAGCAAATCAAGTTTATATTCCACAGCAGGTCTATGTCACGTCATCTCAGTCATCCTTGCTACCAAATACTCTCTCTCAGCAGCAACCTGGTGTTGCCATGTCAGCATATCCGATGCAACCAAGCCAACAGCAAATGCCAGTTCTAGCTACAAATAGGACTGTGCTCAACACACCACAGCACTCGATAGATGAAACTAATTTTGCATCTGTAAAACGCGATCCAAATGAAACTCATCCAACCAATGAGAATGTCCCAAGTAAATCAGTTAATACACAGTTACTCAACCCAGTTGTCGAGACACAAGAAGGTCCCGAATATGGAGCGGTTCAGCCCCAAGATGACAGACAGAAACTTTCTATCCCTGCTTCCCCCGGGTTAACGACAGTTGCCTACACTCCTGCAAGGAAGCTCTCTTCTGCAACCAGCACATCAAATAAAAGTATTAAGGGTAATGTGCATAAACCAGAAATAAACCAATCAACCAATGAGGAGGTCCAGATTCCTGTAACTGTCCAAGACAATTTGAGTGCAGGAGATACTTCAACGTCAAAGAATAGTAAGGTGTATTCCCTCTTGAACAACTCGGAGAGTTCTGAGGTTAAAAAGGAAAATGAAGACCGTGTATAAAATATGCACTAGCTTCTATTGACATTTCATATATTCACTAGATACCAATGAGATTGGGATAATCTGTCGGATCCTAACTCATTGGTGCATCCTATGTAATAATAAAATATTCAATATTAAAATGAAACTACGTGGTTGATTTGGTGAGAGCGCCTTTGTATCATCATATCTGACTGTATTCATTTCATTATTTGGTATTTATCTATTGTTTACGATCAGTTTATAATATACACACGTGTAAACTAATATGTAAATATACATTTATACTGTAGAATCCTACTACCATGCATATCCCAATCACTAAATGTGATGTATAATTCTTCTACCAATTTGAGTTGGGCCAGCACACTCGCTCCCTTCCAACCAAGATAGGCGGCATCCATCTCCTTTGGTGGAGGCAAAATTGTGACTGTGGAGTAGTGTTCACTGTGATTATTGGTTTTGTCCAGCACACTCATGAACTTTTGCAACTCTGATCGTATGAAATCTCTTACACTGTCCTCGAATTCCTGTTTCATCATGGCTATAGTTGTTTCTCTGGATACTTGGCCGTCCTGCTCCTCTTCCTTCGCCACAGTTCCCTCTCTTGTCTGACTGGCTTCATCGTCGTCATCGTCGTCGGCCTTGGACGCTGATGCGTTGGTTGTACTGCTGGACACACCAGCCTTGGGTTTCTCTGCGTTGAATTTCTTCTCCATTTCCTTGATTTGCTTGACAAGGCCCTCGTAGAAAGTGGGGAAGTTGTTCATACTTAGCAGCCGTGGTCTCCAAATGTTGATACGGTCCGTTAGCATGAAATCAAACGCCTCGATATTGGAACTTCCGCCGATTACCAGGATGTTGGAGTAGTACGTGGACATCTTTGATGGGTCTGTGGTGAGACTGGCGTTTGTGATGCTCTGGATGATTGCTTTGTCCAAGGGCAGCATATTAAATGATTTGTGGGTGACCTCTTCTGTGATGGGTTGGAGTTCGTCCGCCTTATCATTCACGTCAAGAAGTCTGCGTAGAAGCAAGCTCTCGTCACGGATGTCAGTGTAGACATCGCGCTCCTCAGACGTGGCATCTGCAGTCAACTGAGCATCATGCACAGCTTCCTCCTGCGTCAGTGACCGCCAGTCGTTCAGCTGGTTGTTGAACAAGTCTCTGGATGTGGGCAGTTGGCTCCTCATCTTGCGGAGAACACTGTCGCTGATGGCTGGTTTCAGGAGTGAGAATATAGCAGGGTAGAAGAGCGCCAATGGCGCCAGCATCACCTCGTCGAACACCTTGAACTCATACTTCTGCACAGGCTCATTGGGGATACGCTTGATGAAGTTGGTGAGCTGGACAGCGACACCGTCGTCCTGGAAGGTCACGAGCTCCTTCTTGAGTGCCTCAGCGAGGCGCCACCCGGGCGTGGTGTTGATGTCCCACTCCTTGTATGGGAACTCGCTCTGCTTGAGGAGCTGAGTGAAGAGCCTCGTGATGTCATTGCCACCGTAGTCGAGCTTGGCGACGCTATTCTCCACGACGATTCCCTCGTCTACGCAGGCGATGGATGTCTCGTTGGCACCGATGTTGACGACACACGTGGACGTTCCGATTCCTGCGCCGTAGCAGCTGGCGAGGGACTCCTGGATCACGGCGACGGCCTCGAACTGCATCTCGGTGAGCATGACGCGGATGAAGAGCTCGATGTGACTCTTCTGGAAGAGGTCAGGCACGACAAGGACGAGCTTGAACCTCGCCGCGTCGAGGTTGACGCGTGCCGCGGGGTCAGCACTGCCGCTGTCCTTCTCGCTGGGTGAGCCGTCATCCTCGTCGTCGGAGGCGGGTAGAGAGGTCGCCTCTGTTGCCGTAGCTTCCTGACTCTCACGCTCGCGCTGGCACAACTGGGCCATTGCGAACTTGAGCAAGTTGACAGCGTCACCCGCACACTGGTGCATGGACGCGTAGTCGCCACCATCGACATTGAGCAGGGCACCGCTACCAAACGGACGGGCATGCGTATACGCCGGCTCCGGCGCAAGCAGTGCATCATCACCGTAGCAAGGTGTAGTACGCCCCGGCTCCGCCCACTCTACCTTATCTGGGTCGTTTAGCTGCTGCACGTCCTGCGGGGCGGCGTGCGCACTCGCGTTGAATGAGCGCACCTGCTCGTGACTGTTGGGCTGTATGCGGCGCTTATAGTAGCGCATGCGGTCCTTGAAGCTGGTGTACAGTTCCTCCCGGTGCGCAGCGAAACTCTCCGTGTCGAGCGGTGGGATAGCCGTTTCCCCGGCGTTGTTGGAGGCAGACGGACGCGCGACGCAATTTGGCACGGCGAGAGGCAGCTCATCGAGTGCAAACCCGATCTTCAACGTCTCCCAACCGGGCTGCAGCACCACGACGTTGCGCTGGTCGGCGAGGTCTATCTCCTCGTTGCTGGTTGTCCCCGCTGGCGCCTCGACCGCGCCGTCGCCGCCGTCGCGGATGAAGCGGCGCTCCCTTAGCGCGAAGGTCTGCTCGTCCCGCTTCAGGTAGTCGCTGGAGTAGTTCTTCTGGTTGATGAGTGCCACTGGCTGGAAGGCACCCTGTGGCGCGATGTTGGTGTTCTCGCGGCGCTCAATGCCGGCGTGTTTGAGCTTGCGGGCGAACTCCTCTGCTGCCTTGATACGGCCAAGACGGCGCTTCTCGAGGAGGTGCTGGGGCACTTTTGTCTTCTTCACAGGAGTGTTGTCATCGGTGGCATCGCCTGCATCGCCAGCATCGCCTGCATCGCCTGCATCGCCAGCATCGCCAGCATCGCCAGCATCGCCGGCCTCTCCCTCCATGTCTGCCCGGGAGCGCACTGTCCCATTGGAAGAGGAGTGCTCTGTGGAATCGGCGGTTGTAGCAGCAGCATCCGCTGCAGCCTGCACCTGCTCGCTCTGTGTCATAGTTGGCTTCTTGTGTCGTGGTGTTGGGTACTGTCTCTGTGAGCGTGAGCGTAGCCGTTGTTGTATACGGGCGCTTGATGGGTCAATTGGTGGCATGCACGTGACTGCGAGGCGTTATGATCACGTGACATACACGTGACACGAACATTCCCTCCACTGCACCACCAGGAACAACTAGCATGAGAGGGGTTGCAACCGCAAGACGACTGCACACCATTGCAATGGTGGCACACCCGACAGCAGCTCTACACGCGGGCCATAACACGACGTCCCCACCCGGCAACCCGATCCCCGATCCCGATCCCCGCGTTTCCCTTCCACCCAGCCGCCCACCGTACCCCAACGCCAGGGTGCCAGGGCACAGCTCCACTTCCCCGCTCTGTCCGAGTCGCCAGGCTGTCCTCCCGTCCACGCTCTCCAATGGACCCCAATGGACCCTCCCATAGGCTCCTCCACCGTCCTAGAGCACCCGTTGGAGACGCGTCACGCCGCCGTGTTGGAGAGGCGGGTGGTGCGAGGAGCGCAGCGACGAGCACTGTGTGCGTGTCTGTGCGTTCGTGTGTGCGGCGTTCGTCGGTGTCTGCGCTGGTGTCTGCGGAGGTGTCTGCGCAGGTGTCTGCGCAGGTGTCTGGGGGGTTCCCCGACACCACCGAGTATGTCCGAGGCCCCGTGCCGCCCCGCCCCGCCCGCGTCTCCCCGCCCCGCCGTATTCCCGTCCGACATCGCCCGGCCGCGCCGCCGCGTGCCTCGGCCACAGTATATAAGGGGCGGCGGGTGCGCTGGGCGGCGGCGGCTCCCCTATTTGCCACCGTAGGGTAACCCGGTATCCCTAATTGTCTGCCGCAAAGAGATACTATAGCCATGCTGCAACAGAGGTCTGTTTCCACCACGCTCCGCTCGCTACGCTCACTGCACGAACTGCGCTCGCTGCGCTCGCTGCGCTCGCTCAGCACCAACGCCCGCCCCTCCACCTCCCTCTACGACACCACCATCCCCAACCTGCTCTGCCCCGCCGACACCAAGGTCCTCTTCCAGGGCTACACCGGCAAGCAGGCCACCTTCCACGCCCAGCTCTCCATGGACTACGGCACCACCGTCGTCGGCGGCACCAACCCCCGCAAGGCCGGGCAGCTGCACCTCGGGCAGCCCGTCTTCGCCTCCGTCCGCGAGTGTGTCCAGGAGACCGGCGCCACCGCCTCCGCTATCTTTGTGCCTCCCCACATTGCCGCGCCCGCCATCCGCGAGGCCATCGAGGCAGAGGTGCCCCTCGTGGTCTGCATCACCGAGGGGATCCCACAGCACGACATGCTCTACATCGCTGAGATGCTAAGGTCCCAGGACAAGGCACGCCTCGTCGGGCCCAACTGCCCAGGGATAATCAATCCGCACACGCGTGTGCGTATCGGTATCCAGCCCGCGTCTATCTTCTCCCCCGGCAAGATCGGTATCATTTCGCGTTCGGGGACACTCACTTACGAGGCCGTGCAGCAGACCACGATCCACGGCTTGGGACAGTCGCTCGTCGTGGGTATGGGCGGCGATGCGTTCCCCGGCACGGACTTCATCGACGCGCTGAAACTGTTCCTCGAGCACTCACCAGAGACGGAGGGGATCGTGATGCTCGGAGAGATCGGCGGCCGCGCCGAGATTGAGGCAGCGCAGTTCTTGAAGGAGCACAACATGACAAGGGACAAGCCGCTCCCAGTGTCCAGTTTCATCGCCGGTGCGGTCGCGGGACAGATGAAGGGTGTGCGCATGGGCCATTCGGGGGCGATCGTCGAGGGGTCCGGCACCGACGCCGAGTCCAAGAAGAGGGCGCTCAGGGAGATCGGCGTCGATGTGGTGGAGAGTCCCGGGTTCCTCGGCGCCTCGCTAGTCAAGCAGTTCGAGGCGTTGAAGTGAGGCGGGAGAAGCGCTCGGCTTTCTATGGGGCGATTCTTATGAATGGTCTCTGCACTTCTATATTCCATATTCTATGTAATTACATCAATGCAAAAGTGATATGCAGGGGGCGCGATTCTGGCAATTGCAAGGTGCACTGGGCAAGGTGCACTGGGCAATAGCGATGGGCAATATTCACTGGCAATATGCACTGGCAATATGCAGTGGCAATATGCAGTGGCAAGAGGCACTGGGTAATTGTGCAATAGCGATGGCAATTGTGGTGGGCGGCAGTCTGGTAGGGTGTTTGATTTCACTGTATGTCTCTGGGCGACTATGCAACAACGATGTGTGAGAGTCGAACTCGTCGGAGTGCGCTACCCAATATTACATGTCATTCAATTACGTAACAGTGACACGCAAGAGGCAAGAAGCGCGAGTGTGCCAAGAAATATTCCAAATCCCTTGCAAGAATCGTGAATGCTGAAGAGCTGATCTTACAACTACTCGTGCGAATTTCAAAAAGTTTTAGGATTTATTCCATAGTCTATTCGAATTTTCAATAGTGGTCTTACAAGAGGCCGATCTAATTGAAAGTGCCAATTTTAACTCCTTAGCTTAAATATTGATGCAATAGTGATCTTACGGGACGGTACCAAGTCCTAAGTGCGATAGACAGTACCTTATATATATATATGCAATTATATAGCAGTAATATATGAGTTGGCAACAAGTCCCAATACTGCAAAGGAATTTCCATTCGCCACAATACATTGAATTATATTGCTATTCAATTGTGAATGTACAAGCTGATGTAAACTTCGCAGAGAAAATAACCTGGCCAAATACATCATATTCAATGTAGCTGTGAGATGATTACCAGCCTAATTAAGCCCCTCTTGAAAATGGGCTTACTCGCAGAATCATGGTCGACAAATATTTTATAATTCAACGCTCTATGCTGTGAAATATTGTATTGTTATTATGGAACACTGGCTCTGTGTTAGGACACACCCCTGGTAAGAGTTTTACAGTTCAGTGTTTATATCGTAATGTAACAATTATATACTACAAACAAGCCTAGTTACAAGTTATTGTCTGGTAAATATGCATATCCCATTACACTGAGTCAAATACAATTGTGAAACGGGTATAACGGAGTCCACATCTTCCATAGTTACAAATTCGTTCTTCGAATCCTCTATTTTACCAATATATAGTTAACTATACACAGTGTCTTTGCTCTGAGCTGAGAGCCCAGCCACGCCGTTGCATGTATTTATCTATCTCTGCCTAATATCAACTGGAATAGTGTGAGGGTGACGGAGCAGGACCTAATACCGAAATTAAAGTACTTCACAATTTTGGAATTAGTTGTAAGGTAAATTAACCTTTCAAATAAGTATCGCAATGTAAAAGTTTCATGTTCTACAGAAATGGAATAGTGATCAGGAAACACTAAGAAGACTTGCCGACAGATCGATAAAGCATCTTTCAAATTCAGTTATTGTGGTAATTGTGTAAATCCTGTCAACAGCTCTCCATTTTGAAATTGGGAAGATTGGAGCAATATTTAGAACCCTTTAAAACTGTTGAGGGTATATTTCAAAATATGCTATCATATGAAAATCTCGAACTGTTCACCTTTAAGCGGCTTGCAACTGAACAATCGGATGTGATGCACAATATCTATCAAAACTGTGATATTAATTTCAAACACGAACTATACTTACATCTATTGTTACTATTGTCCTTATATATGTATCAACAATCCCACCTACTCGTTATTTCGTTGTTTATTTCCGTTGATTCAAGTACGACACGACCTTTTTGGGAAAATACTCAATGTTCAGCACAAAATCTTTGTCTGCATCCATGTAACACTCGTCCAGAGCAGCAAAGCAGTTGTTTGAACTCACCATGCCTGATTCAATACTCGAAGGCCAGTTTGTAACATCCCATTTTAAACCATATGTCTTGCGCAGAGTCACTTTGTTGCCCATGGGTAGCAGACCACAGTTCCCAATCAATGTATCACGGAAGGAGTCATCACTGCCATATTCAATTGATGTGCCATCCTTTGGAACAAGCAGAATCATATCTGTACTTGTTAAAAAGTAGAGTGATACCCCTTCACTAACACGCCTGCGCGCATTGTACAGTTCAGTGATAGCATTAATAGTTTGATCAAACCGGCCACCAATCGCTCCGATAGCAAGGACGTTAATATCAGTAGTGGACAATTGACAACTTTCACACATGTCCAACAAGCCCTTTTCGGCATCAATTCCGTAGTTTGGTAGGTTCTCATTAAACTCTGATGGAAAGGAGGCATATTGGTTGTGCAGTCTGATGACCTTGATGCATTTCGTAAAATCGGTGGCGTATTGGCTATGCTGTTGTATAACTTTGGTTCCCTGCATAGTATAATAATCTCTGGTCTCTTCAGTGATAGAGTCTAAATCTCCTACAATGTAGTTAGGGACGTAATCACTGAGCTGTGCGAGCGGTTCTTTGGAGATAAACTCAAACAGTCGATTTGCAGCTCCATCAGCACACACACGAAGTGGCCGAGCATCCCAAATATACTTGAACAGGGCGAACGGTATGTCAATTTCTTGATTCAGAATAAGTAACGTGTCACCATGTGAACGATTGTGTATAGAGAAGATGATATCCCGTATATCAATGGTCTGTTTAGGGTTGAGCGCCGCTTTGACTTTGGGGTCCATTGTGAAGCGATCTTCATGTTCCACACATATAGGTTCAGACATAATTGATTGGATGCGGTTATTTGGATATTGAAATTTACACTGTGTATGACTGTCGGTAGCGATACCCTCTTATATAGATCAGATGTCAGTACTGTTCGTCCTATCTTCATCGCCATAGTGAGAGTCGACAGGCATGTAGTCTGAGTTTTTTTGCCTCACCCGCTCGGCTAGCTACCTCAGAAAGTGTCGCAGCAGCGCTCACATCAATGAGATGGCTCGCATAATTCGGAATATAGAGTGAGAGTTGTATGCACTTTCGAGGTGATGCTTCTGTATCTGTATATATATGCTACATAGTGTCCAGTTCTACTCCCATGCTTTGACAACTCCATCTGGACGTTTCTCATACCTCAATTGTTTAAACATTTCCTCTTCTATCAATTGATTTAGCATCTCTGTTCGTTGTTCTTCGTCTTCCAGACCGTTTACCGACACCTGATATAGTTGGCAGTTGTATTGCCGGGACTTCTGTTCATGTAGGGCAATTTCGTAGGCATATGGGAGTACGTCTTGACCCAGATTATTAGTGTTTGTCGTGGCGAAGTCAAACATCACGTCGTTGTTGACTTGACTCTGTTCAGGGAGTACACCTTCGAAATTTTTGAGAATTGATCTCATTTTACGGGAGTTTCTAGTACCTCTTATTCTTTTGTTCATTAGTTTGTTTGGGGACTTGATACGTGTTTCAAGGAATGCAACTGTCTCACTCTTGATTCTGTTGAATTTGTGTGGATACTTATAATTCGCCATTTCGAAATGTGGTGTTCGTTGGCTAACCTCCTCGAGCAATTTCGAACCGATATTCAATTCAAAAGGCATCATCATTGAATGGCTGTAATGTGGGACGTGTATTCTGTAATCCTCCATATAGTCGTGTCTCATTCGATATTGATCATCTGTTGATTGTCTCGTTGCGTTTATGACATCGTTAGTCATCAAGGTATGGTCATCTTCCTGTAGAATTTGAGACTTCTCCACTGTGTTTGAGGCAATGATATCCCCCATTGAATATAGATTGGTCAATTGACTCAATTCTCTGATGTCAGTTATGTCTACCATCTTGGATCTGGCTGAATTGGACGAATCCATTCTTATCTTGTGCTCAGAACTGAACCAAAATTGCATTTGCATTAGGCATTTCCTAATATCACGATTGTTCCTTCTAGCGATCATTTCTAGTATCGACCTTTCTAGTTTTAGTTCCAGAGTCTGGCAATATTTCTCAAGATAAGCGACTACGGTTCTCGTTGTGACCTTCTTTGCCTGGAATATAGATTCCTGATCTGAACATATATTTATGAGGGTCGTTGGTACAAAATTGATGTCATCACAAGTTAGGATTATTGGCTTTCTTGATTTAAGTAATAGCTTCTCGATCATAGACCAAAAGAATCTGTCATGTTCTTTGAAGACAACATCGACATCACTAAACACAACAACACCAGGAACCTTTTTGTCCTTAACGAAATGGGTAGTACAATATTCTGACAAGGTATCAAATATATCTTTACGTCCTCTATTTTGCGAAGTATTTACTTCGTAAATCTGACAGTTTTTTTCCTTAGCAATTGTATGTATCAATGTGTTCTTTCCCACACCATCCCCGTGCAATATTGCTAAAGGAACAAATTCCTCGATATCTCCATTATTGACATCGCCATCCATAGACGTACTCTGATCATCTTCGTCATCATGTATGATAAACTTTTTGAACATATCGATATCTTCCTTATACGTGCTTAATAACTTATTTCTAGTAGTTGGACGTTTCAATTTGTTAATAGCCGTCTCTATCCAAGTGGCGACCCCTTCTCGGACTTTCTGTTCCAGTATTACATGACGTGATGTTTTCGGTTTGAATAATTCAGGCCACTGGACGAAGTATTTGTTTTGAGAAATTGTATAATTAACCTCTTTACTGTTGATTTCACTTGTGTCGCTTTCCCGGTTGTGGTTCAATGAAATGTACTCCTCTTCGTTAAAATGTGGGTAACTATGTGTGGTATTGGTGTTAGGACTCGCAGACCTTAATGGGAGATTTATGTTGGAGTCGCTATTTGAAGGAGGAACTGTTTCAATTGGTTGTACCAGTTGTTGATGTGGAAATGGTGCCTCGATTTCATTCAGTTTTGATATTTGATGGAATCTGCTCTTTGGTCCATGATAATCAGATGTAATTGAATCTCCTACTGGCGGTCCAAATCGACTAAATAAGTCTTTTAATTTGGTTTTCTTGATATCAGAAGAGTTATTCGCCAGTTTGCTTCTCTGGAGGTTTATAGATTTATCGACAATATTTTTTGATCTTACCTCGTTAATAATTTTCAACGAATTGTCATCAATGATTTGTGGCTTTCCATTGTCGATAACTTGTGGTGCGTCGTCTTCAATAATCTCGGATATTTCATCATCAATTACTTGTGTGATACTGTTATTATCGGACTTATTTGACTCTGACGTTATATGCTTACCTGTTTTTACCTCTTTAGCATCCGAAGTATTTTTGGTTTTTTGTTCAGCAGGCTTTTTGCTGAGCAGAAAACTTTTCACTGATTGAGCTTTGACACTTCCCCCCTCGGGGATTATGTGTCTTATTACTTTCGGTTTTTCTTGAGGTGAAACATCCTTCCGTTGACTCTCTTCATCATCTAATAAATCAATAATGTCATTTGAGGTGCTGGACGATTCGTCGTTAGCTGGTGCATTTGTTGAGACAGATGATTTCTCAGTAGATTTCAATTTCCTTTTTGTGGTTGTTTTCTTGTCGAGTTTAGCCTTTTTATTCTGATTTCCGCTAAGTAAAAGACTTAAGGATGTGGGAGTCGTTCGTTTCATCCTAGATTTGGCTATCATTCACGGTCATGTAAATATGTATGTCATCCAATATAGCCAATTGGTCTTCTCCTGTGTTATGATTTGGAATAGATAACGTGTGATATGGTTGATGTTAATGCTATCCCAGACTTCTGGTTTTGGATGCTGACCAAAAGTGGCGATGCTTTTAACAAAAGGTATACAAGATTTGTTCGCGAAACGCGTTTGGCGGGACACGGCGCGTCTTTCGCGTGTCAATCTCTACGACCATTTCTGTGTCTGCAATAATGACCATGAATGCTAGTATCGAGGGAGGGCTGGTAGAGTTGAACAGACCTTCAATAGAGGTTTTCCACACTCCTGGACAGTTCACTACCTTGTATTATAGTGAATTATGTGTTTTTTCATATCATAATATTTACTAAATTATCGGTCTTTCAAAAACCTTCTATATGTTTATACAGTAAATAAGGTAAGGGGAATTGGGATATAATATTTGGATGTCTGCTGAATAAGCAGAATGCACGAACGTCAAGGGACTATTACAAGGCCAGCAGCAATAGACAAGCTAGAGAGCCGATGCTGAAGCTGGTGCGGAAGTTGTTACCAGCATTGGCGCTGAACTCCCTAACAGATCTGGTGGTGACACTCTGGATACCACGAGAGGTAGACTGCTGAGCAACCTGACCAACAGTCGTAATTGATGAACCCTGGTTCTCGACGTTGTTAGCTTGCTCGTTGGCAGCAACACCAGTGAAGCCCTGAGTGAAGGTGATAACCTTGGAGCCGAAGATAGTGGTGGTCTCATCTGGAGCAACAGTCTTGGTAACAACCTTAGCTGGGGAAGCGGTGTTAGATGGAACAATAGTCTCAATAACAACTACAGCTGGAGAAGCAGAGTCAGCTGGGACGATAGTCTTGGTAGTAACCTCAGGCTGAGCAGCGGCACCCTTGGTGGTGGTAGCCTCTGTGTTACCGGCAGCGTTCTTCTGAGTGGAAGTCTTCTTAGCAGCTGGGGTGGCAACTGAAGCAGCCTCCTCGGTAGTTGTGCTGGTAACGGTCTGGGCAACGACAGCTGCAACGTTGTAAGTGACAGACTTCACAACCAGCTGACTTTGACTGTCCACAGTGGCCTCGCAGGAAACAATGTCAGTAACAGTACCGTAGATGGTAGTGCTAACCTGTGGAAGGGTGACACTGGTCTTATCGTTAGCAACCACAGTGGCTGGGGCAGTGGTGACAGCGCCATTGGCATCGGTGATAGGGCAATCAGTGACGTACTGAGTTAGAGTAACGCCGTTGACGATCTGAGTGGTGGCGACGTTTTCCTCGGTTCTCACAATAGTAGTGGTGGAGGAACTCTGAGTAGCAGAAGTAGTGCCATTTCTGGACTCGGCATCAACGGCGGCAGAAGAGGTTGGGGCAATGGAGGAAGTTGGGTCAACAGAGGAAGTTGGGTCCGCAGAAGAGGTTGGGTCAACGGAGGAAGTTGGGTCAGCAGAGGAAGTTGGGTCAGCAGAGGAAGTTGGCTCAGCGGAGGAAGTTGGCTCAGCGGAGGAAGTTGGCTCAGTAGAGGAAGTTGGCTCAGTAGAGGAAGTTGGCTCAGTAGAGGAAGTTGGGACCATAGAAGAGGTTGGGTCAACGGAGGAAGTTGGGACCACAGAAGAGCTTGACTCCGATGAGGATGGGGATGCGATCGTTAGAGATAGATCCTGAGCCTTATTGGCCAATGAAGAACTTAGAGCAACACTGGAGCTGCTGGAAATTTGAGTAGATGAAACTACCTCGCTACTGGATGAAGCAGATGAGGATGATGGAGTTGCAGAAGATGCAGAAGATGAGGCTGGGTAACGAGACTCAGCATCAACAGCACTGGAGGCAATCTCGGAGGATGGTAGGCTTACACTAGCAGATTGCTGCTGAGGCTGCTGGTAACTAGATGTAACAGATGAGCTCACGACACTGGAACTACTTGGAGCGACAGATGAAGAGGATGGCGCAGCAGAAGATGAGGATGGCGCGACAGAAGATGAGGATGGCGCAACAGAAGAAGATGTCAGGATGACGGACGAGGATGTTGGAACGACGGAAGATGAAGTAGCCACCGAAGAAGAGGTTGGCACAGAAGAAGAAGAGGTGGTGGTAGTGTAAGTGATCCATGGGGCAGATTCACACTCGCCACAGACTGCTGGCTTGCCACTTGGTGGAGCACCATCGTAGTAAAGCGCGTTGTTGGCAAGCTTGGTTCCAATGTGGTTGTCAATCTGCTTCTCCTTGAACTTCGAGTTGTCGTAACCAGTACCGATATTGAACTTGTGAGTAATGAAAATGAATACTTTGACAGTAAGGATACCGGAGCTAGAATCGTAAGAGTGGGATGTAATGGAGGTACCGAAAGTCAAATAGTTTCCGTTACCGAAACCTGCGACCTTGATGTTGTCAGTCTTACCACTACTGTCGACGTAAATCATGGAACTTGAATCGGTCATGTACATTGTCTGACTGCCTAGAGTACCATAACTAGTAGACTGGATGGCATATACGGTGTTAGCACCAACAGTGATACAACCAGAACCATCAACATTAGATAGAAGGTATGCCTTGACATTGTTGAGACAGATAGTACCATCATTATTGAAAGAGGAGGCCTTCATGTTGACAGATGACCCATAGTTAGAGGATGAGTCCTGGCTGAAAACCATAAGACCGTTATTGGTTAGAGTACCACTTGGCTGGACGTTGAAAGTGTTACCATTGACATTTGGACCCTCGAAGAACATCTTACCGGAGTTAGTGATAGATGAACCATCCCAGTTAACAGTCATAGCAGAGGAGACATTTCTGTTGTCAACAACCGAAACACCCTGGTTGTCAAAAGAGTTACCACTGAAAGTGGTGGATAGACCATTGTCATTGGAGTCCTGGTCACCGATGTACATGGCACCACCATTCTTAATAGAAACAGAGCCACTGATGTCCTGGACATTACCATAGAGAAGACCCATCCAGGCGTTGGACTCGATATCAACGTCCTCACCGGTTGGGACATTGTTGTACAGAACCTGGCCACCAGTAACAGTGATGGCTGCAGATGTACGGAGCACAGAGGCAGCAGCAGCTAACCATAGGGCTGAGTTAGCAGAAACCATTATGACGAATGTTTCTAATAATGTTTTGTTTACGGATGTTTTGAGATGCAGATAATTAGAATTACCAAATCGAACATATTGCTATCCTTTGGTCATGGAGATACCGATATATATATACAAGACATTAGGCAGTCATGCCGTCAAATGAAGAAATGTCAAATCAGGAATATTCATGCACAGTCATACGACGATTAAACTCCAGTGGAGGAGGCATACTATGCTACGGTGAGATTCTGTATTGTACGAGATTATTAGCACTAGCTGTCTCGCGGAACGAGAGAGTTAATCCACAACATGACATGTAGCAACAAGCAATGTTGGTCAGAATAGAAACAATGTCAGTACAACTCTGTAGGTCGGATCTAAAGATGAATGAATATTCTGTGCTGTGAAAAAAAGAAACTTCAACGGTATCTCGAAATAGAAATTAGTCCACTGCAACCCCAGAGCTCACAGTTCGAACAGGAGAGGGTAGTGTAGAGGGTAAGAAGAACTACTCTTTTCGGATAAGCCACATTTCTAACAAATCCTCACAGTACACTCAGGCGCGTATAGGTGTGTCAAACAGGTAACATGGCGAAATATTAGGAAAGTGAAAAGGCGCCAATGCGCGTTTGAACGAAAGCTACAGGCACGGAGAGTGTGTCAGGAGAGGGAGGCAGAAATGATCCCATTGCGTAGTCGATCCGTAGCAGGATTGTCTGGAGGTAGACCACTGCGAGCCAAGAGCTGTAGAAGCAACGGCTCGGCTGTAGGAGGATCCAGCCCTCGTATACGAGAGCACATAACCATTGATGTTGCCTGATGGGTCACAGTTTTCCGCGCGACCTCATAACCGCACAAACGTATGCAGCCACAGCACTAGTATAGAAGCATTGCAGCTCTCTCCACCGTATGCGTGTGTGTCGTATGGGGAGTCGTCGTACACGTCGCCCAGAATCCGCCCTCTGCAGCCCTTGTCTGTCGGTGGAATCTCTGGGCTGCCTTCCACACTTTGCCTCTCCTGTGATTTCTCCTGTCATATTTTTTCAGCGTACCTCATCAACGCGATCTGTGCGGCCGTATCTGTGCCGCATCCCGCGTCCAGTGACTAGGAACCACTGTGCTGTCTAGCGTCGGCCACAGAACGGCCTGTGCAACGGGAGATCGTCGTTCACGGATCTCGTATGGGGAACAGAGACCAGTTCCACGGTTGTGTCTCTGCGCCCACAAACGGTGGATGGCGAACATCAAATACAGTAAAAACGGGGAAGGGTTCCATTGTTGAAGGGACGTCTGCTTTTGGCGCTTCCTGGCTGCTGCTTCTGGGGATGCGCATGTTTTCTTCTTTTTTCTGTCTTTCAGTTTGTTTGTGTGCCTAAATGACGGGGATCGTTTCTTCTTTTACTAGATGCCCTTTCTCCATATTCTTCTTTTGATTACCTAATGCGGACAACATCCTCGACGATGCTTCAAGGCCGTTCGTCTTGTTCTGTGTCTCCACAATTATCCAGTTGTTTCCCGTGGCATCGTCAATTGGCGTTGAAGCACCTCTTTTTTCTCTGTTTATTTTCTTTATTTGCCGCTGTTGTTGTTGCATTGGTGCATCTCGTTTAAGGAATTGGACAGTATGGCGACCGCACCATCGTTGTTTTTAATGCATCGCGCAATGTTCTTATCGTGCTAAGCATTTCGCGTTTAGGAAGTGAAGAATTGTATTTCCCAAAATGGATTTGCCGTACCTAACCGCGTGAGGACTGTAGACCAGATTACTATTGCTTTGTCGCGTACTTGATCTATATGCGTAAATACTGTCGTTCTTGAATGCTTCAGTAGCATGCTTCTTGCAACACTACTGTACAATTGTAAAGAGAGAGGATTGGGATCTGTAAAATGAACAGCAGTGTGTGCAGTTACTGGATGATGCTGATGATGCTATTAGTGGAACTAGTGCATGCTACCCCAACCTCATGCTTTAGCAGCAATATCTCGACCTATGTGAATTGAACGACAGATTCACACGCTCGTACATCAGGTTGTGGTGTCTACTGCGCCCTCGTTTAAATCCTGCGGAACTCTGCCGGCAGTGTATCCACCTCGACTATTGTGATCTCGCTAGTTCCTTCTTCCGATTCTTTCTTTGGTGGCAGTAAGTCGTCGGATGCTTCCTGTGTAATTCCAAGTGCTTCTGAGGCAACCGTGAGATGGTGAGTTAATTTCATACTGAGCCGCTTGTGCTCTGGGTTTCCGGGCTGCACGTGGTTCTTCGCTTCATTACATGAGACTATTGCGCCTTCATAGTCACCACTCTTGATCTGGCATAGCGCCTTGTTGGTGTAGGGAGCTATCTCACTTGGCTGGATTTTAATGCAATGATCGTAGCAACCAATGGCATCTTTGTATTTGCCAGCCTTGAAAAAGGTGTTTCCCCTCTCTTTGAATGAATCGAAAAGCGACATGATCTGGTGTTTGTGTGTACTAGTCTTGGGCTAGGGATGCTGAGCAGTTGTATTTAGATGGGGTATTAAATCTGCTGGATTGTTGTTTAAAAGTACTGAGTTGTCTCTGCGTTGATTTCCTCTACTAAATCTGTTAGAGTGTAAACTACTTCCTTCAATTTTTGAAGTTCATAGTTAGGTTGTTCGTATTCCGCGGCCGCGCGCTGTGAAGAAGTAGGCGAAAATTGGTGCAGTCTTGCCAATTCCCATACAAATGTCACAACACTCTTATTAACAGTATCTCTCAAAGCTACTATACTCATCAAGTAAGCGCAATTGCTCATCAAATCACACATATACAGACACACTAGTCATGGAAACCAACCACGAAGACCTCATGGACGAGATATCCGCGATTGAAGCCATATATCCTGAGAACCTGGAGCGTAAAGTCGAGGATTGCTCCATTGTCATTATTAAGGTTCCTAACCACGAGCACATGCAGATCCAGATCTCGTTTCCTGCAGAATACCCATCTGACGCTCCCCCACGGTTACTTGAGATGAATATCCCCTCTGACAATAACGACAAGTACGACGTAAAGTACTTGCAGCATCTCTTCCAGGAGGTGCTCGACTCGGTGTTCCATCCGGGTGCCGTTTGCATTTTCGATTTCCTGACAGAACTTGATGGTGTCCTATACGAAAGTGAAGATGTTGATGCTATTGATGACGCCAGCCATGGTGCCCAAGATGCGCAGGATCTTGTGCCTCTCGATCCATTCGAGGGCTGGTTCGCCTCAGACCCCATTACGGATAGGGGATCTACATTCATGGCATTCGCAACACACGTAAGCTCAGAAGAGGATGCTTTTGAGAAGTTGGACAAGATCAAGACAGACTCAAAGATGCGCAAGGCGAGCCACATCATGAGTGCGTGGCGCGTCCAGGTTGTTAACGAGCGCGGACAACAGATAAAATTCCAGGACTGTGACGACGATGGAGAAACCGCTGCTGGTTCACGTATGCTTCACCTCATCACAATCATGGATGTATGGAACGTCATGGTCATCGTTGCACGTTGGTTCGGCGGTGCCCACATCGGACCGGACAGATTCAAGCACATCAATAGTACGGCAAGAGAAGCCGTGGTACGGGCCGGATTCGAAAGGGCAGGTAATAAATAGAAGTGCACAGAATATATAGATGGGTACAGGTACATACCCAAATCGAACTCTAATCACCACGAAAACTGGTCTTCTGCCACCAAAGGAACGCACGGCTGTCATCCTCCACCCGCTCGTTCAACGTGACACAGATCGCGATGAGCTGAAAATTTTCAGAATTTTTCACTGCTCGAGTTGTTTCGGCCTGAGCTCATCACCTCCCGCCTGTGTAGGCCTGAGAGGCATCGAAGCACTATAACAGAAGTAGCCTTGAGGAGTTGAACTAAAATATACATAAGTAATTGGTGTTTAACTTATATCTGAGTACATTTCTACAACACACTGATTCGTGACCCAACTAGAAGAAAAGTCTACTATGAAGTCGGACTTTAAGTTCTCCAATTTACTGGGTACAGTATACAGACAAGGTAACATTGTCTTCTCCCAGGATGGAAAGCAACTGCTGTCGCCAGTCGGTAACAGAGTTTCTGTTTTTGATCTAATCAACAACAAGTCATTCACATTCGAGTATGAGCACAGAAAGAACATCGCAACGCTGGATATGAACAAGCAAGGCACACTGCTGCTCTCAGTTGATGAGGACGGTCGCGCTATCCTCGTCAATTTCAAATCAAGAAACGTTCTGCATCACTTTAACTTCAAGGAAAAATGTTACAGCATCAAGTTTAGCCCCGATGGAAAGCTCTTTGCATTGGCTACGGGAAGATTCCTTCAGATATGGAAGACTCCGGAGGTTAACCAGGACAGACAGTTCGCCCCATTCGTTAGATACAGGGTGCACGCTGGCCATTTCCAAGATCTGTTGTCCCTAACTTGGTCTTCGGATTCTCGTTTCATTATTTCCACCTCCAAGGATATGACAGCAAAGATATGGTCCATTGACTCAGATGAAAAGGATCTAGCATCCACCACCTTTGCTGGTCACAAGGACTACGTTATGGGTGCTTTCTTTAGCGGTGACCAGGAGAATATCTACACTGTTAGTAAGGACGGTGCTCTGTTTGTCTGGGAATATTCTGCGAAGCCAACTGAGGACGAAGATGAAGAGGAGGATGAGGAGGATATCGACCTCTCTAAGTATAGTTGGAGAATTGCCAAGAAGCACTTCTTCTACATGGGCCAGGCAAAGGTCAAGTGTGTCACTTTCCATGCATCATCTAATATGCTGGTCGTTGGTTTCACTAATGGTGAGTTCCGCTTGTATGAGCTTCCAGATTTCGTCATGATTCAGCAATTATCGATGGGCCAAAACCCAATTAACTCCGTGACGATTAACCAATCAGGTGAGTGGCTAGCGTTTGGTTCCAGTAAGCTGGGTCAACTTCTAGTATACGAGTGGCAATCAGAGTCTTATATTCTCAAGCAGCAGGGTCATTTCGACGCGACAAACAGTTTGACGTACTCTCCCGACGGTTCTAGAGTGGTCACTGCCGCTGAGGATGGTAAGATTAAGGTCTGGGATGTTGCTTCTGGTTTCTGTCTAGCCACTTTCTCCGAGCATACATCTTCTGTGACCCAGGTGCGTTTTGCTAAGAAGGGCCAGGTTCTATTTTCCTCATCCATCGATGGTACTGTGAGAGCTTGGGATCTGATTAGATACCGTAACTTCAGAGTTTTCACTGCTGCTGAGAGAATATCATTCAACTCTCTGGCTGTTGATCCATCTGGCGAAGTTGTTTGTGCCGGTTCTCTCGACAGTTTTGACATCCATGTTTGGTCTGTTCAAACTGGACAGCTCCTGGACACTCTCTCTGGCCACGAAGGACCAATTTCAGCATTGGCATTCAGTATCGAGAACAGTGTTCTTGCATCTGCTTCCTGGGATAAGACTGTTAGAATCTGGTCTATCTTTGGTAGGTCTCAGCAAGTTGAACCAATTGAAGTCTACTCTGATGTTCTTGCTCTTGCCGTCAGACCAGACGGTAAGCAAGTCGCAGTTTCTACCCTAAAGGGTCAGATTTCGATGTTTGATATCGAGGATGCAAAGCAGGTCGGTAACATCGACTGTAGAAGAGACATTATCTCAGGAAGAAACTTGGAAGACAGATTTACCGCGAAGAACTCTGAAAGATCCAAATTTTTTACTACTATTAACTACAGTTTCGATGGTCTTGCTATCGTTGCGGCTGGTAACAACAACTCTATCTGTCTGTATGATGTTCCTAACGAGGTTCTGCTAAAGAGATTCGTAGTATCCAAGAACATGACTCTAAATGGTACACTAGAGTTTTTGAACAGTAACAAGATGACAGAGGCCGGATCTTTGGACCTCGTTGATGACGACGGTGAAAATTCTGACCTTGAGGATCGTATTGATAACACCCTCCCAGGCTCAAGAAGAGGTGGTGATCTATCGACGAGAAAGTTAAGACCAGAGGTAAGAGTCACAGCTGTAGAGTTCTCTCCAACGGCCGCTGCATTTGCTGCGGCTTCCACGGAAGGTCTTCTCATCTACTCTGTTGATAATTCTGTTGTCTTCGATCCATTTGATCTGGATGTTGACGTGACACCACAGTCCACACTTGAGGTTCTAGCTGAAAAGGAATATCTAAATGCATTGGTCATGTCCTTCAGATTGAACGAAGAGTATCTGATAAATAAGGTTTACGAGACGATACCTTTGACTGAAATTCCCTTGGTTGCAAACAGCCTGCCAGTGGTGTATCTTCCAAGATTATTACTGTTCATTGGTAACTTCTCTTTGGAATCACAGCATATTGAATTCAACCTTATTTGGATAAAAGCCATATTATCTGCCCATGGTAGTTACATGAATCTTCACAAGCATATCTTTGCAACCCCAATGAGAGCAATTCAGAGATTTATTGGAAGAATTGCCAAGGAGGTTGTATCCTTAGGAACCGAGAACAAGTACACATACAAATTCCTAACATCTACAGATGGTACTGTAGCTGGTGAGGATGAGGATGTTCTGCTGGAGGGTGCTTCTGAGGATGATGAGGAACAGGACGACGAGGACATCAACGTCGATTCGGATGATGAAACCGGTTGGGTTGGTTTCGAAGGAAAAGATAATAAGCTACCTTTGGAAGCCAATAACGATGATTCCTCCGATGAGGAACTTATCTAATGCATAGAGTAGTCATTATAAATATATAATTGAATAAAAAAGTAATTTTAAAAAATATATCTGTAAATTAACTACATTGTTTACGTGACGTAACTATTGTGCACGTTCCCAACTCTCCCACAAATATTATTTAGTTGATATATTGCTATTTTCTGAAAATTTCCTTGAAATTTTTCACATTAAAAAATTAATAAGCAAGAGATGCCTATTTAATTTATAATTCTCTAAGAAATCAAGGAAAAACACTAATACGAGTTAAATACAGCATGTCTATGATACCAGGCGAACTTTCTGTTCTAAAGAGGTTCGAAGATGTCCTCAGAGCTCCACCCAATTCAATTGAGCCGTTCAAGCAACTGTTAGATGAGCTAAACCCAATTGTCATAAAAACTGCCCAGGATCAGCAGTACCAGGCTTTACTTGCCTCTTCATTGGATATGTGGAAACAGCTGAGAGATATAGTAAGCACGTGTAATTTCAGCGATGCCATGACACATGATGAAGAGTACCACTTCTGGTATCTTAGATGCACAAGGGGCATCATGCTTCTTATACGAAACATTTCTGTGGCTAACCATGATCTTCCTCAGCAAGTACTCATCCAAAATGCTATTATCAGGATGTTTAATACATTGACTACACACTCAAACACACACAGCGATATGGAACAGGCTCTTTTTATTGCATCTCTCACAGCTCTACATAACGTTACCAAGGTATCTGTCATTTTTGACAAAACTATGATAGACCCGCTAGTAACGTTTTTGGAATACCCAATAGGGAATGTTTCATTGACATTTGATCTGGTGTTCCCATATGTGTTGCTCTTCGAAAACTTATTAAAGAACGAGGAGTTTCTGTACTATCTGTTCAGACACGAATCCAAGAATCGCATATTGTTTGACTTTGTGATCGAGGAGGTAGCCAAAAACAATTCGCATATGTTTGAATATCTAGAGCAGACAAAGAAATCTGACGAAGTAGCTGACAATATATCCCATGAAGACGATTCTGCTGAAAATGATGAATTGAGTGGTATGGAGCTTGCGCTACTGAGATGCTTCAGAAAGATTATTTCCCATGAATCTTTCGCACCATACCTTTTAGAACTTCAAATGAGTTCTCCATCGATATTTTTCAAGTTTCTAAAGATAGCCCAGATCATTTCCACAAGCATTGAAAACTGGGACAAGTACGAACTAACAGGCATAATGACATGGTGTTTTACTATATTTGAGAAAGCCTCAAAGGATACCATTGAGTACTTTGCAACTGGCGAAGACGACATTCGTGTCGCTGAGCCACTACACCAAAATTTGACCATGACGCTAGATATAATGTCGTCACTGTCAAGGTATGAACATGTCCAGAAGTATATCAACTCATATGACGGTTTGGCCAAGTTGATTGAACTTCTCGGCGCCTTGCAGACCAATCTAATCAGAATAAACTTTCTTAAGGATGCTTCTGGGTCCGTGAAGAACCTCAAGGTATCTGACTCGATGGGTAATAAAGTTGTAGACCAGGCGAAGCTCGATAGTCGTGTGGACTACGCGACGTTCCATATCATGGCAACGAATTTCCCCGAATGCAAGTTGCTTCTTATTGAGACCCTTGCTAATATATGCTATAAGAAGAAAGAAATGCAGGACCAGATTAGGACGCTGCACGGTCTTGAGTTAGTTCTTTCAAACTGTGTCATTGACGACAACGACCCATTCATCAAGGAGCGGAGCATCGTGTGCATTAAGTTTCTGCTCGATGGGAACGAGGAGAACCAGAAGTTCGTGGCTAGCATGGAGGCGAAGAAGGCCGTCGATGACGAGACACTCTCGCAGGCTGGGTACGAGGTGGACATCGGCAAGGATGGCGGCGTGAAGCTGCAGCCCAAGAAATCAACATAACCAAGGGCAGATAACTGCCCCCCCCCCAACAATCCATACATAAGACACTTACAATACTGTTTCGTATATCTTCATTCGATTGAAGTTCAACCTTACTTATTTTATAAACTGTCGACGTCTGCAATATTGTTCTAATGTACACCATTATAAACCGAAAAAAGAAAATATAAAGGAAGGAATCCTAAATAAAACGGAATGGCATGTATAATACACATGCATGTTGCAACATCTTAAATTTGATGAGACAGACGACGACCTTTCCAATGACATTTCCCTTTATGCGTTTATACGTCCATCTTCTGTAGCTCCTCCTCGATGGCAGCCTTAACGAGCTCGACGTCTGGCTTCTCGATGAACTTGAGTCTCTTCTCGAGAGTGGACAGCTTCTTGAGCTCAGCTGGCAGGACGTCCTTCTCGAAGGAGTACTCTGGGAAGGAAGACAGGGCCTTGTTGACAGCATCGGCGAACTTGGCTGGGTGGGCAGTGGACAAGGTGATGTAGTTGATGGACTTGTCGTTGTCGGCGGCGATGAGTCTCTCGGTAGCGCAGATACCGACAGCGGTGTGTGGGTCGACGATGTAGTGCTCTGGGTTCTTGGAGACCTCGTAGACCTTCTTGATAGTCTCTAGGGTCTGCTCGTTGGAGACACGCTCGGAGTCGAAGTCAGCTAGGGCACCCTTGATCATGGTCTGAGAGACCTGGAACTTACCGTCGGTCTTGAGCTGCTGGAACCAGCCGTTGACGGTCTCACCAGCCTTTAGGTCGTCACCACCAGCGACGTACTCCCTGGCAAGGTACCACAGGAGTCTCTCGAAGTTGGAGGAGATGAGGATGTCCATGGCTGGGGAGTAAGTGGCAGCGACCTCGTCGGATCTCTCGTAAGTACCGGACTTGAGGAATCTGTCGAGGATGTCGTTGGCGTTGGTGGCGATGACGAGCTTCTCGACTGGGAGGCCCATCTTCTTGGCGAAGTAGCCGGCCAGGATGTCACCGAAGTTACCGGATGGGACGACGAACTTGACCTTCTCGTTCTTGCCGCCAGTAGCCTGGAAGAAAGAGTAGAAGTAGTAGGTGATCTGGGCGAGGATTCTGGCCCAGTTGATGGAGTTGACGGCGCCGACGTTGTGCTTGGCGTTGAACTCCTTGTCGCCGAAGATGGCCTTGACAATGTCCTGACAGTTGTCGAAGGTACCCTTGACGGAGAGCGTCTGGACGTTCTTGTCTGGGACAGTGGTCATCTGCTCCTCCTGGATAGGGGAGATTCTGCCGGTTGGGTAGAGGATGAAGACGGAAACGTCCTTCTTGCCTCTCAGACCGTAGATGGCGGCGGAACCGGTGTCACCGGAGGTAGCACCGACAACAGTGATCTTCTTCTTCTGGTCCTCTGGCAGACCCTTGTTGTTTCTCTGCAGGAAGTACTCGAACAGGTTTCCGACGAATTGCAGAGCGACGTCCTTGAACGCGTAGGTTGGACCGTGGAACAGCTCTAGAACGTGCAGCTTCTCCTCGGAACCAGTGACATTCTTGGCCAGAGGAGTGACGTCCTTGGCGCGGAAAGTAGAGTAGGAGTTGCTGATCAGAGTCTTGAGGTCGGCGTCAGGGATCTCCTGAGGGTCGACGTAGAGTCTCATGATCTCGAAGGCAAGCTCCTGGAAGGACAGCTTGGCCCACTTGCCAAACAGGGTCTCCTCAGAGACCTGTGGAATGGTGGGAGGGATGAACAGACCTCCATCGGAGGCAAGGCCCTGAATAACAGCGGCCTCAAAGGACTTGGTCTCCTTGTCGGAGGATCTAGTGGATCTGTACACCTGGGAAGCGGAAGGCATTGTGCGTGGCGAGAGTCTGGGTATGTGCAGGATGCTGACAGAACGTACAAACCATCATAAAAACACAAAACGCACCCACACTTTCACCAAAACCTTCATCATCCTCGACCTCCTGTATTATATAACAGGGCTACAGGCGCTGTGTCCTCTGCGTGATGCCGTGGTGAGTAATTCCGGCGGCCGCTCGGCGTCCAGCGAGTCACTGAAAAATTTGGGCTGACGCACAGACGGGGCCGCAGGGCGCCGGGAATTGCGGTGCCGAGCGGCGCTGTTCGACGTGCGCCCTCAGACACAGCCGCAGGGGCGCAGGTCCGGCACCGCTGTGCACGTGACGGGGAATTGCAGTCACGTGGACACGTAATGATCACTTTGTACGGAAATCACGTGAGTTTCGTGTGGAGTGATGTTACGTCATTCGTGCGAGGTGATATGAATGCTGTTTTACACTTGACGTACTATACTACATTATATTATTTTGCTTCTGCCATCCTATATACGGCCGTTGGCCAGCAGAACGCCCAGGTTCTCAAAGAGCGTGCCCTCGTTGTCCGTGTAGAACTGCGCGCGTCTCACGGTGTCCTCGTTGTAGCCCTCGTCGCCCGAGAGGACCTTGAGCGCGTTCGCCGTCGAGGCCATGTACTCCTGCAGGGCCGGCACTGGGTCCTCCGCGACCTTCTGGAAGAAGCTGTGCTTCGCGGCGCTGGCATTGAGTTGTAGTTGCAGGTTGCTCGCCTGCGCCGTCAGCTCGTCCAGGCGTGGCTGCACTTCGCTCGACAGCTTGTCCAGCTCCGCGAGTAGCTTCAGGCCCTCGGTCGTGAGCTCGTCCGACTGCTGTGCTTGCTGTTGCTGCTGTAGCTTGGTGATGTCGGGCACCTCCACGTCGAACACGAGCTCACCGTACGTCGAGGCCTTGTCCACGCGGATGGTGTAGTCTGTGCGGATAGGTCTGATGGGCAGGATGTGCGAGTTAACCAGTGGAGGGATCTCCGAGAGCTTCAGCGTGGTGACGACGTTGCTCTTCTGTGCGGCTTCCTCCTGATTGTTGTCGGCATCGCTCTCGCCGTTTCTGTCCCCCTGCGCGTGTGCCTTGGGTCTCGCGCTCTCTGGAAGCAGTCTCGCGAGGAAGTCATCCAGCTGCACAACTGTCTTCTGGCCGTTGGTGCCGTTGGCAGGCGCGGTCTGCGCGTTCGCAGTGGAGGATTGCACATTCGCAGCCTCACTGCGCTCATCCACCAGCAGGTTGTTCAGCAGAATGTACTTGTAGATGGAGTAGATCGCCTCGTGCAGCGAACCTTGAGACTTTCCGATCAGCAGCGCCAAGTCAGGCGAGTACTCCAGGTTGCTGCCAGTGAAGCCCTTCAGCTGGATCGTCACTGTGCACTCAACGTTCTCGGTGCCTGGACGTTTGATGTCCAGGCCGTCGAAGTCAACGGGGTTCTTGGCGTCGAAGTGCCACTCGACCGCGTCGTATATCCGGCCCTCACTCAGCTCATCGGATTCCGCGTCCGCATCCTTTGCAGCGTCGCTTGCGTCTCCAGAGATGGAGTCTGGCAGTCTCAATGGTAACTGCAGAACATGCGACTGGACTTCCTCAGCGGACGCACCAGCATCCTCGCCTGCGGTCATATTGACGTCCTCGTCAGCGGGCTTGTCGTCAGCGGGTTTGTCCTCGCTCTTTTTAGGCTTGTTCTTCTTGAAATCAACAGCGATGTCCTGGATGTAGGAGCTGAACTTGGGTCTCGCAGCGTCCTCAGCACTCTGACCATCAAGTAGACGGCCCTCAATACGCATCGTCCACGAGCCGTTCGCCAGGCCCTCGACACCTTCCTGCCATGGCTGACTCTCTGCGATGTTGAATACGTAAATGCGCAGGTACTTCACCTGGTCTGCATCGTGGTGTGTGAAGTCCCGATGAACCTGCCTCGAGTTGGTCCATTGCGACACACTCTGGTACAAGTCGATCTTCTTGCGCGCGAGGTAGATGTCTAGCTTCTTCTCCGCCTCCAGCAGCTGCTGGTACGAGTCCAGCTCTGGGACAAGCTGGCTCATGTGTGCTGGGATGTACGCATCAGTAGGGTGGTTGGAAGGCATAGGGGTTGTCTGCTGTGGATTCATGGGAACAGCGCCACCGTTCGCGGCTGCCGGAACAGGAACCGGAACGGAACCAGGAGCTGGGGTGCCCGCTTTTCCAGGCATTTTCACAGGTACCTTCATAGACATGCTGAGTGTGAGTTGCGTGGTGGTGTATTACACGGGAGAGAGAGAGGTAAATCTCCCCAATCGAAACCCTGAAATGCGTGTTTATAGCTCTCCAAAGGCTTCCAGACGTGTTGTTCGTGGGTGCGGGACCTCGGCGCGTTGTTGTCGGGATTGTGTATGTGGTGTGTGGGTGTGTGGTAGAGTATAATACATACAATTATAAAACGTGTTATATATACTGTTGTATAATTACTGTTTTGCTCAAGTTTGAAACCAATTGGATTATATGTGGTTGAGTTGATTTGCTATTTTATAATGCGATTTCTAGTATGCTTGTCAATTGATTTTGATAGTTTGACACTGTTTGTTTAGGTACTCCGGGATATGCTGTTTTGAGTTATTCATGACATACTGCACTTACCATCTTGTCTGACCCGTTTATATCGTTACTTCCGGCACCACCCCTCGATGTGTGTGTGTTAATTATTCTATTTTATAAAATGCAACCTCTCTGTGTGCAGAGCTAGATCCCCCATTACAATTTACGATTCGTTTGGCATGCTATACAATACTATGTAGAGTTCACTAGTCGATATAAGAAAAGGGAAACAGAGAGATCAAAGTGTCATTGCGAAAATAGGTGCACATTTACATTCTGACCTTCTGCTTGTTTCTCTGACGTCTCTCCCTCTTCTCCTTCATCTTCTTGTCGAGCTTCTCTAGCTCACCGCTCTTCTTGAGGTTACGTCTCTTCTCTCTCTCGATGTCCTTCTGGTTCTCCTTCTCAGCGGCGAGGGCGGCCTCTCTGGCAGCCTTGGCGATCTTCTCCTGCTCGATGGTACGTAGGTTACCGGTCTTCTTGAGCATGTCGGCAGTGATGAAAGCAGGCTCGCTCTTCTGGACCAGAACACGGGTGTAGTTGTCGTAGATCTCGACGACTAGGGCGATGATACGGTTGAGCAGGTCCAGGTCGCGCTTGGAAGTAGGCACCTTGGTGCGGATGACACAACGCTGCAGTCTGGTGGCGTTCCAGACGGACACATTCTCGGGCTTCTCGCCTGGCAGATCAGTGAAACTGATGAAGTCGAGGAAGTCCGAGGCCTGCTTGAGAAGCTCGTTGAGAGCACCCTGCTTGGAGTAGGCACCGAAGAAGCCGCTCAGCTGGTTCATCTCGCACATGTAGACGTACTCCTCAGGAATCTCATCGGAGTCAGTGGTGTGGGTCAGGGCAAGGTAGTAGTTGTCGTGGCGGGACTGGTTCATGACACGTTTGTTGACAATCGAGGCGATGAACTTGAAGCTGCCGGTGAGCAGCTCCTTGGCGTTGCTGTTGACATTGGCGGCCTCGCTGGCGACGTAGACACCGTTGGGTCTCACAATGACCTCACAGAACTCGTTGTCAATGTCGAAAGCAAGGATTGGGAAGTACCAGCCAACAACGTTCTCGAGGAACATGGACAGAGGGTTGTTGCGGGGGAACAGGTGCAGGTTAACGTTGATGCAGTCGATGCAGGAGCGACCGGTGGCAAAACTGGTCATCCAGGTGTGCAGGTGCTGGTCCATGTAGATGATATCCTTGCTTCCTGGGACAGTGAACCCAACGCGGGAAAAGGACAGCTCGTCCCTCAGGAAGGCGTGGACGGAGTCAAACAGCTTGTTGGCGCGGGAAACGTTCGCGCTGGTACCGTACTTGTACAGACCGATCATGAACACCACAATGCCGACAAACACGAGCTCCAGGGTCCAGTTGTACGACTGCACACGGCGCACGAAGCCCATGGCAACCCTCTCCTCGGCGGGAAGCGAGGTGTAGTTGCGGTTGAGACTGTTCATGTACTCTAGCACCACGGATAGCGGGGACGCAGTCCCATTAGTCTGGTTCATCGCGAGGGGGTGTATCAGAGTGTGGGTTACTGAGGCAATGGCTAAGGGAGAGTGATACCTGCAAGTGAGAACTACCGTGGCTATATCCACCTACATGTAACAGACCACCGTCAACGGTTCCTTTATCGTCGCCACTGAATTTTTCAGTGTTTGCATGTGGTGTGTGGGTGATTAGAAGAGTCGCTGTGGTGTATGGGTGGTAAAGTGTGTATAAGTATAAGTATATGTATATATATACATATATGTATATTATTTGTATATTATTTATATATATATAGGTTTCTATACGTGCATGTCTAGGTGGATGTATATGATTGTCACTGGGTTTGGAAAGTAATTCTTTAGCACTTAGTTCATATATTCTAATGATATTTGTTCCATATATAATTGCAAGTAAATTACTTCAGTATGATGTCGTCTTGCATTACTCTTGCTTATAGTTTTATTAAACAATTCCTTTGTTCAGGTGTCATTCATTTACCTACATTTTTAGGCAATGATAACTGCTTGTAACATTAAAGAATCATACTTTATATGGTTATGACATCTCACGATGGTATCGGAGTGAAACCTGTCTATCCTCGTCGTCCAATGACATATTTCATTCTAGTATACAGTGTCTATATACACATCATCTACTTTCTGCGCTTGGCTGATGGCTCCTCCTCTGCCGAGGCTTCGTTGGTAGCTGCACCGCCCATCTGCGTCCTAACCAGGTCACGGATGTACACTTCGAGCTCCTCCTCGGCGTTCTCACCCTGGATGATCTGCTCCAGTCTCTTCTTGCGAGCTAGAGACTCTGGGTCAAGGTCCTCGTCACGCACCTGCTCGTTCTCCATGGAGTAGCGCAGGTTGTCCTTAAACTGCGCCATTGTAGAGGCATCGATGCCCAGACTGTCCTGTTCCTGAGGAATACCGCTCTTGATCCGCAGGTACTCGATCAGCTCTGGGAACTCCTGGTCTTCCTCCGCGACTTGTAGCGCAGTCTTACCCTCACTGTTAGCGAGCGATATATCACCGCCAAGCTCCTCGAGGATCACCTTCGCCGTCGCCGCGTCCTCGGTGTGGTGCAGCGGCGTGTCGCCATCATTGTCGCGGACGTTGATGTCACCTCCGAGCTCCTTGCACAGCTTGCGCAGAAGGTCGATATGGCCGTACGAGGCTGCGGCATGCACGGCGGTGTAGCCGTTTGGATCCTGTGTGTTCGCCGTGATAGCTGGGTTTCCGCTGATAAACTGCTCGACAAGGTCGCCTCTGCCGTCACTAGCCGCAATCCAGATGTTCATGTTTCGTATGTGATGTAGGTGGGTGGGTGAGACTGTTAACGTGTATCTCTGTAGACGTCTGAATGCGGTTGTTCATAAACGTGTATTGTGCTTTCAGTGATGCTTTGATAATTTTCACTTTAGGCTCATCGCCCGCGCCGGGACTGTCCTGCGGAGTTTCTCTGGGAAGGTACCGGCACTAAACATATAGAACTATCGAAGCACACTGTATATAAAAATATGGATACGCAATGACATACTAGACATCATATCGACTCTACCCTCCGTAAACGCACACCATTATCATAGCAAACATTGCTGGTACTTAAATTTACATATACTTACATTTATTACTCAGAACATCGTGTAAAGTGCGGTAATGACGGCTGGGCCGGAGCAAACACCGCACCAGAAGATTACATTGTTAAAAACATGTTTATCCTTCAACAACCAACTCTCACTGACGTATGCCATTGGCAGCTGGGAGAGCTGGAAGATGAAGAGGTATCCTCTGAAGCGCTTCCAGATGGCATACATCGCAAGCTCGTGGAACACGGAGCTGAGCACGAAGGTGAAGAGCGTCGCCTGAACGCCGTTGATCTTCCAGTTGTTCATTGCAGCATGGTAGACGTGTCTCACGAGAAACTTGTGCACTGGCACGTTCCATATGCGGGCAAACTCGCTCCAAGAGGTGCAGTTCCACCAGTCACCGTAGAAGTAGCGGTCGGCGAAGCGCGTGAGCTCCGCAAAGCAGTTCAGAATGGCGTCCCAGATGAGGTAGAAACAGAGCATGTAGATGACAGTGATACCTGGGTCGATCTCTGCGACGAGGTAGAACCATTCAACAGTGCGGATGGTGCCGTTCTCCCAGTTGCGGCCGCGGAACTTGAGGGCGCGCTCGATGGGTGGGAGCATGAACAGCTGTGCGACGACGATGAGGATGAAAATGGTGCCGAAGATCGCGGCGACCTTCTCAACTACGTACCCCCATCTGATCTTCTTCGTGCGAGGGTACTCGAACTGGTAGACTACGACAGGGTACATGGTGAACATGAAGTAGTTTCCGACGGTGAGGTTGGCTGGGAACATGCTCTTGTTGTCGCTGGAGATGGTCTGTGTGTTGATCTCGAACTGGCAGAAGTCCCTGCTCCTTTCGAGGGTTTCGATGATAGCTGGGGACGCTGTATCCTTGTATTTGGCTAGTGCACGGGTGGAATACTCCAGCTCCCTGGTGATTCCCCAGAGATACCCGTTGAAGAAGGAGTACGAGTGCATCTTCATGAGGAAGACGACGGAGTGGAGGAACAGGTAGATACGGGAGATCCAGTGGAGGTCGACGCCCCAGATGACGACGTAGTAGAAGAAGATCATGTAGGCCGTTTCGTACAGCGACGCAGCCCATATTCCCGTTGACTTCCACCTGATCACACCGTACTGCACGAGCCACTGAATGAGGATAACACCGTATGATGCGGCATACATTGCAAAGTCCACCTTGAAGACGAGCATCTTCCTGGTGATGAACACGTTGAGGATCTCGAAGTTGCGGAAGTCCCCGTGCTCAGTCTTGTAGTCGATGAGCCCCTTGACGATGATGAGTCCCAGGATCATCCAGAACATGACGTAGAGCCCAGAGAAGTTCGAGATGTACTTGCTTGGGTGCTGGTTGTAGTTGTAGGTGGATGTCGTAGCCCTGATGTCGGCAGAGCTGGTGGACTCGGAGACGGCGGGGGTGCCGGCGCGCGAGTCCAGTGGTGTCTCGGCGATGCCCAGCTGCTTCTCTAGGTTTTGCTCCCTGCGGAGCTCCTTCTTGGACTTCTCGAACGCCTTGATCTGCTTCTCGAGCACCGGCCCACTGAAGGAGGACAAGTAAGGCTCGTTGATGGCGCCGTCGAAGATCGAGGGCCGGTTGTCAAAGTCGACGTCTGAGAAGAAGGAAATGAGAGACTCATTGCGGTAGCGGCGTTTCTCAGCAATGTGTAGGTTCTTGAGGTAGCGTTTCAGAAACTCGTCATCCTTGAGCAGTGCACCGTCCTTCTCGCTCTGGTGGCTGATGATGCGCTTCAGCTCTTCCTGCCCCTTCACACCGAGAGACTTACGGCGAGTCTCCCCGGATGAGGAGGGAGAAGAAGCAGTAGCAGCTGCGCTGTCTTTCGATGCATCATCACCCTGGGCCATTACCTTGTCGTATGCAATAGAGTGGCGGACATGATCGCTCTCGACCGAATTGAGTCGTTGTATCCTGACGAACTCCTCGTCCTGCAGTAGATCCGAGTCGGTCATCGGTAGTATGTTGATCTGGGTGAGACGAAATAAAATAAAACCAATAATTTCAAGAAACTACACCCTCAATTACAACAAGGATCTGCCACAAACCAAACACCGATTACTATATATAGAGGAAACCGCGCAGGGTGCCAAGTACCCTAAGCAACACTACATTCCTTGCGTCCACGGCACCAGAGGCACCTAGGCACGACGGCGAAATGTGCATGACAGGGCCTTCTCCCTCCTGCAAGAGGCAATGCTTGCCGGCAGATCTCCCAGCGCACTGACAACCGCGGAGGGCCGCGGATCCGGGGGCCGAAAGTTCGGCACCTGTACGAGCCGGCGGTGTGTGGGTGTGGGCGCTGGTCCGCGGGTGGGACAGTTGCTCGTGGAAAAGTATTAATGGGACAGTTCTGTCGTGATGATGTGTGGGTTTTGAAATTCAATGATGTCTGGGTGTTCTCCCAGGTGTCTGGGTTTCATCATGTCCACGTGACACTGAAAAATTTGACGCTCTGCGATGAGCTTTTTCCGATGCGATGTATATAGAAGGTTTCACTAGAACACCGGTTGTGTCTTGTGCATCTTTTGTTATTGTGTTGTTGAGCTGGCCAACTCCCCACACAACCCACACTACAATGTCCCGTCCTGAGGAGCTAGCCCCCCCAGAGATCTTTTACAACGACTCCGAGTCGAAGAAGTACACCGAGTCGACCCGTGTGCAGCACATCCAGGCGAAGATGACGCTGCGTGCACTCGAGCTGCTCAACATCCCAGACAACAGCTTTATCCTGGATATCGGCTGTGGTTCCGGCCTGAGTGGTGAAATTCTGTCCGAAGAGGGTGGCCACATGTGGTGCGGCGTGGACATATCGCCCAGCATGCTGGCCACGGGCCTCACGCGGGACCTCAAGGGCGACCTCATGCTGCAGGACATGGGTGTCGGCATCCCGTTCCGCGCAGGTTCATTCGATGCGGCGATCTCCATCAGTGCCATTCAGTGGCTGTGTAACGCCGACACCTCGTACAACGACCCCAAGCGCCGCACGATGCGCTTCTTCAACACGCTGTTCGCCGCGCTCAAGAAGGGCGGTAAGTTCGTCGCGCAGTTCTACCCAAAGAACGACGACCAGGTGGACCAGATCCTGCAGGCGGCGAAGGTCGCGGGGTTCAACGGTGGTCTGGTGATCGACGACCCGGAGTCCAAGAAGAACAAGAAGTTCTACCTCGTGCTGACGTCGGGCTCGCCCAACTCGCAGGAGGAGCAGGTGAACCTGCACGGCGTGACGATGGACGCCACGGAGCTCGGGGAGCCCATGACCAACCGCGCGCGCCGCACGAAGCGCGGCAAGGAGATCGAGTCCTCCAAGAGCTTCATCAACAGGAAGAAGGAGCTGATGCGCAGACGCGGCAGAAAGGTCGCGCAGGACTCCAAGTTCACGGGCAGAAAGAGAAGGCCCCGCTTCTAAAGCGTGTACAGTAAGTATATTATCGTAATGTAAGGCATATTTAAGTAGGAGAGGGGAGGACAGGTAGTGTCTACAACACACTCACCAGCTTCTCGCCGCGGACCTTGCCCTTGCGTAGGAGGTCGATGAGCTCTGGCGCGTTGTCGAGCCCCTGTCTCGTGATTCTCACGGGCATGTTGTATATGCCGCCCTGCTGGATGTGGGGCGCGATGAAGTTCACGAAGCGGGCGACATCCCTGCGGTAAATCGGGTTAGGCGGGAAGGTGTAGTCGCCGATGGGGACCTCCTCGCCTGTCACGGAGTAGATGAGCGTGGAGATGATCTTGACGTTGTCCCTGCGGTCGTGTGGCTCGATGTCTTCGATGCTGAGGAACACGAGCTGCATGATGGTGACGGGGAGCGTCTCGGAGGCGCACTTGTACACCTGTCTGATGGTGGACTGCTCGGAGACGGCGTCGACGAGGTGCTGGATGTCGGGGTACTTTGCCCTGATCTGCTGGACGACGTCCGCGTCGTGGTAGTCGAAGACGTCGTCGGCGCCAAAGGTGCGCAGCATTGCCTCGTGGCTGCGGGACGCGACGGCGATGATCTTGGTGTAGGCGTGGGTGCGCTTCGCGAGCTGGATCAGCAGCAGGCCGACACCTGTGGCGCCGCCCCACACGAGCAAGGGGAAATTGTTCTGGGGCTCCGCGGGTTCCCATAGCAGTTTGTTGGGGAAGTCATGGAACATGATGCCGCCCGCGGTAGTGAGCGACACGGGGAGCGACACAGCAGCCTCGAGGGAGTTTACGGGACCGACGGGGATCGAACTGACGCTGGGGTCAACGGACTTCCAGGTTGGGGAAGCAAGGTATGTGGTGGCGGAGTCGACTACGACGTACTCGGCGAGTGCGCCGTTCTGCGGGTTCTTGTTGGAGGAGCCGTGGACAAACGCGTAGACGTAGTCGCCGACCTTGAACTGCTGTGGATCGATGGCGTTGTCTCCCGTTGCGTTGGGGTCAGACTTGCGTCTTGCGAACTCCGAGAGCGTAGGGGAGCCCATCAGGATGACCTGTCCGACGACGTCGCAACCCATGATAGCGCCGTTTTTGGCGAGTTTCAGGTCGATGTGCTTCCACTCGGATGTATTCATTGCAACAGCGACGGTCTTGATGAGCATGTGGCCCTCGGGGATGTAGGTGGCCACAGGGACATCGCTCCTGACTAGGGCCTCGTCATCGTGGATGACGACGGCTTTCATAGTAGTGGGAACAATAGCTGGTTTCATGGTTGTATTGTTGTGGTTATGTAGTCTATGTAAGATATTATAAGACAAGATAGTACAATTCAATGCACACTGTGCCCAGGGCATCCCTTTATATCCCTTCTGAGACAATGACCGACACGGCAGTGCCAGTCCCGGGCAAAGCGCATGGGTGTGTCACCGCGGGCGGACGAGGGGTACCAATGACACACACCAATCCAGGTGCCACGGCAACCTGCCGGCGCGCGGTATCCCTTATGGGCTGTCCTGGGCTCCCTGGGTTACTTGCCCCTTAGGGCTCTAGGGTTTCCTAGGGTTCCCTGGCTGAGTTAATCTGGCGGTGTGCTGCGGGGTGTTCTGTGGCGCGGGACAGGTGCGCAAATCTCCGGCGGATCCCGGGCGTGGTGTGCGGGTGGGTGAGCGTCTCTTCACATGGTGCTTAGTAATGGCGGCTGTGTGGTGCTGGTGGTGATAGGCGGCTGTGGCAGCTGGTGCGGGTGTGCACCCGTGTGGAGGGTGCATGTGAAGGTGTGGGGTGGCGGCGATGAGTGGGGGTGGGGGAGTGCGGTGGGCGAGTGATATGCGTAAAAGAGCGGGTTAGTAGCGGCTAATGACAGAGTTGTTAGGATGCATTGGGTCGGTTTGTAAAGTTGGTCTGCATGTGAAGAGGAGGTTAATAGGGGTGCAGTTTGTCCTGGAATTGGGAATTACAAGTGAATTATGGAGGTGGTTCTTGCACAGGGTAAAACTATTTTTACAATAATGCAAGGTTGTGCTAAGATATGAAACGGCGAGATGGGAACTTGCTGTTTGCTTCTAGGTTGTATTAGTGGTGAAGGTATGTCCACTACACGATTCTTGTGCAAAAATGTATAATTAAATATGCGACGGGTACCACCGCCACGAGAGATACGTAATGATAAATGTAGTAATAGGATTGTATCCCTCAGACGAATTTTGTAAAAAACATTGACACGCCCACACCATCAAAATGCTTCTCGATAGTGTTACATTGACTATTATATTTCCAGTATGTCCGATCTTACCTCTTGTATAAGCGCTTTACTACCTCTGTCAATTACCTAGCACGTGAGTCCGGGTAACCCAAATTTCTGGCGCGGGCCGAGCGCCGCGAACTGCCCGGCTATATTCCAAGGATACATACATGCAAGAGACAGGATTGAAGAGAGCAAAGGACTACAATACAACTCAGTCATACTACCACACATCATCACACACATTATGCTGTCCAGAGCTAGCGGAATCACTGTCAAGACCGCGAGCAGGGTGTCTCCTGCGCTTCTAGCCCGCAGATGCTATCAGGTGCCCACGGGCACTCGCAAGGTGCTACCCATCTACCCACCTGTGGACCCTACGCCCAGTGTCAAGAACGCGACGTTGTTAAAGAATCTGTCGAGCATCGATCTCAAGGAGAAGCTCGACAAGGACGGCTGGAGGTTCAAGCTGATCGACAAGCACAACAAGGACTGTATCAAGGTCGGCGACGTCATTAGGGTCATATACAACAAGGAGAAGTGTTCCTACGACAACTTTGTGGGCTACATTCTCTCTGTGGACAGGAAGGAGCAGGTCCAAGATGCGTCCGTGCTGCTGAGAAACCAGGTCTCGAAGGTCATGGTCGAGGTCAGGGTGCCCCTCTTCTCCCCACTGGTGGAGAGAGTCGACATGCTGAAGAAGGCCGACGGATCGAGGAAGAGAAACAAGCACTACTACATCAGAGGCACCAAGCTGGATGTCGGTAACCTGGAGTCCAAGCTGAGAAAGAAGAAATAGAGAGGGCGAGAGTTTCTCTAACCCCGTCGAACACCGCACAAAAGCCTCTTTGTCATGCATATAGTAGAGGTGTGTGCGTTGTGATGATTCTATCTATTCCATTGTTATAATTATTCTTTTCTTATCTAGACATGTAAATAAAATGCGATATTATTGAACATGAGCCGCCGGGGTATTTATTAGGGCGCTTACCTTCGGCACTTACCCTCGGCACTTTTCAGATGGTATACCGTTGACAGCGACAGGGTTCCAGACCTTGAAAAATAAGGGTATGACACAAAGAAATAATTAAGCTAGGAAAAAATGGTTTGGAACTAGTAGGTTGGTTGGATTGACAAGACACGTTTTTTGTGAATATGAAATAACTCATCTCTGTTTAGATAATCAGAAATTGAACAATTCAAAGAAATTAGAAAAGAGTACATTGAGGCGACACATCCGAGCTCATATCGACTAATATTCTCTGGTTGACAGTTCTCTTTCCCAGAAATGAAATTACAGCACATATTATCTGTTGTCCCCGCGCTGGGCGCTCTCCAAGAGGCGAACGCCCTTGAGTATCTCGTCAGCTTGAAATCGGATGTGACAATACAGCATTTCATGGAGTCTTCGATAAGCAAGGGCAAGTCTGTCAAGGATTTCTTTGGTGCCAAAATTGGCAAGACATTTTCTATTGGTTCCTTCAGAGGTGTGGCCGTGGATTTGTCCTCGCATGATCTGCTCGACGTCCTCAGAAGAAACCCAATCGTGTCAGAGGTAGCCCCGAATATATTATTTAATGCTTTTGAAAGCGACCAGGGGTATAAAAGCAAGCTTATCCATGACGACAAGAATGAATACGTTAATGTTACTATTCCACCATTTCCACCATGGCATCATGATGGCGATGACGTCGACGACGAAGATTCCTGTGGTGTTAATGGCGCCTGTCATAGAAACAAAGATCAGTACAGGTACGGAAGAATGCGCAACAAAAAGTCCAAGTATCAAAAGAACCACGTTGATAATTACAATCGTTTGGACATTCTCAAGAGACAGCGTGGAGCACCTAGGCACCTTGCGCGTCTTTCACGCCGCAATCCATTACCCTACGATTTTAGTAATGCAGAGGCCTACAAATCTTCCTTCAACTATTATTACGACAGACTCAACATGGGGTCAAATGTTAGAGCGTATATTATCGACTCTGGTATATTTGGAAAGCATAGTGATTTCGAAGGAAGGGTGGAGTTCGGGCACGACTTTACCGGAGAGGGAATCGGTGACAAGAATGGACACGGAACACATGTCGCGGGCGTTGTTGGTTCCCGGACATTTGGTGTTGCAAAGGACGTTACACTAGTGGACGTCAAATGTCTGAACGAGCTGGGTCAAGGCTCGTTGGTCACTGTTCTGTCCGCAATTGAGTACGTGGTTGACGATTGTAATAAGCACAAGGACAAGAAGTGTGTCGCCAATTTAAGTCTTGGAGCGGTCAAGAATTCCATCATCAACAAAGCTATTCAAGCCGCGGTTGACAATGGGGTAGTGATGGTCGTTGCTGCGGGGAATTTCAATATGAATGCCTGTTGGAGCAGTCCTGCGTCTGCGCCAGAGGCGATCACTGTCGGTGCATTTGACGACCGGATTGACACGATTGCGAAATTCAGCAACTGGGGTCCGTGTGTTGACATTTTTGCGCCCGGAGTTGGAATAGCATCGCTGGCCAGGAACGAGACGACGCCGTTTGTGGTATACTCCGGCACGTCGATGGCTTCTCCGAGTGTGGCCGGTATGGCGGCGCTGCTGCTCGACCGCGGGGTGGATGAGGAGAACGTGAGGGACACGCTGTTTGACATGGCTACAGACAATGTGTTCCAGCGGCGGACGCTGCTGTTCAAGCCCAAGACCCCTAACCGGATAGTGTTCAACGGCGTAGACAAGTCGGACGACAACCTTGAGTCAATGGTGTACCCTGACCTGGACATGGACATTCTGGTCGAGGAGCTGAACAGCTATGTGGTCAATGCGAAATCGCGGAACAGCATGAAGAACCGGTTCAGGTACTTCCTTGACAACGATGTGTCGCTGCCGTTTGAGAATTTCTAGGGGTGGGCGAGCACTATATAGATACGTGTTATGCACATGTATTTGTCTGTAGAAATAAGATTGCTGCGTTAATATGAAAGGTAAGAGTGGGGAAGTAGTAGAAAGAGGGTGCAAGACAAGACGGCCACCACGCAATAGTACCCTAACGACATTACAAGAGCGTAGCAGTCACATTACAAGTACATAGCAGCCACATCAAGAAGTGAGAACTTAACAACGCATCTGAAAAGCACCATCGCCCAGCGCCACCACTTCCTCCCACTTAACCTGCGATATAGCCGAGCCAGCCGTTCCTGCCTGTTGGGCGGCTCCAGCTGCCGCGGAGCTCGCCCGTACGCCATTGGCCCGCGGGAGGAGCAGCGCTGTCCCCTGACTGCGGAGTGCGGAGTGTCCTGCCCAGGGCGCTAGGCGGCCGCCGCGATTTGTTGGTGGGCGCAGGCACGGCGTTGGCTTGTTTTTTACCCAACAAAACCAGGGCCCTCTGTCCCGCTGCCCGCTGCCCCTATCGCTCACTCTTGTTGAGCGCGGGGTGAGCGGGCCGTCCCCGCTGCAAGGGCCCTGGGCCCATGTCGTGTTGCGACGCCCCCACTGGGCGGAGGGCTGTGGGCGGTTCCTGTCCGTGGCGGTTGTTCCCGCTGGGAGGTGTCCTCTGACCGCTGTCCTCTGCCTCCTGCCCCTCTCGCGTTGTTGGTGCGGGCTTTTCTTGTCGCGCGGGCGGCCGCCGCGTGATGTGCCGCGCAGGGCGTCGACTTTCACATGCTGGCTGGGTGACGTCTGGAGTGATGTTGGTGACATCAGTGGGGTGGCGCCTGGTGGGTGGCGCTTCGAGGGCGGCAATTGGCAGGCCGGGCTCAGCCAGACCGTGCCTCGAGGCTGGCGAGAGCGGGTGGTGAGTGCGCTGCCGTATCTCTGATTGTTGGGCGGGTGTTACACAACATATATATACTCTCAGCGGTGGTTTGCCCTGCTTTTGATTATTGCTTCATCTCCCCAAGGACAAAGGACCGTTTCACCGAGGAATATATATCTCTACGCTCGTTCCCCTATATCTCCACGCTCGTTGCCCTATATCGATTTTCGAGTTCCCTGCAACAAAGAGATCCGATCAAGACAATATTCTTTACCCTTCCTTCCCTTCCCTTTTTTTCACTAGTTGATCCCCACCTTCTCTACACCGAAGGATACAGACTGACACCATTGGACAGGCCACTGCCAATACACTGAGACAACACGCTACCCATTTGCCGTGCACTCAGCCTACAAGTATGTATACTAACTTTTTTTTCTACTCCCCTGTTGAAATTGGCGATTTGAATGTGCAATAATGGTACGAATAATAAGCGCCCATGCGTCCGCCCACTTCTCGTATAGCAGAGCAGTGCTCTGAGCATTACCCCACTCTGCCCCGCTGCATGTGAAAGTTGCGCCCAGCACTTGACAGCGCGTCGCTGTTGCGGTGTTTCGCTGCGGTGTGCGGGTGTGTGGCGGCGCGCGAAATACGCCGCGCCAGCGCAGGCGTAGTCGCCTGGAGTGCTCGCTGGTGATATAGACAGCGGGCGTGTCTGATAGTGCCCAGTTCGCTGCTGCTGCTGCTGTGGTATTGCATCACAGCTGGTAGATGGAGCATTGAGGCGCGTCTTATCACACCGGAACGCACTTTGACTATTTATCGCTGCAAAGATCCAATTACGGCACATTAGTCCTATCACTATAGCGACATTGCACTGTTTCATCACTCGCGTTGAAGAGCCGCCCACGTCCATAAGTGAGACCCCGGCCGCTTCAGATCGCCCCTTTCACAATTACTCCCCTTCAGATAACTAACATCCCGTTTCTGTCCCTCTTTTTATCAAAGATTCCATTCAGCAAGACTGCTTCTAGAAAAGGATTCCGTTTGCAATCGCTTATCACTCGCACCAGCAGCAGATCTTTGGCCAATTCGCTCTCCACACAGAATACGCCATCGCTCCACACTCTACGCACTACATTAAGCGCCACCAACACACTATCCCCCTTTGCAAGACACTCCCACAACATATTATTTGTAAATAATAACCATCCCCGTCTCCTGCACTCAACCACACACCCACATACCCACACAATGAGCGAAGAAAACCTGTTCGAAGACGCCGCCGCAAAGCGCCAGTACGAGATAACAGACTACTCCACCAAGCACAAGACCCTCGCGTCCCACTTCGTCGGCCTCAACACCCTCGAGCGCGTCGAGGAGTCCCCCCTCAAGGACTTCGTCAAGTCCCACGGCGGTCACACCGTCATCTCCAAGATCCTCATCGCCAACAACGGTATCGCCGCCGTCAAGGAGATCCGCTCCGTCAGAAAGTGGGCCTACGAGACCTTCGGCGACGAGCGCACCGTCCAGTTCGTCGCCATGGCCACCCCCGAGGACCTCCAGGCCAACTCCGAGTACATCCGCATGGCGGACCAGTACGTCGAGGTCCCCGGCGGCACCAACAACAACAACTACGCCAACGTCGACCTCATCGTCGACGTCGCCGAGAGAACGGACGTCGACGCAGTCTGGGCCGGCTGGGGCCACGCCTCAGAGAACCCACACCTCCCAGAGAAGCTCGCCGCCTCAAAGAGAAAGATCATCTTCATCGGTCCCCCCGGCAGCGCCATGCGCTCCCTCGGTGACAAGATCTCCTCCACCATCGTCGCCCAGCACGCCAAGGTCCCATGTATACCTTGGTCCGGCACCGGCGTCGACACAGTCCACCTCGACAGCGAGACTGGCCTAGTGTCCGTCGACGACGACATCTACCAGAAGGGCTGCTGCTCCTCCCCCGAGGACGGCCTCGCCAAGGCCAAGAAGATTGGCTTCCCAGTAATGATCAAGGCCTCCGAGGGTGGTGGTGGTAAGGGTATCAGACAGGTCGAACGCGAGGAGGACTTCATCGCCCTGTACCACCAGGCTGCCAACGAGATCCCGGGTTCCCCAATATTCATCATGAAGCTTGCCGGCAAGGCCCGCCACCTGGAGGTCCAGCTTCTCGCCGACCAGTACGGTACCAACATTTCTCTGTTTGGTCGTGACTGTTCCGTGCAGAGACGTCACCAGAAGATCATCGAGGAGGCACCAGTGACTATCGCCAGCAACGAGACATTCGAGAAGATGGCCAGCGCAGCCGTCAGACTCGGTAAGCTGGTCGGCTACGTCTCCGCCGGTACCGTCGAATACCTATATTCCAGCGAGGAGAAGAAGTACTACTTCCTGGAGCTCAACCCAAGACTGCAGGTCGAGCACCCAACCACCGAGATGGTCTCCGGTGTCAACCTGCCTTCCGCCCAGCTGCAGATCGCCATGGGTATCCCAATGCACAGAATCAGCGACATCAGAGTCCTTTACGGTATGAACCCTCACGGCGCCACCGAGATCGACTTCGAGTTCAAGACTGAGGAGGCCAAGAAGACTCAGAGAAAACCTGTTCCAAAGGGCCACTGTACCGCTTGCCGTATCACTTCCGAGGATCCAAACGAGGGTTTCAAGCCTTCTGGTGGTTCCCTACACGAGCTGAACTTCAGATCTTCTTCAAATGTCTGGGGTTACTTCTCCGTCGGTAACAACGGTGGTATCCACTCCTTCTCCGACTCCCAATTTGGTCACATCTTCGCATTCGGTGAGAACAGACAGATGTCGAGAAAGCACATGGTTGTCGCCCTAAAGGAGCTGTCCATCAGAGGTGACTTCAGAACTACTGTCGAGTACCTGATTAAGCTTCTAGAGACCGAAGATTTCGAGGAAAACACTATCACTACCGGTTGGTTGGACGACCTGATCTCGCACAAGATGACCGCCCAGAAGCCAGATGCTACTCTTGCTGTCATTTGTGGCGCTGCAACCAAGGCTTTCATCGCGTCGGAGTCTGCCAGAAAGGAATACATTAACCAGCTCAAGAGAGGTCAGGTTCCACCAAAGGGCCTACTGGAGACTATGTTCCCAATTGAATTCATCCACGAGAACAAGAGATATAAGTTCACCGTTGCCAAGTCTGCTGACGATTCCTACACACTTTTCATTAACGGTTCCAAGTGCGAGGTCCGTGCTGTTAAGCTATCTGATGGCGGTCTTCTGATTTCTGTCGGCGGCCAATCTCACACTATCTACTGGAAGGAGGAAGCCCAGGCTACCAGACTTTCGATCGACTCTATGACTACTCTACTTGAGGTTGAGAATGATCCTACACAGCTGCGCACCCCATCCCCAGGTAAGCTTGTGAAGTTCCTTGTTGAGAACGGCGACCAGATCAAGGTTGGCCAGCCATACGCTGAGATTGAGGTTATGAAGATGCAGATGCCATTGGTTTCTCAGGAGAACGGTGTTATCCAGTTGCTAAAGCAGCCAGGCTCTACCATTGACGCTGGTGATATCATTGCCATGCTTGCGCTAGACGATCCATCCAAGGTCAAGCACGCTATGCCATTTGAGGGTATGCTACCAGAGCTAGGCTCCCCAATGGTAGAAGGTACCAAGCCAGCCTACAAGTTCCACTCCCTAGTTTCCACGCTTGAGAATATTCTAAAGGGTTACGACAACCAGGTTATCATGAACGCATCTCTACAGCAGCTAATCGAGGTTCTCAGAGACCCAAGACTACCATACTCTGAATGGAAGTTGAATGTATCTGCGCTACACACCAGACTTCCTCTTGCTTTGGACGAGAAGTTGGACAAGCTGGTTGAGCGTTCCGCTAACCGCAGTGCTATCTTCCCTGCTAAGCAGCTACAGAAGATGATCGATGATGCTGTGAGAGACCCACAGGCTGACCCACTGTTGTCATCCATTGTTGAGCCACTCCTTGACATCACCACTCGTTATGTCAATGGCCTAGAGGCACATGAACATTCCGTCTTTGTCAAGTTCTTAGAGGAGTACTACAACGTCGAGAAGCTATTCAGCGAGCACGGTGAGCGTGCTGAGAATGTCATCCTAAAGCTACGTGACGAGAACATCGATGACCTAGACAAGGTTGTTCTCATTGTTCTCTCTCATGCCAAGGTTTCTGCCAAGAACACTCTGATCCTAGCTATTCTGAAGCACTACCAACCAATTTGCAAAATGTCTTCGTCTGTTGCCCATATCTTCACCAAGCCACTTCAGCACATTGTCGAGCTGGAGTCCAAGCCTGCTGCTAAGGTTGCTCTACAGGCCAGAGAAATTCTGATCCAGGGTGCCCTACCATCTGTCAAGGAGAGAACAGAGCAGATTGAACACATTCTAAGATCTTCTGTCACAAACACTTCTTATGGTGACTCTTCACCAAAGGTCAGTGAGCCAAACATGGAAATACTGAAGGATCTAATTGACTCCAACTATGTCGTTTTTGATGTTCTACTTCCATTCCTGTGTCATGAAGACCCAGTTATCGCTACTGCCGCTGGTCAGGTTTATGTTCGCCGTGCTTACAGAGCTTACACCGTCGGTGAGGTTAAGTCACACAGCATCACCGACTCTTCCATGAACCCATTGATTGAGTGGAAGTTCCAGCTACCCTCTGCTGCTTTCTCTTCCATTCCACAGCTGAAGAGCAAGATTGGTATGAACAGAGCTATGTCTGTTTCTGACTTGTCCTACGTTGTTGACAGCGAACACGCTCCACTGAGAACTGGTATCCTGGTTGCTGCTGAACATCTAGATGAGGTTGACGCTAGCCTTGCACAGGGCCTAGAGGTTATCCCAGAGCACTCCACTCCAGGCAATGGTCCAGCTCCAGACAGATCCGGCAATTCCTCCTCTTTGAGTAACATCGTTAATGTCTGTGTTGCCAGCACAGAAGGATTCGATTCCGAAAAGGAGATTCTTGCCAGAGTCAACGAGATCCTAGAGCTGAACAAGGCTGATCTAATCAAGTCTTCCATCCGTCGTATCACTTTCATGTTCGGTTTCCCAGACGGTACTTATCCAAAGTATTACACTTTCAATGGTCCAAACTACCAGGAGAACCAGACGATTCGTCACATTGAGCCAGCTTGTGCGTTCCAACTAGAATTAGGAAGAATGTCTAACTTCAACATCACTCCAATCTTCACTGACAACAGAAACATCCACGTTTACGAAGCTGTCAGTAAGACTTCTGCACTAGACAAGAGATTCTTCACTAGAGGTATAATCAGAACCGGTCGCATTCGTGACGAGATTTCCATTCAGGAATATCTGACCTCTGAAGCTAACAAGCTGATGAGTGACATTTTGGACAACCTGGAGATCATCGACACTTCGAACTCCGACTTGAACCACATCTTTATCAACTTTTCTGCTGTCTTTGATGTGTCTCCAGAGGATGTCGAGGCTGCCTTTGGTGGCTTCCTAGAAAGATTCGGTAAGAGATTCCTAAGACTACGTGTATCTGCTGCTGAGATTCGCATCATTATCCAGGACCCAAAGACTGGTGCACCAGTGCCATTGCGTGCTCTGATCAACAACGTCTCTGGTTATGTCGTGAAGTCTGAGCTATACACTGAGATCAAGAATGCCAAGGGTGAGTGGGTCTTTAAGTCCCTCGGTAAGCCAGGTTCCATGCATCTGAGACCAATTGCTACTCCATACCCAGTTAAGGAGTGGCTACAGCCAAAGCGTTACAAGGCTCACCTAATGGGCACAACTTATGTTTACGATTTCCCAGAGCTCTTCCACCAGGCTGCCATTACCACATGGCAGAAGTACAAGACCAACTCTTCTCAAAAGGATCTAACCAACATGAAGGAGAGAGATGATCTGTTTATTTCCCACGAGCTGATTGAGGATGAGAGCGGTGAGCTCACTGAAGTTGAAAGAGAACCAGGTGCTAATTCAATTGGTATGGTTGCCTTCAAGGTCACCATGAAGACTCCTGAGTACCCAAGAGGCCGTCAATTTGTCATTGTCGCTAACGATATCACATACAAGATCGGTTCCTTTGGTCCACAAGAGGACGAGTTCTTCAACAAGGTTACCGAGTACGCCAGAAAGAGAGGTATTCCAAGAATCTATCTAGCTGCTAATTCTGGTGCTAGAATCGGTATTGCTGAGGAGCTTGTTCCACTATACCAGGTTGCTTGGAAGGATGCTGATGTTCCAGCCAAGGGTTTCGAGTACATCTACCTGAACAAGGAGGGAATGGAGACTCTAAAGGGTCACTCCAAGGAGAACTCTGTCATCACCGAGCGCATCGTCGAGGACGGTGAGGAGAGATTTGTCATCAAGGCTATTATTGGTGCTGACGATGGCCTAGGTGTTGAGTGTTTGAGAGGTTCTGGTTTGATTGCTGGTGCCACTTCGAGAGCCTACCAGGACATTTTCACTATTACTTTGGTTACCTGCAGATCCGTTGGTATTGGTGCTTATCTAGTCAGACTTGGCCAGAGAGCTATTCAGATTGAGGGTCAGCCTATCATCCTAACTGGTGCCCCTGCCATCAACAAGGTTCTAGGTAGAGAGGTCTACTCCTCCAACCTCCAACTCGGTGGTACACAGATCATGTACAACAACGGTGTTTCCCACTTGACTGCCTCTGACGATCTTCAGGCTGTTGAGCAGATCATCAAGTGGTTGTCCTACGTCCCTGCAAAGCGCAACATGCCAGTTCCAATCCTAGAGAACGGTGATAAGTGGGACAGACAGATTGACTACAGACCAACTGTTAATGAACAGTACGATGTTCGCTGGATGATTGAGGGTCGCGAACTAGAGGACGGTAGATTTGAATATGGTATGTTCGACAAGGGTTCTTTCTTTGAGACTCTGTCGGGCTGGGCTAAGGGTGTCGTTGTCGGCCGTGCCCGTCTAGGCGGTATTCCAATCGGTGTTATTGGTGTGGAGACCAGGACCATCGAGAACGTTATCCCAGCGGACCCTGCCAACCCAGACTCCACTGAGGCCGTTGTTCAGGAAGCTGGTCAAGTGTGGTACCCCAACTCTGCTTTCAAGACTGCTCAGGCCATCAAGGACTTCAACCATGGTGAGCAGCTGCCGCTAATGATTCTTGCCAACTGGAGAGGTTTCTCTGGTGGTCAGCGCGACATGTACAACGAGGTTCTGAAGTACGGTTCCTTCATTGTCGACTCCTTAGTGGACTACAAGCAGCCAATCTTCATCTACATTCCACCAACCGGTGAGTTGCGTGGTGGTTCTTGGGTCGTTGTTGACCCTACTATCAACGCCGACCAGATGGAGATGTACGCCGACAAGGACTCCCGTGCTGGTGTTCTAGAGCCAAGTGGTATGGTTGGTATCAAGTACCGTCGCGAGAAGCTACTGGCTACAATGACCAGACTCGACACCACTTACCGTGAACTAAAGGAGCAGCTATCCGACAAGACCCTAACCCCTGCTCAACACCAGGAGGTATCTGTGAAGCTTGCTGAGCGTGAGAAGTTCCTACTGCCAATCTACACTCAGGTAAGTGTTCAGTTCGCTGATCTGCATGACCGCTCTTCGCGTATGGTGAAGAAGGGTGTTATCCGTGCTGAGCTGACGTGGGAGGAGTCCCGTCGCTTCTTCTTCTGGAGACTGAGACGCAAGTTGGATGAGGAATACCTCGTTAAGCGTCTGGACATTGAGTTGCCTCACGCATCGCGTCTGGAAAAGCTGGCGCGTCTGCGTTCATGGTACCCAGCCTCTGTCGATGAGACCAAGGACCGTGATGTTGTGACATGGATTGAAGAGAACTACAACGTGTTTGAGGAGGAGTTCAAGGCCTTGAAGCTTGAGTCCTTCGCTCAGGAGCTTGCCAAGAGCATGCGTACTGACCATGATGTTACGATGCGCGGTCTCGAGGAGATTGCCCGCATGCTGTCTAAGGAGGACAAGGAGAGGCTGCTGAGTGCGCTAAAGTAATGCACGCGTTGCAAGGCGGACAATTGTGGATGTAAATATGGCACGATTAGCCTGCTGAATACTCCCTATATATTTGTATATTAACTGCTATATTAAGATATTTTTAAAAGTGTGGGGGATTGTTTGGCTACAAGCATGGTTGTATGTGGGTGGTTGTAGTGAAGACATGGTGAGGATTTTTTTTGCATTAGAGGGGAGGAGCATATCTATTTTCTTTGCGAGGTGCCATCACTTACGAGTGTGTCAGGGCGCAAGGAAGAAAATATTATGCTGTATATAAACTCATATTGTGATTAATCGTTTATGAGCATACTAGTATGTCTTAATGGATCATGGAACTATGATGGAGCTTTTTAATCAGACGTCTTTTTTATAACCAGTGATTTTATAGGTGTCTGATGCGTTCTGGAACAAAAACAATTACAAATTATTAAATTAATTCTAACGTAAACAAAATATTTATTTAGAGAGTGGCGTATAGTATGCGGTATTACGTTAAGTTTACCAAAGATTTAAGTAAAAATGTACATGTTGCAACCGCTGGTTTTGAACCAATCGAGATATCTCGCCTGATTGTGTAAATTCCAGCAGGTCATTCCTCATTACACCTAAATTTTTATATTTCTTGCAATACAAGATCGGTTAGAATTTAAAAACCAACCTATCCTATCAACATGAACACACTTCGTGCAAGCAACTGTTGGTTTTTTCCATCTTGTGTACACTTTGTTGATATTGGTAAGTACAATGAAATCCGTGCATATGTCAGGGACGAAAATGTGCATCTGATGAATATACCCAAATCTGCCCAGACCACAAGTCAAACATACACGGTGCGGATTATGTACGATTAATAATACTCCAGGTCAGGAATATACCACACAAATACATTTGTAGGAAACCGAGACACTGGTACATAAGCCTTCTGCGTATCAAAAAATATTATTCGCGGAAGCTTATGTAAGGGGGATTGCTGCTGTCTCTTCAAACGGAATATCCTTCGTAAGCAGGACGGACTCATGATAAGCAAGCCTCCTTATAGGACTCGTGGATTTCCATCGAAATCCTTGCTACTATGTAAAACTTGAATATTCCGAGAAAGTTGTACAATGAAACTGAGACAATCATAGGACAACAACACTATAGTCTATAAGATGTGGTGTTCCTTGGTAATTCTAGACATACTGTCAAAAAACATTATCTCTGTAGATCCACCCCCTGCGTAACTGCGCAACTCCTTCCTTTCCTTGGAATCACCTTTGTAATCGGACTCCCCTACGAAATCTAGATCACTCAGTATAACTAGTATACACTGTATTTTCCTATGAAATCAGGATAAAGCCATATGGCTTGAAAACTACGAAGCTTTATGTGAAGAATACCAGGACTCTTAGGGGATAGCCATGTTACCATATAGAAATCGCGGATGCCTCATTTCAAGGAATCCCTTGCCAAATCACCACTGTCGCAGTAAAATATTTGTTATTCTATATACCCAGGATATATCTAGATCACCTTCATACTCAGATATAGCTCCGTAGCCAGGAACTATATTATCATTGTCGTACAACCAGTTTATGCTGTACAACCGACTCTACCGCACAACTCTAGACCACCCGCACAACCAAAGAATAACTCCACCAGGACAAGACTACGCATACACCACTCCAGGGAAGCCAAACACACCCTCGATACAAACCACTCACCGCAGAATACCCCAACACACCAACCAAAAGAGAACTCTCTTGCACAGCAACTTTCACAGTAGCGGCCACCCTTGAACCGCACAATCCACCGCACAGCCAGGCAATAGCCGCCGACCCCTTAAAAAATACACACAGCGTAACACACAGACGCAGTAGAGCAACTGACAGCGGCACTAGAACGTCCACACAACGAAAACAGGAAAATTACTATAGAATATATATGCAGAACAAGTAAACGCTCTTAAACTCTCAGACGCGGCTGTAGCGGGTGCGGGCAAAACGGATCGCGACACTGTCGCGCCTGTGGTGGTGCCGCGCACAGGCACAGCCGTCGCGCAGGTCCACGCCCGCGTACGTCGCGAGTCCGGGGCCGGGGCCGGGGCCGCAGCCGAAGCCGGAGCCTGGCATCGCGGGCTCGCTCACGCGCCGGGCGAGCGGCTGTGGCGGGGCCTCAGAGAACGCCGCGGGAAGCGTTGGCGGCACGCACTGTGAGAGACGCGCGTAGTCGCGCCGCGCTGCCGCGGAGTGCAGCGGCGAGTGCAGCGAGAGCGCGGGCAGTGTGGCCCGGCGCTGCGGCACCGGGCGGACGGCGGTGTCCTCCATGCACGGCTGTGTCTGTGTCTGTGGGGGAGGCACAATGGCGCCCGGCACAAAGTCGAAGACGGTGTCGACGACGCGCATGGCACGGGGCGTGCGGGCATCGATGTCCGCGTCTGTGTAGTGCACGGTGAGCTGCGCGGCTAGGGGCAGGCACCCGCGGGGGTGTGGGGAAACTGGAGGCGCAGTTGTTATCGGGGTATAGGGTCCCGGGGTGTACAGCGGCGCCTCGGGGCAGCGCAGGGCTGCCGTGGCCGTGGCCATAGGTATGTGGGTCATTGTTACGTGGGCATACGGTGTATGCAGGTGGGTACTGTTATTTATATGTCGGTGTGTAATACACGGGTGGTATACGTAGGTGGGGCAGACTCACAAGAATGCAAGATGACAAGACTTAAAGACTATGTGTCGGGTAGACAGTATATGCCATGCATGGCACATATATATACGTTGGGGAGTATAGATTATAGCTGTATACTGATAGACCCCCTATGCATCACGGATCGAGATGCACAGTCACGGCGTGACTCCCGCGATGCCCGGGGGTGCGCTTACTCCAAGCTGTTCTGTGCAGTACTTCGTACTGCCCCGACTGCTGATGCGCCGGGGCTACTGCGGCGCTGTGGTGCGCGTAGTGACGCCCGCACGGCCGCACGCCCGGCCCCCATGGCAGCGACGCACAACCGCCAAGGGCTGAAAAGCGCGGAGTATACAACTGCGCAGCGCAGAGCACAGCGCCCCGAGGCAAGGGGCTGCGCGGAGTTTTCATGTGGCTGCGGGCGAGGGGGAAGGGGTGCATAGCGTCTGCACAGCGTCTGCACTGTGCGCATACCGCCGTGTGCGCGCCCGTGCACCCCGAGGCTCCCCTTCGCTGTGACTCAGTGGGCGTGAGAGAAGTGTGGGTAATTATGGTGCGAGAGTTCTACTACGATGGGCTGTTTCACGGCGGGTATTCATGATCTGGGGAATGTAGAATTATAAATAGACGTCTGTGATACTGTGCACTCCACATCAGAGAGTAGTGTCTCACACAAGAGAGCAGAGATATATACCTATTAATGTAGCATACAGATTGGATATATGTACTGCTTCCTATGTTAGTCTTACACATCATGTAGGGTCTGTTGTCTGCACACATCTCTTGCATACTTGTAAGACACCCACCTGCTCCCAGTGTGCATGTATGTGCCGTCGGGTCCCCACCCCCACCCGCCCAAACATCACTGCACACGGCACCTCCATATCACTCCACACGACACTTCCATATCACCCCACACGACAACTCCACATCACCCTGCACGAACAACCCCATATCACCGCACACGGCAGCACCCGCACCCACACCCACACACCCCCAAATAGTGGAAGCCCGTGCGGGATATACGCATCTGCGCAGCGTCTGCGCAGCATCCCCATGGAATCCCGCCCCCAGAGGAATCCCCGCACGCCCCCGCCCAACGATCACGGCACGGAGGCAACACGCCGCCGGCACCGATTATGCGCGACCGCTACGAAGCGCCGCTGCCCTCGCTCCGCTGCCCTCTATCCTCTATGAACCGCGGCACGGGCCCTGGACACAGTGTTATGCTCCTGGACATGCTCTGTCTGCCAGGTCGATGTTGCGTTGTTTGCTATCCTCTTGCATCGTTGCATCGTTGCACACTTGCATCGTCCTGTATCGTCCTGTATCTTTGTTTGCGTGTGTTTGGTTTCCCACTTTCCCTCTCCCTCTCTCCCTCCTCTTGCGCTTCCCCAGGCCATCTCCTATTAATACACTCAACGCTATTTACACACTCACAACCACTCTTGTTAGCTACTTCTTTCCCTCACCCAGCCCACCACTCCATCGCCATGACCGTCAACACCCCCATCGTTAACGGTACATCGTATGCCACCGTCAACGCCTACTCCGCCGACTCCTACGCCAAGGCCGTCGAGTTCTACGCTAAGCTCCTAGAGCTCAGCGTCCAGACCGACAACATCTCTGCCGCTGCCAAGAACGAGACTCTCCTCGCCAACGCCCACATCGCCATCCGCGTCGTGCTAGAGGAGAACGCCGCCAAGCAGCAGGAGGTCGACAACCAGATCAAGTACCTCACCTCGATCGCCAAGACCAACGACTGGAGATCCCACGTCAACCAGTCCCTGGTGTTTAACACCACCGACATCGCCTCCCTCCAGGACGCCTTCAAGCAGCTCGACTACCCTAACCAGGCCTACCCATCCGACCTGCTGCCTCTCCAGCTCTACACCATCGACCCGCTGGGCAACATCATCGGTGTCACCGCCACCAAGAACGCCGTGTCCACCAAGGCCAACAAGCCAGTCGCTGTCGACGCCCACGGTGTCTCCCTGGCGGCCACCGCCGACCAGACCGCCACCGTGTCCAAGAACCACTCCTTCACCGACCTCTCCTACCTCGTCAAGACCTCCAACGCCTACCCTTCCCTGCCAAAGGACACCATTCCGCTCGCTGAGAAGAAGGCCGTCGCCGTCATGACCTCCGGTGGTGACGCCCAGGGTATGAACCCCGCGGTCCGCGCCATCGTCCGCTCCGCCCTCTTCAAGGGCTGCCGCCCATTCGTTGTCATGGAGGGCTACGAGGGCCTCGTCAAGGGCGGGCCTGAGTACATCAAGGAGTTCTCCTGGGAGGACGTCAGGGGCTGGTCCGCCGAGGGCGGTACCAACATCGGTACCGCCAGATGCATGGAGTTCAGGGAGCGCGCCGGCAGACTGCTCGGTGCCCAGCACCTCATCGAGGCCGGTGTCGATGCCCTCATCGTCTGCGGTGGTGACGGTTCGCTGACCGGTGCCGACCTGTTCAGATCCGAGTGGCCATCCTTGATCAAGGAGCTGCTCGACAACAGCAGAATCTCCCAGGAGCAGTACACCCGCTACCAGCACCTCAACATCTGCGGTACCGTCGGCTCCATCGACAACGACATGTCCACCACCGACGCCACCATCGGTGCCTACTCCGCTCTGGACAGAATCTGTACTGCCATCGACTACGTCGAGGCCACCGCCAACTCCCACTCCCGTGCCTTCGTCGTCGAGGTCATGGGCAGAAACTGTGGCTGGCTAGCCCTGCTCGCCGGTATCGCGACTTCCGCCGACTACATCTTCATCCCAGAGAAGCCAGCCACCTCCTCCGAGTGGCAGGACCAGATGTGCGACATCGTCGCCAAGCACAGGGCCCGCGGCAAGAGAACCACCATCGTCATCGTCGCCGAGGGTGCCATCTCCGTCGACCTCACCCCTATCTCCACCGCCGACGTCCACAAGGTCCTCGTCGACAGACTCGGTCTCGACACCAGAATCACCACTCTGGGCCACGTCCAGAGAGGTGGTACCGCCGTCGCTTACGACCGTATGCTCGCCACCCTGCAGGGTGTCGAGGCTGTCAACGCCGTCCTCGACTCCACCCCAGACACTCCTTCTCCTCTGATCGCCATCAACGAGAACAAGATCGTCCGCAAGCCTCTGGTCGAGTCCGTCAAGCTCACCAAGGCCGTCGCCGCCGCCATCCAGGCCAAGGACTTCAAGAAGGCCATGTCCCTCAGAGACACCGAGTTCGTCGAGCACCTCAACAACTTCATGGCCATCAACTCCGCCGACCACAACGAGCCTAAGCTCGCCACCGACAAGAGACTCAAGATCGCCATCGTCAACGTCGGTGCCCCAGCCGGTGGTATCAACTCCGCTGTGTACTCCATGGCCACGTATTGTATGTCCCAGGGCCACAAGCCTTACGGTATCTACAACGGTTGGAGCGGTCTAGCCAGACACGAGTCTGTCAGATCCCTCGACTGGAAGGAGATGATCGGCTGGCAATCCCGCGGTGGTTCCGAGCTAGGTACCAACAGAGCCACCCCAGAGGAGGCCGACATCGGTATGATCGCCTACTACTTCCAGAAGTACCAGTTCGACGGTCTCATCATCGTCGGTGGTTTCGAGGCCTTCACCTCCCTACACCAGCTAGAGAAGGCCAGAGAGAGTTTCCCAGCCTTCAGAATCCCAATGGTCCTGATCCCAGCTACCCTGTCCAACAACGTTCCAGGTACTGAGTACTCTCTAGGTTGCGACACCTCTCTGAACGCCCTGATGGAGTACTGTGACGTCGTCAAGCAGTCCGCCGCCTCCACCAGAGGCAGAGCCTTCGTCGTCGACACCCAGGGTGGTAACTCCGGTTACCTTGCCACCTGTGCCTCCCTATGTGTTGGTGCCGCCGCTTCTTACGTTCCAGAGGAGGGTATCCACCTGGACCAGCTGCAGCAGGACATTGAGACCCTGGGCGAGGCCTTCAAGAGATCTGAGGGCAGAAACGGTTTCGGTAAGGTCATCCTGAAGAGCACAAACGCTTCCAAGGCCATGAACGCTAACGACCTGTCCAAGATCATCACCGCTGAGGCCAAGGGCGAGTTCGACGCTAAGCCAGCCGTCCCAGGTCACATCCAGCAGGGTGGTATCCCATCCCCAATCGACAGAACCAGAGCCACCAGATTCGCCGTCAGAGCTGTTGACTTCATCGAGCAGCAGCAGGCTGCCCTCGAGGTCACCCGTGCCGGCGACGAGGACTACCAGTCCGAGAACCTGCCTCTGGCCAACACCGCCTCCGTCCTAGGTATCAAGGGCTCCCACGTCGTGTTTACCGGCATCAGAAGACTGTACGACTTCGAGACCGAGGTCGACAAGAGAATGCCAAAGGTCATCCACTGGGCCCAGACCAGAACCATTGCAGACCACCTGGTTGGCAGAAAGAGAGTTTAAGTCAAGGCTTGGAACGCACTCACTCACAGACGAACAATTTCACGCTTTTTCTTTCCCTTATCTTATTAATTATTTAATAATTACTGTTTTATGTATACGATATAGATGATTTCACAATTTAATTCAACACAGAGTTGTCTTGAGAGAATGTGCGCTTACTTTCCAACAAATATCTGCCAGTTGCATGGGAGCATCTAGTGAATTACTAGCAGTTATTGTTATATTTACAGGACAATACGGTTATGACACTCGAACATCACTCTTGACGACGCGATGGTTCCTTTGCGAAGTGTAAACAAAAGATGTCACAGAGGCCTCGAGGGTGATAAGAACCGGAGGGCCAGGAGCAACTGCGTTAGTCTACTGTTCCAAGGAATACTCATATCCAAGAAGACTTTGCCTGGGTACTAGGCTATTCCTTTCTTTGTCTCTTTAAATCCAGCTTCAGGAAAAGTTGCAAACTTTCCCGTTATGCGGCAGGACAGAACCACCTCTGGCTCACCTATAAAAACTCTCAGAGAAGCGTTTAAATTCCGCAAACTGAGTAGCAAGAAAGGAGAATCCACTGCGACTTCAAATCTTTCTGCCAAACCGTTGCATACCAATTCGAAGGGTTCACCAACTAAATCCAAAAGCCCAAGAAAGAATAGAATGACACACAGTCATAACGCCAACCGGGAATCTGCCCAGCGAATAACGCTATTTAAACATGATAATGTGAGGGTGCTGCTCGGTAGTCTGACCACAACCCCACATACCCTCTCAGATTTTCAACAATGTTCAACCTCCTTGCTGGCGATGGGGCGCATGGAGATATATGAGATCAAGACCAACAGTTCATGTTCCAAATACCTAACGATAGGGAAGGATAGCAATGTAGTGCATCCGTTACTGCCAAGGTTGCGTGTGACCAAAGCTGAATGTGAGAGTCAGTACTATATATCGTTCTCCAACCCGGAACGATTCTGGGAGATACAGTTCATGGATGGCGACAGTGTCTCGTCGCAGGAGTTTGAGCGGGTTATATCAGGTCTTTGTGATTTTGCAACTATGCCAAGGGAAGAAGACGTTTATAATGAGAATGACTCCCAAAGATCGGAGACAGTTGACGAGGATAGTATCGACGAGTTGAATTACTTACTCAGCGACGATGAAACGGAGGAGGACATAGAGCAAGATTGCAATACAAGTGTTGTTGCATCGACTAACGACAGAGTTAGCGTGAAGTCTGCTCTCATCGATAGCAACATAGAGTTCCGCAAAGTGATGTCTGCTATACTGCCACCACTCGATGAGGACCTGGCGTCGTCGAAATGGACACTACCGAGTGGTCCGGCACCATTGCTCAACGTCCACAACCCCCCCACAAAACGCCAGTCGCTGTACATCGGCAAGTCGGAAATCCCACTCGACCTCTCATCGCTCAAGTACAACAACCGGCGGTCGTTCTCTGGCGTCTCTGACTACGAGACACTTGTCTCCCTTAAAAACCTGCATCTCGACGAGTAAAGCGTCGCTCCCATACCTAGCATAACCACTTCATATCTATTTATTCCAATTGCATATAGCCAAAATCACTTTCCCCCGGTCATACCACTGTAGCATATACAAATATTATATTATATATATTATGGACAAGATAGAAAATGATATATATTTTAATATGATTTAATGATGATGGGGGGAAGTTTACACTCGTACACGGTGCTTAGGCCTGAGGTGGAGCCTGTAGTGGGTTTCCATCGGCGTCGAGACCCTGCTGCATCATTAGCAGCTCCTGGTTGCCGGCGGTCTCGAACTGCAGACCGCAACCGAGCTTGCTCTCGTTCTTGGCGTGGTCGATCTCACCGCAGAAGAGTATGGACAGGGTTGGCAGGACCTTTCTCTCGAGGAAGCAGGCGACCTTGCCGGCGGAGTCCAGGGTGCCGCGGTAGACGGACTGTCTGTACTCGTACTTGGCGCCGATGGTGGTGGAGCCCTCGATGGTTGGCTGGATGCCGATGGGGGTGCCCATGACCGGGTCGGTGATTGGGATCATGCCGGCCTGGAGGGAGGTCTCAATACCGGCCTCGACGTTAGGGGTGACCTTTCTCCAGAAGGAGGTGATCAGGGCACCGTTAGCCTGCAGCTGGCCGGAGAAGATCCAGTCCTGCTTCTTGGAGACAAAACGGGAGAGGTAGGAGACACCGGCGTCGGCTGGGGCGCCCTCCTGGGTCTTGGAGTAGAGCAGCTCGAGACCAAGGGAGAGCTGGGGGGTGATGCTCTGGAGGATGGAGCCGACAGCGACACCAGAGAAGCCGGAAGCGGCGTTGAAGGATGGGTTCAGGGTCTTGAGGTTGAGGGAGAAGTCGCTCGCCTGGTAGTCCTGCTCCAGCTGGCACATGGTTGGCTGGCCGTTGGCGATCTGCAGGTTGACCTTGGAGATGTTGTTCTTGTTCCAGCCGTAGTTGAGTCTGCCGGACATGGACATGTCGTTGTCGAGGTTGCCCTGGACGAAGAGGTTGTCGTCGGCGAAGAGGGCGGAGAATGCATAGTTTGGCAGGGTGGTGGAACCAATGGAGAAGGTGTGCGAGGTCTGGAATGCAGGGTTCAAAGAGAAAGCCTTGTTGAGGTCGGCACGCAGACCGGTGAAGAAGTACTGCGAAAGGAAGACGTCGCGGGAGACCTCCTTGTTGAGGTTCTCGACGGTGCCCGGGTTGGTCAGGCTCAGGGACTGTCTGTGGTCGTGGACCTGCTTGTATGTGCTCAGCACAAAGCTGGAGATCGGGTTGGCAGACCAAAACGAGCCGGACGCAGCGGTCTGTTCCGGCGTCAGGGACGAGATCTCTGGGGAAGTGGGCAGGTTCGCGGACTGGGCAGCTGGTGCGGCGGACATTTCGTGACTCAGGGGTGGGTGTGGCACTCTCTTAGCAACAACACATCAACACCATACCCAGCAATGCCCCAGATCAGCTTCTAAAGGGCGGCTATGCTCCCAGAGCCGTTGTTGTTGGTCGGATCCCTGTGCAAAGGGTGTTGAGAACTGCGGCGTGGACGGAACTCGCGGCGGCGGTGGCGCGCGCCTCGTGCGCAGTGACGGGGCGGGTAACCCGTCACGCAGTCGATATAAACAGAGGTATTATTGTATTTATTGTATATTGCTGTATGTTGTTGTGTTTATGGGGTGGTTGATCTGGACTTGTTCATCTAGTTTTATTCGTGAATTGCGTGTTTTGTTTGTGTTTTGGCTGTTCGTTGAGGCGACGGTTTCTGCCGGATTGGTATACGACGCGGCATAATATAGGTAATATATGTGTATACGTTATGGATGTGAACATGTATAATTATGGATTACATGTTTTATACACGGTGATTTTGTTTATCTTTGTCGAAATATATGGCTGGGTCTTTGTTTTATATTATATGCTATGAGACTGCAATTTTAGTTGTATTTCTGTTGTGCATATTAAAGAGGTATATACGCAGCGGTTATTTGGACATTACAGGTGAAACGAGATATATTGACATCATTAATTGTATCTTGGTAATTGTCAATTTGTGATGTATTCTGTATACATTTTCCACATTCTACCGGAAATACATTATCGTATAATATATAGATTACCTTATAAGACTTTGTGGAAGGCATCACGCTAGTATTGGTAGCATGTAATTGGTTCTGTGGATGGGAATTAACGTTTGACCCAATTGCAATTTCAGGTTGGTATTGACCTGATGATGCATTCAATTGAATGGTTTGGACAGATGACATCTTCTCAATTGGTCAATTGCAGCAGTATACGACAACACCTCGTTTAGCTGTATGCCGATACGACTGCAATAAACAGCTGCGTCGCAATATCACACTCCGCCGCAGTTTCAACTCCAAGGCATATCCTTCCTATTAAAGGCAGCCGTGTATTTGCAATGTACCAACCGATACACCTATACCCTTGCTAATGGCCCCGCAGACACAATTCCCCTTTGCATCACAGGACTATGTCAATGCCCCCCAATTCTCTCAATTGCCTTACTCCGACGCTATACATATACGTAGCTACAAGTTCAAAATTGCATAAATAATGGGATTGTTCGGCTCGTTCAGAACTTCTTGTTCTGGATGAGGTTCTTGCCCATGTCCTTGGCGGTGAGCCAGACGGTCTTACCCAGCGTGTAGACGTCGAGAGTACTCGAGAAGGTGTCGAGGAACCCGAAGGGCAGCATGGCTGGGATCCAGCCCTGGGCGAGCTCGAGCGCGAAGGAGCCGGAGGGCATGCCGTACTGCTTGGCCCAGCCCTTCTTGAGGTGGTGGGTCATGCCGGCGGTGTAGACCTCGGGAACCAGGGCGTGGGGCAGCGCAGCGTGCTGCTCGCCGTGCAGGATGGTGAAGTAGTCGTCCGCGAAGTGCACGCCGGTGTGGCCCTCGGTGCCGACAGCGGTGCCGAAGAAGATGACGTACTCGGAGATGGAGGCGTGCAGAATGATCATTTGGCCCATCGCACCACCAGCGTTGTTGAACACCCAGGCGTCGTCAGTGTACTTGTTGATGTACTCCTCGCCGTAGTGCGCAGCAAGGGAGTCGCGAATGTCGCGCAGCAGCGCCTCCGTGCTGAAGGTCTCGGGGGTGGTAGTCTCATTGTGCTTGGCGATCACCGTGTTGCACAGCTGGTTCAGCGTGACCGGGTCGAAGATGTAGTTCGTGGGCAGCCAGGTGTAGTAGAGCGAGTTCAGCACGTAGCCGAGAACACCGAGCAGCAGGATAACAGGTAGACACTTCATTGCGGATGACCCTTTGAGAAGTAACCACAAGAAAACATACAACCAAACAAGAACATCGACAACACACACCAGCCCCTTCTTATACCTGGCAATCGTCGAGAGCGTGCACATCGGCGTCGTATACGCCGGCGCTCGTATAGCTCGGTGCTTATGCGGGCGTCTGCGGGCGTTTCTGCGCTATCGCCGAAATGTCCAGCAGCACCAAACGACACAGGCATGATGGGAAAGACAGGCAAGAGCAGCATGGTGTGCATGGAACGACGGTCGCATCGAGACAATGGGTACTAGATTGCTCGTGGCTACTTGAAGATGTGCATCGTTTGTGCCAGCGATCTGCCTGCTGAGTAAGATGACGTTGAAAAATAGCGAGGGATGATTACATGATGGGCTGCTCATCGCCGGCGAAGTAGGGAAGGGACGCATATTTGAGCGTTTGAGTCTGTGTATTGATGTATTCAGCTGTGCATATCCTTGAGTCACGATGAATGCAGAACAGAAAGCCAGAATTGTATGTTTTCACATGAGTTTACGCTGTGAGCAGCACTTTTCCTTCAATGCAATAGTTACTAACACTACACGCAACGAGCTGTGACACGCTCTGTCGTGGTATATTACAGGATGCCAACAGGAGAAGGGCACTAGAGCGTCTCAAGCAGCGGGGGATCATTAACAAGGCCCAGGAGAACACTATAGAGAAGCGGTTTGCCCCGGCACCACCGAAGGCCGCCCCGGGTCCCCCCAATGCGGTAGCAAACAGTACCACCACAGTACACACAAATCAGGTGTATTCCACACCCACACCGCAGTCGCAGCTCCCTGGTCAGTCTCGTGATGCCTCGTCTACATCCCCCGCGAAGCCGCGCATACGGCCGTCCATCCAGGAGAAGGACTACATCGAGTACAACTTCGCCACGATGAAAAACCTCAACGGTGGCTACGTCAACCCGGAGGACAGGAGTCGCGGTGACAACGAGGACCCTGACTACTATGGCGACGACGGGCCCTCCGGCAAGAAGCTCAAGACGATGCAGGACTGGCGACAGGAGCAGCGCGAGCGCAAGATGATGTACGAGAATGCGCCGCCGCCGGAACACATGTCCAGCGCGCAGAAGTGCATCGAGTGCCACATCAACATCGAGATGGACCCCGTGCTCGACGACGTGTTCAAGCTGCACGTGTGCAAGACGTGCGCCAAGGAGCACCCGGAGAAGTACGCGCTGCTCACCAAGACCGAGTGCAAGGAGGACTACTTCCTCACGGAGCCAGAGCTCGCGGACCCGGACCTCTTCCACAAGCTGGAGAAGCCCAACCCACACTCCGGCACGTTTGCCCGCATGCAGCTGTTTGTGAGGTGCGAGGTCGAGAAGTACGCATACGAGAAGTGGGGCGGCGAGGAGGGCCTCGACAACGAGTGGAAGCGCAGGGAGGAGGGCCGCATCAAGCGCAAGGAGAAGAAGTACAACGAGAAGATCAAGGAAATGCGGCTCAAGACCAGGGCGCAGGAGTACACCAACAGGCTCAGGGACAAGAAGCACGGCAAGACACACGTTCATAAATTCAGCGACCCGGTGCCGAGCGGCACCGACGAGGATGGGTTTCCTCTGCTGAAGAGACGCTGCACGGAGTGTGGACTCGAAACGGAGGAGGTGTCGTTGTGATAAGAGCATACAATATTTGGTGCACTTGGTACAGTGCAACGCTTGTTCTTGTTTCAACTGTGTATTGATGTACATATATTATACTATGGTATACTTTTAATAAAAACCCAAGGTGGGACTTCTTGCGCCACACCCAATCCAAATACTCGGGATAAGTGTCTCCCTAGTAGGCCAAGAATGCAACGGAACCGACACCGATCATGAGCACAGAGAAGTACCAGAACACGTTGGTGAAGATGAAGCCCTCGCGGTTGGTCTTGACGGCGTTGGTGCGCTGTCTGTTCTCGAGACCCCTCTTGACGAGGTTGCTCAGCGACCTCTTGCTGTTGGAAGAGCCGGTCTCCTCGGCGCTCGAGTCGTCAGTGGCGGTAGGGTTCAGCGTCTCCGTGGGGAGCATCATTGGTGGCCTGTAGGCGAGGTACAGGGGCTGGACTGGGGCGCCGTCGAACTGGTACAGTTGCAGCTTGTACTGGCCGTGGTAAGGGTCGATGCTGACCGCGAACGACTTGAAGGTTTCCGTCTGGTTGTAGCGGGAGTATGTGGAGGTGCCCTTGTCGACACATGGCTCGCTGAGCAGCTGTCTGCCGTCGACCTTGAAGGGGGTCAGGACGAGCGTGCCGTTGGAGGAGATGTTGTATGTACCGTGCTGGAAGATGAGGACTGCGACGGGGCAAGAGGGGTCCTTTGCGTTTCCCTTGACCTGGTAGGTCGCCTCCTCGAAGTAGCCGTCCTCGGTGAACGAATACGATATACCGGGGAGAGAGGGCTCGATAAGCAGCTCGTCTATGGGGTCGTAGAAGCCGGGACCAGTGAACACCTGGTTGGACTTGGACGACCAGGTGCCGTGCAGCGACTCGGCCGTGCTGTCGGCATGTGTCTGGGCAATCAGAAGCGCGCTGATCACAACGAAGATCGATTGTAGCATGTCTCGGTTTGGTGTGTGTTGGTGCGTTTGTTGCGGGATATCGAAGCCTCTGGAGCAGACACAAGGAGAAAAGCAGTTAAAGCAAGTCGACAATCAGATATAGCACCACCCAGCGAGGTCTCAAGCGGTTAGTGGCTGGTGCACTGCCTCCTGCCGGCCCATTCCCAGGAGTCCTCTGCTTCCTGGCTTGCACGCCAAACGGCGGCCAACTATTTTTTTTCGTGGCTCAGCGCTGTCGCGCGTCACGTGTGGTGTTGATAATACGGATATTCTATATTCTATATTATATGTCTGCATATATACTATATTATGCTGTGTAGGCGCACATGAATTTCTTTCGGTTTTTATGTATATCTGGTATGTTATACCACGTTACGTCGTCCCATGTTATATTTGTTATGTTCTTTTTGTTCGGTTATGTCGTATTCTGTAGTATTATATTATAATATATCATGCTCTGTTACGTATGCTATTTTGAATCATTATATTATAGCATGTTATTTTAAGTAAGTTGTTTCGTATAATATTATAGCTTGCCTGTTTGTCTGTAATATTATTGTATATTACGTTGTTATATGCCGAATTGCATTTTATATACTCAATGGCGTCCCAAAAAAATTGTCATGCTATAACATATTATGCCATGCCATTTATGCTACATTCCCCTATGCCTTGTTACGTTCTATCTTGTTGTGTTTATAGATATTTTAAAAATGTGTGTCACGATATGTCGTGTTGTATTATTTCGATGGTTATATTGGTATTAGGATTATTATATTATTGTGGTATTATATCGTTGTAGTATTATATTAAGTTGTATTAAGAGTTCCACACTCTCTGTATTACGTAGTGTTCTGGTGTTGAATATTATGGCATTAGGTGTATTGGGCATCTCGCTGGTCTACAGCGACACCTTTGATCGCAGGTGGTCGTTGGACAAGTAGACGGAGTGGGCGGCGACTGTCTGGGACATCTTTGACTTGGCGGCAAGCGGGCTGTTCTGGTGCGTTACCTGTCTGGAGCGGAAGGCCGAGAGCGGCGTGCTGCCGCGACTAGCGCCGTGTGCGCTGAACACGCTCGCCGCAGACTGCGACGTCGACTCGCGGCGCGAAAGTGAGTCTTCACTGTCGCTATCGCTGTCGCTGTCCTTGTCGTCGAGGCTGATCTCGCTGAATGTCATCGCTGCAGAGGACGCCGGCGAGGAGTAGTTGGACGCAGCGTACGCGGGCACCTTCTCAAACACCGTAGCGATGGAACCCGCGCGCGCTGGCGACACGTCGCACTGCGCTTCCCTGACAGCACTGCAGAAGGCGCGGACGTACGCTGACTTCTTGTACGACGCCAGGAGACACGCGGGCGCCTCGCACACCGCATCCACGAGTATACTGTCCAGCTTGTCGCGTATCGCGCAAGCCTCCGCCGAGTCATCCCCCGTGCACTGCACGAAGCTGGGACAGTTGTCCGTCACGCACCGCGCGATGAGACGGAACACCGCGTTGGCGACGTCGTGCATCTCGTAGTCGAGGAGCGGGTACTGCCAGGCGACCAGGTCCGCGAGGAACATCTTCACGTCGATGAGCTCTATCTTGTTGTCTATCTGCGTGAGTTCAGCGCGGTAGGCGTTGCGGCGGGGCAACAATGCGCGCTTGTAGCCCTCGTACTGTATGAGGCAGTTCTCGTCGATGTTGAGCAGCAGGTCATGTAGCGTGGGCCGGCACACGTCCCACCCGAGAGTGTGCAGGATGTGGCGCTCCATCTGGAGAAACATGGACTTGCTACACTGTTTGGCACCACCGCAGTAGAACACGAGCTCTGAGAGGCGAGGCAAACGCGCACGCGGAGTGGGCCCGTGGAAGCGGGCACCCGTGGGCACGGCGTGGTCGTTCAGGGCGTGGTCGCAGCCGCCTAAGCTCTTGGCGGCGAGCCACAGACACGTTGCTGCGACGAGCTTGGACTGCTCTGCGAGCACAACGCGCTTGGAGGAGTAGCGGTCGTAGAGGCGCACCGCCGCGGAGAAGACACCGGAGGTGACGCTGCAGGCGAGGGCCAACTGGTAGAGGAAACTGACCATGGCGTGGCGTGTGCGGTGGGGCGGCATGCGGGGCTGCTGGTCGATGAGCCGGGTGCAGGGTCTCCCGCGACGGGATTGTGAGAGCAAGTCGCGCACGAAGTCGTCCCTGTACTCGTTGAGCGCGGCGAGGTGGACATATATCTCCGCGCTGGAGAGCTCCATTGGGTACGACTTCTGGCGGGTGTCGATGTGGGGGCCGGGGGGTATCTCACCCCGAGCGGTCATTGACATATGCGGCACACTGTCCATGGGAGGTTGTATTGAAATGCGTATGTGTATGTGAACGCTTGCACTGTTGTATACGGCCGTTGCTATGTATTATACGCTGTATAGCGGACAACAATTTTTCACTCCGTGAAACAAATAAGCAGTGGGGGCTATGGGAAGTGGCAGGGACAAATGTATACTGCGTGTAAACAAAGAATCCACAACAGCTTATATATCGAGGAACACGCCAGTACAATATGCAATAGAACGCCACAGCCATGCCAGACAGTCACGCCAGCACTCCCGCCGTATTGTTTGTTTATCAGACGCACCGAAGCGAGGCACCGGCCATCCCCCGTTGCCAGAGGGTCCGGCCGGCGCTGTCGCTGGGAGTCCACGGCGGGGCCGCAGGGCGCCGGGGGGGATGCCCGCAGACACGGCCGCAGGAGACGGGGGCGCGCCACCTGCATGGGAGATCTACGAAAATTTCCCGTTCGGGCGGGGGACAGTGCACCGCCGCAGAAGGTGCCGCACAACCCCCACGTGACGGGTGGGGCGTCTGTGCGGGGCTGTCTGTGCCACCGTCTGTCCTGCGTCGCTGCACTGATGGCGCGACTGTGTCCCGAAGCGGCGACTCTGTGGCGGCGGTGCGGGAGGGGTGAGCGGCGCCAGACGGCTGGGGCTGCTGCCGGAGTCGCGTCTGTGTTGCCGTATGGTGTCACTGCGTGGTGATAGCGGAGGTTGTGGTTGAACCATTACGCGGGATCAATTCGCAGTATCACCCGCACAGCGTGCAACGGTGCTGCAGGGGTCGCTTAGATCATTGCATGTATGTAGAGCGGTCCAGGCCTGGCCAGAGACATTTATAGGGGACTATGTTATTTACTGCGGGCTGTGCTATTTACCGTGGTCAGTGCTATTTATTAGCCTCTGTTATTTACTGCAGGGCGGAGTTTTCACCGCCAGTGTGCGCGCGCGCTTCACAACGCGGTGGATGCCCTGGCAGTTGTGCTCGTGGTTGCACACTAGCAGTGTGGGCTCCGCGGTTAGCATGTGGTAGAGGTGTGTGTCCTGTGTGGACAGTGCAGTCTGCATCTGCTCGATCTCATCCGGGGAGTCCACGGCGGTAAATGTGATTTCCAGCGGCATTGTTTCGACTTTGAATGTATTTTCTTGCGACTGCGCACTCGGCACACCGAGTCCCGCGCACAGCGCTGTCTTGAACGCCGCGGTGTCCTTGTTCTCCGACGAGATATACACCACGTTCATTACCCGCTCCTGTTTCTCCGCGAACAGCTCGCACACGGGCAGTACCTCATACTGTACCAGTTCCTGCAGCGAGCGGATGAGCGGGTGGCGCTGGAAGTGGATCAGGCCAGGGGTCACAGAGTGGCACGGGTGCATGCTGCTCGTGTCAGTGACGTTGCTGCTGGGCGTGAAGGACACGACGGGTACCGTGTGGTTGATGCTGTTGATGGAGAAGGACAGTTTCGTGCGGAGGCGCTGTTCGCGCTGCAGTTTTCCCGATTGTATTTTGTCAAGGGATTGTATGGTGCGGTGCTGCTGCATAATTTGTTGTGTCGCGGCATTCACGGTGTCGTGCTCCGCGGTGACTGTAGCAAGGCGGGAGGACAATTCTGCACGCGTCGCTTCTTCTTGCGTTATCTTGGCGGTGCACTCATTGATCTTGGTCTGAAACTCATCAAGTTGTGTTTGCAGTTGCGCGCGCTGTGCAGAGGCTCCCTGGAATGTGGTGTGTACAGTCTCATGCTCCTGCAGCAACTTCCCCTGTCTCCCCATCAAGTCATCCAGCGTCGATTGCTTCTGGGCAGTGAACTGTTCATACGCAGGCACTGTCTCGTCCTTCTCATACAATTGCACTATCGCCTTGTTCTCACTATGCAATTGGGTATGCCGCTGCGTTACCTCCACCAGCTGCTTGTTCAACTCCTGCATCTCGCTCTGGACTTCCTCCGACGGTTGCATCGCCTCCACGGCGCGCAGCTCCGCCACCTTCTTGCTCCTCTCCTGGAACACCCTCTCCTCCAGCTCATTCTCGAGCGTCTGCACCCGCACAGCGAACTGCAGCTGCATGTTATTCGCTTCCATCGCGCTGTTGCGCGCAAAATCCTCTCCCCTGGCAATTGCCTCCGCAAGGGACCCGCGCAACTGCACCAGCCCGTCCTGCATCGTCTCCACGCCACCCACAGTGGTCTCTGTCTCTTTCACGACTGCGGGCAGCAGCACGTCGGCGACGCGCGCGATCTCGCGCTCGATCTCCTGGATACTCCGCTGGAAATGCCCGATGTCCCGCAGCACCTTGCGCTGCCGGCTCTTCACCAGCTCCACTGCCCCCTGGTCCCCGAAGGACAGGTGGGATCTGTTGGTTATATCACGCAGGCCCTTGGCGGCACCTTCAGTACTCGTACTCGTACTACTCGCAATGCTCATTCTCGCACGCTTCTTGCTGGGCGAACCCCGGTCCCGGTGGAACGCAAACGGCACGGGTATCTGCGACTGCCTCATATATACGGGGTATGTGTTGGTGCACTGAGGAACTGTTTCTTGCCTGTGTCAGCTGTGTGTCAGGTGTGTTATATAGCAGGCGATGCCTCCGTTTTCGGCATGTAAACAAAGCGGGCGGAAAGGCACGTGACAGCGTGAGCAGGCAGGGAAGTGTGTGCGTGTGTATGCAGGTGTATATATGTTTGTATGTGTATATGCGTGGCAGGGCTCTGAGGTGTGTAATGCAGAGTGCTGTTGTGCATAGTGGTGTAACGGTTCGACCGGCTCTGGGTGGTTGCTTTTATACAGCGTATATTGCAATGTGTACGGTGCATTGCTGTGCGCCACAAACTGCAGGGATATGCGCAACTTGCAACAGTGAAACTTACAGTCCGTAGTCCGACAGTTATATCTTGATGTACCATACAATACCTTATACACCGCTGTCTTGTTCTGTGTGTTACTCACATGGCAGTCCGGGTAACCGCGCATTCGCGGCCGAGCCGCGTATCTCAGTCTGTACAAGACAAGAAGGGAGAGTTGCGAGATAGACGTGGGTAAGCACAACGTTGCAACTGTGGTACACTTGTGTTTTGGCAGAGTTACACAGGATACGTTAATCGATATATAGCGTTCGTACTCGAGCACTTTTTTCCCTTCCCTTTCACCCACAGAAGTCAATACCCCCACGCCCCCCCCCCCCATGAGCTCCCTTCTCTCATCCTACGAATCGGAATACAAAAGCACACTGGCACTGGCGCTGCAGAATCTGGCAGCCGCGCCATCGCAGACTCTCGCTGAGCGCAACAGCACGCTCTCGCACGTCGAGGAGCAGAAGGACGAGCTCCTCGACCTCGTGGACCAGATGGACATCGAGGTGAACAACGCCGTCGCGGACGCCACACAGCGTGCAGGAGTAAAGGCCCGTCTACGTGGGTACCGCAAGGAGATCGCTGACAAGGTGCGCACACCGCTGCAGCAGCTTATGGACGCGCGCGACCGCGACGCCCTCTTCGGCAGCAGTGCGGGTGGCAGCGCCGCTGGAATGCCCGGTGCCGACGCCAACATGACAGAGGAGCAGCGCCAGCAGCTACTGCAGAGCCACAACGTGCTGAACCGCACAGGAGAGCGGCTCCGCGACGCCTCGCGCATCGCCGCCGAGACGGAGGGCATCGGCTCCCAGATCATGGCGGACCTGCGCGCGCAGCGCGAGACGCTCGAGAACTCCCGCCAGACGCTCTTCCAGGCAGACTCCTACGTCGACAAGAGCATCAAGACGCTCAAGACCATGAGCAGGCGCCTCGTCGCCAACAAGTTCATCTCCTACGCCATCATCGCAGTCCTCATCCTCCTCATCCTGCTGGTGCTGTTCTCCAAGTTCAGATAGTCGCCGTGGCAGCTATACCCACATACGTACAACACAATAATAATATACAAATACGCAAACACACACGAATCATCACAGCCATCGCTGCTGGTGTCCACGTTCCAGGCAGTTCCACGCCCTTCGACACGTGATGTGCTCCTATTTCCCGCACATCGCGCACAGAAACGCCGCAGCGGCGCGCGCCGTCGTTGTTGTGCTGGACGATGCTATATAAGCAGGAATGGCAGGTTCTGTAGAGGGTGTTCGTTTTGCCAAGACGATCGTCCCACTCACACTCCTACACTCCCCCCACCATGGACTACATCACCGGCCCCGTGCGCGATGTCGTCAGCTCCGTTATCAACATGGACTCGCAGAAGGCGATCCGTCTCGTGATCATCGTCTGCGCGTACATCTTCGCCAGGAACATCGCCTCCAGACACCTCACCAAGAAGCAGCTCGAGTCCCGTGTGCGCCACGACGAGGAGCGCATCCAGCGCGAGCACCGCGAGGGGCTCATCGAGGACCCAGACAGCCCTGCTGCCCGCGCCACCGCCGCCGCCACCGGCTTCGGCTGGGGCAAGGCCACCAGACGCAAGGTACAGAGGCAGAAGGAGATGTTCGAGCAGGCCGTCGACGAGCTCAAGCGCAAGCAGGAGCTTGGCTACGACAGTGACGACGAGATCGCTGACCTCCTGGTCGAGTAAGCGTAAGCGTAAGCGCTCCTCTGTAACAGTGCAACGTACTTCTGTAACAGTGCGTTGAATTCGCACACATACCCGATATAATTACTAAATAACAACGTCTAGTACAGCAACTGCAACCACATCTATGATGTCCACCACGTCCATGGCATGGTGTCATTACACTCATCAACATACGCTGTGTCCTGCGGCACTTTCTGGGGCTCACCACCGCCACATATCAACCTGCTCATCGCCCTCTGAAAATTTTCAGCAGTTAAATCACAACAACATATAAGGACGACTAGGAATCGTGAAGTTGATCCAGGATACAGCACACTGTATAGCAACAATAAGCCCCCACCATGAGTTTCCGCAGAGGCAGAGCCAACGAAGGCAACACATTCCTCAAGAACCTGCCGTTCGGGCTCGCGTACACGGACGTGAGCTCCAGCCAGAACTCTGAGTTCCCCCAGATCCCGCTCCCCGTGAACAACCCGGTTTCCCGCAGCGAGAGGAAAGTCGCTATGGTGTATATTAACCACACTGACGGTGTGAAGAACGGGCCCTTTTACACGGGTGCGGTAGGCGAGGCCTCCGCTGGCAGCAGCGGTGAGAGTTCCGGCGCGGTACACGACGACGGCATCGAGCGGTACTCCGACAGATACCTCAAGAAGCGCAAGATAGGTGTCTCCATTGACGACCATCCATTCCACCTGGCACTGTTTCCCAAGGAACTGTACAGCGTGATGGGCATCAACAAGAAGAAACTGCTGAATATCCGCAAGGCGAACAACAGCGGCGCGGCACTGTTCACGGGAGAAGGCGACGACAACGCTCTCGGTCTCAACATGCTGGAGAAGCTGAAACAGCTTGCGGAGGATGTCGATGATGAGGACGAGAAGGATGAGAACGCTCTGAGAAACAGGGACGATGATATCTCGGACAACGACTACGACGAGGAGGAGGACGAGGAGGATGGCAATGACTACAACGCTGAGGCCTACTTCGACAACGGTGAGGACGATGAGTACGAGAATGGTGAGGACGATGGTGAGGCTGTACTCTAGTGCGGAAACGTTGTGTCTTATCCTTTCATTATTATATTTTCGCCCTGGTCTCCCCAGGACATGCATTCATTAATCATCATTCGGTGTATACGTAATATAGAAATGTGTATATACCAGTGAACTGTACATTACAACATAAAAACATGAGATTGTTTTATCTGGCGCTGGTTTCCACTCCGCTTATGAGATAGTACTCGTCCCAGAGGATGTTGGGTGGGCAATGTTGTGGCGGCAATGCCGGCTTCTCTAAGGAAGGAATATGTGGTTGCAAATACCAAAGGTACAGGGATTTGTTGATTGATGATTGGATCCATGTACCTCTGCCTATATATCCTGTGACTTTTACGTTATCTGGGTCGAAATCTGTGATATGGGCGGGTTTGTTTATGGGTAACGAGGGCTGTGGTGGGTATTCATTAGAGAGAGCTTGCAACTTCTGTGATGCTGCGACTGTGCCATACTTACTATAGTGATGAACAACTTCTGCATAATATTGATTGTTTGATGTTGAATCAACGGTAATATTAGAATGTAGATCTGAATGCATTGTTGTCATACTGAAGGTGTCACTGGCAACGCTGCTTGTTCTGCCATGAGAGTAAATGTCACTTTGAATTTGTCTCGACGGTACAATCGACGCCGCATAGTTGTCTATATCTAAGTTCACAACAGAAACAATTTCATTTTCACATTCGAGAGAGTTTTGTCTTTTGTGCAGTTTCGATTTCATTAAGGCTCTTACCGCGGACAGTTTCTTATGCTTTGAATTAATCCTAGGAACGTCCGTTATGTTATGCGAATACCTGCTACGCCTTTGATTTGTTGTGACAACTGTATCTTCAAAATCTGTATTTACAAGCCCTGTTGGTGTTATCGTCAACATATCTTGATTTTGGGACATCAATCTCATATCGCTATTTTCTGAATCATAGCAATAATTTATTGCACAATTCAACGAGAACTTAAGTACAGGGAAGAAAAAAACCATGTTGGTAAATCTGACAACTTGAGGCGTGTATTCGACAATAGCAGAATTATTTATCCTACTATAACTGTAATCAACTAATACCCGCTCTCTACCGACCCTGGTATGCTTCATGTGATGCAACGGCCTCAGTCGTTGCAAAATAAAAAACGCCACATCAAAGGCATACTCTGTGTTATTATCTTCTGAATCCAAATCAATCACAATAGCTCCATATTCTAGGTTGCACCTCACGTATTTATTGTTCACTTGAACCACCAAATAATGGTCGAAATTGGTGTTAAACTGAAATTTATCATTCAATATCTGAATGACTAATCTAGATCTGGGATTCATGTAATGGTTGGTCCTATACATTCAACTAAGAAGAAACCCCAAACACCCTCGGATAATAGAGCATTGCTATTCAAATATATATTAAAATTAACCGATCCCCTACTGACTAGATTTAAAGTTTTCGCCAAGAGGCGTTTACCAGCTTGCGCCTCGCTGCGTAAAATATTCGGCCCGAAAAGTTCATGAAGCGATATCTTCCGAAGATAGAAATCCATTGAACAAAGTACCGGAAATATTGTTATATTATTATGCATTATATTTAAATTAAGATGGAGGTGGTCTCCGGTGTGCTGGTGATCTCGGTGAATGGAAAGAACCTGCAGATGTTGGCAATGGGGGCAATTCTGGTGAGTGTGCTCCTGATGGACTGTAATAGTTCCGATGCTTTGGTGATGAACTATTTGAGCGATGTTTCCTTGGACTGCTGTGTACGGTGTTAGGCAGCGGTGGCAAGTTCGGCTGCTGTCCCATTCTTGTTGGACTGCGACGGCCCTCCCTGTTGTCGGTATGACCTGCGTGCGGACTCCTGTTTCTTCCAGGGGATTGCTCGTGCGAGGTTGTCGTAGGTAGTCGATGTTGACCAGGGACAGCGGAAGATTTGCGAGAGTTTGACGGGTATGACTCTGTCTCAAGATCACTATCATCCCCTTCATCAGATGTAACTCCGATGGCCTTTTGTAGAGCGTCGATGTCTACTGTATTACTCTCTGTTTCTGTGGTAGTTGGGATCGTTGGATTCTTGAAGATGTTTATTTTTTCTTTCAGCTTCATCAGGTTAGCGAAGTGGAACTTTGTCTCACTAGAAGATGACACGGTTGTCTCCTTGCTTTCAGATGACATAGCAGTGTTACTACTCCCCATCGATGCCATGAAATTCTGTTGAAGACCGCTACTACCAGTAGAAGCTCCAGGAGAAAAGGTACCGTTGCTTTCAATATCCTGATATTCATCATTGAGATTCAAACGGTTAAGAGAGGGCGTCATCTGACGAAGAGCAGATGCATGCATGTAATGTTGCGATTGAGCGGGACGACTATTCAATGGATTGTCATAACCTCTGAAATCCCCCGATCCATGACTATATTCATTCGACATATGAGACGATGGCTGCTCTCCGAGCTCTGTTGGAAGTGGTGGTATTGGTCTGCTCGCCATAGATGCGTCTAGCCTAGCGGTGCTCCTATCTATTCTTTGTCTGGAGGACGTGTCGATTTTAGGCTGAAAGGTAAGCTCGATGAATATAATTCCAGCGAACTCATCTTGCTCCCTTTTAAGCTCGTACCATTTGCAGTAACCTTCCGATGGATCGGCGCGAATTCCATTAAGAAGGTCGATCTCACATCTTCCAATAAGCAAGGGGGGCTTCTTTTTCCGTTCGCAATAGGCCTCCACGAACATAATCGGCTTGACAGCAGGCGTCATTTCAAAGCGCTCTAAATAGTTGAATATGGGGTTCTGTCCAGCACGAAAGAGCACATCGCTTTCTCTAGTCATATGTGCTATTCTCAAACGTAACATAACGTTTTGTTTATCCAACTTGATCAGATTAGGCATGTCCTTGGCCTTACTGACAAACACAGAGAGTGTTCCGTGGTTTCCATCCCACGACTGCGAAATATCCATTTTTCTGTGGTATACAATATGAGGTTAGTGTGTTCAGTCGCACTATTCCTTGTTTTAACAAATATATGAAGAAAAAGGTGAATATAATCTAAGTGCACTTGTGAATGTCTGATAGCAGTCGTGTTTGACTATCTCCTCGATGATGCCTCAATTGCCGAATCGTTTGTTTACTTTTCGCTTCCATCAGAAAGAGCCGAGGAACTCTTGATCACGTGCATATCGAGTAATTGTCAAAAAATATACGGATAAATAACACTTACTTCAAGCCGTAATATGATCATTAGTATATATATTACATGTACAGATATTTGAGAATTATGGGAGAATTTCTCTACTTTTGATATCTGCTTGGAGGATTGTTAGACGATGACTGTCTTGGACCGGATGGCAGAGAGGATGACTGACTGTACCTGGAATCAGCGTCCTTACGACCACCCCTGTTTCCATTGCGATCATCATACCTGTAGTCATCGTTTCTGCCGCGATTGTCTCTGCCACGATCACCATTGTTTCTACCTCTTGGCTCGGGTCCACTTGGACGTCCTGTTCCACGATTGCTGTTTGATCGGGTGTCACCGCCCTGGAGACGCCCATTACGTCTGTCATCTTCGCGGGGGCGTCTATCGCGGCTATCACGACTGTCACGAACATCACGAACATCCCTGTTGCCACGATTGTCACGGCTGTCACGGCTGTCACGGCTGCTTCGGTTATCGCGAATGCCATAACCGGCGCGCATATCCCGGCTGTCCCGACTTTCGCGAGCATCACGTCCGTCACGTTCATCGCGGCCTCCAGAACGACGGAAGGTACTTCCACGATCACTAGCAGCGCGCGTGGAAGATCCTCCGAGAACAGCACCCTGTCTACCATTATCAATGGGTCTTTCACGACTGTAATCGTTATTCCGTGGATGATCTGGGAAGTTAGCATTCCTCTTGAAATTGCCAGACTCGGTTCTTGGCTTCTTTGAAGATCCGTAGTCTGACCTCTCATCGCGCTCTCGCTTAGGACCCTGCTGGAGACTTGAACGACTACCTCTCATGTCAGCTTGATTTCTTGCGGATGGATTCGTTGCAGGAGTATTGGAAAATCTCGAACCAGAATTGCTTGAAGGCATTGGTTGGTTAGCAGCACCTAAACGACCAGCCAAAGCGTTACCTGCAGCTGCAGCTGGTGTGTCATTGGACTTAGTGCTGGCTGATGACTTACTTGGTGCGCTTGGAATTATATTATTCGTCTTATCGACGGGGACGGTGGAACGGTTCCTTGAAGAAGCAGCAGGAACATCATCAGAATACATATCAGCGGAAGCTGCACCAGAACCCTTACTCAGAAACGAGCAACCCTTTTTGAACTCGTTCATTTCATAGACGTAGTCAGGATTCTTGTGATTGAATATTAATTCAGAAAAGAAACCTTCAATAGTCTTTAGAATGGTTGAACGGAAGTCAGTTAATGGCATCTCAGTAGATAGTGCCTTGTTAATAGTGTTCTGGCACTCAGTATTTGTAACATATCTAAGAAGACCTTTAATGTCATTTTTCTTAAGACAATAATTGGCCTCAGACATGTAGTTAAGAACCTTCATCAGAGGCCACTGTTCTGTTTTCTCATGTGCTTGTGGTAAAGTTTCCTCGGACATAGCATAAATATCTTGTTCGATTTCGTTTGGTTGCGATGTGGTATCCTTTTCATCATTAAGTTCCTTGTTTTCCCTCTTGATCTTATTTTCTTCAAGCTTACGCCTTAGTTCCTCCTGCTTTTTTTCGTTTTCCAAACTCCTGTGGTACTCTTCGATCTCCTTCTTCTCGCTGTCATATTTCTCTTTCTCAGAAACCTCTTCTGAGGTAAGTTCGCAGAATTCACCCTTTTTAATACACTCTTTCCGTAGGCGGGCCTTGAGGTGGCCTAAGAGGGCATTTATGGGCAGTTTAATATCCTCTCTCGACTCAGATTCCAGGTTATCCTCTAGTACGGCGATTAGAAGTTGGGTATGAGTATCGACTACAGGAAAGACGTTGGTTAAGTGTTTCATAAATTCAATACCGTTTCTGATAGACATGTAATTCTTTTCACAGACTAAGTTGATGATTTGGTAACAGATATTAGTGTACAGGTCAAACAAATTCAATTTCATCTTGTCTGATAATTCTTCGTTCTTTCTCACTTTCTCAACATTTGAGACTAACGTCTCATAAAATATTCCTAGATTACCTGCTTCGAGGATGGTGGACGAGAATAGAAGGACATCAAGAATATCATGCGATGTTATTTCATTCATAATTTCAAAAATGTTGTCCTTTGTGAGATAGTTCATGAGGAAGTAAGTAGTGTAAACCGCATCGGATGGTGAAAACATAGCTCTTGGAAGGATGCAGTACTGCAAAAATTCTCTAATGGCGGACGTGCTACTCAGGTCTAGCCATGTTGCTGCCTTCTCCTGAAGATAATTGTTTATCCTGTTGCAATGAAGTTGATGTGTCTCTGAAGATAGTTTTAATTGTTTTATCTTCGACTCGACGTGTCTCTTTTTCTTGGCTGTCAGGGTTTCGTCTGCAAGAGTTTTCCTATTGGATGATATTTCTTTTTCATATATCTCCTCATCATAATGAATGTCATACAATGAGTATCTCCAAAAGTTAATGAACAGAGAACGTGAAATCTTGGTAAAGTCGACAGAAGCAAAGGAAACATCCACCATATATTGGGTGTCGTCTAAAATATTCTCTGAGTTTTCATGTTTGCCATTGCTAACCATCTGGCGCCAGATATGGAATGCCCAAGCATAAGAAAAGTGATTAAGCTCGACTAGTACTTTGAATGGAGATACAGCTTCCAGATATTCCTTTTCAGAGAGGGAAAATTGGATTAATTCAACAAACGACCAAAGAAGATTATTTAGTTCATCCGATTTCATGGAAAGTATTTTATGATGACCATCTGCTCTGTTTGACAAAATCATCTTATTGTAAAGAATGATCAGAATTTCACTTACAGCACCCTTATCAACAAACATCTGTGTCAAAGCTTTAGCTCTAATAACATTGGAATCTCTTGAATCGAAGATCAACTTTCTTGCGTCGACCTTTACCGGTTCACCAGAATTTAGCATTATTATCCGACGAATATTGACTTCATTAAGATCGCGAATACCCGCTACTCTACTCAGGAGTTCCTTCAGAATAATGATAGCAATTGAATCGCCTTGGTGTACCTTCTTAATGAAGAATTCAACGATATTAGAAAGATCCATTTCTGGACAGTCCTTAGCAAGTGATGCAATAAAAATAGACAATCTTTGGGCCCACATCATTGGATTGATACCATCTTCCTGCATGGATGAACGTCTTTCAGTTAGACGGAGCAACAAAACGTATTGCAAAACGTCGTAAGCAAACTCACTGTAATACCTTGTAGAGTAAATAACAAGTTCAGAAACCTTGTCATAATTTTCAATCTGTTTTACAATTGTAAGTAATGTCGCAAAGGGATTGGAAGACACCATCGTAGATAGGCGTCTGGCCTCCTTACTGATGGTGTCAATGTTTAGGGACTTTAGAATGCTTTTAATCTCTTTTTCCGCCTTATTAGATTCCACCCTTAGCAGCAAAACATCCTGAGATAGTTTATTCATCATTTCGTTATAGAGAAAGTACCTTTTTTCAAAAGGGAATCGTTTTAGCAGTGAGTATAATTGCGAGGTAACAGTGGAGTCTCCGCCCAACAAAGGTATGACTGGTAACAAAAATTTTCTGAAATAATCAATCCAACGGGTTGTCACAGTCTCTGAATCGTTCTCAGCATCCTTCTCAGAATTGTTTATATCTGCAATTCCGATCCGGCATATCTGAGTTAATAACTTAGGACAGAAAGCTAACTGAGGGCCAATTACTCCGGCAAGTAAATGAGAAAGGGTGAAGAGTTCATCTATAGTAGTGATTTTCTTTATTTCATTGGTCCATTCTTTGAAATAGAACTCCTGTTGTGTGTTCCAAATGATCGTATTCTGGTTGTCTTCCGTCTTATAAGATAAGAATAGACGTGGCTTATTGGTAATTGAAGATCCGTTGACAGAACAAACCATCGACTTTGAAGTAAGGCTGGAAGAAAAAGGAAGACACATTGATGAATATAGAGGCTGAATGATATATTCAACCAGTTCTCCTATTAGACTAGCGATTTCTGAATTTAATAGAACACATTTTGGATGCAGGTTAATAAAATTAGTAACTTCCTCGAAACAACCATGTCTCAACAAACTTTTCAAAAATGTAAACTTGAGAAGTTCAGGAGTCGAGTTTTCTTTCGTTTCTTCTGAAGTGTCTACAGGAATTGTAGAATCAGTCGTCACATCATCTGTTGTTTCTTTATCTTTTGATCTGTGGTTGCGTCTATAGGATCTTGGATTCTCGTCCTCCTCGGTTGTAAGAGCAGCGGCCATCGCTAGGGGATTGTCGATACCCTTCATTGATTCTTCTTCCAATTCGTCCTCCTTATCTTTAATTAGGACATTCAGATCGTCATCGTTTGGCTTCAGGTTGTTTAGTACTATATTCACATCAAGGAGATTGGCCTTAACAAGGACTGCACACATATTAGAGTACGTGTGGAGATCTGGGGCTGTTGCGTTGGTAAGATTGTATGTTACCAATTGAGCTAAAATGAGATCATTTCCCTGATGGGAGTTTAACAGATCTGATTTGGAAAGGAATTCGATCATAAACTGGTATGCATCTGTAAGGTACTCAGTGGAAATCGTCAAAAATAGGTCAAGGCTTCTCATACTATCGAGAGAGTATTTACCACAAACGTAATTGACTTCGTTGATGTACCAGTTAATCTTGAGCATACGATCAACATCATTGTAGGCTAGCACGTATAACATGATTAACTCTGAGAATCCAACGGCATTCTCCGGTAATGTGTTGAACTTGACAATTTCATATTTGGATTTTTTGAGATAGTGTCTCCAGAACCTGGATTGATCGCGACTGCTCAATTTAGAAGACAGTGCACTGAACTTAAATAGTTCACCGTGGAGTGGAGTCAATTTTGGATACAACTCAATAAGTTTGTCATCGGTTTTGTACAGGGTTAACAACGTCTTAGCGCTTGCAATAAATACTTTGCCTACCATTGAAGTAGCAGGTGCTTTGTTTTTACCAATTGGAATTCTTGTCAAGTCGTTGATGAATCTGGCACTGTCATCAAGACTGATTAAAATGGCACCGTTGTCGTTTTGGCCAAAACATGTTACTTTTAGGAGATTTCCTAGGATCTTCTTAAGCCACGACAGACGCTCCCCATTTGTTTCCAATTGTTTGAAATCACTGATTAGAGCTTCCCATGCAGCACTTCCTCTGCTAACAAATTCTGCATTGAACACACTAGCTTGAATACTGTCAAGTACCTTGGCCTCTTGATGTTCCTTGGCGAGCTTATTCAGTCGCTCAAGCATCGTAAGGGACATGTTTGTCGGATCGCTGGAGCCCTGAGTTGTCAGTTTACGGTCTTAGTGAAAGGAATTTGACACTGTGATCACGCAAAAAGATATTTGGTCAATTGGGATGAAACTCACTACTCCTTTAAAAAGTGTATTACTATTCAAATATCCCCTTTTCTTTGCAGCTTACAACAACTGTCTCTGCTGGTAGACGTGCCTCCTCTCGACGAAATTTTCAGTGTGTCTTGCGGGAGCTGCGGCGCGCACTGAAGCAGTTGAAAATGTGTGTGCATGCACTACAGGATATGCACAGTGCATACTCATCGCTTCGAATTCAAGGGGCTACAAATCATCATTTCAGTAACTATCACACTCTCCCTATGGTATGTGTCCTGTTTTACGATATTTTAAGCTGTTTTGCATTAACACTTTACTAACATGAAATAATTATAACATTAGTCCGAGAAGCAGCGCCAACAGCGCCTACTCCAAATCCAGAAGCAGCGATACCTAGGCGTCGGTGATGAGAACACCACTGATGTGGAATGGAAAACGAATGTGCGTAGAGACACCTACAACTCGCTGCAGGGGCACTCCGCAACACTAGAATATCTGACCCTAGCAAACGATGCTGTCTTGACAAAGCAGCAGATGCGTATCGCCCTTCTCAGGAAGATGGCTGACCTGCCAGAAAGTAAGAAGAGGCCTCATGAACCAGAAGAGTAGAAGAATCACACACCAACCTGCATTTAATCGAAAGCATACACTTCATACAGCATGTCGACCATCTCCCTCATCAACGTATGGAGTGATAATCGCCCGGCTCGAGCCCCGAGGAGCCTGACAGCCAGCCACCAAATCGATAGGGGCTTGCTGGAGGAGGCGCGTAACGCCACAGACCCGTGTTGTTGTATGATCCGGGTACATGCATCTGCATTTTAATGAAATATCATTTCAGCATTCATTTACGTATCATTTTTCGTTGTTTTTAGTTTTTGTGTGTAAAAAGAACCACGTCAATTGCACAATCAATCACTCACAAGAAATGCCTGAGTCTGGAAAATTTGGTATGCAGGGTTACAACCTTGTCAAGCTGTTGAAGAGACTCGAGGATGCCACTGCTAGACTAGAGGATGTCACGATATACCAGGAGGGCTACATTCAGTCTAAGCTTCCTGGTTCTGCCGCGCCAGCTGCTCCAGTGACAGCGACTCCAGCTCCTGCTGCCGAGACGGCACCAAAAGCTACCACTGCTCCAGTTGCTTCCGAGCCAGCTGCTGTCTCTGAGGAGCCAAAGGTTGTCATTGCCTTCAAGAAGTTCATTCAGGACAACCTCGTTCCACTGGCTACACTTTCCGATTCCATTGACCCAGTCGTTTGTGAGGCTGTCACGGAATTGAAGAAAGCTTTTGAGTACGAGACTACATTGATCGGCGCAGCTGCCGTCTCCAAGAAGCCAAACATGGAGTCTCCAGACTTTGCTGAGTTCCTGAAGCCTTTGAACGAGGCTATTATGAAGATTAGCGATCTAAAGGAGAGTAACGGACGCAGCAAGGGTGCCAACTACCTTAATGCTATTGCCGACGGTTCTCCCCTAGTTTCGTGGGTGCTTTCCGCCACTCCAATCTCTGTTGTCAGTGATTTCAAGGACTCTGCGCAGTTCTGGACGAACAGAGTACTAAAGGAATTCAAGGACTCCGACCCTAACGCTGCCTTATGGGTCAAGGCGTTTTTGTCTATGTTCGACCAGTTGAAGGTTACTCTCAAGGAAAACATGGCAACTGGTTTGCCATGGAAGAGTAACGGTGAGGAGTTCAAGGATGCTATGGGCAATGCTTCTTCTTCTGATGCTGCCCCAGCTGCCGCGCCTGCCCCAGCTGCTGCCCCAGCTCCTTCCGCCGGTGGTCCCCCACCTCCACCTCCTCCACCTCCTGCTGCTGTCTTTGAGATTAAGGACGATGCCGCTACTGCTTCCTCTAGCTCCACTGGTGGTATGGGTGCCGTTTTCCAGGAATTGAACCAGGGTGCTGATATCACCAAGGGACTGAAGAAGGTCGACAAGTCCCAGCAGACCCACAAGAATCCAGAACTTCGTAAAACTGATGCTGTTCCAGCCAAGGCTGCTCCACCTCCAAAGCCAAAGAAGCCAAGTTCCCTAACCAACAAGAAGCCACCAAGAAAGGAGCTGAGTGGTAACAAGTGGTTCATTGAGAACTATGAGGACGAGGCTGAGCCAATCGTTATTGAGGCCAACAAGGATGAGTCCATCTTCATTGGTAAGTGTACCAATGTACTATTCCAGATTAAGGGTAAGGTTAACGCCATCACCCTAAGTGAGTCTGATGGATGCAGTGTTGTGTTGGATTCCAGTATTTCCGGTCTGGATATCATCAAGTGTAAGAAGTTTGGTGTTCAGGTGGAACAGAGCATCCCACAGATCTCCATCGACAAGTCTGACGGTGGTTCCATTTATCTGTCGAAGGACTCTCTGGAGACCGAGGTCAACAGTTCTTGCTCTACATCTGTCAACGTCAATCTTCCAATCGGCGAAGATGGTGACTACGTGGAGTTCCCACTGCCAGAGCAGCTACAACACAAGTTTGTCGACGGTAAGTTCAAGTCCTCTGTATTTGAGCATGTCGCTTGAATATATTTACCTTATTTTACCAATATGTAAATGTATTAGATGAAACGTTAAGAAAAAAAAGTATATATTAATTTTATGGCAAGGGGGTTGGTTATTCACACATCATTTGATTATTCCCTATTCTTCTTTGATATAACGTCGAATTTGAATACTATTTACAACTATTGGATATGTAATTATATATGGCTGTGGTCAGAATAGAGCAGCGACGCCCTCGAATGAAGGGCATTCGCCACTCCAACTATATACATAAAAGGAAGGTTCAGACCACTTATTTGCCCTTTCTGACGTAGTACATGTAGGCTCTCTCGTGGACGGTGTCGTCGAATGGCGAGAGCACCTCAGTGTGGCCTGGACGAGCGACTGGGTCTCTTAGGTACACGGCGTGACATGTCTTGAAAGAAATCTCGAGGTGGTGAGGCAGGATAGTGAATGGGGCGAGGAATGGTCTTGGCTTCCAAGGTGTGAAGTATGGCTTCTTTGGGTTTTCACGGCCATACACATGTTTCTGCCATGGCAGGTTAATTGCCTTGGATGCCTCCTTTTCGCTCTCGGCGATCTTCTCGAAGTCAACCTTCTCGTGGTAGCGCAGGTCGTTCGCCCAGTTGGTGTCGAATGGTATGTAGTTGCTCTCGGAAGAAGCCTTGTTGGTCTCGTAGAAGTCTCTAACGGCAGTGGCGTAACTCTTTGTCAGGTCACCGAGTTGCTTAGTGGCGGATCTAATCAGCGTTTTGGCGTTGTCAGATAGCTTTTCCTTCATCTCTGGGGTGAAAGAGAGCAAATTGTCGGCGACCTTGGACAGCTGATCGGCAGACTTGCCATGAAGCGCGTCGTAAGAAATCTCGTTCGACTTCAGCAGAGCATCGTAGCACTTGAAGACTTCGTGGGATAGCTTCGTGTCCTTCTCGACAACGGCCTCGAAGTCCTTGGGTGACAGAGCTACGGAGTCGTTCTCCTTACCGGCCTGGACTTTCAGGATGCTGAGCAGCATATTCTTGGGAGTGCACGCCTTGGCGTCGGAAAGAGCCCTCTTCTCCATCTTCTCGTTGTGGCTCTTGACAACCTTGTCGAAGGACTCCTTCCTTGGGTTGGACTCTGGCATCTTCTGGAACTTCTTCAGCTTCTGGTCCCATACCTTTCTAGGGTTTTCCTTGGCCTCCTTGACGTACTTGTTCCACAGGATGATTTGCGTCTTGTCAACCTTCAGTGCCTCCTGAAGACTTGGCTTACGGGTACCCAGGGCCTCCAGCACCTTGTCTGGTCTGACATGGAACAGATCTCCGGGTTTCAGCGTGTAGCCTGGGTGGCGGATCTTGAGTCCGTTCACAGTGACGTTGCCGTGAAGGATAAACTGTCTGGCCTGTCTCACAGAGGAGGCAAACATGGCCCTAAACAGCGCAAAATCCAGTCTCTTCTCGAGCACAGCGTAGGTCTGCGACAGGAACGGAGTCTCCTTCACCTTGCCGTCACCACGCAGCGAGGCGTCCAGCTGGGCAACGGAGTCCAGCTTTGGCTGGAAGATGGTGCTCCAGCGCTTCTCGGTCAGGTACTCTCCGTGGTACGCTCTGGTCTCCTGCTTGGCGCTCCACTTCTGCTGGTACAGCGACTTGGTCTTGAAGTCCGGCTGCGACTTCTTGTACAGGTTGAAGAGGTTGTACTTGTTGAAGGACGAGCGAATCCTACCCCTAGTCAGGGACTTCAGTAACACAGCTTTCTTGGTCATGTTGTGTGCTGCTGCTGTCTGTTCTGGGTGATACTCAACAACAAACACAGCTACAAGACATATACCCCCACATAAGCACACCCAACCTCTCTCCCTTGTTATCACCAGCCCAAACGTCCCAGCACAGGCCGTTGTTGGCTTCACGGCGTGCAGCTCCTCGTCGCCTCCGTCCACTAAACGCGAGGAGGAAAAACATGCGGGAAGCCGGGTAGATGTGTGGGCTGCGAGAATCGCCTGGGCCATGTTGACATGTTCGATGAAGAGGCGGTTATATTGCCATTGCCGGGGGGTTTTGGACTGTGGGATTGGGAAACGGTGTGTGTATATCGATAGACAAGTCACAAGTTCTTACCCGTGCTCAATATGTCTACGCATTGGAATATAGTGGACGAAATCCGGCTGCTGCGCTGGGTCACCGAATTCAAGCCCGCGGGCGTCAACAAGCACTTCCAGATGATGTGTATCGTGGAGCGACTGAACCACCCGGAGAAGTACCCGCTGGTGCTGCTGCAGAAGGAGAGCCGGCGGCCCCAGCGGCAGTTTACCGCGGAGAACGTGTGGGCGAAGCTTGCCCAGTACTACAACCTCGAAGAAGCTGATCGGGTCGAGGACCAGCAGCTCGCGGAGAAGAGGCAGGCAGAGGAGCAGAGTAAAGGGGAAGCTGCGCAGACGCAGGGCCAGCCGCTTGCTCACACGCGGGATTTCGAATTGCCCTGGAACGAGTACGGCGACATCATCGTCGAGCATGCCAAGAAGGACGGCGCTGAAGACAGCGGGTCCTCGAGAGATGCCAGTGCAAAACCTAAGCAGGAGGAGGTATTGGGTGAGGAGAAGTCTGCTAGTGACGACGAGGGATCTGGTGAGGATGAAGACAGCGCCTCCAAAATGGAGATTGAGAATACGGATGACGACAAATCTTCCAAGAAAGAGATTGCGAAGGCAGATGACGATGGGGTGAATGAGGAATCGGACAAGAAGGAAGCCAGTACGAATAAGAACGCTGCTAAACCTGGCAAGAAGTCAGTCACACCTGTAGAAGAGGCAGACACACATGAAGAGGAAACGGCACAACCCATGAAACCCCAACGGAAGTCTCAGCGTACGAGGCGGAACTCAGAGAGATCTGCAGCAGCCGATGCCGAGCCAGATAAGAAGCCTGAATCAAAGGATGAGGAGGAGCCGGTTAAGGAAGAGGTGGATGATGACGAGGAGAAGAAGGAGAGTGCAGACAAGAAGTCGAGCAAACCTGCCCAGCCGGTGCGTGTGTCTGCCCGTCTGAGAAACAAGGCAGAGAAGGAGTCTGACGACGAGACACCGGCGGTTGAGGCCGAGGAAGAAGCCGCGGAGGAAGAAGACGGGGCAGAAGACGACAAGTCCAAGTCCCAGTCGACCAATCCAACAAAGGAGGAATCCGTTGAATCTGCAGAGTCTGATAAGAAGGCTTCCACCCCATCCGTCAAGGACGAAGGTGATGCAGCAAATGAAGAAGATGAGCCTGAGGAAGAAGAGGATACGATCGGGCGCCGCACGAGAAAACGGTCCATCTCCACCAAGGAACAGCCATTGGCGAAGCGGACGAGGCATTCCTCAGCCCCACTATCGTCCACGACGGACGAATCCTCGGAGGAGCACTCTCCAAAGCGGAGCAAGCGCAAGCAACCGGCGGCAGAGGCCACTGAGAAACCGACAAGGGTCTCGAGACGTCTTCGTAATAGAAAGTAGGGACACTATGTATCTGCAATTGTATATATGCATTGTCACAGCGACATGCACTGGACCAATGCCAGGGGAATTGCAATCAGCACTCTGCCAATCGCCCACATGATAAGATGAAGTGTTATATCATCTCCCTAATAAAGGAAGCTTAAAGATATATAAAAAGTTCAGGAAAACGAGTTACTCACCCCGAAACATTCAATACTTAGTTAACCTTTAGCAGCTCGACGTCAAAGACGAGGGTGGCCATTGGTGGGATGAGACCTGGGAAACCACGCTCACCGTAAGCGTAAGCACCTGGGATGGTCAGTCTAGCCTTCTCACCGACAGAAAGCTTTGGGATGGCAGCGTCCCAGCCCTTGATGACCTGGCCGACACCGATGTTGCACTGGAATGGAGAGCCTCTGTCCAGAGAGGAGTCGAACTTCTGACCGTTCTCTAGAGTACCAGTGTAGTGGATGGTGACTAGGTCACCGGCCTTTGGGAAGGTCTTGCCGTCACCTGGGGTGAGTCTGTCGATCTTAACATTACCTTCAATAACCTCGGACATTGTGATGTGTATACGTGTGTGTATGCTGTGTTACAACGACGACAAACAAGAATCAACACACACAACCCATATATAATTGCCATTCCCCCAGACCTCTCCCTCCTTAATAGGCAAAGCCCACACGGCGTCCAGCTGCTTACCGGACGCCCGGCGATCGTCTTCCGCGGCGGAGATGCACGGCCCCGTGGATGCGGTGCGGTGTGCGGGTGTGGCGGCCCGTCTGAAAAATTTTCAAGGGCCGCCTCGTGCAGAGTGATTTGGCGTCGTTGCCATGGCAGCCGCGTGTGCCATCGCATACCAATATGGAGCGATGTGGTAGATGCGATGTGCAGATGATTATTCTGTTTGATTATTACTTATATGTGCATTACTTAAATTACAAGACAGAAACGAGCTTCTCACCGGAGTTTCTGTCGTTCTTGATGTCGTCAGTGATCTGGACAGCGCCCTCGAGGCCGTGGTAGATCTTGACTGGGATGTGGTGGATGTCTCCGGCCAGCAGCTTGGGGTTGATGAACCTGATGAAGTCGATGGTGTGCTGTCTGTACACTGGGTCCTTTGGCAGGGTGAAGGAGCCGAATGGGACGTCGTGGCCCGCGGCAACGTACAGCAGGGTGCCGGTGATCTTGACGTTGTCCCTTCTGTCCTCTGGCTTGATGTCCTTGATGGAGAAGGTGACCAGCTGCAGAACAGTGGCTGGCTCTGTCTCAGAAGCACACTTGTAAACCTGCTGGATGGTCTGTGGGTTGGAGACACAGTCAATGAGGTGCTGGATGTTTGGGTACTTCGCCTTGATCTGATCGATCACATCCGCATCGTGGTAGTCGAACAGCTCGTCAGCACCGTAGGCCTTAAGCTGAGCCTCGTGCTTTCTGGAGGCCACGACAACAATCTTAGAGTAACCGTGTAGCTTCTTAGCCAGCTGGATCAGTGGCTGACCTATGGCAGTGGCACCACCCCACAGCAGAATTGGGAAGTTGTGCTGTGGCTCCTTTGGCTCCCACTCAAGCTTATTGCCGAGGTTGTGTGATAGAGCAACACCAGCTGTGGTCAGGGAAACAGGCAGAGTAGCAAAACTCTCGTAGGAGCTGACAGTGCCCTCTGGCAGAGACTCCTTGCCAGAAAGTGTGGTGTTTGGGGAGCAGTGGTACGCTAGCTTGGAGTCCATGGAAACGTACTCGGCGAAAGCACCGTTGGTTGGTAGTCTCACAGAGGCACCGTGAACGAAACCAACGACCTTGTCGCCGACCTTGAACTCATTGGCATCGACGTTTGGACCCAGCTTGACAATGTCACCAGCAACATCACAGCCAAGGATAGAACCCTGTGGGCCGATCTTGAAGGCAATGTGCTTCCAGTCAGTTGGGTTACCGGCAACGGCCTTGGCCTTGACTAGGAAACAACCATCCTCTAGTGGTGGTAGTGGGACCTCCTTGACAACTGGCTTGTCACCGTCAATGACAACGGCCTTCATAGTGGTAGGTAGAGACATTTGTGTGAATGAGATGTGCTTTAGGGGAGGATTGAAAGGAAGACAGTCGTTCAGATGTGAAACTCGGTTGTTCGAAACTGTAATTGAATCTTGGATTGATAGAAGTAATGAATTAAGGTCTCGCTTAACCAGATTACCTTTCAATTAACCCTTCCCCCCTTGCTTATATAGGACTGCTCACTCCGTGTTACCCGCATCGGGCGCATCGCGCCTTACCTAATCACCATTACGTTTTCCACGCTGTAATCATTTTTCGGGCCGTTCCGCGGAATGGCGGTTGTCAAGGGTTACTGCGGGTATTTCTGTGGGACCCGTACGTGGATCCCACAGGTCTTAAAGTGGGCCTCGGTCATAGCGCCAACCGCCGGTATTATTAATGCAAGATGTCTCTTCCACGGAATGCAATTCGGTATGATTACACATCTACATAAGGCTGTCTGTCGTTCCCATCTGGCACTGCAATTTGAAGAATCACACCCAGTACGTGGTGCAACGGGGGGCAATCCAAAGTGTCTGTGTTTTTTTGAAAAACTATCTCATTCATGAATGTCAATGTTGTGATAAATGCTTGAATCGTTATTACATAATTGAGTAGTTAACAAACTACATAGATGTGTGGCAAGGTCCTTGTTAAAGAATAAGAATTGAAATATATCTTTTTTCACTCTCCTCCAAACGAATCACAGCACAGAAACCAATTTCTCGCCGGAGTAATTGCCATTCTGGATATCATCGGTGAGCTGGGCGGCTCCCTCGAGTCCATGGTAGATCTTAACAGGTATATGGTGGATACCACCGTTGTGAAGTTTTGGAGTGATAAAGTTAATGAACGTAATGGCGCTTTTCCTATACACAAGGTCCTTTGGAACAAAAATCGGACCAAATTGAGCATCATGACCTGAAATAAGATACAGCTTAGTGTCAATGATTTTGACGTTGTCCCGTCTGTCTTCAGGTTTGATGTTTTCAATTGAATTGTCAGTTAGCTGCAGTAAAGTAGCGGGCTCTCTCTCAGAAGCGCACTTGTAAACCTGTTGGATGGTCTCAGCGTTAGAGACACAGTCGATCAGGTGTTGGATGTTTGGGTACTTGCTCTTGATCTGGTCGATCACGTCAGCATCATGGTAGTCAAATAGCTCATCGGCACCATACGCCTTGAGCTGAGCCTCGTGCTTTCTGGAAGCAACAACCACAATCTTAGAGTAACCATGCAGCCTCTTGGCCAGTTGAATCAATAGCTGGCCAATGGCAGTTGCACCACCCCATAGCAAAATCGGAAAGTTGTGTTGAGGTTGCTTTGGTTCCCACTCTAATTTGTTGCCCATCTCATGAGTTAGAGCAAGGCCGGCAGTGGTCAGAGAAACAGGCAGGGTAGCGAAGCTCTCGTAGGAGCTGACAATACCCTCCGGTAGAGACTCCTTGCCAGAAACTGCGGTGTTTGGGGAACAGTGGTACGCCAGCTTGGAGTCCATGGAAACGTACTCGGCGAACGCGCCGTTGGTTGGTAGTCTCATGGAAGCGCCATGGATGAAACCTACAACCTTGTCGCCAACCTTGAACTCGTTGGTATCGACGTTTGGACCGAGCTTGACAACATCACCAGCAACGTCACAGCCCAGGATAGAACCCTGTGGGCCGATCTTGAAGACAGCACTCTTCCAATCAATTGGATTACCGGCAACGGCCTTGGCCTTCACGAGGAAACAACCATCCTCTAGTGGTGGTAGTGGGACCTCCTTGACAACTGGCTTGTCACCTTCGATGACAACGGCCTTCATAGTGGTAGGTAGAGACATTTATGTGAGTGAGATGGGTTTTAGGGGCAGATAGAAAGAAAGATGTTCGTACAGATATGGAACTTGGCTGTTCGAAACTGTAACTGAATCTTGGTGTGATAGCTCTAATTAACATAATGTATTTAATAAGGCTTCGATCAACCAGATTATCTTTCGATTGACGCTCCTACCCCTTGCCTATATAGCACAGCTCATTCCGTGTTAACCACATCGGTGCATCGCGCCTTACCTAATCATTATTATATTTTCAGCAGTGTAAACCTTATTCGCGGTATTCCGCGGGACGGTGGCTGTTGGTGGTTACTGCGGGCACTTCTGTGGAATCTTAGGTGGATCCCATAGGTCTTGACGTGGGCATCGGTCAAAGAGCCAGAAGTCCGAATTATTAATTCGGCGTGTTTCTTCCACGGAACACTATTCGTCATGATTACACATCTACATAAGGCTGTCTGTCGGTGTCCTCTAGCATTGTATTTTGAAGAATAGTAGCTAGTACGTAGGTCTATCGCGGATGAACTTCGAATTGCTTTTGCAGAACTATCGCATTCGTGAATTTCAATGTTGTGATAAATGTTTGAATCGTTATTACATAATTATGTAGTTAACAAACTGCATAGATGTGTGGTAAGGTCCTTGTTAAAGAATAGGAAGTGATATATTCTCACTTCACTCTTCTCCAAACGAATCACAGTACAGAAACCAATTTCTCGCCAGAGTTCTTGCCATTCTTAATATCATCGGTGATCTGGACTGCTCCCTCAAGTCCATGGTAAATCTTAACAGGTATATGGTGGATAGTGCCATCATGAAGTTTTGGAGTGATAAAGTTAATAAACTTAATGGCGTTTTCTCTATACACAAGGTCCTTAGGAACAGTAATCGGACCAAATGGAACATCGTGACCTGTAGCAAGATACAACATAGTGCCTGTGATTTTAACGTTGTCCCGTCTGTCTTCAGGTTTGATGTTTTCAATTGAGTTATCAGTTAGCTGCAGCACTGTGGCGGAATCCACTTCGGAGGCACATTTGTACACCTGTTGGATTGTCTGCCTATTGGAGACGCAATCGATAAGATGCTGTAAGTTGGGGTATTTGCTCTTGATCTGGTGTATCACATCGGCATCATGGTAGTCAAAGAGCTCATCAGCACCGTAGGCCTTTAGTTGAGTCTCATGTTGTTTTGATGCAACTACTACAATCTTGGAATAACAGTTCAATCTTTTAGCCAGTTGAATCAATAGCTGGCCAATAGCGGTTGCACCACCCCATAGCAAAATTGGAAACTTGTGTTGAGAATGCTTTGGTTCCCACTCTAATTTGTTGCCCAGATTATGCGTTAGAGCAAGACCAGCAGTGGTAAGCGAGACTGGTAGTGTTGCGCAAGACTCGTAAGAGTTGACAGGCCCTTCAGACAGTGATTCCTTACCAGTAATGGTGGTATTTGGAGGACAAAAGTATGCAAGTTTCGAGTCCATAGAAACGTATTCAGCAAACGCACCATTAATAGGAAATCTAACAGATGCACCATGGATGAAACCGAAAACCTTGTCCCCAACTTTGAACTCTTTAGCATCGACATTTGGACCTAATTTAACAATATCACCAACAGCATCGCACCCAAGGATTGAACCTTGTGGACCAATTTTGGATTCAATGTGTTTCCAGTCAGTAGGGTTACCAGCAACAGCCTTGGTCTTTATCAGAAAATAACCGTCCTCTAAAGGTGGTAAAGGAACTTGCTTGACAACCGGTTTGTCACCATCGATTACGACAGCTTTCATTGTTGTTGGTAGAGACATGCTGGTGGTACTAATTAATTTGCTAATAGGGGTTGTATCAAAAGATGATAACACACGTAATATGATAGTGTGTTCCCCAGGCCAAGAATTTTATAGAAGTGCTGTCAGGGACAGAATTGGAAAAATATTCTTTACGCAACCTATTTACAATCATTTTATATACAATGATATGTTCAAAGACAGGTAGGCAAGTAATGCATACGTCCTATCAATCCTCTATGACGTTGTCCAAAACCTGTTCCTAGACTGTATTGTTACGAAAGCCGCGGGTTTCTTGGCTGTTCTGGGCTACTGCCGGGATTTCTGAGAGAGCTGTCAGTAAATCCTTACTACCGTGGCTTTTGGCCGCGGCAATTACGTCAAAATGACACAATGTTTATACGAGGACTATTTGCAGCAGCACAGGTTTAGCAAAATTATGTAATTTGAATAAAAGAGTTATTGAGGTCCTTAGTAACTAATAGGAGTGTGTTACTAACTTCATTTCTTATAATTTCTCTTTGGTATCACAAGACAGAAACTAGCTTCTCACCTGAATTTCTGCCGTTCTTAATGTCATCTGTGATCTGAACAGCACCCTCTAGGCCATGGTAGATCTTAACAGGGATGTGGTGAATTTCACCTGCCAGTAGTTTTGGGCTAATGAATTCAACAAACTTGATAGTGTCCGCCCTGTATCCAAGGTCCTTTGGTAAGGTAATGGAGCCAAATGGAACTTCATGGCCACCAGCCATGTACAATAAAGTACCAGCGACCTTGACGTTGTCCCTTCTGTCCTCTGGCTTGATGTCTTTTATGGAATAAATGGACAGTTGTAAAACAGTAGCGGGCTCCGTCTCAGAAGCGCACTTGTACACCTGCTGGATGGTCTCAGCATTAGAGACACAGTCAATGAGGTGCTGGATGTTTGGGTACTTGGCCTTGATCTGGTCGATCACGTCAGCGTCGTGGTAGTCGAACAGCTCGTCGGCACCGTACGCCTTCAGCTGAGCCTCGTGCTTTCTGGAGGCCACGACAACAATCTTGGAATAGCCGTGCAGCTTCTTAGCCAGCTGAATCAGTGGCTGGCCGATGGCAGTGGCACCACCCCACAGCAGAATTGGGAAGTTGTGCTGTGGCTCCTTTGGCTCCCACTCAAGCTTATTGCCGAGGTTGTGCGAGAGAGCGACACCAGCGGTGGTCAGAGAAACGGGGAATGTGGCACAATCTTCGTATGTGCTTAGAACACCCTCTGGACGAGAGTTATCCCCAGAAAGAGTAGTGTTTGGAGGACAAGGATAAACGATCTTTGAGTCCAAGCAGACGTACTCAGCGAATCCACCGTTGGTAGGCATTCTAACAGAACCACCGTGGGCCAGACCAAAGACCTTGTCTCCGACCTTGAAGGAGTTAGTGTCAACATTGGGGCCCAGCTTGATAATATCACCAGCAACATCACATCCAATAATGGAACCTTGTGGGCCAATCTTGAAGGCAATGTGTTTCCAATCGGTAGGATTGCCTGCAATAGCCTTAGTTTTGACTAGGAAACAACCATCTTCTAATTTTGGTAGGGGAACTTCCCTGATAACTGGTTTATCGCCGTCAATGACAACGGCCTTCATGGTGGTAGGTAGAGACATGATGGGGATCGGGAGAAATAATTCAGGGGTGCGTGGGATAGAAGATATACAGCAGTTGTTAATTAGATTAGTGCTAACTCCAATGGAATCTTACTGTATTGCCAGCATTGTAGACTAGTCCTGAATATTTATGAATAATAGGTATCCTTATTTACCCCTGTTCTTATAGTTTCAAATTTCCTGTCGTATATGAAAATCCTCGCCCAAAGATGGTTACCTAATCACAGGGGTACTCTATGCTATTTTATCTGGTTCCGCGGAACGCGCCGAGCCTCCTTATTGCTACGGCAAGTTCTGAGACCGACATCCGGAGTATAATTGTTCAATAGTACAGTAAGCGTCAACGTGTGAAACGAGTGAGATTTTATTCTTTTGGATGCTACTTAGGTCTTCATATGTGTGTTTCCTGGTTTACACATTAATGCTATGATATTTGTTTGGGGAGGAGATGACATCAATGAGTTCAGACTAATCACCACTTTACAACATTTTAACGTCTAATGAATATTCTATTCGTACATAATAGCTATATGTGCAATATAAGACACCAATTATAGTCTATATATTTTTATTGGGAGTGAGCAAACTGCCTTCCTTTCCAAAACCAATCAGTTGAAAACAGAAACAAACTTCTCACCAGAAGTCTTACCGGCCTGGATGTCCTTGACAATCTGGACGGCACCCTCTAGACCGTTCTTGTAGACCTTGACAGGGATGTGGTGGAACTCACCCTTTAGGAAGTGTGGGTTAATCTCCTTGATGAACTCGACGACGTGGGCTCTGTAAGCTGGGTCATTTGGCAGAACAGTGCCGAATAGTGGGACGTCGAAACCTAGAGATAGGTAGATGACAGTGCTTGCAACATCGACGTTGTCCTTCTGTAGCTCTGGCTTGATGTTGTCCTTGGTTAGACCCATGTAGTTGATGACAGTGGCCTTCGCATTGTCAGAGGCACACTGGTAAACCTGGTTGAGGGTCTGCTCACTAGAGACACAGTCTAGCAGGTGGACAATGTTTGGGTACTTGGTCTTGATCTGCTGAATAACGTCAGCATCGTGGTAGTCAAAGACCTCATCGGCACCGTAAGTCTTCAGCTGAGCGGCGTGCTTCTTGGAGGCGACGGCGATGATCTTGGAGAAACCGTGGTACTTCTTGGCAATCTGGATCATTGGCTGTCCCAGAGCAGTGGCGGCACCCCAAACAAGAAGTGGAGTGTCGTACTGTGGCTTAGCGGCCTCCCATAGGTACTTCATGTTCAAGTGGTAGAACAGAGTAACACCAGCGGTAGTCCAGGAGCATGGAATAGTGGCAGCACCCTCGAAAGTGTCAATAGCACCCTCTGGGATGTTGTCCTTGCCACTGAAGTGAATGTCCTTTGGAGTGTGGAAACTTAGCTTAGAGTCCAGAGCGACGTACTCGGCGAAGGCACCGTTGTCTGGAGTTCTAACGGAGGCACCGTGGATGAAACCGTAAACGTAGTCACCGACGTGGAACTCAGAACCGTCAACGTTCTCGCCCAGCTTGACAATCTCACCAGCGACATCACAGCCAACGAGAGAACCCTGAGGACCCATACCGAACTCGATGTGCTTCCAGTCAGTTGGGTTACCGGCAACGGCCTTTGGCTTAATTAGAAGGTAGCCCTCTGGAAGATTTGGTAGTGGAACGGTCTTGATGACTGGCTCCTTGCCCTGGATAGTGACGGCCTGCATGGTAGTTGGTAGAGACATTGATATTTGTAGGTTTTGGGTGTGTTAGCTGGAATAATCGAATTAAAATGTTCTTGGGTACTGTATATGAAACACACAAGGACTTAATGGATTGGTATTATTTCAAATATAAGATAACAATTGATTGTAATAGAGAATTGAAATGACGAAACTCCAATCACTTGAAATTAGTACTTCTTTTTATAATTTAGGGAATACCCTTGGGATGAGCATTGCCCCCGGATGCTGAAGAAAAAGAAACGGGGCGAAGGCTAACCCGTTGAACCGCTCTCTCGAGATGGTTACTAAGTCTTACGGCAGCAGACTTTTGATAAGTTACATAGTAGTCTTGCGGGGGAGGCTCAGAGAGTAAGTGGCGGCACATCTACTCCAGTCTCTGTGCGATTGGTTGTGTGGGGGCGGTAGGAACTTTGTAAGCACCAATGGCGAGCGGTCCCCTGTTTTGCCCACGGGAGCGGGTTCGCAAGGTGTGGAGTTCACCTGGAAATGGGGGTTCTACGACGTTTTGTTAGACCCGGCCTCACGTTTTAGCGGAGACAACCGATCTTCAGCCCGTGCATAAGTGCTGCGGCCCTTTCACTGAAGCTTTTACCGTTGCTTATCAAAATTTCTTTTCCTCCTCTTAGTAAGAAACGGCCAAAAATTGTTGAAAATGGTGTTTTTCCATCCGAACCGAACCGAGCCGAGCCGAGCCGAGCCGAGCCGAGCCGAGCCGAGCCGAAATATTAGTTCCGTTCCACGGAAGTGACGGCGCAAAATAGTCCTACACGTCGAGGTTACTTGTAGTAATGACAGGACAAATAAGACGGTAAGGGTATTTTTAAAGCCGTCGTTACAAATGTTTCATTACTAAGGTAGGTGTGGCACAGTATGAAGTGTGTATGTCATTGTTTTTTCTTGCAATTTCACCATAGCATAATAATTACAATTTCGTCACTCTGCCAGACAAGCATGTATCTTTGGTCTTTTTTAAGATACACAAACCAAGATTTGTTAAAGACCATGGGATATGTACTAGGCATGGAAGGAGTCGTGAGCCGGTTAATAATGAGATTGACTTTTCAATACGTTTTGTTGTGAGTATCTTGGTAAACGTTAAATGTTATGCTTTCTTGAAAAATGTAAAACTGGGAGTCAGTGACGAATTCCTATCTTATATGTAAACAAACCCAATATTATTGGGATGAATGAGACAATTTCCCCGATAAATCACTAATTAGTTATCTTATAGACTGGTAATATAAGACTTTAATTACAATTAAGAAATTGCTCTTGTCATAAAAGCACCAAATAATTTTCTACATGGGATATAAATATCCTCTAACATTTTAGTTCAACATATAAAGAGAGAAAAGCATACTAATTAAATGTAAGGTTGTGAGAGTGTTAACCTGTGAATATACACTGAAGCATTTCTGAAACTAGGCGTTTTTGTAATTCCGCGAATATTCCAGGCATCCGTGTTTCCAGCATTCCACCTTTCAAATCATATCCTGAGTAAAAAAACCAAGAAAAAAAAAACCAGAAAATGCTCAACTACTCCTCTAACGTAGGACCTTTGCTTTTAGAAAACATGTCCCACCAAATGTAGCTTCTCCTGAGAACCTTTACACCTTCTCTCTCAACGGCTGTTCCTCGGCTAGGTAGTTTCGTTACCCGGTCGTTTTGAAAAATTTTCTGCCCGAGACAATTTCTTCCTTGAGATGAGATGAGCTAGCGATGAGCTACGAGCTGCCCTCATAAAACTGAATGAGAAGGCTATTATCTCCACCATTTTCACCTTTCATATTTGAAGAACCACAACAGACTCGGCACTTACCAAGAACCATAGCAATTTTCCAAAATGGCCAAGAAAGCTATTGATTCGCGTGTTCCAGCGCTAATTAGAAATGGTGCTCAGACCAAGCAGAGATCTTTCTTTGTTATTGTCGGTGACAAGGCTAGAAACCAGCTACCAAACCTTCATTATCTAATGATGAGTGCCGACCTTAAGATGAACAAATCTGTTCTGTGGGCATACAAGAAGAAGCTGCTGGGATTCACCTCTCACAGAAAGAAGAGAGAGGCCAAGATTAAGAAGGAGATCAAAAGAGGCACAAGAGAAGCCAACACCCAAGATCCATTCGAAAGTTTCATTTCTAATCAGGACATTAGATACACTTACTACCGTGAGACTGAAAAAATCCTAGGTAACACCTATGGTATGTGTGTCCTACAAGACTTTGAAGCCTTGACCCCAAACCTGTTGGCTAGAACTGTCGAAACTGTCGAGGGTGGTGGTATTGTTGTCATTCTTCTGAAGTCTATGACATCTCTCAAACAGCTGTACACTATGACTATGGACATCCACTCCCGTTACAGAACTGAAGCACACGATGACGTCGTTGCTAGATTTAACGAGAGATTCATTCTATCCCTTGGCGGCAATGAAAACTGTCTGGTTGTTGACGACGAGCTGAATGTTCTTCCAATTTCTGGTGCTAAGAATGTTAAGCCACTACCACCAAAGGATGACGACGAGCTCTCTCCTAAACAGATTGAGCTGAAGGATCTGAAGGAGTCTCTAGAAGACGTACAGCCTGCTGGTTCCTTGGTCGGATTATCAAGAACAGTCAACCAGGCTCATGCCATTCTGACATTTATCGACGCTATCTCCGAGAAGACACTAAACTCAACAGTCGCGCTCACAGCCGGTAGAGGTAGAGGTAAGTCTGCTGCTCTGGGTATTTCCATTGCCGCAGCTATTTCTCATGGTTACTCGAACATTTTCGTGACATCTCCTTCGCCAGAGAATCTGAAGACTTTATTTGCTTTTATTTTTAAGGGTTTCGATGCTCTCGATTATCAGGAACACATTGACTATGATATCATCCAGTCTACCAACCCAGAATTCAACAATGCTATTGTCAGAGTCGACATCAAGAGAGGTCACAGACAGACAATCCAGTACATCGTTCCACAAGACTCCCATGTCCTTGGCCAGGCGGAACTACTGGTTATTGACGAGGCTGCTGCAATCCCACTACCAATTGTGAAGAATCTTTTAGGTCCTTACCTCGTATTCATGGCTTCTACAATCAACGGTTACGAGGGTACCGGTAGATCTCTATCTTTGAAACTGATCCAGCAGCTACGTACCCAGGCCAATACTGGTGGTAGAGACGTTAACCAGACTGCTGTTGTTTCTAGAGACAATAAGAAGAACTTTAGTTCTAGCATCGGTGCGCGTACTCTAAAGGAGATCGTCCTGGACGAACCTATTAGATACGCTGATGGTGACCCAGTTGAGAAATGGTTGAATAAACTGCTATGTCTTGACGTCACTCTGATCAAGAACCCAAGATTCGCTGCCAACGGTACACCTCATCCATCCGAGTGTAATCTGTTTATTGTCAACAGAGACACCCTATTCTCCTACCATCCAGTGTCTGAGAATTTCTTGGAAAAAATGATGGCCCTGTACGTTTCGTCTCACTACAAGAATTCTCCAAATGATTTACAATTGATGAGTGATGCACCAGCCCACCAGCTTTTTGTTCTACTACCTCCAATTAATCCAAAGGATGGTGGTAGAATTCCAGATCCCCTATGTGTTATCCAGATTGCACTCGAGGGTGAAATTTCTAAGCAGAGTGTCAGAAACTCCCTTTCCAGAGGTCAAAGAGCTGGTGGTGACCTCATTCCATGGTTGATTTCCCAACAATTCCAGGATGAGGAATTCGCCGGTCTAAGTGGTGCTCGTGTTGTGAGAATTGCCACTAACCCTGAGTACGCTTCTATGGGTTACGGTTCTCGTGCACTAAGCCTTCTGAGCGATTACTTTGAGGGTAAGTTTACTGACATGTCTGAGGAGACTAAGCCAAAGGACTACTCTATTAGAAGAATCGACGATCGTGATTTGAAAAAGACGAATCTTCTGAAGGATGAGGTTAAGCTGCGCGATGCAAAGACTCTACCACCTCTGCTTCTGAAGCTTTCAGAGCAGCCACCGCACTATCTTCACTACCTTGGTGTGTCCTATGGTTTGACACAGCAGTTGCATAAATTTTGGAAGAACTGTAAATATGTTCCAGTTTACCTACGCCAAACTGCGAATGATCTGACTGGTGAACACACCTGTGTCATGCTGAAGGTTTTGGATGGCAGAGAGCCAAACTGGTTGGTTTCTTTTGCAAACGATTTCCACAAGAGATTCCTGTCGCTGCTTTCATACGAGTTCTCAAAGTTCACCTCTGTTCAGTCACTTGGTGTCCTAGAGAGTGCTAAGAAGGCCCAAACCCTGTACGACGATGTTAATGTTGCCCACCTCGGACCACTTACAAAAGCCCAGTTGGATGAAATATTCTCTCCATTTGACCTAAAGAGACTTGACAGTTATGCCAACAATCTTCTAGACTACCATGTCATTGTTGATCTACTTCCAATGCTATCTCTATTATACTTCAGTGGAAGAATGAGTGACTCCGTGAGCCTGTCTAGTGTCCAATGTGCTATCCTATTGGCCATTGGTCTCCAGCACAAGAGCATTGACGACATTACCAAGGAATTGAATCTTCCTTCTAACCAGACAATTGCTATGTTCTCTAAGGTTATGAGAAAGTTCTCCATCTACTTCCGTTCTGTTCTGAGCGATTCTATCGAGCAGGCTCTTCCTCAGGTTGAGGATGAGAACATCGCTGAGATGAATGGTGAAGAGATCAAGAAGCTAGATGCTGCGGAGACCTTTAACCAGATGGATGAAGACCTAGAGGAGGCCGGTAACGAGGCTGTCAAGGCCATGAGAGAGAAGCAGAAGGAACTTATCAACTCCTTGAACCTTGACAAATATGCTATTAACGACAATGGCGAATGGGATGGATCCAACAAGGACCTTGAGAACGCTGTTAAGTCAAACGGTGTGGCTAGTGTGAAAACTGGAAAGAAGAGAACCACAGAGAAGGCGGAGGATATCTACAACAGCGAAATAAAGGCTATGCAGAAGAACAAGAGGTCGAAGAAGAGCTCCAAATAGATCTAGTAGTCTCTAATCAAGTAATCATATAGAGTATAATTGTATTTGTATATTAGAACCACATAATTATCATCATATACGAAGACCCTTGCGGAGGGGACAAACCGCAACTCGCTTCGGGTCGCCCGCCGAAACAGAGTAGCCGAACGAAGGCGGGGCCACTGCAGGAATCAGCACTAAACCTTGAGATTCGATACAAAGGGGAAGGTACATTATCATTTTATTTGTTTTGACAACGATTCCACTATTGTTAGTGCAGAACAAAATTCACCAAATCAAGCAGCTAACGCATAAATCACAATGGTTGAACTAACTGAAATCAAGGACGAGACAAACAACACCGCCCCAACTCCACAGGTTGTCCCATCTGAGCCTTTGAACGGCACTGAGTCTAAGGAGGCTGCCGAGCAAGATGAGACTGATGAGGACGACAGTGATTTCGATGACGATTTCGACGAGAATGAAACCATCCTAGAGAGAATCGTTGCCCTCAAGGACATCATTTCCCCAAAGCAGAGACAGACTGTTTCTAACATTATTGGAAGTACCACATCTATCATCAGAAGCGTATTTGCCAAGGGAGGTAGTCTGACCTGGGCTGTCACTACATCTGCTTTACTACTTGGTGTCCCACTATCTCTTTCTATACTTGCCGAGCAGCAGTTGATCGAGATGGAGAAGACCTTCGACCTACAGAAGGACGCCAACGACCTGCTAGGCACTGAGGCTACTACCCAGCCACAGGCTACTGCTTAATTCATATCGTAAGTCTTTTTCATTGTTACAATAAGCAGATATAACTTCCATCCATTAGTATTTCACATACGTTCATCAGTGAGAGCATTCGCCGTACTTTATTATATAATGAAACGATATATATATAATCCTGTATATAGCAATAGCGAAGTTTTCTTTGAATCATATTACATGAGATGACAAGTGTTTCAAAAGTCGTTTGTTAAGGCGTTGTTCATGCGCACTAACTGAAGATATTCACAGCTCCTTTGGGTGCTTGATGGTTAGCGCATAAACGTCCAGGAAGGTGGTAAATTCATAAATGATCTCGTTAATGAACATGCCATGAATACCCAGTGTCAGACCTAACCCAAACCAAAGGATGGAGAAAACAATTTCCTCTTGGTTTCCGAAGGCAGAAATGTTGGTCATCGCAAGGTATAGAGCAATCTGCAGGGATGGAATGTACATCACAACATTATTGAAAGGGAAACTTTGCAATGTCAAGTGCGCGACAATGATACGACCAACAACGAATGCCATGCTCAAACCGACAGAGAGTATCAATGGCAATGCTATGAATTTCTCATTTAGCAGAACTAAAGCAAAGACAGAGCAAAAGTACAAGAAAAAAGGGACAAGGCCGTTTAGTGCTTCAGCAACCTTAGCATCAACCTTCTTTTTCTCCTCCACTTTACCTGCAGCTTGCTCTGTATAGTACTTGGCAACGTTCTTTGTAGCTGCAGCAATATTGAACAATAGCGCAACAGAAGAGAACGAGTTCATAAGATGAACAGTTTCGAACTTGAACCCACCCTCGCCCAAAGGAATAGTGAACAGAACAGTGTGCCACACAGTCTGCGGTCCGAACATACCCGTCATGACAAATAAAACGCAAAGCATGATTATACCTTCAACTGGACCACAGAATTCACTGAGGAACAGCTTGTGGGTGTGGTACTCCTCCCATGTACTCAGGTAAAAGTTGCACAAGACGCTAAACTGCGCAAAAACAAACATGTAGCTGTAACCAATACCTGTGGTGGAAATATACACAAGCAAAGAGAGTGTTGTATTAATCGAATCAATGCAATGGTCGAAGAGTTCGCCAAGTGGACCAGATTGTCCGGTACGACGAGCGTGCATACCATCGCAAGCATCGAACGTCTGATAGAGGAACATTCCTAAGGCATACGAGAAATATGTCCATCTTGGTGTCTCGGAATTGAGATCTGGATCGTAGTACAAAACAGTTATCACGTTAACAATAATGAAAACCAAACCAGAAAGTGTAACCAGATTTGGGGCCATCCATGTTGGGAAGATCAAGGCAGCCTTTCTCCAGAAGGATTTCAGAAAGGCATTGGAGAGAATTGAGTTATCCTCACTCTGGTATCTGTGAAGTAAATAAGGAAATATTGAACAGTTAGTAAATGTTAGTGTTGATTAACTATCCAGAGGAGAACTGTCTTGCATGAACATACTTGTATAACTTCAAATTGTTAAGCGACTTGGCAGGAATGAAGAAACCCATTGTCGATGAAGTTACTTTTGGGTCAAATAAAGATCAATTATTTGATGCTGGGTTTACCGATGCTTGAAACGACGCATATGGGAATATCTTAAATGTTCTCACGTCGATGGCGCTGTTATTTACACGTAGTCCAGAAACGGGCCCTGGGCTTTTCCCGGAGCGCTTGACAGCAATCCGCGCGGCCGTTATCTCAGACTCGACAATCGGTCATATGGAATAACTGGTAGAGCAAAAACCAGACAGCGCTAAAGACGTAAATATAAGAATCACGCACTTCAAAGTAGAAGCAGTCTATTTCACTAGAGAGAATTACTTCATTAAACTCTAATGACCAAGGACCGTACAATTTTAGTGGGTTTGAGCGGATGTTCATCTACGGGAAAGACGACACTAGCAAAATTAGCTGCTGAGTTCATTCCCAGTGCTGTATTAATCCACGAGGATGACTTCTACAAGCATGATGCAGATGTCCCAATGAATGAGAAGTATAATATTCGTGACTGGGATTCTGTGGAGGCTTTGGACATGGAACTATTCAAAAAGGAACTAGAAACCATCAAGCAGACAGGTGATGTCGCTACCGAACTGATTCACAACAATAACGTTGATGACATATCAAAATTCGATCTTTCTGAAACTTTCAAGAAAGAGCTATCCGACCAAGTAAAAACTATAGACGAAAAGATAAGTATTGTCATTGTTGATGGATTTATGCTTTTCAACAGACAAGACATTTCCAATGAGTTTGATCTCAGATTGTTCATAAGAGCCCCATATAAAACACTAAAAAAGAGAAGAAACGCAAGAAATGGATATCAAACATTAGATTCATTTTGGGTTGATCCACCGTACTATTTCGACGAATTTGTATACAAATCATATGCCGAGAATCACAAGCACCTCTTTATCGATGACGACGTCGAGGGCAAACTCACAAAAGAAGCTTCAGAAATAATCCATTCATTCAAAAATGATGATGACATACCTATTGAGAAAGCACTCTCTTGGGTAATCGATCAGATAGTGACCTGCTGTAAAAAATAACCAATAATCTCGCATAGATATTTACGTTATATAGGGAGCATAAAATAGAGCATTTCTCATTTTGATCTGAATTATATGCATCACACTTTGCTACTGATTAATAAAGGGGTGACTTCATCCGGACAATTACATCCATACCGTTGTGAAAAGATGGTTAAAAAAGGTCTCCTTCTAAAATATCACTGTATAACTGACATATATCTCACCATCAATTTTCTTGAGTTGTTTGACTTGCCTTGACACACCGTTTCAATACGATTACACATATCTGTCAATGGAAAGAAATGGTCTACATTTTACGTTAGAGAGACACGTTTCACCAGGTAAGTCTGTAATTTGTTGATGCCGAATTCTTAAAGTATCTCTGCTGATTTCATATCGTCACCTAAATTAACATATAAGGCAGTGCTGTTGCTGGAGACCAGCCATCACATTGTCACTTCAAAATATCACACCTAATTTTTCAGAATATATATATTTCTTTTATTATTTGGCCTAAGAAGACATCACATGCATGCTACTTCACTACCCGCCCTTTCGACCATTATCTTCAGCGATTTCTTCCCAACCTCTATTTATTATCTTTTCTAAAAGCTCTACAGGTGTTATTGTGAAAGAATTGTCATGGAGGCGTATAATATTATCAACTTTATAGGGCGGCTCTATTTTGACATCCTCCATAAGTAAAATATCTGATCCTCTCCACATCACCTTGGGGAACGTTTGATTAAGCAACTCAAATATAATAATATCCTCTGGCGATATTTCATGCTGCAAAGGGACCTCTTCTTCCTTTGATTTCTCAAATATGTCGTTTAGCAGACGTTCTATACCAATAGGATCGACATAAGATGGTTCAATTCTTTGTACTGATGTATTCACGCGTTGCTGTTTTTGTAATACTTTTAAACGTTTAATAAAAGTAACTTTGATAATCCTAAAAGAGGTTAGCCTAGAATTTTTTATTTTCTCTTGAACAGTTAACGTATTGTTAAAAGTGTTAAACGAATATATGTTACCGTCAAAAGCTTCATTTAACCGATTTGTAACTCGAATTCTGATGCCGATAATATGTTCGAGATTGAGTAACATACTGGAACAGATGGGACTTGCTGAAATTTAAACTAGACACTATAGTAACCTTACTGACCGTATTAGTTAGGAACCACAACATATATATGGGATAGCTGATGTTATGACATATAACCTTCAGAACACAGAGCTTAGATGATATCATACAAGCCACTCTCGAAGTCGGTTTTGTTCTACCCAGAACAACCCGCAGGACATACACCCCTTAGGGCGACGGACTCTGCTTGTGGTTCCACGAAAATTAATAGCCAGAACGGTCCACGCCAACACGATGTAGGAACAACACCATTGAGGATATTACTGACGATAGAAAGTTTCAGGTAACATACAAAGGCAACTTAGTTTGGTGTCTGCAAGTGTCTTGTACAATATCCTTTATTTATTTCCCCAGGAATCGTTGGAAAACTTAGCTACGCGCTCCAAAGTATAGTTATTCATATCCTTTTAGGAGCATTCAACGTTCGTTGTAAGAAGTCTGACCATGGATGGAGAACAGGGTAACAAGTCACCAAAGAGTGATAGCCCAATATCCAGATCATTATCACTCGATAACCTAAGATCAAAAAGTCGTCATGTATCATCCCCTGCGTTCCTTGATGACACAGCCACTAACAGAGAAGCCAACCCACAGACCCTTAGGGTTACCACGAAGTTCTCTGACAATCCACTACTACGTGATCTTGATAATATTCTACGCAACAAACTAAAAGTGAGTCCAGAAAGCCCTGTAATTAGCCGACACAATTCGTTGAAGAATTTGAGATCAGTGAGTGATCCGAAGAAACATGCATTTATGAAGGAACTCGGATTAGAAGGTGATGTTGTTACCATCAATCAAAACACATATGGGGAGACAGCAAATTCTGATGATGAAGGACTAGATAGTTCCTCTGAGGAGGAAATGGCTTTATGCGACGAAAACGATGATGAGGACTTTGTCAATGTTGATGAAATTGATGGTCCAATAGGTACATCTATACCGGAGAAACCTCAAGGTTCAGAAGTAGATAACGATAAGGAAGGTGTCGACTATAATTTACCAACTAACCAAGACTTCCAAAAAAGTATCGATCAAAGAGTGGCGGAGCTAGAAACTGGCATATCAGCTGAAAGTAAACCTCAGTTGAGCATTGACTGGAAGTTCCACGACTTCAATGGCATGACTCAAGAGATTAGCGACTGGTTTACTATATCTGATTACAACTATCTTCCACAAACTATAAGCGCATTTAAGAAGACTATTCAGGACAGTAATCGATTCATTACAGACGATGTCTTTTGTAGGTCACAGTTACGCGAGCTGACTTCGCAATTAACCACGAACACCACACCAAAGCTGATGTCGCTAGCGTTAATATCAATGGGTAACTTTGACCAAGCGACATCTAAAGAGGACCATTTACGACTAATGAAGCGAAACAACACACTGTTATTACCATATTTAAAACAGCTAATCATAACCTTCAAGGACATAGCCGACAAATGCAAAGAAGATAACAAACACCTAAGAGAACACACTACATTGTTCTTTTATTCATGTACGATTATGTTTCTGATCATAAACACTTGTTTTGAGACCAGAAACGACTCTCCAGAAATTGCCAATAGTGCGATTGATGCATTTGAAGACACAGCAATGCTACAATTCCTAACGGATTACATTGAATATTGGAGATGGAATAGTAGACTAGCCATGAGAATAAGGAATATAATTGTATTATTGTACAATTTAATTATGCTGCAGTTTGGTGATTCTAATCTCATGAAGCAATCAAAATCTGAACTATACAAATATCACAATATGGGAAGACCTGAGAAATCTGACAAACGTCTGACAATATCCCCACTTCATTTCCAAGCATTTCAGGAGGATTTGAAATCTAGATTCCCTACGTACGATTTCAATGTTCCAGAGTTACCAGAACCAGTTGATAATAGCAATTCCCTTTCTCAATTTCTTGAAATTCCGCGCCCAAAGGCCAAAAGTACATTAAACAGTACCCTTCCTATTCCTTCCAATCACTTAGCTACACCAGCACCATCGCCCCCATCTTCACCTGTTTTGATGCCGTATAATGACGGTTTAAAGGCTAGGAAGTCATTCCAGGCCAATATGGCATACCCATATCTCTATCCTAGTGACGATGAAAAGGAGGATCCACTAACCGACAGAGTATTCAATGAGCGAACAGGGCAGAAGAGTAATGATGACGATGTGTTTATACCTAAAAGTGTGCAAGAAGCTGCTTCCATATTGAAGGATAGAATTGACGTGAAATTAAGTGTAAAACAGTTGTGGGATGAAAGAGAATTGTTTATGGCCACAGAGAGAGGTTGGAAAAGAGATGAAGTATCCGATACTTATGATTACAAGAACTCCAAGAATACTACAAACATCAATGCGATCAATATCATGAAGCGCGTTGAGAGGTATTACGAGACTTGTCTTCCAAGTTTCAACTCCTTGATATTTGTCCTGACACAGATTATTGAATCTAATTTGAATAATATCGAATACAAAGAGGAGGAGTTACCTGACGGTGTGGATGTTAGTGCACTCTCACCCCAGTTAGAGATTGTAAAGGCCAAGGAACTATCTCTCAGGTCATCAGTTGGAATCATGTACCTGCTTTTAAAATGGTTTAAACTTTCCCATGTTTTGAAGTTTGAACAATTTGCCGCGTTATTATACGACTCTGGTTATGTTACAACAAGTAGTTCGATATTAGGGAAATACGCCTTGATATACCTGGACAAAGCGCTTAATAGAACTGTTTCATCCCCACATACATTGTGGAAAATGTGTTCAGGTTTTAATGCAACCTATGCATCATCATTAGCCAATAATGAGCCTTATGAGGAATCAGTCAATAGTTCATTCATGTTGACAATCACCTATTTATTAAGGATTTTACGAAAGGTGACGGGGAGTAAAACACACCGCCTAAAGACTCTACCAATGGCTATTGGCCCATTGTTTAACCAGTATTACACGGTGCAGAATCTTGCTGTCTACCACCCGATGCTCAAGATTATTAGAGAACTAACTCCATTTAAGAATAAAAGGTGGAAATCTGAACACATGGAACTCATCTCTGGCGTATTTATGTATGAGAGATTAGATCTGATTGATAATTGGGTCACTGGAAAAGATATATCTGGGGAGCTAATGGATGCATATGGTCAAGAAGTTGCTCTTAGAGCTTTAGTCCAGTACTATAATTTTGAACACTACGAGACGTCCCTGGAAGACCTTGGATACAAGAAACGTTCACCCTCAAGTTTGGACCTTCTATATAAGGATTCAGAGTATGCAAGTATGTGATTTTTGGTTTGTAACAATATTTTCTAAAAATATATATATATATACCGTCATAGGGTTTCTGTATAACGATAATACCAACACTTTTCTCCACTAGAGTGATGTTTCTAAGGGCGCTTTCTACTGCCCCATAAATAAAATATGTTAGTATCTCATTGTCGTGGGGCATCTTTTGTGAGCAGAAGGGGCCCGACCGCAAGGTGACGCCAAAAAACGCGAACCAAAAAAATAAACATCAAGGCGAAGGACACTAATAACCAAGGTATAAACAAACCGTATAAACTAACATCATCATCATAGTAATATCCAATTGCGTATCACACAAGATATAAGAAGCTTCTGGAACTTCCAGATCATTATCAGATAGATAAAAAGACCCACAACATCCGAAATCATGGATGCTTCAAGCATACTAACTTCAATAATTGAGTTGGTAACATCTCCAAATGTGTCTTCATACACATGCAGCAACATCGTTCAACAACTGATACACTTGTTGAATTCTCCTACGAAAACAATTCCCAGAGCCGAGTCATTATTGTTTAATGCTAAGCATGAGTTGAACATTTCTGCTCAAGATGAACCAGTATGGGTTATGTTTGAAAACATTGTATATCATACGATAAATCTTGAAAACGAACAGGAAATAATACAATATCTAGGGAGGGAGTACCGAGAGCTACAAAGTTATACACAAGGACTTTCAGATGGTGCCAATCCCACGAGGACATTTTCTCTGAACCAACAAAATTTAAACCAGTCAATTAATAACCAGGAATACCTAGCTGCTCCCAGTGTTTACGCGGAATCATTCGAGACTATCGACAAATTCTCTGATAGACGTTCCATGCAATCTTCTCATTACAATCGTCAATATCCAGACATTTTAGGAAAGACCACTCTCAAAAGTGCATCTGACCCACTCTACAAAAATACCATCCCTGAGAAAGATATTCTACCGATTATCTCATATACACTCTTGGGCATTACTTGCGAAATGTTTCCCATCTCCAATGATAAAATCAGCATACCACATAATATACCGAATTCCACGAGCAGTACACTGCATTTGCTCTTTGAGGGTGGATTAATCTATCGAAGTATTTCACAGCGTATTGATTACTATAAACATGTTCAAATATCGCCATTGAAACAAACGTTGCGGTTGGAAATTGAAAAGTACCTAAACGAATATTCGAGTTTAGTTAACACATTAGCATCATCCAATCCAGTAAAGACGTTAGACGACCTTTATCTTAGGTTATATGAGCCAATCATGTCCCTGAGAGTGTATTATTATATTATGGAAAAGTTTCCTGTCCTCCGCGGAGATGAACTTTTATCCATGTTTCATTCGTCAATGACGCATGGCGACAAATTGATCCAAGGCATTGCATCTAACCTATTCCAGAATCTGATATCGCTTTATTTCAGATACATAAAGGAGTGGTTGAGTATGGGAAAGTTGAACGATTCATATACAGACGAGTTTTTCATCAAGAAAGATGAGACCCAGCCCAGACAGAATTATATTATACCGAACACATTTGAAAGCTCAAAAGTTCCAAAATTCATTGCTCCAAATATTGCCTACAACATATTCATTATTGGAAAATCATACATATTTCTTACGACATATTGCAAAGAACTGGAATGGGCTAATGAGTTCAGCAAGAAGTATGCGTCTAAACTTTCAGCACTGAACATCCACTCACCTACATTTTCTGCCGATCTCGATGATCTTGTTGGTGAACAGTACCAGGAAATCGTCAAGCAAACCACACATATCCTCAAGTCCAAGTACCACTATGCTAGTATTCTTGACATGCTCAAGTCAGTGCTTCTTATGGGCCGCAATGACTTCATTGACGTGATATTTTTGAAATCTGACGGGATATTGAGTCAGCCTATACGACAGTTGAAGAACTATGCTTTCACAAGAGTGCTCCAGGAATCGATTGAGCAGTCTTCATTGAGGAGTCTCATGCGCGTTCCCAGCGGCAACGCGCTACTGGAGAAGATCGATGCTCGGTTGCTGAACATGGGCAATGACCTGCAAGGTTGGGATGTGTTCACACTGGATTATGTGCTGTACCCTCCTCTGTCACTAGTGTTAAATGTGAATAGGCCAGACAACCACAAGGAGTACTTGCAAATATTCAACTTCCTGTGGCGGTTCAAGCGTCTGGACTTCTTCAACAACACAAATCTGCTGGAGACCAAGCGCCTTGTACACGCGTTCAAGAAGAATACGCGCTTCAGCCCGTTTGCACGGGATATCACGAGCAAGCTGTCGAAGCTGTCTGTCTTGCGCTCGCGCATCCAGCAGTTCAGCTACAAGTTGGAGATGTACTACAGTGTACAGATCGTGGAGAAGAATTTTGTGGAGTTGAAGCAGGCGTTGCGCATTGATAAGCAGGACGACCAGGCCAGGGGCAACGGTGCAGTACAGACGAGCAAGTACTCCAACGGCACGATCAAATTTGAAGGAATTTTGCAACCGCAAGGTGACCTCTCTGCATTTGGCATCACCGATAACGAGAGCGTTACTGCTGAGCAACCAAACATCGAGGACCTGTACAGCCTTCACAACGACTTCCTGGAGCGGATCCTGTCACACCCGCTATTTGCGTCGAGCACCGTGGGGAAGCACTCACAGTTGCCGTACGCGCGGTCGCTGGTGTTCATCTTTGAGGAGATGCAGCGCTTCGCGGACAGCTACGCTGCACTGTCTGACGTGGCGTACCGGATCTTCCTGCAGCTGAACCTGCAGAACCACGGGGGCGTTGACGGCGAGATCGCGGGGTTCAACGAGGCGTCGCGGCGGACGGTGCAGCACTTCAAGCGGTTCCAGCGCGCGGCGTACACGTACATCGCTGACCTGCGGGACGACGGGCGGGACGACCTGCGCCAGCTCAGCCGAATGCTAAGATGAAAGTGAAGTATGAATATGCATTAGTAGGATAGGAATCTATGTATTAATATTGCGAGAGCGCAAGCTGTCACACCTTCATTGGGTACGCCATGCGCAAGAAGTACTTCTTGTACCCGGATCCCAGGAGCACCTCGTACTTGCTCCTGCGCATCTCTAGCGTGTCCCAGTCGTCGATGTTCTCCTCTATCGCGTTGTCGATATGCGTTGAGTTGTCGCCTGAATTCACCGATGCCAGTTGAGAGAGCCTTGATGCATTCTGCTCCTGTCTGCGTGTGAGCTTGATGCGCACGGCGTACTCGCGCAGCACGAGAATCATGATTAGCGCGGCGGAGAAGCAGCACCCCGCAAAGATCTGCGTGTGCTTGTACGGGTTGTGTGCATTGTGCTTGTCCGTGAGCGCCTGAGCGACGACCTCAGTGACTAGCAATGCGGGCGCACCACTGTAATTCACGAATGACCACGCTGGGAGGAACTCGTCTGGGCGGACCATGTCCGCGATCAAGACGGTGTTCATGACGTTGGCGACACCGACACAAGAACCCGTCATGATGGCGAAGAAGATGAGCTGGACGTAGGTGTGCGCGGGCAGCCAGAATGCGAACATGAGCACGCAAAGCACCGAGGTGAGAGTGATGGTCACGTTAGCGCGACCGAAGCGGTCTCCCAACAGCCCCATGACGGGTCTGCCGACGCACTGTGCGCCGTTGAGAATAGCAGTGAGCGAAGACCCCTGGTGCTGGGACATGCCTCGTGCCACGGCGTACGAGGACAGCGTGAAGATCATGAGATTGTAGCCAAACAGCGCCAGTGTGAACCAGAGTGCGATCAAGGGCACGAATGGCTGCTTGATCACTTTCCAGGAGAACATCTTTGCGATCTCACGCTGGATCTTGGCCCAGGAGCGTATACCGACGGGTGGAATCGGACGGCGCTCGCGCGTGAGACAGATGGCAATCGCAGTGGCGACGCTGCAAGTGATGGCGAGCATGCGGAAGCACCACTGGGTGTTGCCGTTGTCCTGGATCATCTTGTTGGAGGCTAGGCCGAACGTGACACCACCAGCACCGGTACCAAGAAGCGAGAGCCCCATGGCGACGGCACGCCGCTTGAGGAACCAGCCGGGGAGCAAGGTGGTGGCCGGGGCGAAGATGATGGAGATGGAGCAGCCGATCATGAACCCCTGTGTTACGTACAAGTGCCACAGCTTGGTGGAGTAGGACGCGAGGACGAACGCGGCGACCATGATGAAGGTGCCAAAGAACATCGTCTGCTTCATGCCGACGATGCGCATCAGGATGATGACGAAGGGGCAGAGCCCCTGGCCGAGACACACGGTGAGGCCCGCGATCAGCGCGTAGTCGTACTTGGTCGCGGAGGGGAAGCGGTTGTGCGAGAGGAAGAACGAGAGGAACACGCCGAACGCACTGTTGCAGCCCCAGGTGTTGAACATGATCAGGAACACCGAGAGCACGACGACCCACGCGTAGCCCGTGTCCGGCGGCAGGTCCACGCGCCCGGTGCTCCGGTTCGTGAACACCTTCTCGAGGGTTTCGCCGGGGGGCGCAGCGGTGGTGGCGCCACCGGCTCTCCTGCCGCCGAGGCGGCGCAGACGGCGCAGCGCCCCTAATCCCCCGCCCCCTTTTTCTTCTGTCTCCGCTCGCCCGGGCACGCCGCTCTCGGCGCTGCCGCCCGATGCGGACACAGCCGCCGAGGCGGTGGAGAGCGACTCGGTGTCCGGCTCGGCCTTCTCCGAGGCTTCCTGTGCCTCTTCGTCTTCCTCCTCCTCCTCGTGCTGCATGCGCAGGGCGTCGCCGACGTCGAAGCGGGACTCGAGCAGGCGGTTGAGGTCCGGGCCGGCGGCGCCGTGCTCCTGCGCGGCGGTCTGCGCGTTCTCGTCGGCCACGGCGGTGCGGATGCCGGAGTACGTGCGCGCGATGTTGGTGGAGATGGTGCGCGCGAGGCTCGGCGCGAGGCTGGGCGCGAGGCTTGTGCGGGTGTGTGTGTGTTCGAGGGCGGCCGGGCCCGCGGGGCCCGCGAAGGTGTGTGTGCGGGAGGAGGCGGTGGAGAGCGAGCCGCTCGAGAGTGAGGGAGTGGTGGAGAGCGATGCGCTGTCGAGGGACGCACTGTCGATGGATGCGGGGTATGCGGACATGGTGTGCGAGGAGCGAAGCGACGAGCACGTGTGTGAGTGAGTGTGTGTGTGTGTGTGTGTGTGTGTGTGTGTGTTGGGGTAGGTGTGAGCGTGTGTTGGGGTAGGTGTGAGTGTGTGTTGGGGTAGGTGTGAGTGTGGTTGCTTTCCTATCTGTGAATATGCCTATGCGTAGCTGTATGACTATTCGCTTTCCGATTTACTGCAATTTACCTGTCTATGCAATGACTATACACTTTGCTGGATGCGTAGATGCTGGATGCTCGGTATGCTCTGCAACGTTCCATGTGTCTGTGCAGCGTGAGCTTCCTGGTTACACTAGTGTATCCATCATCACTGCCCCCGCTTATATACACCCTGCAAATCCTCTTGGCCCGCCCAGACAGCAGTCACATCCCCCCGCTGACACAACGCAGGCCCAGGGCCGAACATTACTAAGTGTACGAGCGCAGCGAGGAGCACCCCAGTGCGGATGCAGATTCCCAGTGACACCGCGGAGGCCCCCGCCGCTGCGCTATAAAAAACGCTGCGAGGCCTCCGCACAATGCGGTTTGATAGGATACGCCGCGGCAGCGACGCAGCAGTGTATATTTTCACCCCCCGTTGCCCAGAGCACTGCGCACCGCGCATACGGCGTGGAATGGCAGTATAATGCGGCGAACGCACCGACACAATACGCTGCGATACGCAGGCGATACGCGTATCGCGACTGTATCGCTGCTGGGCGGTCGGCTATCGTCGGCTATCCGCGGGAGGGCGCGTGTTGCCCGTGGGGGCGCGGGGGATAAGGGTGGCGATAAGAGGGGCGCAGGAACGGCGCAGCGATAAGCGGTGAGCCGAGGTCACGTGGGGGGAGGAGAGGTCACGTCACGTGCGCAAATTTTCATCCGGCTTAAAAGTTTTCAGCGGCTTGGTACTTGAGATGAGCTCATCGCTTGCGCTAAGTGGGAGGGATACAGATCCACAGCAATCGGCGATATGAGTGAGCGTGTTGAGAATATGAAAGTGACAGAGAATGTGGAGAGCGCGCAGGAGACAGTGGAGAGTGTTGATACTGTTGAATCCCCGGAGTTGAGTGAAGGTGCTGCCCCAGAGCAGACCGCGGAGACAAGTGAGGGTGCTACCGCCCTCGAGCAATCCGCGGAGACCAGTGAAAGTGCGGAGCCCGAGGATTCTACTACTACTACTACCGCAGTCCAAGAGAATGCCGATGCTGCCTCCCAGGACGAGAAGAATACCGAATCTAGTACCTCCCCCGCGCAAGTCGCCTCTACTCAGGCCCCAGATCTGTTCGACAAGGCCGTGCAGAACGCTGCAAACGCTGACAGCGCTGACAGAACCCTTGCTACGCCTGCAGACGATATCGATGTCGCAGGTATCAGCAGTGACAGTGACAGTGACTACGACAGCGACAGCAGCGACGACAATGCGAACGGCAACGATGACGTCGATGACCTTGGGGACGACGATGAAGACGAGAACGACCGCGGTGATGATGGGCCCATCCGCTCCAAGAACGAGCTTACAGAAGAACCCATCATCGAGATACCCGCAGACTACAAGCTGCGCGACACAGACCGTATTCAACAACTCGGTACCATCAAGTCCCTCTATCAGAACAACATCATCGTCGCCGCAGCGCAGTCCGGCGAGCAGCGCGTCCTCCGCGAGGGTGCCATTTTCTGCCTCGAGTCCCGCCAGATACTCGGTACGCTGAGTGAGGTGTTTGGACCGCTGCAGGCGCCGTTCTACCGTGTTGCTGTTGACCCGGTTAAGCTTGAAGAGTTGGAACCGCTGATTCGTGAGAACATCGGCAAACCAGCCTTCTACGTCGTGCCGGAGGCACACTGGGTTGACACGTTCGAACTGCGCCGTGACAAGGGTACGGATGCGTCCAATGGGTACGACGAAGAGCTGCCAGAGAGTGAGCAGGAGTTCTCCGATGACGAGAAGGAGGCTCAGTTCAAGCGCAACAAGAAGGCAGCCAAGAACCAGGGGAAGAACAAAAATAAGGGCAAGGGCAAGGTTCAGAAACCTGCCAGGGACAACACTCGTAGTGGGAACACCCGCCCAAGTTACCCTCAAATGCGCGTTCCAGCGGCGATGGCTCCACAGGGAAGCACACATGGCGGGTACAGGTCGCGCAACAACAGGGGCGATGAACCACAGGGTTTTCAGAAACAGAAACCTCAGGCTCCGGTATCGGCTCCACAAAATAATGGAGGATATTACCAGCAGCAACAGCCTATCCCTCCACCAATGGGTATGCCTATGCAAATGCCTATGGGAATGCCTATGCAGATGCCCATGGGTATGCCAATGCAGATGCCACAATGGAATCAGTACACCGGACACTCCATCAACCAATACACAGGGCACTCCATCAACCAGTACGCGCCTTATCCCCAGGGGCAAGCCCAACAACTACAGCCTCCTCAAGGTTACTACCCTCCACAGCCCCAGCAGACTGGATACTACCCACAGCAGGGCCAGCAACAGTACCCACAGCAGTACCCTCAGCAGTACCCACAGCAATATCCGCCACAGCAACCACCACAGCAACCACCACAGCAGCAGTACCCTCCTAACAATGACAACAACGACACTCCTTATTAGGCAGTTTGCCGCCGCCCTATATACCTGCATACACCCATTCACCATTATATAATATATGCATATTTATACACCCCCGCCACACTGTGCGCTTCTCTGAGCAGGATGGAAATGTGCATCTCCCTACGGGATTTTCTGTGCATTGCCACCGTCAGTTCTGAAAAATTTATTCTCCTCGAAAAACTGCCCTGGCCTTAACTTGGTGCCATCGATGGAGTGAAGAGATGAGGTTGTTGATTTCCGCATGGGCAGCAGTATACGCACCACTATAACGCCCATTCAGTCCCTCAAACCATGGAGACAAAGAGAAGATTGTCGGCTGTTGCTTTAGAATCAGCTCAGGCGATCAAGAAGCAAAATATCGCTGTTGAGAGCAACGGAGCTGTTGACGATGTAGAGTACAGTGACGCAGACATGGCTATCGACCCTGCTGTGCCATACAGAAGCTCTGAAAACTATCTCAAATGGCAGAACACGATATCCAATGTGGTGAAGTCTGTGGTTTCCATCCATTTCGCTCAAGTGGCGCCATTTGACTGTGATCCGGCTTTGGTCTCCGAAGCCACGGGTTTCGTGGTGGACGCAGACTTGGGAATAATCCTAACAAATAGACACGTTGTTGGACCAGGTCCATTTACCGGTTATGTTGTTTTTGATAACCATGAGGAATGTGACGTCATTCCTATTTACAGAGACCCCGTCCACGATTTCGGATTTTTGAAGTTCGACCCCAAGAAGATTAAATACACTCGCATTCAAGCTTTGCAGCTAAAACCTTCCCTTGCCAAGGTTGGATCTGAGATTAGAGTAGTTGGTAACGATGCAGGTGAGAAACTGAGTATCTTGGCTGGTTTCATCAGTAGGCTCGACAGAAACGCACCTGACTACGGAGACCTGACGTACAACGATTTCAACACAGAGTACATCCAGGCTGCCGCTTCTGCCTCCGGTGGCTCCAGTGGTTCCCCAGTTGTGAATATCGATGGTTATGCAGTTGCTCTACAGGCTGGTGGTTCCACCGAGGCTTCGACAGATTTCTTCTTGCCGCTTAACAGAATCCTACGCGCGCTGCAGTGTTTACAGCAAGGTAGAAAGATTACGCGTGGTACCATTCAGGTGCAGTGGTTACTAAAACCATATGATGAATGTAGGAGACTTGGCCTAACCCCAGAGAGTGAGTCCCGTGCCAGAGAGTTGTTTCCAGAAAATATTGGTCTTCTAGTAGCAGAGACCATTCTCAGAGAAGGTCCTGGTGATCTCGCAGGTATCAAGGAAGGTGACACTCTCATCTCTATCAATGGCACAGATATCTCTACTTTCATTCAGGTGGACGACATATTCGATGAGAGCGTCGGTAAGGAAGTTACTATTGTGATACAGCGTGGAGGTGTCAACCATACCGTCATCACTACGATCCAGAACCTGCATGATATCTCGCCAGCACGTTACGTTGAGGCCTGTGGTGCTACTTTTAATAACCTTTCTTATCAGATGGCAAGATGTTATGCACTTCCAGTTAAAGGCGTGTTCCTGAGCAGTGCCACGGGATCCTTCAACTTTGATAACAAGGAGAAAGTTGGTTGGGTTCTCGACTCCATCAATAATGTCGATGTGCCTGATCTAGATACTTTCATTGATGTTATGAAGACTATTCCAGACTGTTCCAGAGTCACTGTAAGGTACCACCACCTCACAGATCACCACTCACCTCACGTTACCTCAATTTACATTGATCGCCACTGGTGCAGTGAGTTCAGGTTGTATGTCCGTAACGACACCACAGGTCTGTGGGATTACACCACTCTAGGTGATCCGATTCCACCTGTTCCACTTCAGCCACAATCTGCTCGCTTTATTGACATCCCTAGTGAGAACCCCAAGCTTGCTAAGTTGTCCCACTCGTTGTGCATGGTTTCCACGGTCGCTGCCATCCCACTGGACTCTCTTTCATCTGATACATTGAAAACATCCGGTTTGATCCTGGATGCTGACAACGGTTATGTCATTGTCTCTCGAAGAGCCGTTCCACACGACTGTTTGGATTGTTTTGTTACAATTGCGGATTCCGTGATTGTTCCTGCATCTGTAGAGTTCCTCCACCCAACCCAGAATTACGCCATCGTCAAATATGACCCAGCACTGGTCAAGGCAGACACCATTACTCCAAAATTGTCCTCCACAAGAATGAAAAGGGGTGACAAAGCTCAATTCATTGGTTTCACTCACAACAACAGATTAGTTACTGCCGAGACAACTGTCACTGACATCTCATCAGTCAGTATTCCCAGCAACATCATTCCAAGATACAGAGCTACCAATCTCGAAGCTATATCTATTGACTGTAGCATCAGTACAAGATGCAACTCTGGTATCATCACCAACGCCGATGGTGAGGTGAGAGCCTTGTGGCTATCATTCCTAGGTGAGAGACAGGAGAACAAGGAGAAGGTGTATCTTATGGGTTTAGACATTGCTGATTGTAAGAACGTCATTGATATATTGAAACAGGGGAAGAAGCCCGTTGTCAATATTGTGGATGCTGGATTTGGATCTATCTCCATTTTGAATGCTAGAATCAGAGCAGTACCAGAAGACTGGATTACCAGAATGGAAGCCGAGTCACAGAACAGATTACAATTCATGACAGTTTCCAGAGTTTCCTGTACAACAGAGCCAGTAAAGCTACAGACAGGTGATGTCATTCTATCTGTTAACGATAAACTGGTTACCGAAATGGATCAGTTGAGCGGAATCGTCACAGCTGCTGGAGATGTCCAGCAACCACAGACATTAAAATTCAAGGTTGTACGTGATGGCAAGGTTATGGACTTAGATATCACTACCGTCCACGTCGATGAGACAGATGCTATCGTCATCTTCGCCGGATGTATCCTACAAATGCCGCACCATGCTGTGAGACAGGCAATGACCGATATCCCCAAGGGTGTGTATTGTACATTCAGAGGTGAGTCGTCCCCAGCTACCCAATACGGTATCTCATCCACTAATTTCATCACACACATTAACGAAGTGGAGACACCTGATCTGGAGACCTTCCTAACTGAGATTAAGAAGATTCCTGACAATAGTTACTGTAAAATCAGACTGATGACTTTTGACAATGTCCCATTTGCCATTTCACTCAAGACAAACTACCACTATTTCCCTACTGCTTCCTTAATAAAGAACCACTCGAGCGGTAAATGGATTGAGTCCGAATATAATGCTACCGGAGAGAAGAAAGACTAGTTTTTTTTTCTGCTCTGAAGACTTCAAAGATGTCTACTGAGAGAGCTTGGTCGTCGATGCAAAGAAAATCAACAGCGCCATCTAACCAACATAATAAATCATTCACAATCGATAGCTTTGTTTGCATCTGTAACATATAAATACGTGTACTTAATCAATGTATAAAAGTAATACCTAATAAATGGACCAGATCATACTCCTTATATTTAACTTAAATCGTCAGTAATGCTCTTTGTCTATATATGTCGCCTTTTCACTTAACATAGTAGAAATGACACCCCTCTTAAAAGTTGAATATATGATATTCCATTAAGGACTATATGCTATTTATTTCCAAGTTATTTACATGTATAAATATTAACTGCTCACTGCATTCTGTTCAACTGAATGGCAACAGCTTCTTTAGATGCTTGATGTGGGTCTTGTGGGCTGTCTTTCTGCCACTTAGCACTTTCAGGCCGCGGCGGGACCATCCGCCATTTCCGTGGTTTCTGCCGGCAATACCACGCTTAAATGAGGTACTGTTCCTTCTCCATCTCTTGGCAGCACCCTTGTGGGTCTTCATCATTGTTCTGACCGCTATCAGCGAAGGAGACTGGAACTTCAACAGGGAAGTGGTGGTCTTTAGAAGTGGAGAAAATGAACTTAGAAATGACATGCTTGTAGATTTATAACTTTCAGGACCTGGAAAATCGATCAACTCCTCTTATTTCTACTCTCGATCGGTATCCTATTCTCTTCCAAACAAGCATGTGGCTCTCATATAATGCCTCCGTTGGGCTCTCTAGTAAGGGAGCAAAACATGCAATTTCGCGGAGTGAAATTTGACACTCACGTGATAGGCAGGGTAACATAAACAAATATGTATCCTTCAGTAGTGAAATACAATGTATTAGTAGTCATCTATCAGTAAAATCCTTCTCTCAGTAATTTGAAATTACTTCTTCAGCCACCTTAACAATCATAGAGGTTCTAAGAGGACTCTTCGACAACATGTTTATTTCCCCTAGAAAGTTCCGTAGCATGCATATGTTGTCAACCAGCTCATCGCTTCACTAATGAAAAATTTGAAGAATTGTATAGAGGTAAGCAGATGACAAATCAACTTATATACAAAGGAATGATTCGGGAGCAATATAAACTGACCGGTAACCTTATAGAACATTACACACAATAGTTGTCAACTGAATATCCCAAAATGACGACTTTCAAATGCAAGAGATGCAAGGAAACCGACGCCACTTTGAAATCACGAAAGGAGCTCTTTTGCGATGCCTGTTTTATTAAATTTGTGAGCATGAAGCAGAGAAAGCTGATGATGGTGGATGAGTTCTACAGAGATCACTTCAAAGTTTTATACGGGAAGGATCTTGTTGATGACGGAAAATCAAAGATATTGGTACCCTTTGATTTTAGCTCCTCGAGTCTCTCCGCATTGGATGTCTTACTTGGACTTCTGAAGGAACAAAATATGCAACATCGTGGAAGGGTTGGATTTACTCTAGAACTTCTGACAGTATTTAAATCGGATGAAGATCGTATCAATATAGAAAATATGTGGAAGGAACTACGGTCTTCTCCCTTATACGATGAAAGTGCCTGGGGATTTGTTAACTATCACATGGTAAACGCAAACAACTTCTTTGAGAGCGCAAAAGAACTACAGCATATTGTCCTACACGACCAGGATTTTACCACTAAGGCTATTGAATGGAGAAACGAATCTGATGGAGAGTACAGCATACAAACGCTATTAGATCGGTGTCCTAATAGAAACACGCGAAATGATATGTGGATTTTTATTGTGAAACATATTGTTAAAAAGTTCACTTATCAACAGGAAAATATAAAAGTTATTCTCTGGTGTCAGTCGATGACTAAAATGGCTGATCAGATTATTGGCTTAGTTGTGAAAGGTCGTGGTGCCCAGATTGCGTCCTCCCTGGATTCTGAGAATGCTGACGCAGAATATGGTGACAGATTCAAAAATCTCTATCCTTTGAAAAATACATTACTATCCCAGCTAGATGCTTATTGTATTATAAGAGGTCTTGACAAATACACACTAAACTATGAAGTTAAAAGTGACCTCTTTTTGAATGCAACTGATACAGATACATCTGACACCAAAACCAAGAACATAAGGCTTGTTAAAAATATGACAATTAACGAACTAGCAAGGAAATATTTCGATGATATCGAAGGAGAGTACTCTAACATCATATCTACAGTATTGCGTACCGGTGACAAACTAAAACCTCCAAAGATCGAGACATCATCCACTGATAATCATCATGGATCTTCTAAATGTGCAATTTGTTTGAACACTATCTACGACGACCCTGCAGAGTGGCTCAGAAATATTGCTGTTAACAGAGGTCACCCAGTAGAGACAGAAGAAGAGCAAAGTTATTACGATCAATGGAAAGCATCTAAGATCGGATTACAAAATGAAGAATACCTAACACTGAGAAATCATGCCTGGGACAATGGAAATGATATTGATCTCTGTTATGGTTGTACTATTAACCTCAATGGTATAAAAACCAAAGAGCTGGTGTGGCCTAAAAACGACTCTGAGGAACTTCAATCAGTTCTTGCGGAATACGAGCTCTGAGAAAAAATGTACCAATTTGAATGTTTATTATCAACAGACGTGTATATATACATAGATAGAACTATTCACAAATAGGATACCAACTAGATAGCACATGAGCTCATTGGCATTTATATAGAATTTTCTTTTACTTGTGAAGCATGCTTAGAAGCTCAGCAGATGCACTTTGGTTACTTTGATTTGGACTAGCAGAATATTGGGTAGCTTGTGGCTTCTTCTGTAGTAAGGATAGGAGCTCGTTATTCGTTGCGTTAGTTTTCTCAGTTGAGGACATGCTTGGGGGTGTCATTCCTGGAGGAGACATTCCTGGAGGTGTCATTCCTGGAAGTAGCATCCCAGGAGGAGCCATGCCTAGTTGAGACATACCAGGATGCCCCATACCAGGTGGGACCATACCAGGTGGAACCATTCCAGGAGACATCATCCCAGGCGACATCATCTGCTGTGGAGACATTGGACGGTTAAATCTGTTAGTTCCACTTTGAGCGTGGTTCCCCTGTGGTGGGAAGTGACGGTTAGTTTGTGGATTCTGGATCATATTCAGTAGCTCGTGGCCGTTGCTGGTCGCGCTTGGTGTCTGTGTCTGGGTTGAGCTTCTTGGAGATAGAGATGCATCGTCGCTAATTGTGTTCCTCTTTAGCATATCTAATAGCTCATTACTGGTGTCCTCTAGTCTTTTGGAGGTAGAGTCGGAGCGAGCCGTTGGAATGGGAAGTGGACTTCCGACGTGGGATGACTGTGATCTGTTTCCGGGGTGTTGGATGGAGTTCAACAACTGAGCAGACTCACTCTGCGATGGAGTCTGCTGTCTGCTACTGTTCTTCAACATGCCAAGTAGATCAGCACTTGCTGATTTGTTCTGAGGGGTGACCAGGTCAGCTCTCGTCGAGGTGTTTCTTGGAGATAGATCGTTGATGTCTGGAATATCAGCTGGCGCTTTCTTTAGAATGTTGAGCAAGTTGCCGCTGTCTCCGTGGGAGGCCGTGGAAGTGGTACTTTGAGATGGCTCTTGCTTACTAGCAGGGTTGGAATTCTTGCGGAGCATGTCCATCAGCTCGTTGTTTGTATTGGAGACGCTGTTGGTCTTGTTGGTGTCGGCATTCTGCTGTTGGATGGGTTCTGGGCTCTTTGATGGTTTCTTTAGAATGTCAAGTAGTGCAGCGCCCTCGTCAACCTTCTTTGCAGATTCCTCTGAGCTGGGGATAGCCTCGCCTCTCTTCAAGATCTTGAACTTCTTTGGCTTTTCGATCGGCTGGATCTTATTTCTAGTTACTGTAGCCATCTGAGTGAATGGGCTTGGCTCGCGCAGGCTCTCGTCGATTACGGAGGCGACGGAGTCCGATCTGGCGTCCATGTGTGGGACGTCGCCCTGCGACATCATGCTCTCCTTGATGATCGATTTTGTGTTGGAGTCGGTGGAGGAGCCCTCATTCTCGATCTCCTCGAGCTCCTCCTCCACCTCTGAGTCCGTGCTGTCCTCGAAGTCGGTGTAGTCCATCTCGTCGGAGTGCTGCATCTTGCCCATCTTCTCTATGCCTGGGGAGCTGAACGAAGGGGAAGGCAGTTCTGGAGTTGGTGAGGCCGAGTTGTCCTCATTGTCGTACGCTTCGTCATCCTGAGCCTCTGCCTTCTTCCTGTTGAGGACGTTGAGCAGCGCGGAGGAGTTGGAGGTCCTTGGTGTTGGCTGCTGGGTGGCGACTCTCTGTGACTGCGTAGCTGACTCGCTCATTAGCTGCCCCGCAGCCCTTGGTGGCTGCTGGCTTGAGTTGAGCACATTCAGCAGCACTCTGGAGTTGTCGCGGGATGCAGGTGCGAATGACGGTTTGGAGAGGGCGTTAGCGCTGGGGATCTCCAGCTCCGTGGGCTGCTGAGGATGCAGCTGTGGCATTCCCTGCTGCTGTTGTTGCTGCTGTGGTGGAGGTGGTGGCACCATCATTGGCATCATGAAGTTAGGAGGCATGGTACCATTTGCGACAGCGTGCATGTTGTTAACGAATGGGAATGGCGCGAATGGCTGGAACCCCTGTGGGAAGCGCGCCTGGTCTCTCCGTGGGGAGAGTTGTGGCGCTTGGACCATCTGCTGAGGAAACTGTGGCACTTGCATAGCCGCCGAAAGTGTAATTGGTGGTGGCGCGCCGCCCTGCTGCTGCTGAGGGCCCATCTGTGACTGCTGGACGATATTTGGCCCGTTGTTTGACTGTAGCATGTTGAGGAGCTCTCTGCCTGGGTCTGTCTCCTCGGTGGAGGTAATACCGAGCAGCACCTTGAGCTGCTCCTCTGCCTGTGACTTGAGCTGTGCGTCATTCTTGTTCTGTCTCTGGTGCTTGACCCACATTGACAGTGGTCTGATCATTGAGTTGACGAGGTAGAACTTGTAGCGGTGTCCCGTGTTCTTGAATATGGAGCGGGAGACCTTCTTGAAGTCCATCCACTGTATCTCCTCGATCTCGTTCCTGACGAGCGGCTTAAAGGGCGTGTCCTCGGGGACGTCCCTGACGATGAATATCTTGTAGTTCTTCCCTGAGATGTTGCGCTCGATGAACTGGTCCTCGTCGATGTACTCGGAGATGTCGAAGCCGATCTCCTCCTTCACTTCCCTGACGCAGCACTGCACGTCGTCCTCGTCCTTTGAGATCTTGCCGCGGGGGAAGGACCAGGAGTCGCTCTCGGTGCCCTTCACCAATAGGATCTTGGACATGCTGCGGTTGAAGATGGCGGCGCCGCGCACAGGGATAGTCTTCTTGTACTTGGAGAACTTGGCGAGCGCCTCGTCGACCTTGATGTTCTTCCACTTCCACACGAGGGGGCACAGCTTGATGAAGAGCTGGGAGAGCTGCTTGATCTTGAGCTTGGGCAGGCGCGGGTTGATGAGGCGGATGAAGTCGGTGTAGAACCAGGAGGCCTCCTCGAAGTGGAAGAGCTCGCGCTCCACACTCGAGAGGTCCTCGGGGGGACAGTTGATGATGAAGCGGACGAGGAGGTCCTCGATGACGCGGTCCACGGACGAGATGTTCTCGAGCCCGCGTTTGAGAGGCAGGGACATGTCGATGTAGTAGTGGGGATGGTTGATGGTTACTCTTTACAATTGCAAAACCACACACATAAGCCAATTGAGAATTGCCGCCTTGTATCCTTACAAAAACGCCACCGTGCACATACACAAGCGGGCACCGAAGCCCTGGCGCGCAAACGCAGGCGGGCCACAGGGCGACGCGGCCTCGACGCGGGCGGCGGCAAAGGCGGCACACGGGCGACGCACCTCGTGCGACGCGATGTGGGGAGCAATTGGAACCATCACACAGGGAGGGCAACACACGGGTAGCCACCACGCAAGGAACAGCACAGAGTGCAGATACTACAGATTGCAGTGCCAGTACAGCTCTCTGTGCAAACTACATGTACACTTCACCAGCGAAGGCTGTCCGGGTAACACGCCGCGCTGTCTCGAGGCGCCGCGCTGTACGCTGTAGTGGCCCGCGCCAATAGGGGCGTGGGGGCGTGGGCGTAAGTGTAAGCGTGGGAGTAATGTACCGCAGTATATCACACCTACACACATATATACCTGTACCCACACTTGTCTTGCCAATTACACAGTAACCCATACACACAACCACCCACTTTCGTTCTACCATGGCGCTAGAACCAATACAGTACACCACGCACTCCCGCGAGATCGAGCAGGAGTACCAGAAGGTCGTGCGCGGCACGGACGCGGACACCACCTGGCTCATCATCTCGCCGGACGCGCAGAAGGAGTACGGCCCCAGCTCGACTGGCTCGGACTTCTCGGACTTCATCCAGTCCTTCGACGACGGCAAGGTCGAGTACGGCATCGCGTCCGTCTCGCCCCCCGGCTCCGACGTCCGCAAGGTGCTCCTCGTCGGCTGGTGCCCGGACTCCGCGCCCATGAAGACGCGTGCATCTTTTGCCGCGAACTTCGGCACCGTCGCTAACGACGTCCTGCCGGGCTACCACGTCCAGGTCTCCGCCAGGGACGAGGACGACCTCGACGAGCAGGACCTGCTCACGAAGATCAGCAACGCCGCCGGCGCGCGCTACTCCATCCAGGCGAAGACCGCCGGCACCCCTGCCGCCACCCCTTCCCCCGCCCCTAAGAAAAAGGTGTTTACCCCAACGGCCGCCCCTGTTTCCTCGCCCGCCCCCGTTACCCGCTCGGCGGCTCCCGCGAAAAGGGATTCGCCACCCGCCCCTGCCGCCGCCACAAAGACCACTCCCGCATCTGCGGCCGCCGGCGACGACGACTGGGACGAGCCCGAGATCCAGGAGCGCGACTTCCAGCAGCAGCCCCTCGCGGCCAACACCTCCTCCTACACCCCCGTCGGCAAGGTCGACCTGCAGCGCGTGATCGCCGAGGAGCAGGCAAGGGAGGACCCCCGCCTCGTCGGCCACGTCGACCCCAGCAAGGACATCGCCAGCCTCAAGCACGACGCACAGGTCTCCAGGGACAGGGACCTCGACAACCTGCTGCAGCAGGAGAAGCAGCCTCGTGCCGGGGCTGCCGCTACCAAACCTCCTGTCGTGAAGCCTGACTTTGCCAGGGGGCCCGCCGACAGCGGCAAGGTCATCCAGGGGTTCAAGACTGAGAAGTCCCCAGCGCAGCTGTGGGCCGAGAAGAAGAGACTGCAGAACCAGCAGGAGAGTGGTAGTGATGCTCCTGCCGCTGCTGCGTCTTCCCCCGCTTCTGCCCAGGACAGCGGCGTCGACCACTCCGACGAGATGAAGATCGGCGACCTCAAGTCCAGGTTCGAGAAGCTCGGCGCCCAGGACGAGCAGGAGGAGAAGCCGGTGCAGCGCGCTACTCCTGCCGCTGCCCCCGAACCAAAGGCATTCGGCCAGCCAGCCCCAGGGTCCGTCGCCGCGCCCGCCCAGGAGACAAAGAAGCCTTTTGTCCCGGGTAACGTCGGCCAGCGCCTCCCAGGCATGCACTCCGAGGTCTCCGAGCACGAGGACAACAACGACGACGACGACGACTGGGGTGAGGACGAGGAGGAGACTCCTAAGAGAAACCTGCCTCCTCCTGTCGCCCAGGCAAGAAACGTGCCACCTCCACCCGCCCGTGCGGCTGCCCCTGAGCAGGAGGAGGAGGAAGAGGAAGAGGAGGCCCCAGCCCCCTCTCTGCCATCCAGAGGCGCTGTCCCACCACCCCCTCAGAGAGCCCAGGAGCCAGAGGAAGAGGAGGAGGAAGAGGAGGCTCCAGCCCCCTCTCTGCCATCTAGAAACGTGGCCCCAGAGCCTGAGCAGGAGGAGCAAGAGGAGCAAGAGGAGGAGGCTCCAGCCCCCTCTCTGCCTTCCAGAGGTGCTGTTCCACCACCCCCTCAGAGAACCCAGGAGCCAGCCCAGGAGGAAGAGGCTGAAACGCCACTGCCTTGGGCCACCGCCGAGTACGACTACGAGGCCGGCGAGGACAACGAGCTGACCTTCAGCGAGAACGACAAGATCATCAACATCGAGTTCGTCGACGACGACTGGTGGCTCGGCGAGCTCGAGTCCTCCGGCGAGAAGGGCCTCTTCCCAAGCAACTACGTCGTCCTCGGGAACTAATGAGTGTGTATATCAACAATGCCTACGTATATTGTTTTGTTGCCCATGTGAGGCGCATTTGCGCCGCCCATTGGTCGACGGAAGCGGAAACTTTCACGAATAGCACGATGAAAAGAAGTAGCATGTTCAGCATTGTGGAGGCGCACCGCGGCGCAAGCGCCCTATTGTGAGGGTCCCCGCCTGCCGTGCCGTGTGTCAGGTTCTCCGCCGCGCGTCTGAAAAATGTTTCACCGGCAGGGCTCGCGATCTGCCTCCGGCGAGTTCTGTGGGGCGCCCCAGTAGGGCAGGGGAGTTTCAAATGTGTCACTGTCGTTTCAGGCAGCGTATTTGAAACAGTAGTGGGTGTGCTGGGAGAGACCACGATGGATGTGGGTGCAGCAATGAGGGATTGGTAAATGTGGGTTTGGCGATGGTGCAGCAAAGGGACTGGAAGTGGCCGCCCTGCTTCCTGGCAGTAAACTGTTTCTGAAACAGATGTGTAACGATGCTCAGGTACAGTATGGGTGATATTTCCTTGGATATTAAGAGTTTTATCCGGATGTCCAACTAAATCAGGCGACCGTAGGACTGATGGATAATTGGTAAATAAATATATAAATTGGTGACCGCCAATTCTATCTTGAAGGTGCGTCTTGTTTGGTCCGTTGTATTTAGTTTATTATTTCTTTAGTTAATATTATAAAATATACCAGCATTAACAAGTCAGTATGATTGCCAAACATATTTGCACATTTGCATTCCTGCAAATACTGGCTAGTGCCGCCCAGTTACCATACTACGGTAACGACACAGTTCAATCCGTGCCTCCATCTACTTCTACTGACCTTAATGATGTCTCTAAGACAGCTACAGATGTCACTTCAACACCACCAACCTTTGTTGCTTCTTCTGGTAAGGAATTATCATCCTCTAGCGTTGTTTATAGTACTGTTGATTCTGATGTTTCCATCATGTCATCAATTGTTTCAACTGATTCCCCAAATTCCTCTGATATCCCAAGCTATTCAACTATTTCTGGAGCATCTTCTTCTCAGGAATCTTTGTTTGATACCTCTTTGTATGATGTTCTCACAACTGAGGTTACTGTCTGTCCTACTTGCTCATCTGAAGGGGATGTACTCATCGTTACAGCCACTGTTTCTGAAAGTTATGCCAGTTCTTTTGATTTTGGTAGTTTCATTGACTCAACAATTATGTCCTCTAATGATGCTACCACAGGACAATCTGAGGACGAGTTAGTTCCACAAACTTCGTCTACAGATGCCATTGAAACATCGGTCATGACTTCAACACTTACCGAATCCACAGCTACATTCGAAAGTACTTTCACAGCACTGAAGTCTACTGTCTCAACCACTATCGGCGATGTAGTCACTGTCTACACTACATGGTGCCCACTTGATTTGATTACCAAGAGTTCTGAGACAAACCACGCCTCTTCTGTGTCATCCGCATCTGATTCCTCTAAGGATTCGACCACCTCGACACAATCATCTGCACAAGAAACAAAGACATCCTCTAAATTCATTAGCACTCATTTGAGTTCATCAACTACAGGTTCCACCAGCACTACCTCACCTGCAGATAATTCGGTTGAATCGTCATCTACAGGTTCTACTAGCACTACATCCACTATGAATAATTCTGTTGATTCATCATCTAGTGTCTCTTCAATAGCCTCATCGACCACATCTACACAAGTCTCTGTTACTCCAAGCTCCAGATCAACCTCCACTTCAACAGACACCAGTGGGTCTACACACATTGTTGTCCTCTCTACCGTCGCTACCACCACACAGGGTGTCGTCACTGTGTATACAACCTGGTGCCCCATTACTACTCCAGAACTACTGAAAGTAGTTCAACTACAACAACCTTGTCATCAAACACTAAAAGTGTCCCTGCTTCATCTTCCACACACATTACACTATCGACGACCCAAATAACTACAACCAATGATATTGGATCCGTTGTGACAACATCCAGGACCCTGGTTCTCTCTACTCGCACCAAGACAGAACGTGATGTCACGACTGTCTATACTACATGGTGCCCAATTACTGAATACTCCACCACTGCTACCACCGAAACCATTGTTACTAGCACTGAGGTTTTGACCAAGACCGTGTGTTCTGACAACAAGTGTTCAACCGTAACATTCACTTCTTCTTCTTCTTCTTCTTCTTCTTCTTCTTCTTCTTCTTCTTCTTCTTCTTCTTCTTCTTCTGATGCTCCAACCTCTTCTAGCAGGTCAACAATTGCAAACACTATAATCTGTTCGAAGGGTAAGTGTAGCAGCACATCATCCCGTACTGACTCATCTGATACTTCCAGTGCAACAGTGACCTCTAGTACTTGGACCTCTGATAAACATCGGGATCTGCCATCGACTACCTCTACCAAAGTCAACAGCCCTTCATCAAACCCATCAAGTTCTTTGTTCTCAACTGGTGTCTCATCTTCTTCCTCAAGATCGATCACTTCCGCCAGTTCTACCATATCATCCATCAGCTCCTCTACATCTTCCGGTACCTCGATTAACTCGAAGTCTTCCTCCGCTCTGCCTACTACTTCCTCCAAATCCGTCGAAGTTACAACCTCCTCTTCGAAGGTGGCATCAACTTTACCTACCACCTCTTCCAGATCTTCCTCCCTTCACTCTGACACATCCTCCACAGGCAACTCTGTTTCAACATCCACCTCGTCTACGCATTTAACAACCTCAACATCCGTATCATCCGATACTAGCGTCAGCCTCTCTTCTACAGTAATTTCTCAGTCGAAAACAACAACAAATAACGTGGTTGTATCATCCACAACGGTTTCACTTGAATCTTCGGTAAAATTAACATCATCCGTATCTAGTGGGGTTACAGTGGTCCTGTCAACAGTTACCACGACCACAAATGAAGTTGTGTCGGTATACACTACCTGGTGCCCTCTAAGTGAATTCACAACACAGCAGGTTACTACCATGTCATCAATGACTATAACATCTCCACTCTCCTCAAGGGCAACAGACTCGGTTACTTCTGCAGGTTGTGTGGGTCAAAAATGTCGTATCAGTGAAGAGTTGCCTCCAACAACACAGACAAAACTATCTTCTCAGTCACAAAAAACATTAACCATCACATCCAGTACATCTGTCGGCATTCCAGAAGATCGCACTCGTTCCACGTCTATCTCAGGGAATTCTGAAACCTCTCGTGGAAGTATTCCTGCTGTTTCATCTAATAACATGAAGTTATCATCATCCTATGATGTCACTGGTTCATCAAAGAGTTCGCCAACCATTAGAATTCCTACCGAAACTGAACGCATGACTTCACATGTCACTGTTACTAGCACCTGTACCGATAATAAGTGCCTTGTTTCCTCTTCAATTTTAAATACAACTCCAATTTCCATCGAATATTCTCAGCTATCTTCACCCAATGAATCTCCAAGTGAAATTACTTCGATCAGGAAACCCTCGACTTCCGAAACATCAACACTCTCGATTATTCCAGTTTCATCTGTGACAAGTCCGGTTGTTTCGGTTAAACAAACGATTAGCGTGGTAAGTCACGTCACACCATCCAAAATTGATACAACTAGTTCTCAGTCCATTGAAGAACGCTCAACCTCTTCTCCATCAGTCAAATATCCTTCAGTGGAAACCACAACTACTTCAACTGGATCCGCCAGTCCGTCGTCTATCAATGCTAAGTCTACCTTGGTCACCGCTTCTACTCTGGAACATCCATTCAGCTCATCCACCACGGTTGCTACGTCGTCCTTTCAGCCATCGATGGCTCAATATAGCAGTGAAACCCAGAAACCGTCGGCTCCAGTGCTAAGTCAATATATGGGGTCTGCTAATATTAAAATGATCGATGGTAGTGTAGGTTTAGCAGCTTTGTTCTTTTTATTTATGTGATAAGTAAACAAATATTTTCTATTCTGTTCCTACTTCCATATCGCCTTTTTTTTTACTTCGGGGAAACCTCAGCTGGGGCCATACACACTGAAAATGTCAATAAATATTAAATATTACAAAAAATATAATTATTTAGCCTTTATAACTTTGAATTTGAAATCTGTGATGGAGACTTCCTCTCCAGCTTCATCGTCATAATCATACCAGGTTCCATCCTCATCGAACTGGACATCCATGGTACTGCCAGACGAAAGCTCGACGGCGAATGGAGATTGATCAAATTCATATCCTGTAATCTCCCATCCACGACAGTCTAATTGGAGGAGAGCAGCCCAATCATTGATATCTATTTTGTTTCCGTTCAGGTTTGCCTTCTTGCGTTTAGTAATATCGACATTTTCTGACTGCTGACAGAAAAGACCCTCCTCAAAGACACTGGCAACAATTGAATTAGAGCTCTCGCAGAACTTACATTTCATGACAAAGGAGGCCTCTCCTTTGCCCCCAGCCAGTTCCTGCTTCTCATGAGCATTGAATGTCACTACCTTTTGAGCATCCTCGCCACAATTTGTGCATTTCAGTTGAAATCTATAATCTGCGGGCTCGGCCTCTGAATCTTTGAGGTATAATTTGTTTATGTTCTCCGACAATTCAGCTGCAATGAAAAGATACTGCATAGTTAAATGACTGCTTGCTCCGGTTCGGTATTTGCTGTGTACAGACCACCGTTTTTCCCTTCTCGAATCACATTTTATTCTTTACACATTACACGGTTCCCATCTCCATTTCACAAAGAAGGTCTCCGGGTCTGAAAAAAAAAAAGACCCAGACGGTCTTCACATGCTCAATTGCCTCCTACTTTTTTGAGTGACCATATACATAGGGTCTATATCACAAAAATCTCAACAAAAGGTCTGCTGCCTTAAACAATAGACCTCTTCTACTATCAACAAAGTGGCATTTTTAGATGTTTTGCAATTTACCTTTTTTGTAATATTGCCCCCTATCCTCTTTGCCTAGGTATGGGCCAATGCGACATTTCATCGTGACTTAAATACTTGCATATCGCACTGTCAGTGTTCACGGCCCTCAGACCCTCTCTCCGAAACCGAAACATTTGGCGCGCGGCAAAACAAAGGCGTTTCCGTGGATAAACGAGAAAAAAAATAACAACAGTCTGTAGTGGTACGTATTGTAGGTGTGGAGCGCGAGGAGGAGAGTCACCCCATCCAAGAAGGAGACTGTACCATAGTTATTTTGCCGCTGTAAGTAAACAGATATCTGCATTTGTGAAGTGTGTAAAGAATTAGATTACATAATCGCTGGTAGCGTCCTAGTTACATTTTAGGGAGTAGCTTTTAATTTCCAGCAGGTAATATTGCACTGGCCCAAAGTTCAGAAAAGGGTCCTACTCTACTAGCAAATACACGCAGTGGCTAAGGAAAGAGGTAATTTGCTATAGCATATTCGACCTGAGGTATTGTAAATTCCACATTTGGTTAGCAGAAACCTATCTTTCTATATTTGCGTACCACAACACTTTTGCTTTGCAAACAATTGAGCGTCCATCATAATCCCCATTATACACATACTGTCTCATCCATCTTTATCCCGGTCGTATGCATATTGCATTTTATAGGGAATCATTATGAGACGCATACACATATCGACGGACGATGAAGGCGAACAACCCACAAGAACGCTAAATGCCTCTCTCACCAAACTATTTAATCGGCCCTTCAAAAAGAATAGTTCACAAGCAATCGAAATACAGGCACAAACTAGTGGTACTTCGCCAACTAGAGGAGATTTGGACGTGGATGATGACCATTTAGGTACATATGCGACCAGTACTAGCAGGACTAGTTTGGCGAGCAACGACAAGAACAACATAAACAGCCTGACTGACAAGAGCAGATCAGCAAGCCAAATCAGATTAAATATGGAAATTACACCAGAAGCATCTGTTCACACGGAAAATAGCAATGATAAAGAAAAGACGTCTACTAAATTCAATAAATTTAAAAGCATGTTTCATAACCGGAAAATCAATAATTCGACAACTAATATATTGAAGGACAAATTTCGCTCAAAGTCATCTTTTCCTTCAAACGAACAAACTGATAACGCAAGCCAACATAGCAATAACGATTCATACGATGTGGTTTCTGGAAACTCGTTAGAAGAATCACTAATTGAATTCCCGTCTAGAAATATTTCGAGTAAACTGACAATCGATTCAGATTCGCATATCGTTATAAGCGAACAACCTCATCGGGACCTTTCGCATGCGAACACACGTTCAGAGTCTCTATCATCTGGTAGTAATTTGTTAATGACAGATGGCTCAGTGCTTTATTCCAATAGGATGCAGATGCAGCCAGATTCTACTAGCCGGTTCCGTTCACCATCCTCACCCCTAATGTCAAGTAGCACAGTGCGTTCCGTCGAAGTTTCACCAACCAGAGCGCAAAGCGCAAGACTACGCAGTGGTTCTCAATTAGAATCATTTTCAAGTACCAATCCTTTTAGGTCAGAACAAGGTAGTGCGGGAGGGACACCACATTCATCAAATAATCCTTTTTTCAGTTTTCCCGTGACAGCCTCTCCAATAGTAGTTCAGCATCAACACAGCAATAGCTTCCAAAGTTTAGATGCCCAGTCATTAAATAGTGGCACATCCGTGAATCCAATTCCCCCTTTTAATGGTGCTACAAAGAAATATCACAAGAATCTAAGCAACGTCTCGCTCAACGAGATCAAAGAGAATGAGGAATTGGAACAATTCAGATCCAAAACTATTAATCCGAACGTGTTTCCGTTGAGTGCCCATTCGTCCTTTATATCATCAGCACCAGGAAGCCAAGCTCCATCCATTATTACAACTCCATCCGAAAATAATATACAAACCACATCTTTGCGTAAACAACGGTCTGATTCATTAAATGAGTTAGCATCCAATTCAAAAATATTGAATAACCATGATGGAGAGTACTTTCCTCCACCTAAGTCTCCAAATATTAGCAGTCGAAATTCAAGATCATTCTATAACCACACAGAGGGAACTCCTTCTAAAATACCGGACCCAAAGAGATCCAGAAGGCTGCGAACTAAATCATTTAGTACCAAATTTAGAGATATCGCTGTAAAGCCCAGCTCATTTGAGAAATTGTTCAAACTTGGTGAAGGAGACGTTGGTAAGGTCTACCTTGTTCGTGAGAAGCAAACGAATTCATTATTCGCGATGAAAGTTATATCAAAATCAGAGATAATTAAACGTAAGAAAATCAAGCGTATACTAGCGGAGCAAGAGATACTGGCAACTAGTAACCATCCATTTATTGTGACACTCTACCATACATTCCAGACTGAAGAACATTTGTATTTTTGCATGGAGTACTGTGTTGGCGGGGAGTTCTTCCAAGCACTTCAAACACGGAATTCAAAATGTCTCCAAGAAGAGGACGCTCGGTTCTATCTATGTGAGGCTATTGCTGCATTAGAGTATCTCCATCTTTTGGGATTCATTTACAGAGACCTGAAGCCTGAAAACATATTATTGCATCAATCTGGCCATATTATGCTGTCAGATTTTGATTTATCTATCCAAGCACCCACATCAAGAGCACCATCCATACAAGGAAACTCAGTCGATACAAATATCTGTGCTGAGGACTTTAAGACAAACTCTTTTGTCGGAACCGAGGAGTACATCGCACCAGAAGTTATTCGAGGCCAAGGTCACAATGTTAGTGTTGACTGGTGGTCACTGGGTATACTATTATTTGAAATGTTATTTGGGGTAACTCCATTTAAAGGAAATGATATCAATGAAACATTTTCGAATATTTTAAAAAAGAACGTATCCTTTCCGAATAATAATTCTCCCTCAAGAGTTTGCAAGGATCTCATAAAAAAATTACTGATCAAAGAGGAAAACAAACGACTCGGTTCCAAAAAGGGAGCAGCTGATCTGAAAGCACATCCTTGGTTCAAGAAGGTATCTTGGTCATTCCTTCGAAACCAGGAGCCTCCATTAATACCAGTATTAACCTCTAATGGATATGAGCTATCCCGATTATCTGGAGAATCCGGTTCCGAAAGATACCAGAATAATATGGTCCATAGCACAAGTGATTCACAGCTAGAGGAAATTGAATATGATGATGATATTCCTGACGAAGACCCATTCCACAATTTTACCTCAATGAGTCTATTGGAGAGTGATGAAGATCCCACAATCATGAAATATAATAGTAACATTTCATATGATAAAGTCTCTTATGCTGTCAACTCCAACAGACCACGAACTGAAAGCTTAAGTAGACATTTCTTCAAACGCTGAGAGTATCACACAGACACTGGTGAGAATATAGTTAATGTGATACTCATATTATTCAGTAATAGGTTTAACTTGGTTGATTCTATTATGAATAATTTCAATCATAACGAAACATTCTACATGTTAATACGATATTTAGTTCGAAATTCATTTAGCATGAACAATACTATAATATTATTCTGTTATAGACTCTAAAAGACCGTTATATAATGAAACTAATGACTCTTTATCATAATTATTGTCACTATTGAGATTTTGTAGGATCTGTTTTATCATTAGCGGAGTATTCAAAAGAGTGGTTTCATTCTTTTCTCTTTCTTTGAGCTGACTAGATTTCTCAAATGCACTTTCTAAAATTGCCAGAGGTATATGGGCCAATTTAGCAACATTAAGACCATACGAGTCTGAAGAAACACCAGGTTTTAATGTGTACAAAAATATTACACTTGGCCAGGATTCATTTTCTTTATACTCCTCTACGAAGTCCATGAAGTAGTTTTTCAATAGAGGTGAATGTATCGAATTGCTTAATTCCGGGAAATGTGTAGTAAACAACACAAGAGGACAGTTAGTATCTTGTCCAACAAGGTACCGTAGTAAAGCATACGATATGGCCTTTCCATCAATAGACCCAGTTCCTCTTCCTACTTCATCCAATAACAACAAAGATCGCGAGGTACTCTGGGTAAGGCATCTTAGCACATCCTCCATTTCCATTCTAAAGGTCGACATTCCATCAAGTATACTATCTTGGGCTCCAATTCTAGTTAATATACGGTCAAACAGAGTTAACTTCATTGATGAAGCAGGAACATAGGAGCCGACCTGAGCCATAATTATCAACAGTGCCACTTGCCTGATGTAGGATGACTTACCACCCATATTTGGCCCTGTTATAATGTTGATCTTCCCGTCGTTCTGCGCCATGTTGACATCATTGGGAACATATTGAACATCTAATGATTCTATTATGGGGTTTCTTCCTTGACTTATATGGATGTATTGGCTTTTATCGCATTCTTTATGAAACTGGGGTCGACAGTAGTTGGTATTGCACGAGGTTGCAGCTAGTGATAAAATACAATCATATTCGGCTAATGACTCAATTACACTTTTTAATCCAGAATATTCTTCGCTTATCTTACCCAGAAAGCGAACATACTCACTATTACACTCTCTTATTAGAACTTCCTTAAGATAATTTAATCTGTCAACTAACTTTGCTGTTGAAGGTGTCCAAAATCTGCTAACTACTTTGGTACTATTGACCTTAACCCAATCAGGCGGAACACCCTTCACTTGAGTGTTTCGAATCTCGATCAGGTATTCAATGTTATTCTTATATTCTAAGTAAGGTCTCTTTAGAATCTTTCTTATCGATTTTAAGTTTTCGTCGAGTTCACTTTTAATTCCTTCAATCTGTCGTTGGATATCTAAGATTTCAGCTGAATTATCATAATTGTTTAAATTAAAAAACTCCGTGATCTGTATCGTAGTATCCTTGTCAAGGACTGCAGAAATGTTGATCATTGAAAATAGATTTGGAAGCTGAAGGGAGGCAAAATAATTAACCAATCTCCGAAAAATTTCTACTAGGTATACGGAACCCTTATGAATCTTTCCAGTTTCATTTAAAATCTCATTCTTAATGTAAGCATCATGCAGTTTAAAATGATCCCGAACTACAATGAGTTGTTTCAAGAAAAAGTAAACTTCTTTTCTTGAGGTCCTACCATATGTCATTCTATTCAATGTGTTCAAGAGATCTGGCGCCTTTGACAAAATATTATTGAGGGAATCGAAAAATATATCATCTACCGTCTCTCTAATACAATCGATTGCATCATATCTCTTCTCAAGATCGTCATGATTTACCAAAGGGTGCAGTATCCATTGACGAAGTTTCCTGGAACCAAAAGAGGTTCTTGTATGATCCAATATCCAGAAAAGAGAACCTTTACCGCCAGAATTGGATGAAATATCAAGACATTCTATAGTGCTATGGTCCATGGTCATGTACAGTGTAGAAGCAAATGACTTATAGTTAGACGAGAAGAAAACACTTTGTTGAAGATTATATTGTTTCAAATATGTGACTAACGCTTTGATTGTAGTCATAAATCTTTGATTTCCTCCATATTGGGGTGCTAACTTATCGAATAATATAGCCAGCTTTTTTTCTTCATCTTCAGTGAAATGTTCTCCAGAATGCGGAAGTTCTTGGTTTACCGTGAGGATACATTCTTGTGCAGTAAAAACCTTCTGAAGAGACTTTGGGATGCCATCTGACGAAATTACAACACATTCGGAAGGTTCAAGATACTTAATTCGAGTGGAAATTTTGTCAGTCGATCGGTAATTGTCTGAAAAAATGTCAGTTATGATTTCTCCACTATTAAGATTAACAGAGACCAGACGATACTCCAAATTGTTGGTACATCCATTTACTATCTCCAAAGCCCAAATACTCTTGGTGTTACCTAAAATCGGGTTTGTGTTAGATTTTCTATCGAATGAGTGATTAACTCCGTACGTTGCTTTGGAAAATGTATTTGAAATTTCTCTTTGAAAGACATTACTCTTATTGGAAGAATTTTTTTTGATTGCAGTTGTCTCGGATTGCTCTACCACAGCAACTTTGAGATTATGATATACCAGTCTCTGCAAATGAACATCCAGACGAACGTCAGGAAAGGAGCAATAAGCAAATTGCTTGTAGTTGGCATCCGAGTCATTACTGCCATCAATGGTTAGCTTGCCAGGTATAAGTTTAATTTGCAGGATTTTACTTACAATGACTGCATCTTGGGCGAAACACTTATATTTATATCCTACCCGAACAACAAGAACCTTGTCCATATTTTCTAGTTTCAGCTTCTGAACCTGCTGGTCCAATGGTGTCAGCTTTCCAGAACCCTTTTTCGTCGATTTACTTGTACTTTCATTCTCGTCACTATTATTTTCATTGTTTAATTCATCGTGAAACATGCTAGAGACCTTAAAGTCCACTTTCCTCTTCTTCATAATCTTTCCAAGTTTTTGATCAAAAGATGATTCTGCCTGACGCTCGTGCATTGCTGTCATATTAGAATCACTCTCACTCTCAGAATGTTTTTTAAATGCAAAATGCTTAATGCCCTGTTCATCATCGTGAACATCTGCTTTTGTTGGACCCTGTGTTTGCTCTTCTGTTTTAGGCTGTTGTATTACTGGCTGGTCATGATGCTCATTAACACTAACTGCGTGATTCTCAATTATCATGTCGTCATCACTAGAATCATCAAGACATATGGAAGTATCCTTGGAATTACCTGACTGATGATTATCCTCCTGATGACTGACAGTAACACGGTCGACATCATCTTTTTTTATAGGTTTAAAGAATCGACTGATGGTCGATTGTTTGCTCATGTTTCCCAGAATTAAAAGAATTGAAAATGACAGGTAAGTTGGCGCATCCCTTTTGTCCTGTATATCCCCATCAGGAAGAGACATGAATAATATTCAAAATCGTATATATAAATATGTACTCTCATCAAGACGGCATGTGAGCATCATCGCCTTAGTACATTACGCGTTATTGCCTAACAGAAAACACGGCCATAATATCACAATGTACGAGCAGAGGATGATCGCGCTTGCTCATGCGCCGCTTGCCCTCGCTTTCCACCCCCTCCAAAAAAGTCACCACCGTAGCGCGGCGGTCGAGAGGCAGCTGTGAAGCGGCGAACGCAAAAAAAAATATGGGTGGCCAATAGCTCAAGTACCGTACAATTTGTTGATACAATTTGCCACGCTGCACAATTCAATACGTCTTTTTATAACACCATATAGAAGCATATCCTACCATCGAACATTACGGTACATAAAGTCCAACAAATTATAACTGCATTTGTATATTCCAGCTGTTATAATCTCTAGACAAGTTTCCATATAGTTCCTTTCATGCAATCTGATACATCCCTTTTCCCAAAGACAAACATAACTGAAGAAAGAAAGGAGTCCACTCAGATAATAATATCCCAAATAAGCCTCATTGTTGCATTGATCACATCTGATAACTTCACAAAGTCAGAAAACCAAATTCAATCGCTCCTGGATAAATCCAATTCTTCTGTATTATACAGGTACTGGACAAAATTACTTGTTTATAGCGCCCCTGCCATTCTCGGAAACACTGAGTTCGATCCTGAAATCAACTTAGTGCATAGATTACTTTTAAATCTTATTAAGCGCACTTCCTTTACAAGCGAGGAACAGAAAGATTGCCTCCACGAACAATTATTCGGCAGAAAAGAGTTTGTAACTGAAACTCACATCACACTCAATTCTTTTTTGTCATTTCTGAAGTCACTAGAAGACAAATCTTTATATATCGAGTTCAGACCTCTAGAAAGACTCGAGAAACTTGAAATATTCAAGAAGGAAAAAATGAACAATTTGAAGTCACTTGAAGCACTGGCTACACAAGAGTCTCCGGACTCCATGGAGACCAAGCTTAATGAGATTTTTTCATCACTGAATGGTGAGACTCTTAACGATATGGTTGCTCTTTTATTATCAGAAATTCTATGCCCTGGTTCGCAGAATATACATGACCCATCACAGCAGTGCTGGCTCACACCAACCACCATGCCGGATTCTTTGCAGATCGGCGGACACATTTCCAATTGTCTGAAAAAGGTTTCCCCAGGGGCCATTAATTGGAACAGAATCTTCAATCTGATGTCGACCAAATACTTTTTGTCAACTGCAATGAAGCCAACAGCACCTTCTTTAAATTCCATCTTAGCGAGTCTTAAATACGGTACCTTAATCGATCAGTTCTTCAGCTGTGATTGGAAGCTCGACTTTAAGGTATTCATCGTTTGTCAGTTACACAAGTGGCCCGCAAAGGAGGATGGCGCATTTGATTTGCTTGGTCTATCTGATACTAAAAAGGTCTCCGATAGATTAGAAAACCCAAAGAGGTCATTGATGTACATTTTATCAATTGCCACTCTGGACTTAGAATTATTTCTATTAAGGGATGATTGGACAAATAACCCAATGTTGCCTTATTTCCAAGAATGTTTCTATGAGGATTTTAACAAGGTCCCAGAATTCTTATACATGGCACTGATCGTTAACAACAAGCACTTTCAACGTCTAATCGAGAACAAGAATGTAATAAACGAAATTCTTGTTACTTTGCTTATTCAAGTTTTTGTGCAATCCTCGGATCTACTGGGAGAACTAATCGATGTGCTGCCTTCCAAGGACATTTTACTCGTAGACACCAGCAGAATGATTTTAGAGAGAAATGACATTCCAATGGATCACTTTATCAAGGTTTTACTAGAGAAGGGGAAATTTGACCTAATTATCAACAAGTTAGCCTTTGCTGAAGCCTTTCTGATGCTTCCTTGTGCCGTCAAGTATTCATGGAAGGGACTTAAGACGTTCTGTCAGAATAACATTAATGCTGAAACTGCCCCTGTTGTTTTGATTGCTCTTGAGATGCAGTCCAAGATGACAGAAGAAAATACACCATTTAGATCCTCGAAGGCCTTCGACATCGTTTCACTGCACGAGATTCTAACGTATTTGTCCGGCGTTACTTTAAATCCAGAGGACCAACGGAAATTCGAAACATTACAGTATACTGTAATTATTAATTTCCCAAAGATCATCAATATTGGCAATGGTCATGATGGTGCTATTCTTGCACAGGGTGGTTTTACAGCAGTGGCTCCCGATGTCGAAGCTGAAATGCAAAGCTACTTACAGAAAATGTATAGTGGCGAAATGCAAATCAAAGATGTTGTTGAAGTTTTGCGGAAACTAAAAGATAGTGATCTTCCTCGTGACCAAGAAGTATTTGCTTGCATCACACATGCAGTTCTAGGTGAATGCAATTTCTTTAAAGATTATCCAATGGATGCACTGGCTACTACCTCAGTCTTATTCGGTTCCATGATAAATTATAATCTTCTCAGTGGCTTCATTCTAGACGTTGCCCTAAGGACTATTCTAAATTTTGCCAAGGAGGGCTCTGAATCAAAGATGTTTAAGTTTGCTATTCAAGCAGTTTACACCTTTAGGAACAAGCTCACCGAACTTCCCGACTTCTGCAAGGATATGCTCACAAATGTCCCTAATCTAGCCAGTCAAACCCAGGTCTACCAGTTTATTGTCGACTCGGCCCAGAAGCAGGGAGAAGCAAAGAAGATTGAACAATCCGCTAAGAAGCCATCTGTAGAGTTTTTGCCTATGCCATTCTTTGTTGTAGATGAATGGAAATCCGATGTTCAACAGGAGACACCTCCAAAACAAATCACCGAGAAGGTTCTCTTTATTGCCAATAACATTACTATGGACAATTTCAGCGAGAAAATCTCAGGGTTAGTCAACCTTGTGACTCCAGCGTACTATTCCTGGTTGGCCAACTATCTGGTTAACCAGAGAGCAAAAACGGAGCCCAACTATCATCCACTGTACTGTAAGATCTTTTCTGCTTTCAAATCTAGAGCTCTACACGAATGCATCATTAAGACAACTTTAAGACAGCTGTATGGATGCTTAGCTGCTAAGGACAAAAACCAAATCGATAAGAAAATCCTTAAGAATCTCTCTTCATGGTTGGGTATGGTGACTTTAGGAATGGACTATCCAATCAGACACAGTAATGTATCATTCAGAGAGTTGTTACTGAGCGCGTACAGAGAAGATCGACTTGATATTATTGTACCATTTGTTACCAAGGTGCTGCAGAACGCAGCATCATCTAAGGTTTTCCGTCCTCCTAATCCATGGACTATTGGTATCCTGCAAGTCCTGTTAGAGTTAAACGAAAAGGCAAATTGGAAGTTGAGTTTAACTTTTGAAGTTGAAGTGTTATTCAAAGCACTCAATATTTCAATGACTTCGATATCGCCTTCAAATTTGATTGATGCTCCAACCAGTGTCGAAGAATTATCTGGAAGGCTAAGTAAGATGTCTTTGGAACAACAGCAGGTTGAGCAGCAGAGACAAATGGTATTAATGCAACAACACCAGCAACATATGGTTATGTTCCGTCAAAGACAACAGCAAATGCTGGCAACAAACAACAATGACGCAACCCAGTTCTCACCAGACACTCAAAATAATCAGAACCCATTACCAGGTGGTGCGGGATCGAGCATTCCAAGTGCTAATAATGCCCCTCCATCTAATGAGAATCCATTCCAGAATTTGCTTGGAAATACTGTCTTTGTATCCCACCCAGACCTTAAGCGTGTCTTTCAGATGGCACTTGCGAAATCTGTTCGTGAAATTCTAATCCCTGCAGTTGAAAAAGCTTGCAATATCGCAGTAGTCTCAACCGTGAAGATTGTTACCAAAGACTTTGCGACCGAAGTAGATGAAAACAAACTAACAATTGCTGCGATTAATATGGTTAGACATCTCGTCAAGAGCCTAGCTGGGGCAACTGCGATGGAACCTCTGAGAGAGGCAATCCTGACGAATACCCAATCTCTTGCGCCCAACATGGCTAACCTTTCTTTCAATCCATTTGCAGAGTTAGATACCGCAATCAATGATAACATCGGCTTGGCCTTGACTTTGATTGAAAATACTGCCATGGATCGTGCAACACAAGAAACTAGAGAACAATTAATGCAGTCCATTGCAATTCGTCGCTATCATAAGGAGAGAAGATCTGATCAGCCATTCCTTGCACCAAATGTTAATCCATATGCGCTCTCGCTCCCTGAACCTCTTGGTCTGAAGACAACAGGTGTTACTCAACAACAAGCAAAGATCTATCAGGATTTCGCAGTTTTTGCACCACCAATCGGAAATAATCCAATACCAGGTGGAGCTAATTCTTCAAATGGCATCAATCCAATGGGTCTCCAACAGGGAGACAACCAATCCCACGTATTGGCTCAACAAATGCAGCAGCAGCAGCAGCAACAGCAGCAACAACAGCAACAACTTCAACTGCAGATGCTTCAGCAACAGCAGCAGCAACAGCAGCAGCAACTACAACAGCAGCAGCAGCAACAGCAACAACAGCAACAGCCACCCAATGGAATCCAGCAAATTCCAGCATCAAACCCTGCTCAGGTAGAATTAGAACAGAACCACCGTGTCCTAGTTCATCTAATGGATGTCTTGGTAGCTCAAATCAGAGAGAACTCTGCCAAAGAGTCCCTGTCAGATTTAGGGGAAGACAATCAAATCATCAACATCATATTCCAAATTTTGACATTTATTGCCAGGAGTGAACAAAAGGATCAACTTGCATTTAAGGTTTCGCAAGCGGTGGTAAATAGTTTATTTGCTACTAGCGACAGCTCTCTCTGTCGTGAAGTTCTTTCATTGCTATTGGAAAAGCTGTGCTCATTGTCTCTGGTCGCACGGAAGGATGTTAGCTGGTGGTTGATATATGCTCTGGATAGTCGTAAGTTTGACGTCCGTGTTATTAAGTCTTTGCTAGAGGTTAACCTCATAAATGTTGCTGAATTAGACATTGTCCTGGTAACTGCGATGCAAAGAAATATGGACAACGCTATTACCTTTGCTATTGATATATTGAAGGGAACTGTGCTTGCTAAAGAACCACTTTTGATGAGAATGGATTTCGTCCGTACTATCGAGTACTTAACTACACTAGACGATGCCACGGTTAAAAAGTTCTTGACTGATTTCAACAAATCGGAGGTGCTCCCTGTCACCACCGGGACACGCGTTACTCTAAAGGAAAAATACTCTTTAGTATTCACCGAATGGGTCAAGTTGTTGCAAAGGGTAGATAACGAGGATGATGTGGTTTTGGTCTTTATTTCTCAAATGATGAAGAACAAGGTTATTACGGACTCCGATAGTCTAATTCAATTCACTAAAGCGGCACTTGAACTGTCCGTCTCTGCGTTCAAAGAAAGCGATCCAACCGGTGAAGTTTTTACTGCTATTGATGGCTTGAGTAAACTATTGATGAAATTACTAGTATACCAAGAATTCGCCGAGTGGTCGAAGGGCGACTACCTCAACATGGTTTTCTCTGTTATCCTTCTAGTGTTCTCCAAAGATCATGACCAAGAGTCCTTTAACGAGAGACCATATTTCAGATTACTTTCCAATATTCTATTTGAGTGGAGTTCCATCAGAGGACACAACTTTGCCAGTATTGAAGATGTTGATACAAGAAAGGACATTCGTTCATTTGACATGGAGTTTTACAATATTTTTGCTACATACCTCCACTCATTCCAACCATTTGCTTTTCCAGGTTTCACTTTTGCTTGGGTTTCTCTAATCTCCCACAGAATGTTCCTACCAATTATGCTCAGATTACACGAAAAGGGCGGATGGAAGAAATTGATGATTCTTATCATTGACCTGTTGGAATTCCTCGACCATTATACTAAAAAGAATTCCTTGTCGGATACCGTTTCAGTGGTCTATAAGGGTACCTTACGGATTATTCTAGGTATTTCTAATGATCTACCAAACTTTTTGATAGAGAACCATTTTGAATTAATGAACCATCTACCTGCCACATACTTCCAATTGAAGAATGTAATTCTTGCCGCTACGCCACTCGGTTTGCATATTCAGAACCCATATGACGAGAGTCTTTCAATGAGGGACATTTCATCTTGTCAAAATCCACCACATGTCTTCTATGATCCGGTAAACTCTCTAAAGTCACTGAAGAAGCCGATCGATAATTATTTGCGCATTCCATCTAATTCGTTATTCAAAACTATTTCCAGCGGTATATACCGTGACGAATACAAAATCAAGAATGGCGTTGGTTATGATTATTTCGGCGTTGACGATATTTTACTTCGTGCTATCGTTCTTCACATTGGTATCGAAGCTGGACTGGAGAACGGCAGGACTTCCTCAAGTGCGATTTTCAACACAAAATCCTCTTACTACACACTTCTATTGAACCTGATAGAGGAGGGATCCCCAGAGGTACAGTACCAGCTTGTTAACGTTATGGTTGAGCAGTTGCGTTATCCAAATATCCATACCTACTGGTTTTCATATGTTCTGTTGCATTTGTTTGTCTCCAAGGATCTTGGAGACAACCTGCCAAATGTTCAGGAGATTATACTAAGAGCTCTACTCGAGAGGATTATTGTTAATAAACCTCATGCGTGGGGTGTTTCAGCTTTTGTGACAAAACTTCTCACTGACGAAAAGATTGATTTATTGAACTTAGACTGTGTTAAGCGTGTTGCTGAGATAAACAACATTTTTATCCAGCTCCAAAGACATACTTCTCATACGCTACCTGCTCTCACGAACAATGGCGACAAAAGACCTATGACGACGGCCTCCTAATTTCATACATGAAGAATTCCCGTTGCATTTTTGCATATTGTACATATTTATAAAAAATATCTATATAAATTGATATAGTAATACTTTACAACAAATGTGTACGCCTTCAGTAGGACAGAACACCGTATATATTTTTGGGAGGGCCAGAGTTATCCTGGAAAACTCAGCCGCGTTTCAGACAGAAAAAAACGCTACCCAGCCCGGTTTGATGTTCTCAATAACCCTGACAATTTAACATAGGCAGTTCTGTTTCCATGGAATACTGAAACAAGGAACACATTAAAACGCCATCAAATATAACAGCACGACCCTATATACAAAGAAGAGTGAGAGACATATACTTTCACATCTAGCTTATCTGTCAGATAATCATATACCTAAAGTGCTTCATACAGTTTACACTCGAAGCCATGGCGGGATTTCTACAGAGACTGAACATTTTCAAAAGGACAGAAGCAACCCCTTCCATCCCTCGACCCAAATCGAATAAGCCACCTAATACTGGTTTCAGACAACAAAGACTGAAATCATGGCAGCCAATTTTAACTCCCCAGAGTGTTTTACCCATGCTTATATTTGTGGCATGCCTGTTCACTCCCATAGGAATAGGCCTTGTTGCTAGTAGCAATGGGGTGCAGGATTTCTCAATCGATTATAGTTACTGTGATACAAAGGCTACAGACGAATTCCAAGATATTCCGAAGAAGTATGTGAGATACCATTTCAAACAGAAGGTGGAGAGTGTTCCCCAGTGGAAATTGTCTAGTGGTGATAATGACAATCCTGTCTGTGAACTTAAATTCGAAGTTCCGAATGAAATCAAGAAACATATCTATGTTTATTACAAATTAACAAACTTCTTTCAAAATCATCGCAGATATGTCGAGTCTTTCGATTACAGACAACTAAAGGGTAAAGCACTAAAATACGAAGATCTAAGCGTGCACTGCAAACCATTGCGTGGTGAAGGCGAAAAGGCAGTGTATCCATGTGGTTTAATTGCGAACTCTATGTTTAATGATACTTTTGCGAAGGTATTCGCAGGTGCGAATGATGACACTGAAGATTATGAACTTACAAATAAGAAAATTTCTTGGTCAATAGATCGCCACAGGTATAAAAAGACCCAATACAATGCATCTGAGATTGTCCCCCCTCCAAATTGGAGAGGAATGTTTCCTGACGGATACACCGATGAGAACATTCCTGATCTGCATACTTGGGAGGAATTTCAAGTCTGGATGAGAACTGCTCCGTTTGCGAAGTTCTACAAACTGGCTCTAAAAAATGAAACTGCACCTCTGCCTTCGGGTACCTATTCCATGAGCATTAATCTCAATTACCCGGTGTCTATATTTGGTGGATCTAAAAGTTTTATATTCACCACGAATGGTGTTGTTGGATCCAGAAATTTGTCACTGAGTATAACGTTTCTAATTGTCGCAGGTCTTGCAGCTCTATTTGCACTGATCTTCCTCGCTAAGGTAGTTTTCCAACCGAGATCACTAGGTGATCACAATTATCTAAACTTTGAGGAATCCGAAAGCGCTGATCACGACGTTGAAAACATGAATAATGAAATACCGCTCCGCGATATTCTCTAATGTAATTTTAAATATATATGTGCGCAATAGAAAGCAATATGTGAATGAGATTATGTATATGCGAATCACGTATGGTATCACAGCTTCTCTGTAGCAACCCTCTGCTTCCAATTTCAAGTTTATTACCGAGCTGTGTTCTTACGGCGAGATATAGTAGTTTTTATGTATGTGCCTAATACCATGATCCGAATATACTGTAAAGTCAGACGTAACATTTTGATTGAAGTGCATGCTCTCTCTACTATATATATATCTCTTCTTTGTAGAAATGATGCACCTCTGGGGCATTATCCTGTTCCCAGGTGTCTCTCTGAAATTTGAACCATTCCGGCAGCATCCCTTCCATGGGAACTTGAATTCGGATGCAGTCTGTGTTATCTGACTCAGCATTGCTCGCTTTGTAAAAGTCGAAATCACCACTTTCCTTCTTATCGAATGTCAGTCTGTAACGATGGCCAAATATACCCATGTCAGAGGTACTACGTTTATAGCTTTGAGAATATAGAGAATCTGCGTCACTATTTTCAAATTCTTCTTCCGAAGTATGGTTTTCTCGCCTCTGTGTCTCCTCTACTATCGATAGTAGGCGTCTTGGCACCTGCGGTGGCTTACAGAGATCGAATTCTGTGACGTAAGTTAAGTTGCTATTGGATAACTTTCTTCCAGAGTCGGTGTCTGCCTCCTGTGTTGGTATGCTAAGTAATTCTTTATCGCTTTGCGAAAATTTCTCTGTCTTCTCTTGCTCGATTCGTAGGTCTATCAGTTCTAGAAAAGTCTCCGCAAAATATGACCTATTTTTGCCTGCATATAATCTGTACTCATTGATTATGGATGAGATATTCCATTTTTGAATTTTTCGGAGGATTCCGATAATAAGGGCACTTTTATCAACTAATAATATGTTATTGTTGTTCTTATTAAGAAGTAGCTTGAATGTCTTCTTAAGACAGTAACTTTTTATAAGCATTAGCTCATCATTATCGTTGAGTGTATATTTAAGTTGTTTTACCCGTCTATGGTTGTCGAGTGTTTCCATCTTCTGCTCATCTGCAGGCCCTTCTTCCGTTTCAGATGTGCAGATTTCATTATCTGAAGTAGTTCTGCCGGTAGTTGATCGATCATCAACAGTTCTTATAAGATCTTGATTCTCATTGGAGTTCGGATCTAGTCTATGGGCCACCTCTTCTTCAGTTATTTGGTCTATTGTTGGCGATACCTCAGAATTTTGTAGCGTATTGACCTGGCTGACAACATTGGCGTAGTCTGCTATCCTAATACTCAACCACTCAATGGACGAGCGATTAAAGAACTCTCTAAAGAACTTAGATGGTTCTTGGCCTCCGATGTATATGACCGTTTTAAGATCGAGAGTTTCCAAAAAGGACAGGTTTAGTGTTTCAACTTTGGAGCATCTATATATACCTTCCTCAGCGATTCCAAAATTTGCAGGTGGTACTAACATATAAATAGAGGATTGAGGGACGATAGTTCTTGAATAAAATTAGGCAGGTTTAATGTGAAACACTGTAAAACACTGAAGAATTGTAATGCCAGCCTCTATTACGGTGGGTTTCTTTCCGTGTATATCTTTGCAAGATACATTAGTCTTTACATAGTATGTGTATAGAAAGAGATATATTTTCCATCTTTAGCCCTCGGGCCATAGGAAACTGAAATACAAGCTATTACACGACCTAATAAAACGATTGATATATTATGTGGTGTGTGGGTGTAGAAATATCAACCCTAGTATATGTAAATAGGTTAGTCCAGATGGATATGGAACGCGGCAGGCTATTTCGTTTGATGGAGGAAGGTATAGTTGTTGCTCTTTCATCTTATCATTATTGCAAAGGTGCTCCACTTGTTGTTCGTTAAAGAACGGCATATTTAAAAACACCCAAATAAGGGGTGGTGGGCCCGAGGCGGGGTGGGTGATTAGGCATATATTGATACATAATAGGGCTGATGGAGTAGTATTTCCCAAATACATTTACAAGATGTATATTCATGTTTACGAGGCTATTTGAGTCCATTTGCGGACTTGGTAGATGAACTATACGGCTAAGAATGATGTGCGAATATGCGAACTTACGTTGGGGTTAATGGTTCGCAGTTAGGTCGACATAGCTCACTCAAAGTGAAGGCTGGGGGTGATAAAAGGATACATAATATACGTGTCACGTAGCTACGATTCTCATGAATTTTGGAGTGAGGTAAGCACTGAACGGTGAGATATAATGGATTTAGTTCTGATTTTGCTGTTATAGTCTAGCTCACGCTTGGTTGGAGTGATGCGGAAGCTTGGAAGAACTACCATCATTCTTACAGACCTCCCTGGATCAATTCAGATGTACTTGAAAGTCATTTGGTTCTTTTTTGACCTTTTTTTTTTGGCTCAGCCAACATTTTCTTTTTGATTCCACGACAAAATTAAAAAGGTGAAAGAATTTTCACGAACTATTTCATCAACAAACAACACACCAACAAGGCAACAAAGCCCAAGACGGTGTACCATGAATCACATTCATCCGGATCAGATAGATTCAATTGATTTCGAGATAGATCGAGTAATAGAACAGGGTCCTCATGCTGTAAAGAGGTTGATGTATGCGGCATTGAACAGAAATACTGAGCTCTCAGACAAGATCAAGAAGGTTAAGGAGGAGATAGAGAAAGCGCAGACAGAGATAAAGAAAAAGGAGAAAGAGGTAAAGAAAAATAAGAAAGTGCTAGAGAAAATGCAAAAGAAGCAGGGGAAAAGTAAGGAGGAGCTAGAGACATCAAACAAACTTCATAATGAGCTTGAGTCATTAAAGAAATAATATAATGAGCTTGAATAAACAACACCATGGATGATGGCAGAAACTAACTGAAGAAAGAGGTGCTCAGCCCACGAAACGAGGTAGATACAACACCAGTTGTGCGGTAATACCGAAGAACTGGTGAGGCATTCTACTGACATCGTCATGGATGAGGATGAAGGATAAGATTTAGATGATATATGTGATACAGGTGATCACCCACGAACTGTTTTTTTTTATTTAATGTTCATTTCCCACTACATCGAAAGGAATAGTCGGTGAGACCTTCAATCTGCTCTGTTGGAGTTCCATGGTACAACATTGGCCACGTTGCTCAATCCCCTCTTTTGTTACGTACTTGTCGTCCAAGGAGTGATCCTCGTTAAAGCACATACGACATGTGAACGCTCCATTTCTAGATTCACGGCAGAGCTGTCTTGCATCTTTTATCAAAGAAATTCTACCGTTTAAAGCGAAAAGATGGAGTATGTTACCTTTCTGAATCGTTAGGTGCACCTCATAAATGCAAGGTTCATATGTTAATTAGAGAAGGGAGCCTGTTTATTTCATCTCTCAAGAATGCTTTGTGCATTTAGAAGAAAAATCTCATTGATTTATCCGTTGTTGACGCAATTGTGAATAAGTTAGACGATATCCCCACTCTAATCAATGAGTTCATTATTATACACACCTCGATTTGTTATTTGGTTGCTTATTATCGCTTCTGATTAATAGACGAAGAGCTGGTAATAGTTTTAATCGTACCAGGATAGAAGAGGTTTCTCTTGAGGATTCTGTGGTTGAAGTTTTAATGGATTCTCTCGGAATTGAATGAAATTACAAGATATTTGTTGAAAAATTGGGTAACTCCTATATCGGCGTTCCTATTCAACTGTGGATACACCATAACATGCTGTTTAGAAGGCTTGGAATGGATATTACCGCTGGTATAATACACAAGGCGGGGTTAGATGTGCTTCAATGTTAGACGAACAGCGTATCTCGACTAGATAGCTGTTACACATTTTCTGACTAACCATTGTAACAGAAGGTTCCATGGAGGTCTCTTCGATATGGAAAACATTAAAGGTAGCAGGTATTGAAGCATTGACGCTGACGAGTTTTTAACTATGGATTGGAACCATGAGACAATTGATGACATTGCTCAGACACTGATACAGACTACTGTGGTTGTCAGGCGGTGGATCACACGATTGACACAGCTGTAGAAGATGATAGCCCTCTGGATGAAGGTGAGATTGTCAATATGAATGCTTTTATCATTGCCAATATTGTTTCTGGAGGTGGCTTCAACGAAGATGACTCGAAGGATCTCCTTGTAATGACTGATCAGAGTGTCCCGTTCGAAAGAGCATTTATACACGCATTTAAACCACAAAACGGTCGCCTGCAGTCGTCATTTCGGCAAGATTGTTGGAATGAAAATATATATTTCCCATTGGTATACTTTACCACATTCTTATAGAGATGACTTCCGCCGGTGAGTGATTGTGACTTGAATACACGGATTATTGCTCTTTCCAATGGTATGCTCTGATCAGCCATTATACTAATATCCTCCATATTGCTATATTTTATATGGATAACAGTATAGTAGAAACATCGTCTAGATATGGCGTAAATGGATAGAAGATAGTAATACATTTTTAATTTATATAATTGCCGTTATGTTAATTACAACGGCTACTGGAAAGTAAATAATTACATAAATCCAACTCACCCACTGTACATTTTTTATTACAACAATCTGGACAGGTAATCAAACTATTTGACACATTTACAGAAGCAATATGAAATTGTAACAGACACGTATAATAACTAGAAGTCTAACTTTCATAAAACCACTGCAGGAACTTAACTGCTAGTAGCTGGGATCGGTTCTCATTTTATTGTTTACTACATTCTAGATTTACTGCGCAACACTATCCCCTGTATTGCTCCTTGATTTCCTTTGGTTATGTTTCTTTTCGAAGGTAATTCCCACTCCTTCTATTGTCAGTTTGCCCATGTTAAGACAAGCAGCCTGGTTTACCGGCTTTTCGAAATCAACGACGAGATAATTTTCACCATTAGTGATTTTCATGATAGTCCCAAATTCCTTCTCCAAGCTTTCTTTGATTCTGTCCTCCGGAAGATTTTGTGTATTGTTGACGTGAACGGGATAATATGTTGCCTTCCTATAGCTGACCTGGGATTGATTACTGGTGTTCGGTGTTGATGAGGAATTCTTGGAGTTTGTTCTTGTAGTTTCATTGCTACTAGGCTCGCTGGAGTTCTTACCATTATTGTGGCTGTACTTCTTGTCTGAGTATCTACTGTAAGTGTGGCCATTGGAATTGATTCCTTTAGCGTTACCATTCATATAAGAGTTATGACTGTTGTAATAGGCATACTGTGATTGTGGGGCATATTGAGAAAATCCTTGATTGTAGTCAGGAGCGCCATTCTGAGGGTAAAATGGCAGACTTCCCTCAGCCATTGCGCCAGTATATCCATTCCAGTTGTACCTGTTCTGGTACTGGTTAGACGCTGGAATAAAGGGACTGGAATTGCTCATGGCGGAGTAGTGTTTGACCTTGGGCTTAGTTCTTGGGGTATTGTTGAATTTTCTTAACTTCTCGCCCTTGTTTGCCACATCAGTTGTGATTCTGAAGACGCTGTTTGCAATGTCGAATACATTATCGTCCTTCTCCCTTGGAATAAGAATGAAAGTCTGCGTAAAGTTATAAGCCTTAGTTCCACTCCAGAACACCTCGCCGGTGAGAGACAAAAGAATACTGGAGCCTTCATTTAGTATTCTCAAGGAGTCGTATGTTTTAATCTTGAGCTCGATGGTGGAGAGCTGTGTGCTCACGCTCTTGAAATACTCCCTGACGTCGGACCGTCCGTGAAGTTTGACAACGGGGTATGTTTCGTGGTCTAGGTTGTTTAGTCTCGTGAGGTCGACAAATACCACCTCGCAATCTTCGGAATAGAGCTCTGAAACATCCTCAACCCGCTTTGCCATGGCCTCGAAGTACATATAGATAAACCCAAGGCCGATAATCTTCAATGGAGCTTTACCCATGGTGTATGTGTGTAAATTTCTTAGTTATCTGGAAAACAGTTCTCAGGAAATAATGTAATGATACACTATTGCTAATATACAGGATATATGTGAGTATTGCACTCTGATAAGCGAACGAATGTGGATGCGAGTGATAGGAATACCGGGGGTCTAAACCAACTATAATCAATGAATGGATATAGAGAAACAATAATAGCAAACCCTCTTATGACTTATTAACAGTTAAGTAACGTTTTATTTGTTATCGCGGTATATATATCAAGACATCCAAGCAGTGCAGACGCACGCGTGATTGTATCTTCCCATTAGGGGTATAGCCATTAATATATACACGCCCAGTCTCCGACCTGCCGTGGCGTTTCGGCTGCCGCCTTTGTTTGCCCGTTTTCTTGGCCTCTCCTCTCGTTTTTCGTCCCTGGGTGTCTCCGTTTCCGGTGCGCGGTGGAGCGTGGCGCGCTTTTCTGAGTGCGGCGGTGGGCGGCGGGCGGCGAGTGTGGCCGGCCGCGGACGGTGGTGGCGGCGTGGTGGGGGTGCCGCAGTGTGTGGTGTGCGGGTGCTGAGCAGCACAATGGATGTGGGTTTCTGCATCAATGTGGGCCTGTGTGTTTACATGTGATGTGTTCTATATGAGTATACATCCTGGTGGGGGTTGTTGTGCATATGTTTAGTGTGTGTGTGGAAAATGCACGCCCCCTCAATCGTCCCGGTTGAGATACTTCTGGTAGAGCTTCCAGCTGGGTCCGTTTTCAGGGTCTTTTACATATATAAAGGTCACGCCGTGCTCTTCCACGTCTTTATTTCTGGATTCATCGTCAAACAGACATATCTTGTGCTTGCGAAGGTCGCTGGATCCGTATATTTTCTTGAGACCGTCCCCTATGTGGCCGATCTTGCTTCTCTCGCCCCACTCCGTGGCGTCGAACAGCTCTCCTAGTGTAACTAGCTCACCAGCGTAGTGCACTTTGAATGTCTTGAGTAAATCCTGCGCAATCTCAGGAGCCCATGTCCTGGAGGCGGAGATGATTTTCGCGCCATGCTCCTTAAGGTCGATGATGATACGGGGAATGTCCTTGTAGAAGGTCAATTCGTACCCCCTAGCATCGACGACGGTACGCACTTCGCCATTGCTGCTCTTCACTGGCTTGAATGGTGGGCACAAGTGTGTGTCGCAGTAGCAAGGCCACACGGTGTAGTCGAGATCAAAGGCGCTGACCTCTGGGTAGGAAGGCATCGTGTAGTAATTATTCTCGGTGCAAGTCTACATAAGAAAACAATGAATTATTCATATTTTAGTGAATGTGCTATGCCATTATTCCAATCATCTCTGCTGGTCTTATTTTACCATTTCAAAGAACCGACAGTAGTTCAGTTGTTACTTTTTTTTGGGATTTGCGGTTCGGGTGGAGTCTCGGACCGAGGTATTGTCCCTTGAGACAGATAAGTCGTGATCCACGGACAGCACAGCAATAGGTATTCCAGCTATCACCAGAGGTATGAGTATTGGAAGCGTGCAACTGACAATTGGAGCAGTTATACTAAAGTCTGAATTTGAACACGAACAACTAATCAGTTCGAATTTATTTAGTGTTTCACAGTGGAAAAGTTATGTCAATTTTATTACGATGCTGACGTCACAACGGAAGTGTCATGTCGTATTCGGTTATGCCCGTTGGTAAGACTAACATTTCCCATCAATCCTTCCCAACTGTTCACATAATTTCAGGAACAGGCTACGTCACTCCTCATACGTTGCGGTCGAATTGGGACCATGTTACAAAATGCCTTATCTGCCCATGGGCGAAACAATCTATAGGCGCGACCAACGAACGACGACGCCTTGGACGTGAATTATCAGATTCAACCACTTTGCAAGGATCATACTGAGAACAAGATCATTGGGTGCACTCAAGTTCTTAAAAAGCCCCTCGCTGAGATAGTCCATCCCTGAGAAAGAAAATCACCCGTGAATTTCAATAGAACCGATGCTCTTGGAATACCAAAACAGCGGAATATTATTCTGTGTTGTCGATATGATTCTGCGAATTTTCAGGGTCTTGCCTTTGTAAAATATTAAATACCGTATCACCGCCCCAAGATTGCGATGTAAAGTAATAATATAATATATGATATTTCGCTTACATTAAACTTAAATGGATTACGATTGTACAGATTTCATTACCGCTTCAGCAAGGGTATCTTCGTATCACTTCCATCCTCAATCTCTTCTTTTACACCTCAAAGATAAGGATATCCAGGATTAACAATAATTCGACTGTTGTTATAATGTTCTTGTGGAAAGGTATTGTCCTTTTCCTGCGAAACGGTATCAGCCATTTTGGTCTGAGATACACGAATCTGTCTTCTTTATCTAGAATATACAACAATCTATGTAACGTAAGTGTACTTCTTTTTCACCTCTAGCTTCTCTTGTAGGCTCCGCCTCGCCTCCTTGTTTTTCCTGTGGGCGTCGTGAGTCGCGACAATCCGCTCTGCGGTTACTGTGCGCTTCTGCCATACAAGTGATAAATGTGCTTTACACGGTAATAGTGCCATTTGGTTCACTATTTCCAGCAGTTCATTCCCAAAACATTCAATTAATGAATATCCACACCGACCACCAATTCTGCATCACATATATTAGTCTCTTATCATGTCCGTTTGTTATAAAGTACAGTCTTTATGTAATTAAAATCAATAAGTATTTTGGGAACGTTTTCTATTGCCCACTAATTTTCCAAAACGTGTCACTTTTGTAACAGTGGAGCTCGTCTGAGGGGTAACTATCGGATGAGTGTGATATTTATTAGAAAGATATAAATCCTGATACTTGATTGTTGTCCTCTCAGACGAGAACTGAAAACTAAAACTATATAATTAGCTATTGACCGGAGCGGGACGATTTCCGGTAAAAGGTGTCCCTATTTATATGTGTTGTTCTCGATGGGTTAAGCGGCCGTCGCCGGTTTTACTTTTTCGAGAAGGTTGTGGTTTCGCCTGGTGGCGCTTTCCACTGAGGGACAACGTTTCTTTTTCACGGACTTTCCTCAATGTGCATCCCGCGCAGATCCTTGTACGGTCTGTTGTAGGGGCATCGCCCGAAGGCTGCTTCCATTGGTAGAAGTGTATCTTTTCTTATTACGGTTCTTATCCCAATGTGCATCCCTCACGGATCCTCCTAGGGACCAATATAGGGGCATCCCGCACGGTTCCTCGTAGGAGCCGATGTAGGGTCATCCCGCACGGTTCCTCGTAGGAGCCGATGTAAGGACATCGCCCGAAGGCTGCTTCCATTGGCAGAATCGTATCGTTTCTTATTCCGGTTCTTATTCCAATGTGCATCCCTCAAGGATCCTCGTAGGGATCTATGTAGGGGCATCCCGCACGGATCCTCGTAGGGACCGATGTAAGGGCATCGCCTCTTGGCGGCATTCATTGGGAGTGTCATGTCGTCTCTTTCCATGATACTTCTCCCAACGCGCATCCCTCACAGACCCTTACAGGATCTGTTGTCGGGGCAGCACCCTGAGGTGGATATTCATACTCGCTTCCGAGTTTCGGTTGATATTACCATAGTAATCACGTGACATTGGCTGGGACCCTGGCCCAACTATGTTACAACTTTTTTTATCAAATACAAGGGCGTGTGGTCTAGTGGTATGATTCCCGCTTTGGGCTTAACCAAATATGCGGGAGGCCCTGGGTTCAATTCCCAGTATGCCCCTTTCTTTTTTTGGAATTTTAGAGAGTCACATGACCGCATATTGTGTAGTTGAAGGCATAATGTCATGTTACTTGTTGTCTAATTGTTTTGTTTTCTCCCTATTTGTTACTGAGAACGGTTTACGCTGCTCCATTATTATTTAAATTTATTTTTACTTCATGTAGTGTTGAAGAGGTCATCTCAGGTTCGTGGAAAAATATTAGTTTCCTAAAAGTAATAAACATAATATCGTATTTATACAGACGCTACTGATACCTATTTTTAATAAGGTCATCTGATATACAAGGCATTACATTTGCCATCTTGGTTGCTTTGAGGACTAAAATTTTAGATATATAATAGGTCGGCGTTAGAAATTGTTTGCCGTTCCGCTTTTTTTCAGGGCCGCCCCGTTGCTCCCTCGCCCACATTGTAACAGTGGGCGTTGCGAGGAGGAGACGACAACCCAGCCATTCGATGGCAAGACCAAACGACAACTTGCACCCTTAAGACAGGTTACTTTTTATGAATTATCAGAATCACATAATAAACATTCAGCGACAGATTCATATCATTTATCACAGTGTCATTTTTCTTTTCACTCGTTAATCCCTTATTTCTGGAAGTTACTCGAAAGAGATCATTCGTCACAATTCACATATATATTCCGAATAAACAGACCGCATATTAGATTAGGAACACTAGACTTTACGATATTCCTTTCACGTTATTGTGTATCGTATCTCATCTGACCATATCATTCTGCAATCACCCTGTAAATACATGCAGCGATTTATCATTGCACCTTCCCTGAGACGTAGTCTTCGACCTCGTAACATTAAACTGCATTCCCTTGGAATACGACGTTGGGATCACATCAGCACATATAGCATATCACAGAAATTTCCACAGACCTGTGCCGATCGAAGTATACGACGTTTCAGTGTCTCTCGATATTACAATCAAAAGCCAAACTCTCCAGGAACGAAATCTTCTCTTGCGACTGAAGATAATGCCCTTCCCACATCTCACAAGAAAACGTTAAGACTGTCAGAGCAAAATTCAGGACCTCGTAACAAATCAGAATCGCCAGGTGTTGCATTATCGTTAGGTCAAAGAATACGTGGAAACATCAAATGGTTCTTGATAAGAAATAAAAAGAGACCTTTTTCAAAAGATGAAATCGGAACTTTATTTTCATGGTTATTAATAACCCAAATTGTATGGCTTATTCTAAAGACTACAACCGTACTCTCCTTATTGTTGCTGACCTTCAATACCGTATTTGCAAAAGAGATGGTGGCCCAAACTATAGGAAAGCTCATCAATTACTTTAGTGGCGATATTGCCATAAATTTCCAAGATGCCCTGATACCAGAATGGAAGAGTGGTTTTATCAAATTTAAAAACGTTCAGTTGGATACCAGTGACAATCAAGAAAATAATATACTGGAGTTCCATCTAGCGTTTCATGAAATCGAAATTAATCTTTCACTGAAAAAATGGCTGCAAGGTCACGGTTTAATACACGATGTAAAGGTATTTGGTATAAGAGGAAATACTATTATAAATTATAAGGAGGTTGGTGATGATATAAAGAAACAACAGCTTTTGCTCAACTGGTTCAAAAATCCAAATTATACATTAATGAATGTAAATATTACCGATTCCAAGTTTAATGTGATTGAAAAATTTGATAACGGTGCAGAGTCTACAAATTACAAAATCAGAATATTCAACCTAGATATAAGTGGATTGCGGTTTAATCAACTATTGACAGATTTCCTCAAGGCAAATGTAATAACAGGCTCGATTAATAACTCCTTATTCACTTTCCATAAACGACAACATAAATTGTCATACATGGAGGACTTGAAGGAGGATCTCTCCTCGTGGGACAGAATTACTAGGTTAAGATTAAACACTATTAATGTCAATGACCTTGGTCTCAATAAAACAAAGGCATTCAATTGGATTGAGGATGGAGATGTTGACCTAATAGCAGACATTATGATTCCTCGAGAAATTGAGAATCCAGAAAGTCAAGAAAGTGAAAAATATATCATGCTTGATCTGAAGTTTAAATTCAAGGATCTTAAAGGTTCCTTGCCGAAGGAAGCACCATCATTATCGAACGGGGATCAGATAATATCACTAGAAGAATTGAAACCTGTTATCTCATTTGTGAACCTCCAAAGAATATTATATCGGACCAATGACTATGCTGCAAACGATATTGAAAATATTGTCAATGACGAAAATGATGAACATCCATTTAATAAGTCTGTGCCAAATGTCTCCATTAAAAGGAAGAAATCATATCCGAACATCACGGTCCTTCAATCCAATGCTTCAAAAACGCCTGATAGTGAGACAGTTGATAGTGATATGACTGCGCAACCACATGAGTCGCAAATCCAGACAGATAGCGTCCAGCAAAATGTCTCATATTCATATGACTCATCTTCAGCTTCTACAGACGACAAAAATGAATTGGTGTTACATTGCAGGTTGGTTAAGAACGTCAAAGATCTCGAAAATATGATTCTATTTCAAGAGACCGGTATCTATGATCAGGTCAGTATGGAACTGTATGTTGACCTGATAAAGACCGTAGAGGAATGGGAGTATAAGAACAAAGACGAATGGATGAAAGAGTGGGGTACAACATTCGCCTCACAGCTACTGCTCTTTGGATTTACGAATGTTCTGTGATGAGCAGGCTTAAATAATGTTTACATCACTTCCCTGATGCGAACAATCATGTATTTATATATATGCACTCTAGTATATGTACAATGACTTAAATTAATGACCAACTGATAGAGGTGGTGAAGGACGATGGTTCAGCTCTCATCTGATTTTGGAGCTTTAACAACGGGCATGAAGTCTTTTGTCTCGGTTCGGATATTGGTGCCTTTTGCCCCAATTCCTAAGCCTTCTGCGTGTGCATCTTTCAATACATTCTCATCCTTAGCATTGTCAGTGTCATCTGTCTCACCATCCCACCCCATACCTCGAAGGATAGCACAACCAAAATCTTCTACCGGGACACTATTATAATCTTCTGCAGTTGCCATTTCTTGGGTAGCTGTGATTGTATCGTTCTTCTCTAAAGATATGACATGTGTAGCTGTTGGTTCTTCGACCTTCAAAAAGTCATTTTGACTGAATTCGGTAAGTTTGATCTTTTTACCCGAATGTTTGCCATCTAATATTTTCTTTGGCTTCTTTAAACTACCATCAACTTGATTGTTCACTACCTCACCGAAAACATTTCCTCCACTCCTCTTCTTTTTATTTTTGGTTTTGTTCTTTTTGACTTTCGGTTGAAGACTAATTGTAAATGGTTGCATTGTTTTCGAAATAACAGATTATTACCAAGGATTCGAGCCTGAGTTGATAATTATACTACTTTGGGGAGATTTATCACGTTGGCATGAACAAATATATGCTAGTATATCGGCAACAATCACCAGCTCTTCATCGTTTTTGATCCTTCTCTGAAAACAGATAAAAGAATTTCTAAATGAGCAGGATGATATACTATTGAATATATCGGATTATATTATTACTGATATGATTGAAAGGTGTTGAATAAGACCTTTGCGCCATTCGAGACAAGTACTGTGCTAATCTCCCCCCAAACGGTCATATAGTTGGTTCGCTCACAGATTTGATGGTCTCTTTTTTTTGCTCGCTCCTTACGACGCCCGAGAAAAATTTTCGTAATAATCCGCTAGAAGCTCCAGCTGATGCGATGAGCTTCAGATGTAATTAGACACTGTACAACATTCGATATATAGCTAGTGACCATAGAGCAGTCTGGTTTAACTTTTATAACCAAAGTTACGTTCATCAAGAAAGCATATCATAAGTGAACTATGGCGACAGTACAATCATCCGGTCCTCTAGTTCTTTCGAGCTACGATCCAAGTGGGCAATACCTCTGTTATGTAACCACTGCTTTGGACAAACAGCGGGTTTCTGTCGAGCCAACCCAAAAGGGTCAAAATGATTCTACACTAAATGAGAAGTTTCTATACCTTGAGTCGTCAGATTTGAGAGTTACTTCCTTGAAGTGGGCTTTCCTAAACTCTAATGAAACGCTATGTGTTTTCATTGGTTTGAACAACGGTGAAATATGGCTCTACTCTCCTCTAGGTAACGAGATCATCATCAAACTTTCCACTGAAAATGGTTATGACATTAGTGATTTTGTCATTGCTGCGGATTCTCTTTTCTGCATTGACTCCAATGATGTCATATTTGAGTTTGACCTAGTCAGTTTCTCACTGAGACATCACTATAAAATTGAGGAATGCTCGAACCTAAAGAGAATTGAATATATCTCCGAAAATAAAATAATGGTGGCATCCCATCAGCTATTCCTAATCAATAATGCAAAGAGAGAGGTTGAGATGACTCTACCTGGTCATATCTCACCTGTTTGTACTCTAAAGAAGCTAAGTGATGACTACATTCTTTCTGGTGCTGAGAACGATAGATTTCTTAACATTTACAATCTTCTGGATGGTACAATTAAAAGTGTCCTGGTTGCAAAGTCTAATGTTAACAATGTGTCTACATTTGGAACCTCAAAGATCTCTATTACTACAGAGAGCGGTAATGTGGAAGTATTCGTTGATCCATTAATTCAGAATAAAAACAAGAGGAGAAACATGAAGTCAAGACAGAGCACTAGCAGCATAAATATCACCACCAACGACGGTAAGCTTATTCCATGTGCTGACGTATTTTCTGGTAAGGACACTATTGATTTGACTTATTTGACAAATGCCACCATGTGTAATTTTGTTCGGATTCGTTGGGATAGTCTTGAGCTACAGCACACGATCACAGTGAACGTCGCTGAAAAGGTAAGAAATCAATCTAAGGATCGTTCCCTGTTAGGAAAGGATCTCGCTGCCGCAACTACATACCAGGAAGGAAACTTAAGGGTGACTTCTGGTGATAACTTTAAGCACCTTGAGGATGTCATTAGAGAGCTCGAACTTCAGACAAGTGACGACAGAGCTGATGCGGATGAAAAGAGTACCGAGGTTGAGTCTCTAGCTGATAAGTTACCCATGGTTCAAGCAACTAAGAGGAAGAACCCAATGGCTGGTACAGTTGGTGTCATACTAGCACAAGCACTGCAGTCAAATGACCACTCTTTGTTGGAGACAGTATTGAACAATAGTGATGAAAGGGTCATAAGAGATACTATCATTAGGTTACAGCCAACACTTTCTGTAATCCTGTTAGAAAGATTGGCCGAGAGAATAGCTAGACAGAGTCATAGACAAGGACAGCTAAACGTCTGGGTGAAGTGGTGCATTATCATTCATGGTGGATATCTCATTACTGTTCCAAATCTGATCAAAACCTTGGCTTCCCTGCATTCTACATTAAAGAACAGAGCCGGCTTGCTGGAGAGACTACTTGAGCTTGAAACTAGACTAGATTGCGCGCTTAACAGATTTGAAGATCCAGTGGTTGACGCATTCGTCAACCAGTACGATGATGAGGAATATACTGATTATGAAGATGAGAGTGTTGTGACATACGTGGAAGAGCTTGATGATGCCAATCTCATGGAATCTGGTGAGGAAGGTGAATCCTCTGAGGAGGAGGAAGACTTTTCCGAAACCGAAATCAATGAAAGTCAGGTCAGTAAAAACTCGGATTCGAAAGTGAAATCTAGAGCCATCGATGATGTTTCTGCTGATGAAGAAGAAGGCTACAGTGACGTCGAGATGGCTTAGGCATATGCATGTTCTCTGTATCAAACCCTGTATTATATAGAACAATTAAATACACCAAACTTGCGAAAATAATGGAAAAGAGAGGAGGTAATCGACATCAGAGAAGTGTTCGGGTGTACCATACAAATACTACTCGTCTGTTAATATGACAGTCCTTGTACATTAGTCGTCCAGGCGCAATCACTTGTGTGCTCTTCACTATTACCCAGAATTTCCCTAGGTCATTTGCCATGCCGGAGAAAAAAATGCGAGACTTACCCGACCTTAAAATATGTAAAAATCGCAATCCGCGTTGTGCTTTGTACTCCAGACGGAAGGCGGATTAAGGTTACCGTATGGAAGCTAGAATCACTTACCACAGGTACACTTCATCAAAAGAAAGTATAAGAGTAACGGATAAAGTCATATTTCTCTATCGCATACAGTTGGAGATCGCGATTAAGTTTCATAGTTGGTGTAGGCTTCATTTCTCATAAGGCTAATAACAACGAGGTAACATATACCAAGTCACCTCTCTCCCAAAGCAAGACAGATTTCAACACTCCATTATGTCTCAGAAGATCGGACATTCCGGCCTAGCTTTTGCTCGGTTGTGGCACCATGTCGATTTAGCGCATGAATCCAGAACTATGGGTAGACTTGCGACCTCTATCGCTAATACGCTAATGGGTAAGCATAAGCCTGTTTATCACCCCTCACAGGACATTGGAGACTACGTTGTCGTTACAAACTGTCAGCTATTGAAAACTACTGGTAATAAGATGACACAGCGGGAGTATTGGTCTCATACTACGAGACCAGGTAGCTTGAAGCTAGTTACAATGGAGAGAACTGCAGCTGACAAGGGATACGGTGAATTACTGAAGAAGGCTGTTAGTGGTATGCTCCCAAAAAATAGACTAAGGAAGGTTAGACTAGACAGACTGAAGGTTTTTGACGGCAGCTCTCATCCTTACGAGCAAAACATAACTGCATTCGCTGTTGAGCAACCAAAGATCCTTGACCTGATTCAGGAAAAGAAACAAAAATAATAGGATCGTGAAATATACCAGCTGAAACGTTGGATATCATTATTAAGTATTCATATCTGTAAATCTCGTAACGTCCATGTATATATGCACATATCTAACTGAAATCATATGTGAAAAGAATAACGCTTTGAGTGTGTCTCTAAATTCTATAACACTAATTGAATAGTCAGCGCAAGAAATATTCCTTATTTCTGTCAGCTATTTAGAGTCTACATTGAAAATGATATTTTTACATTATTTATTGATTTATTTAGATTTGAATTATTTTATTTGTTTGTTTGTTTTCATTACGTGGAATTCGTAATTACCTATATACCTGATATGATGCATCACGTTGAATGAACCCATATAATAGTTCCAGATAATATCTGATACTCACCGACACCTGTGGATATATGCTAAGTCAAGAGTATCCGGGCCTAGAAGTCTCTTGAACGGTCAGTGTACAGACGAGGTGTGATATTCATTGCCATAAGCTCCTGGAATAGCAGCTTAGCGGCATATGGAATCTGGATCTGATAAATGTCAATCTTATTCTCGCAACCCTTACATTCAAACTGGTTGTGACTTAGTTTTGCGATAACAGTCATTAGACCACAGTTACCACAAATGTGAACTCTGAAAGCATCAGATGCTTCCATTAGTCTCTCCTTTAGGAAAGCAGCGGCACCATGGGCGATCATACAATCACGTTCCATCTCACCGAATCTCAAACCACCATCTCTGGATCTACCTTCCACAGGTTGTCTGGTTAGAACCTGCATTGGACCACGAGCTCTAGCATGGATCTTATCATCGACCATATGTCTCAGACGCTGATAGTAAGTAGGACCGAAGAAGATTTGAGCCATTAGTTTCTTACCAGTGTGTCCGTTGTACATTACTTCAAAACCACGCGACTGGTAACCATGCTCACGCAATAAGGTGGAAATACCTTCGACGGTAATGTCCGTGAAGGGTGAAGCATCACCTTCGTTACCAGATAGGGCAGCCACTTTACTCAAGAGACACTCGATTAAATGAGCGACTGTCATACGGGATGGAATTGCATGAGGATTGATAATAAGATCTGGCACAATACCCTCGGCAGTAAATGGCATATCTTCTCTGCGATAAGTGATACCAATAGTACCCTTCTGACCGTGACGGGAGGCAAATTTATCACCAATCTGAGGAATCTTTGTCGTTCTGACACGAACCTTGACGAACTTCAAACCATCCTGGTTTGTTGTGACAAGAACCTGGTCAATAATACCACTTTCTGTACTTCTGAGAGGTGTCGAAGCATCGCGCTTGGAATGGTATGCAGTTCTCTGGCCCAGCTCTTCCTCATCTGGGGAAATAGGGGTCGTCTTACCGATGATAACGTCCTCACCAGATACTCTGACACCTGGAGCAATAAGACCATCATCATCCAGCTTATCATATGTGCCATGTTTCATTCTCAGTGTATTGGTCCGCTGAGGCTTTTCAAATGTTTCAGTAATAGACATACCATATTTCTTCTCCTGATCCATGTATGATCTGAAAAATAGAGATCTAAATAAACCTCTGTCAATAGAAGATTGGTTCATAATCATAGAATCTTCTTGGTTGTAACCGGAATAACAAGCAATAGCGACAATAGCATTCTGTCCTGCAGGAAGTTCTCTGAACTTCAGATATTCCATGGAACGCGTTGTACCTAATGGTTTTTGTGGGTAATACAAGATGTTTGCCATGGTATCCATACGGACATTGTAGTTGGTTAGGAATACACCCATAGCTTGCTTACCCATAGCGGATTGATATGTGTTACGAGGCGACTGGTTGTGGTCTGGGAAAGGAATAATAGAGGCGGCGACACCTAGAATCATCGAGGGATGAATCTCACAATGCGTGAAAGTGGTGGCGTGTTGAACAGCTCTAATACGTCTAGCCGGATCCATCTCATCGATGGCAGCAGCAGCTTCCTCGGTAACTGGCTCAAGATCCTCCGGTTGCATAGCGATTAAGATAGTTTCTTCTTCCTCTGCATCAATGTATTCCACCAGACCCTCGCTCAATAGCGACGACCAAGTGTATTCGTCAGATTCATCAAGACCACCCTCAATATCCTGATACTCAGTAGCCATGAGCTTATTGATTTGACCCTTTCTTACCTTGAGCTCCTTGTGACCTAGTTGTTCGTCGTCCTCTACAATAAATAGTGGTCTGTAAACTCTACCAGCGTCAGTGAAGATCTTCAGTTCTTTCTCACGGATATCTCTAACCATTGAAACCTCTGGGTTGATATCACCCTTTCTTCTTAGAGTGCGAAGGGTTTCCATTAATCTTGCTGGGTTTCTGTGGACACCGTGCCAAACACCGTTCACGAATACTCTGGTTGCGTCTGGAGATTGGTGAGGAACATAGTCCTCTAGAGGCTCCATACCCCACTCACTGAGGAAAGTGATAATGGGCATTGGGTCAGTACCAACAGAAATGCTGGACATAAGAGACAGGTTCTTAACAAGACCACATGCTTGACCTTCTGGAGTCTCGGCAGGACACACCAGACCCCAATGGGTGTTATGCAATTGACGTGGCTTCGCCAGCTTACCATCACGACCAATAGGAGTGTTCGTTCTTCTCAAATGAGAAAGTGTAGATGAGTAAGTGTAACGGTTCAATACTTGGGAAACACCGGCCCTAGATGACATAGCCTTCTTTTGTTCACCCCAGTTACCAGTAGCCAGTGCATATTTCAAACCAGAGGTAATGGTTTTGGCGTTAATGGCAAGTTTCATGTTGAAATCATTGGCTTCCTCGACAGTTCTCTGCATGTACCGGAAAATATCCTTGGTCAATTTTCTGAACAGAGTCTTGAACAGTTGGCCTAGTAGGGGACCAGCAAGGTCAAGTCTCTTCTTACCAAAATGATCACGATCATCCTGGTCTCTACGATCTAGTGCACAAAGCAACAATCTGTTGATCATATAACCCAGGTAGAAGGCCTTTCTGCTCTCGAAACCCTCTAGTTGAGTAATGTGAGGTAGGAACTCCTTCTGCAGGATATCCTTAGCATACTGAATTCTCTTCTCCTTCTTAATACCCAGGGCAGTACCACGACGACCAATGAAATCGAGTGCAGTCTCGCGATCTTGGATAACAAAACCATCCTCTACACAGGGCTTCAGCATCTCAAGCATCTGCCAATCATTGACATCGTAACAAATATGCTCCAGGATTTCACCATCTGGAATGATACCCAGGGCACGGAAAATAATAACAATTGGAATATCCTGCTTAATATAAGGTAGAGTAGCCTTGATGGTACGAGAAGTACTACCCTCACGACCGTATAGTTTCACTTGCAACTGACTGATGAATCTGGAACCCTTCTCAAGAGCAGACCTGATCTCGGCAACATGTGAAATTGGGGATGGGGCAGCCTTCTTGAAAACCTGAACAATATTACCAGCAGAACGCTCCTGGGCGATCAAAACCTTCTCGGAACCGTTGATAATGAAGTAACCACCCATATCAAAAGGACACTCCTTTAGCTTATATAGATCAGATTCAGTGGCATCACTCAGGTAACAGTTCTTGGATCTTAGCATGATAGGCAAACGACCGATGAATACCTTGCCACTCTCGCTGTCATCTTCAGATTCCTCGGCAATTAACTCATACTTCAACTCTCTACCTGGAACATCCATGGCCTCGTAGGTTCTCTTCTTAACATCCACAAATAGACCAGATGAATAAGTCAGGTTACGAAGACGGGCCTCCTGGGGGTATAGAGCGTGTGTAACACCATCGGACTCGTTGACCATAGGTTTGGTAACATAGATTTTACCAAAACTAATCTCATATTTTCTACTGATGTTGTCCTGCTCAGTAGTGTGCTGCGCGATTTGCTCTAGAATCAAAGTAGAATCCTCAGAGATAATATCTTGCAGGGTGTAATCGACAAATTGATTGAAGGAGTCAAGTTGTTGAGAGACCAAACCCTTCTCACGGAAGAAGGAAGAAATAACAGCCCACGAATCTTCGGCGGTGATAGGTGCGGTGGCATCCTCAAATCCATATGGATCATCCTCATAGTATTCCTCGTTTGACATGGTTGTGTTGGTAATTCGGTGTCCAAAAGATAAGTATATCTAGAAAGAGACTTGCACTAGGGTAGCAATAGGTAACTTAATCTTAGAATCCTATAATAGAACTTGTATCAAAAGATAAACACTGTGGATAGAAAGTGTACTGTGCTTAGTAATGATATTCTAGTTGATTAAAGTAGTCGATACCAGTAGTGTTAGAAGTGAAGCGTTAGTCTTTATATGTATCCACGACGAAGAAAAGGCTCGTATCTTCGTAGATTAAAAGAGGGGTTAGACAAACGACAGTCTTTCACGGAATGAACCAAATTAGTATGAAACACAAAGCACCAATGCAATGGATTAGGGATTCGGTAGCAATGCTTACTTCACTTGCTCAGTTGCATTGAAATGATGTCTCCTTCCTAATACCTTACCACTTGTTGATTATTTCATTTTCATCCGTTCCATGGTCATTTTTTTCAATTTGCCACCACAATCTTTTCGACGAAAAAAAAAATAATGAAATCATGTTGTACGATTATGGCTGTCCTGGAATATATTACAATCTATGAGCGTGATCTCATATTTTATAAGTCTGTTTGTCGCATAATACAAGTCCCATCTAGGGAATAAGTCTTAAAATGTTATTAATACATAAGCATAAATATATTTAACCGGTATAATCAGTTTTGTATCCTAGAGTGCACTAATCAGCAAGTGCAGAATAAATGGTTAATCAAGATCTGGTTCTGATGGCTCAGTAGGTTCATCGGGTTTTGAAACGCTGGGAGGATGACGAAATAGATTCTTCACCTCATTCACAATGTTGTTTATCAGATTTAGCTCGTTATAGTATGGTTCGGTACCACGGTTAGTAGTACTTTCAAATGAACCAGGTTGGAATCCGGTTCCAGAAGCGGTTGATTGATCATGGTTGTCGGTATATGAGGATTGACCCGATCCATTTGAAGCATCAGATGGTATGTTTGCGTGCTCATCGGCAAAATTATAGTACGACGATATGGTAATCTTCATATTTATGATATTGAGGACAATGAAGTCAAAGCACGTTTGAATTATGTTAGTTGATGGGATCATACCAGCATATCTCTTCGTCAATGCAACAACAGAATCAGTATATGCACCAAATAGATAACTCTCGACGACATTCTTGTCTCTTATATCAGTGTGATACTTCTCGTTGTAATAATTAGTGAAACTACTTTGGTATAGTTTTGTGAATTCTTCTAGTTTTGATTTGTTTGGATCATTCATGTTGTTCAGGAATTTTAGAAACCCAGACAAAAATTGCTTCTGTTCCTCGATGAACTTAGCAAATTTAATTAAGAGCTCCGTTGTAGAAAGCAAGTTAAATGCAGTGAGGAGGAAATCCTTGAGGGGTATTATGTTTAACAATATGTTCAAAGGAGTTTGTGGAATGATGATGTAAATCAAAGCAAAAAGAGACCAGTACTTCAATAATAAACTCGTCAGTTCACCTTGTTGAGTTTGTTGTTGTAACATACTTGAAGATTGAACAAACGAGGAAACTGCATTTGCATCCTTAGATAGATATGTTGTCTCCAATGTTATATGGAGTGGGATAAATACGGTTAGTATTAGGGTTACCATATTGGATAGGGCATCGGCCATAGCTACTTTTTTGTCAGTTTAATTTGAGTGTTTTCTGTAAGGATGGAATAGAATTGGGTGATCTTGTGAAGAACGTGGAAAGCTTGGTTTTCCTAAACGCTTTTGATTGTTCTCAAATGTTCATATTTGTAATCTTTTGAGAAGAAATATTGATAGGGGCGGAGTTAACGTCTATTTTAAATTTTGGGTGTTATTTTTTTCACTCCTGGAAACGTTATTTTTGTAGAATCGTTTAAAAAGATACGATTATTTCTTTACCAAAACATTAAAAAAGTAAAATATTAAAAGTCATGTAAACAAATGTCAAACCATAAATAAAATTCAGTTTGTATATAATACACTTACACTAATCAAGACAATTTGGATAGACTTCTAACATGAAAATTGAGATCCGGTTTATGGGAATCACCAGCGTATATAGGAGAAGTTAAACAAAATAAACAAGAAATATTTCATGTACAACATCTCCGAACTTCTCTTGTCGTTTCTCATCATCCTAAGGGCGAACATAAATAAGATCAATAAAGTTAAATACTTTAAATACAGAAGCATATACTCAATCATCACTCAGTAAACGACGTAGCACGTCAACTGTTTCTGAAGGGGATGCAATCCATAAGGTTGATCCAGCTAATCTGGCTTTAAAATCATTGGCCGATCCCATTGGAGCAAACTGGTCACCAACATGCAATGTTTCATAAGGTTTAATAGGGTTTTCAGGGTCAAAAAAGTGCTGAAGACATTGAATTCCGAGATTCTTATCTCCTATATCACACCAAACATCACTACCACCATCAAAACAACTGAACTTCACATTTCTACTGGTGGGTGAATTAGCAATTGTGTTTTGCAGAGTCAATACAATTTCCTCCAACTGTTCCCTCGAGAGTTTAACAGGAACGTGCTTTTCTAAATTTGGATCATAAACAACGCCTGGGACAATACCAACTGCCCTTTTCTTACGGATAATTGGTATTTCAGATGGGAGACTTAATCTTGATTTCAATGTGTTTAAGGTCTTTTCAGCAAAATCCAAAAGTTTATCCATTTCTGGCTTAGTCCAGTTCTTGATCTCTTCAAGAGCCCATGTCTCTCTATGGAAATACACCAGACCATAGGGCTTAGATTCCTCTTCTGATAAGCAGTTGTCACAGTAACGGAATAGGTAATTGCATTCACCGCCCATAACGCTCAAATGACTCTTTTGCTCTGGTGTTAAAACCGTCGACTCATGAAGCTTGTTCATAAGTCCCTCTAGCCTCTCTTCATAAGATTTAGCTTCGTCGTAACCAGCAGCAGTAACAATGCCAACATAAATATCACTTCTTAGCAGCTCTAATATTAGAGGGATAACGGGGTTGGTATCGTTTAGCGATCCGCCGTCCTCGTATAATGTAACATCTCCATCGAATGTCACCATACGCAACGGTTTACCAATCCTTGGTCCAAGTTTCTTTTGCTTAACAAAGTGGAGAACCTGGGCTGTGTTTAGTATATGTCTTACGTCATTGAAACTAGGGGCGATCATTCTTCTGGACGAAATTGCTCTTTGCGAGTCTTCCCATAGGAAAGCCCTTTCCAGAGGAAGAGGCGTAAAAAAGGGACCGATGGACGGAACTAGCATATTAAGCCTGGATTTAGGTGTCATCGCATTCTCCATAGGCAGTGATCCAATGAGCTCCTCGTGGTTAAGATCGAATTCTATTTTGTTGAGGATTAACAATTCGATATCCTTTAGAATATCAGCGTACTTAGACTTCACTCTCTGCGTTGTTGTGAGGTCATCATCCTCTGCACCTGGAGAAACGGCATGTAATACAAAAGGTGTCGCTAATAAACCTTTAATCCACTCGATGAACTCGTCTTTCCGATGACTTTTGAGGTGGTACTCCACTCTATATCTGGATGACATTACGAGTTAAAACAATCAACTATACTACGGTCTATTCAACAGTTTATGAGTCTGCTATTTCTTACTTCGAGAAATATGTACTGACAATATTCCGAATACCGGCAAATAATCCTTTACCAGCAGGTGTGTCTCACTTAAACTGTTGCCACAAATATACTCTGTTGACTGCTCCACCCCACCCCTTTCCGTTATCTGCCAATCCCCCACGTGAATCGCGAAACCCTAGTAACAGAAAATTAGGGCCGCGAACTGTAGTGCAGCTCTCGGCAACGAGACCGCACCCTCGCCGCGCACGCCGAATTCGCACAGAGATGACCGCATTTGCATTCCCCGCACCGATGTCTGTAACAATGACGCAGGCGCGACGTTGCTCCCCTAAATAATAGGCAAGAACGTCACAGTCAGTGCGCAGACAAGGCAGTAAAAGTATGTCCGAAAAGGAAGAAAACCTGTTTCAAAGAGTAAGGCATTTCCTAAGGTATGAGACAGATGATGGGAGGAAACAAGGGATTTTCTCCTCACAAGAGAAAGGATCGTATGGCATGTATATAAACGTGAAAAGACACATGGTTCAATTTTTTTTTCAATTTTTATCATAGCAACGTACTAAAAGTCCTTTAAAATTTCTCTTTGAAAGCTAGCTTTTTAGATAATAAAACCACTTTGTCTTCTTTATTAGATAAACAAAGTTAGAACAAAACACAAGAATAACAAAGAAAAACTCATATAAATTGGAATGGAAGACTCTGACGAAAGGACAAAGGCCTCTAGCGTGCAAGACATTCACCGTCCTGCAATGCCACCACCTGCCTATGTACTACCACCACAAAAAATGGAAAATGTAACTGGTGTCGATTCCACGAACAATAACGAATTAGAAGATATCACACTCAACCAAAGTTATCAGCAAGCCCACTACGGATACTACTCCGGTAAACCAGAAGTTCAGCAACAAATAAATGAGAAGGATGAAAACGATTCAAACTTTGAGGCTGCTTTTCCTATTGTTAAACAACATAGTGTGCTAAACGACTGGCCCTTCATTATTATTTTTTTGGCCACATGTGGTGGTTTCATCGTGATCGCATCGTTGACTCTGCGTGGGTGGTCACACACATATTCTCAAAATGGATCTGGAATTTATACATCCAATCAAACTGGTTCACCTAATACGAATGCAGTCATTATGTTAGTTTTCTCCTGTGTTATCGCTTTTTCTTTTGCCCTGCTTGGGCTGGTGCTGTGTCGTTTCTTTCCGAAAATGTTTATCATCACGGGTATGGTAGTCAACATAATAGCATGTTTGGGAACGGCTATTATGTATATGTCATTGCGTTATTGGTCAGCCGGAATCGTTTTCCTAATATTTACAGGGTTTACTGCTTTCTGTTACTGGGGAATGAGAAAGAGAATTCCGCTCAGTGTCGCGATAATCAAGATTATCATAAATGCCATGAAAGTTTGTCCTCAAACATTATTCATTGGATTTGGTGGGTCTATCGTTGCTAGTGGATTTGGGTTTTTATTCTCTACAATAGTAGTGGCAACATACATGAAATACAACCCAACAATTGAAAATGAAGGTTGTGATGTTTCTGGAGGAAATTGTTCACATGCCAAAGTTATTGGCATCTTAGTAGCTCTATTCTTTTGTGGTTACTACATCACCGAAGTTATTAGAAACGTAATTCATGTTTCTGTGAGCGGGGTATTTGGTTCATGGTATTACCGTTACAAATCAGACCAAGGAATGCCCAAGTGGCCTGCTTTTGGTGCTTTAAAGAGAGCACTATCTGTATCTTTTGGTTCAATCTGTTTCGGATCTTTAATTGTCGCCTTGATAGACACTTTACGTCAATTCCTAAACCTTATTAGACAAAGTATCAGCCAAAATGGACAATATGGGCAGTGGGCCAGTATCATCCTTCTACTTTTAAAATGGGTAATGGTATTCCTTAAATGGTTAGCCCAATACTTCAATCATTATGCATATTCCTTCATTGCTCTATATGGTAAGCCATACCTAGAAGCAGCAAGGGATACATGGAGCATGATGAAGCAGAAGGGAATTGATGCTTTGATCAACGATAGTCTAATTAATACTGCACTTGGATTTTATGCCTTATTTGTCAGTTATATTTCAACACTATTCGCCTTCCTTTATCTTCGTTTTACGTCTCCCGGGTACAATGCAACTGGTGCATTCAATGCCTCTCTAATGGCGTTCGCGTTTGTCATATCATTGCAAATCTGCAACATCACAAGTGAAGTAATAAAGAGTGGAGTCGCAACTTTCTTCATCGCCTTGGGAAATGACCCTGAGGTCTTCCAAGCATGCTATCCAAATGAATTTGACGAGATATTCAGGGCATACCCAGAAGTTTTACAAAAACTAACACAAAACCCTCACGTTCCAGGAGGATAATTACTCGATTAACATTATACGTATATCTACATATGACATAAATACACATCAGCTACAGCTTAAGGAGAAGGTGACATCAGTATCATTCAGATTAATGTCTTTAGTTTATTCTAGAAGAAATATTCTTCTTGACATACCACTCAACGAATGTTCTGATACCTTCACTTACCCTTCTATAATCTTGTTTGTTCAAACCCGACGTAACAGAGCTGATCAAATTTTCTTTCTCTTTGACACTGACACCCGGAATTTCTGCAGTGACTTCGATCAACCATTGTGCACATATCGTGGAGTCGTTATTATTAGACTCAGTGGCTAATCTGAAACACTTTACTATGCAACTAATAGCATCGGAATGAGAGTCAGCGTCAAAATTGCCAACCAAACCACTCAGAAGACCAAGAATAATGGCTGGTCCCTTTTTAAATATGACTTCAGTAAGGATCTGATTTCTCCATTCCTGTGGGACATAGTCAAGGGTCACGATTGAAATTGGGGGAGAGGCAAATCCCCACGACACAATGTCGTCCAGACAACGAATAATATAGAGATATGCATCGAAGTTCTCAAGCTTATTCACACATACCAATGCGACATCAACAATATTGGTAAGAAGGTCAGTCGTGAGAATGAAATCCTTTGGATAAAACATTACCAAATCCGAAACCATAGAAAAAAAGTCCATCACAATATCGTAATGTTGATTTAAACTGTCCTTATCAAGACCACCAAAGTTAGTAATAAATGTGCTACACTGAGATATAGCGAATTTCCAAACATTCTCTTTTATTTCTGGACTGACAGGATATGTATCATCATCACCGAAAATAACGATAATGGAACCTGAGCACCACAGGAATGAACCAAAGCCAGTTGCAGAATAACCATTAACAAGAAACTCAGCTATATCTCCCAACAAAGGCTCACAGAAGACATGGAACTTTTCGACGAGTCTTCTTACAAATTTGCAAATCCTCTCCACAATGATAGTATCTTTAATGGCACCTTCCTCAGTCAGAAGCTGCTTCACCACTACCCATATTTTCTGTATTTCAGGGAGCAGTGGCTCAGCTCCTTGCTGGGGGTAAGAATATCTGGGCCGCAAATCCTCAAATAAGGCGTACAGCAAGTCGAAGTTATCCGCAATTGCGTTGCTGAGTTTGCTAGGTCTATTTTGTTGTTTCCAAGCTTGTACCAAAGGCCCAAGCTTGGCAATATTAGAATCGACTAGCTTCATAAAGGAAGCAGAAATAGTCTCGGGAGGTTGTTGGTTGATTACTGAGCTTAAACCTTGACACAGTTCGAATTGCGACTCTATATCCGTAGAAAGGACATTCTGGATACTGAAATAAAAGGCAATTAGTTGATCAAGATAAGCACTTAGAAGTTTAGAACAATCTGTGCAAAAGTACATTAGGGAATGTGACGAAGCCGTGATAATATCATTGATATCTTCATTCTGGATGCCTTGGGAATTTTGTACCTTTTCGAAGCCACCAAAAATATACTGCAACTGCATTTCCAATGTCGCAGGGTTTTTCGATGTCCATTCAGTGTATCTACCAAACACCAAAGTTGTGGCATATCTAATTTTTGGGTGCAATTCTGGAAGACTGCAAAGGATTCCGAAAATCTCAGGTAAAATTTTGTTCTCTTTAACTGAAACTTCCTGTGCCATCGTCCTCAAGGAAAACAATGGGGCCTCCATTTTTTGCCAGCTCTCAACCTGCTGGTTAACAATTGCCTGCCTGATTTTCATGAGTGGTTGAGTTAAAGCATTCTTGCTTCCTACAACAGCTGTACAATCCTTCAGTACGTCACCCATAGTGTATCTGAAATCCTTAAACTTATCTTCACTCTCTTTTGAAGAGAATCCGTCTTTTGGGTACTCTAAATCGATTATGATACCGTTAATGAGTTCAATGAAAATTGGAGTGTATAACTTTCTAGAATCTTGGTATCTTGGTAGAACTAGATTTTGTTTAAAGCTGAACCAAAACGAGAAACTATAAGCTGCAATTTCTAGATCTGGGTTTTTGCAGGTCAGGGCCAACAGAATATTAACCAGCGGCATGAAGGGCTCTGGAGACTTCGAGATAAAAACACACCACGCATCACATGCCTCAGTAAAGATCCTCGTTAATCCCTCCAATACATCAGCATCCAATTCGTCCTCTACCATTTGTCTATCAATAGTTAGGATTGAAGGCAAGAGTTTCATTTGCAAATCCATAACCCGTTGAAATAGGGAGTTAATAACCTGTTCATTCTGTGCGTCTCTGCTCTCCTTCAGGATAACACACAGACATTCGACAGCTGCATCAAACACATCAGGGTTTTCAGACTGTGTCAATAGAGACTCGAATAACAAATTCATCAATGGCTCAATTGTTAACAACTGCCCAATAGGAAATTCGAATGACCATGAGTTAAAACAGGACAAAACATTATCCAGAGTAATCCCAGGTGCTTGCTGGGTATGAAGTAGTTCGGTGCATTTAACCAAAAATGTAATAACGTCATCAGCAATAGAGCTAATCAACTCATGTGTGCGGGAGTTATATTCTTCCTCAGTTAGAGGTAAAGACCCAATATCCATGGTCTCTTCAGGTAGAATTCTAAGGAAGCTGAGAAGAATATCTGGATGTAGGTTTAGATAGGTCACGATTTCAATCATTGGATTTTTCCACTGTAGGAACTGAATTGCCAAACGGGCTAAGGCCACATTTAATTGAGTTTGAATGAGTTTTGGAGAATGCAACGTCAGTAGCATTAGCAGAGAGTCTTTAAGCTGCATGAGTGTATGTGTTCCCGATTCCTCCAATTGGGAGAGGTCGTAAGTAACTTTGTTTCGCAGGGTCTGAGCTGCAAAGATATGTAACTCTAGTAATGATTCATTTGGCTTAGATAGAACCTCGTTACAAATTTCCCATGCATCGAGGGGTCTCTGAAATTTCTCTAGAAACTGCAGTGCTTCTGTCTTCAAATTCTGAGGCGCACTCGAAGATATGCAGCGCAAGGCGTTCTGTACATCGGAAAGGTCAAATGACATTTTCAAAGTACTATAATGCGCAATTCTCCTTCGATTATGATCCTCTACGAAAATTGGAAAATTCGCTGTGATGTATTAGTAGGCAGGTCATATAGAAAAGTTAGGACTCGAAAGTCAATGGCCGTTTCCCCGTGAGCATCTGCCTTTTTTTTTCTTGATATTTTTTTCCGTGGTCGATGTAGAAAAAAAACAGAACGTAACAGGAACTGGCTAAGAGTGAAGAAAACGTCGGTAATTGGAGCACGTACATCTTCATTATTGCTAAGTAAGCTGTAAATCGCTAAAGCTGACTCTCGCTAACATTTATAACCTGTTCAAACATGTCATCTAATAAAACCAAAGGAGTTGTGCCCCCAATCAATTGCATTTTCGATTACCTACAGCAACAAACGACGGTCACTTTCTGGCTTTACGAACAGACAGGTATAAGGATAAGAGGGAAGATCAGTGGGTTCGACGAATTTATGAATATTGTAATAGATGATGCCATTCAAATACCAGTAAACAATGTGACCGGCGTGGAGGATATGTCCAAAAGCAAGAAACTGGGGAAAATTATGCTAAAGGGTGATAATATCACATTAATGACATCTGTGGACGAATGAGTACGAACAATAAACAAATAATGATTAAATTTGTCACTGTTGCAAGTATACTAATCGGAGAGTATTATGATTACCACTTATGTCATTTTAAAGGTAGTCACCAAATCGCGACTACCTGTCATAAAGAGGACATTGACTGCAGCAGCTATGCAAAAGAAACTATACACAAAATGGACTTTCAACATGAAAGCGAGCACAATAAAATCGCAATGACTTGTGATAAGTCTGAGACCTATGTATGATATTTGTTCCTTTAATTTCTAGGACTGCGTTATGGCAGAATATATATAAATATGTACATGATAGTGTGTTAAGTTTTCCCCATAAGCGCAATTTCAGGGAGTGCCCAAAGTAAGGTTGAAGAAACTATAGCATACCATTGATATTAACATGACATGTTTAGGGGAGAATGTTATCAATATTGTTCTTTTTCTCCTGCAGAACCCTATCGTTCTCAGTCTTAATCTCCGCATTGAAGTGAACAGCCTCACCGCTTAGGAAATCCTTGACAAGAGGTAGGCCTGGGTGAATTGTCTTCACAGTACCGAATAGCTCGTCACCAATCTTCTGCTCCAGTGAATTCTTCTTGGCATTATTCTTTAACTCCAAAAAGGTGTTTGCATTGGCAGCAAACCTTGTTTCGTCGAAGATAGCGTCAATATTTTTTAGAAGTTGCTCCTCTGTAACAATATACTGGTCAGCCTCGTAGTAGAGTTCCAGAAGCTTTTCTAACTTACGCTCCTTTGCCTTGAAAGCAATCATCTCTCTATTGTAGTTACGTTTCAATTTCATAAGCTTTGTCTCCTCCTTTGTTCTCTGTCTTACTAATGGCTGGTTGATAATGTGTTCCAAAGAAGGGATTGTCAAATCGGATGACTTCTTTAGGTCGATCTTCTTCATCTCCTCCTCGCGCTCCTTCGCTGCGATCTCGGCACGTTTGTTCAGAAGTTGCTCACGCTTCAATAGATAGTTTTCCTCGTTGCGCAGGGCCTCTGCCAGATACTTTCTTCTCAGCTCGGCATGCTTAGCCTTGGTGGCCTGGATAGCGCTGTTGGCCGACCCCTTGATACTCTGTGGCTCCGGAACACTGCGGGAAATCACCTGCTCGACATCGATAAACTTGACAGGTTTGGGGTCCCTGCGAGACTTGATAGGGTGCATTATACCTTCAGCGTAACCAATACCATCCTCACCCTTGGGAAGCGGTTGCTTTGCCTTCTCGACGAGCGTTGTCTGCCTTGTGGTGGGGCTCTTGAGGATACTGCGGGCAGTTGGCAGTACACCACTCTTGAAACCGTATTTTGCAACACCCTTTCCCATAATGACAGTGAAACTTAAATGGTCTAGATGGGAAACTAGATGATGATACCTTGCTTCTTAGAGTTACCTCAACCTACGACCTCACATCTTAAACTTGTTTCTTCCCTTAAGGCTGCGGAGTGTGGATGCGTGTACCCTACCTTACAGGTTGCCCCGAGTGGGCGGGGCGGGGCGGGCCGGACCCAACATCGGGCTCTCTGCCAACCAGCGCCCGTTCTGCTCTTCGTATGAAGTTATGAATGTCATAGCTTACCCTGCCCTTAATCGTGTTTTCATTTTTTTCGCGCACACGAAATCTCGCGCTGTCTCTTTCCCAATTGGGACGCGTCAATTGTGCTTTGTTGTGTGCACCCGCATCGAGGAGAAGCCGAGAGGAAGGGGCAGGCCCCAGCCACGTAAGAGAGAACAGCAGGCAGAAAGTACCGCTAAGCACCATCGGGGGAGTGCGCGTTCAACAAACTTAAACGCGGCTCCACACCGCGGGAGAAACGAAGCCGTAAACAATACACACTTGCGAGAGACAGAAAAAAAGGGATACACCCGTTGGAGACAATAAAACTACACCCGGCACTGCAAATAGAGAGAGGAAGCAGCAACCTCCGCACTGGGTCCGCTGTCCCCCAAGTGGGCCTTGCAGTAGAAACTGTGCTGCAATTATCTGTATCATTTCTTTATATAAGTAGACAATGTAGGCATAATTACTTGATCGTTCTTGTGCATTCAGCCCTACATAAGCAAACTGCTGCACTCCGAAATTTGTCGCAGTGCACGAATACGCCCCCTGGTCTCTTTACTTTTTCTTTCACTCTCTATTTTCGATTTTTTTCTCCAGGCTTCCATAGTACGGCAATTTTTTAGTACGCACCGGAACAAATATCTGTTTTAGTTAAACTTCCCTAGGAGTCACACACAGTTTACATCATCGATATAAATGAAGTAGAGGTCTTTTGTTGAACGCATACATATACCCCATCCATCTTATTCGATACTAAACTATCTTTCTCACTGAAAGAAGACGCATACACCATACGCATAGTTTTTCTTTACCCTCTGAACTTCTTCTTCCTTTTCCTAGTGATTTTACCCGGATAGCGTTGAAAGGAACCTATAGTCTATCCCTCGTTTTCCTTGTCTGATCTTACCAACTCCAAGCAAAGCATTTAGACAGGTTCCACTACCCTACTGTATAACACTGCATATTTCCCTTCCACTACGCTGCTGTTTAATACTGCATACTTTCATTCCACTCCTATATCCACACACGTAATCTGGAGGTTTTAAGCAGCGCCCAGCCATTTCCTTTACACAACAAAGTCCATACACATTATGTCCTTAGACTACGAACTGTACAAGGAGGGAGGTATTCTTAACGACAGGTACCAAAAAGTGGATGACATTAGCGAAGGATCTTACGGTTACGTCTCGCTAGCTAAGGATCTGAAGTTGAAGAAGTTGGTTGCCATTAAGTACATCTACAAGCTGGATAACGATGATGGAAGCAACAACAATAGTAGAGGGAGCGTAAACTCGTATGATAACAGCGAAGACAAGAAGCATGACCTTGAGGAGCAGTTGAATGTGCAGAATAAGAAATCACTGATTTCAGATGCAGTGAAGTCGCGCTTCTCAAACAACGTCTGTTTCGAGGCGATGTATGAGGTGGACATCCAAACCAAGGTCGGCAAACACAAGAACATCGCAGAGTTACTGGACTTTTTCGATTCCTACATCATCATGGAGTACTGTACTGGCGGTGATTTGTACGAAGCTATTAAAGATGATATTGTTCCAAAGAGAACAAAGTCCATTACCTACATTATCTCTCAAATCATGGACGGTATCGAGTTCGTGCATAACAAGGGTATTTACCACAGGGACATGAAGCCCGAGAACATCTTGATCACCGGTATTGATTGGACTATTAAGATCACCGACTGGGGTCTCGCCACTACAGACGAGAAATCCATGGATAGAAATGTCGGAAGTGAGAGATATATGGCCCCTGAGTTATTCGAGTCAAACCTAGATATCAAGGAACGCAAGGAGCCATACGACTGTAGCAAGGTAGATTTATGGGCAATGGGTATCGTATTCCTGAACATCGTCTTTCACAAGAACCCATTTAGTGTCGCTGATCAAACCGATAAATCGTTCTGCTACTTTGCTGCGAACAGAGAAGCTCTATTTGATGTGTTTTCATCCATGACATACGACTTCTTTCAGGTACTAAGATACTCTCTAACAATGGACCCAACTAACCGTGACCTCTCAAAGATGCGTGAGGAGCTCTTGAATTTATCGGAGTACACATTCGATGATGAATATTACAACACCCAGGAGGACGAGTACGACATTCCAATGTCTTCAGACGCATCTTCGAAGATGACCATATCTACAGCGTCCACACCACCACCTTCCGAGCCAAAGGTTCTACCACCATCCTCCGCTCCTATTGGTCTTCCAACTCCTGTCACATCATCAAAGCCACCACCACATATCAAAAATGATAACTTCGAAGTCCAGGAGGAGAGCACTCAAACATCTGATGAGGAGCAACACTTCAAGAGGCCACTTGAGATTCCAAAATTCAAGATTACAGAAAAGAACAGAAACGTTCCTAATAACCAATCCACTCATTATGCTACCATGAAATATGGGGACAGTAATTATCATACCAAGTACAGCAAATACTCGTCTAGTAATGATGAGGATGATGTGAGGGAACGTGCAAAGTCTGTTCCAAAGATCAAGTACAACAGACGCCCTCGTGTTAAAAACAACCACCACCAGCACAACAGTCCAAATGGTTACGGATATAACAACAGAGGCCATTACAATAATCACAATAAGGCCTTCCGCATGAGACACAGAAATAAAAGTAAAATTATTAAGCATTCCAGAAAGCCTCTTGGCATCCCAACTCCTGACAGACATATTAATACCTACATTCACGACTACAGAGCGAAAGAGGACGAGAGCTTCAATGCAAGTGACTTTTTCACTCCTCCTAGTGTCCAGCATAGATATATGGAAGGTATTTTCGATAGCAAAAATCGATATCACAGACAACAGTACAAGAATAACCATCTTAATGTTCACAATAATAACAACAACAGTAACGCTACAAATGCTGCCAATTACAGCAAGAGCTGGAACAATAAGAACACCAAATTCAGAAGACCCAGTACTACCGGAAACCAAGCATTCAGCACCAATTACAATTCTGGTAATAGATCCAGACACAGTTTCCATAGTACTGCCATGCCCAGTGGAACGGCATTCAAGAGAAACCAGGTACAGCATTCACCAGGTAGCTACATCCCACCTAATGCCAGGAACGTCTATTCAACCAGCAGCTCTGCTGGAATCTATTCCACTTCGCCACATATCCCAAACATTTCTTCTGTTTTGGACGAACCTAATGATTATAATGACACCCCTTCAAGGTATAACAACGGACCTGTTCTGAGCCATGGTAACGACGATGGTGAGCACGATCTCGATGACGCACTATTTTCCCTTGATGATGGTGATCACGACTATGTGAATGCCATGAGCAATATGTCCTTGAATGACAATAGAGGACAGGTCCCACAGAACACGAACATGAATCGTTTAACTGTAAATATTCCCGACACAAGAATGACACAAGCAGGTGCTACAGCCAATGGAGACCTCCCAGATCTGTTAAAGTCTCCTGTCACGAGCTCGGCATCTTTGAACACTCAGGGTCTGGGCCTAAACAACAACATGAACAACCAGTTGCACCGCATCCAAAAGGAGTTATCCAGTCAGCCTATTGACATGTCACACAAATCAAATGTGTATGTGCCACCTCACCACCGCAGAAGATCAAACTATTCTACGAATGAGGCTGTGCTGTCGGTGTCGCCAAACTCTATCAACATTCAGCGCGCGCAGCCTACTGTCAGCCAGAGTTTCACCAAGCCTAGTATCAACATTAGCAACCCAAGTGCCACAGTTGCCGTGCAGGACGAGGATGTGTTCCGCTACGATGACAACGATGCGTTGGTATTTGAAGACGACGATGATCTAGACACCACACAGGAAGATGACGGCTCTCACTCCCGTGGTGGGCGCAAGAGTTTTGGCCCATACCAGATCTACGACGACGACAACGAGCACAACAGCAGAGTGAATGCCTACGTCTCGAACCGTCGCAAGTCAAGCATGCAGGATGAGGTCGTCGGCTCCCTAGAGCAGTACAAGAATAACTGGCTGATGCTTCAGCAACAGCAGGATTAGACGCACTTGGCGCTGGCTCCTTGTCTTTTTTCCACTATTTCTTTTTAAAAATGTGTTTTTTGTTATTTACTCCTATGTACACTACACTACATATATTTTTAAATCATTTCTAAAAGCGAAGACAGTATAGTCGACTACGGGGATATGCTGAATGGCGCTATACTCATTATGTCATACTTGTGTATCTATTGGAGGAAAATGACTATATATGAATATACAGTAGATGCATGAAGGGTGGCGCGTATATAAGCGATGCATTGCGGTATCTACTTCCGCTTGCGCTTGTTGTTATTGTTGTTATTCCCGCCCTTTGGTTTCGACACCTTGTTGTTCTTTGACCTTTGGGGGCGGCTACCCTTCGCCTTCGACTCCTTGATGCGCTGTGTTATTTCCGAGACGAGGTTGCTGTTGTACTCGGTAGTTGGCTCCTCTGCCTGTGCATCCGCAGCGCCCTGTGCACTCTTGTCGTTGTCACCGTCCGCGGCGCCAAACTTGGTGTGCTTCCCCTGGAAGTGCACCTTGCTGATCGTGGGCTCCGCATCGCGGTCCGTGCCACCGAGCGAGCGCACCAGCTCCCTCTTAATGGCGTCCTGCTGTCTCCCCTGGTCCCTTGCGGCCTTTGTCGCCGCGGCGTCCTGTCCCTGGGCCTTCTTCATGTACCCTTGCACGCGCTCGAGCTCTGTGCGGATCTTTGCCATCTCTTCCGCGGAGAGGCCGACAACCTTGCCGTAGGCGAAGAATAAGGAGTTGAGGACGTATGCGTATGTGTTGGTGGTCTCTAGCCTGGTGCGTTCGGAGCTCTGCTCCAGTAGCTGCTCATCGAGCGGCTTCGCGGTCAGCTTCTCGAGGCGCGGCCGCAGCGCGTCCAGCTGCTTGCGCAGATTCGCGATGTATGGTCTGACCTTCTTGATATCCTGGTCCATTGTTGAGGAGTTGGGCTGTCTTGGGTGTGTTACTGTTGCGGATGTGCTCTACACGTTCTTGTAGCTTGTTGGCACATGCCTGAAGTAGAGCTCATCGCACAAATTTTCACTGGGCAGTGCACCCAGACACCGGTAGTCACATGACTAGATTACACATCACCACCCACGAACACAAACCCGCGGCTTCCGCGCCTTGCTCCCGTACCGCCCGCCCGCAGCAGAACGGCCCGTGGAACGGTCCGTGGAACGGGCCGAGCGCCCTCGGATGCACGGAATACACCACACACACAGACCCGCAGGCGCCTGGAAAGCCGCGGCGCGGCCCCAGCCAGCCGGCCACAGCACCACGCGCCGCTTCTGTGCAACACACGCCCCCAGGCAAACGGGTTTCTCCCTGCCGGCCTCTCCCGGCTATACCCGCGGGGAGCCGTCCCCCAGGGAGTTGGCCAGGCGCTCTGGCGCTGTGCGCTGTGCGCTGTGCGCTGTGCGCTGCATCCCAGAGATACGCCACGGCGATCGGATCCCACGGAAAGAGGGCAGCGCATACATGCATGCCGTCCGTGCATGCTTACAAGAGGGAGAAGGGAACGGAGAGAAAGAGAGGGAGAGAAAGGGAGAGCGGAGCACCAGGCATCTGTGCGATGCTGCCGTGGCTCTAGTCATTGCCACGCTCCAGGTATCGGTTTCAGCTGGGCTATGGAGCTGAGCAAGATGAGGCCCCTCGGATCCCTGCGTCGCATGAGGTCCCTTGATCGACTGTAGTAGTATATATACAGCAGTGGCGGCGGTATGCTAATGCAGATTACTTGTCATACCACACCACACGCTCACACCCGGGCATGACGACAGACAGCAGCAAGAAGCACCACAGCCCCAAGCGCGGCCTCCTGGCCTCGCTCGGCCTGCGCAAGCGCAAGAGCTCCAAGTCAATGAAGAGCGGGCCCTCCTCTCCCCACAGCAACTCCATGGCACACTCCCACTCCACACCAGCTGGATCTGCTTCGGCCGGTGGCAAACAGCCCGACCTCTACGCGGACATCCCTGTCATGGACTTCTCCATACACCCGGGGAAGCACGGCAAGGGAAACAGAGGAACGCACGCCGGCACAGCGGCAGGCGGCAGGCGCCGCTCGCAGACAGAGACGGCAGGAACGGGCAGCGGCATGCACTCGCGCGCGCGCTCCCCCGCACGCGGCTACGCGGCCTCCGCCACACACAGCTACTCCTCCGGCATGAGCGCCTCCGACCGCGTCTCGCAGCTGCACGGCTTCTACAACCTGCCCATCGTCGTGGGCGCCGCCCAGGGCAGCACACACGGTGCGCAGGGCGCCCGCGACACCGCCAGCCTCGCCAGCTACGCTCACAGCCGCTTCTCCCTCTCCGAGCCCAACCTCTCCCGCCAGAACACCAACGGCAACGGCAACGGGGGCAGCCCCCAGCCGCTGCCCCTGCCGGGGTCCCCTGGCTCCTCCAGCGGCATGGCGCGCATTGCCACCAGCCCCGCACTCGGTACCAGCGGGTCCCTCCTCCAGGCGGGGAACACCAGCGGCCACGAGCGCACCATCCACGACCAGACGATGGCCAACGCAAAACAGCTCCTGCAGACCTTCGACACCCTGCTGCAGCAGGGCGGGAAGGGCAGCAGTGCTAGCGCCGAGGCGGTGGTGCCGCTGGCCCAGCCCCAGCCCGTGGCCGCCCAGCCCAGCGCCGTCACGTTTGCCACCCCTGAGCTGCGCGTAACCGCCGAGGGGTCGGAAGTTCCCGCGGCTTCCGCGGCTAAGCCCAGGGCCTCAGCCGACATACGACGCATCTCCCTCGATAGTCTCAGGGAGAGGGAAAGCGAGAAGGAGAACAGTGCTCCTGTGACGAGGAACCATGCCGCTACAGTGGGCGGCACTGCGAACCGCTGCATTATGGGCGACGCGCTCAATGTGTCGTCACAGGCATCGACGTCGACGCCGCGCAGGTCGTTCAGCCCGCTCAACGTTAGGGACTTCCCCTCCAATGCCCTCAAGATGTCCATAAACACAGCCAAGGCAGGTACGTCGCTCGTAACCGGACCGCTGCGGCAGCGCGGCAGTTCCTTCTTCTCCGCTAGCCCCGTGTCCTCCCGCGTCAACACCTCTGTCCTCGACACGGAGTCCGAGAACGAGGGCACTCAGCTGCCCATGCACCCACAGTGGACCGGTGTCACCTACGCCCCCGAGAACAGGAATGCTGACTTCCACCGCCTGTTCAAGCGTGCCAACAGCGCCGAGCGGCTCATCTCCGAGCACAACACAACCTTGTTCAAGGACATGATGCTCCAGGGCAAGCTGTACGTCGCTGACTGCAACCTATACTTCTACTCCAACATCCTCGGGTACGTCACGACGTACGTGATCCCGTACTGTGACATCATCAGCATCGAGAAGAAGACGGTCGCGGGGCTGTTCCCCAATGCTATTGGCGTCGATACAGAGAACACAAAGTACGTGTTCGCATCCTTGTCCTCCAGGGAGAACACCCTGGCTACCATACGCAACGTGTGGCACCAGGCGAGCAATCACCGCCGCAAGACAGACGATCTGATCGCGCCCGTCGAGCCCATGATCTCTGAGTCGGGCGACGAGGACGAGGACGATTACTCAGAGGGCGATGAAGGCGACGACGACAATGTCTACGAGACGGATATCACGTCCGAGCTGTCCATGGGCTCGGCGCAAAGTTTGCATGAAGCGAAACAGCTGGTGCAGACGGGCACGGTCACGGTTTCGAGCTCCTCAAAGGGCAGTACGCCCCCCGCGGCAGCAACGACAACAACCACATCTGGTGTCAACGGAATCCCCACGCTCGGCCTAAAGAAGCACGACCCTACTACCCCAGGGTACACGCCCGTCCCCACCGACAAAAAGATCTACGACTCCACGATCAACGCGCCATTGGGTACCGTCGTAAACGTCCTCTTTGGCGAGGACACTCAATACCTCGAGGACATGCTCAAGGAACAGGGTAACTTTGAGTTTTCCAAGATCCCATCAGATCTCATCGCCTCAAAGTCCCGTGATTACTCATACACGAAACCTCTGTCCGGATCCATCGGACCCAGCAAGACGAAATGCTTGGTCACAGAAGTCATCGACAACTACGACCTCGACGGCTATGTCCAGGTCACTCAGACCACCAAGAACCCAGATGTCCCATCCGGGAACGCATTCGTCTCGTGCACAACGTTCGTGCTCTCGTGGGATGCAGACAACTCGACACGGATGACTGTCTATGTGCGTGTCGACTGGTCAGGAAAGAGCTGGATCAAGAGTGCCATCGAGAAGGGAACAATTGACGGAGTCACATCGGCAACAAAGTCCCTGGCGGACGCTATATCGAAACTGGTTGTCCCCAAGGAGGCGACACCTACGAAATCAAGAAGAGGAACGACGTCAGCCACTAAGGGGGGTTCCAGTCTGCCAAACATTCAACCTTACACGCATGCTCCAACTGTCGCTGATATCAAAAACGAGAATGGAGACAAGATTATCAAGGAGAATCGGATTATTGAGTGTTCATTGGGCACAACTTTCCAGTTGTTATTTGGCAATAATAGCTCTTATCTGCGCAATATCCTGACAAAGCAGAATAATATCGACATATCAGAAATTCCAAAGTTCGAGGACAAGAAGCGTGTCTACATATACGTCAAGCTGTTGAACAACTCTCTCGGACCCAAACAGACGAAATGCATCATTACCGAGACAATTGAGCACATGGATATGCAGAAGTACATCCTGGTAAGGCAGGTGTCTCAGACACCTGATGTTCCTTCGGGAAGTAGTTTCACTGTCCAAACAAGATTTTATCTAAGTTGGGGTCCATCGAACACCACAAATCTGACGGTAATCACCAATATTGCATGGACCGGCAGGTCATTCATCAAGGGTGCGATTGAAAAGGGTTCGGTTGATGGCCAAAAGGTTAGTGTTGATATTATGCTAGAGGAGCTGGGTGATGTCATCGAGAAGGCCAAACTCGGCTCCAAGTCGGGTAAAAGGAAGAAATCTAGAACGACTTCCAGAAGACAAACAAAGAGCTCTGTTGGAACCACACCTAAGGAGACAACACCGGAGCCTACCTCATCGGGTATTCTTGGGTCATTTAGCAGAGTTTTCAGTCTTTTCACCGATCCACTTCTTCGTGACTTTGATCCAACTTCTCCCAAGACCCTTGGCTCTCTATTTGTCTGTGTCTTGATGGTATTCACTTTCTTCAGGATGATCATTGGTAGTAAATCCAATACACCCAAGATATCGTTATTGAAGGGAGGTAGAATTCTTATCGACGATAGCATTTACAATTACGTCCCTGCATTCGATACATTAAAGGAACCATACTACGGTGGCAGCTCAAACCACACCCCATTGGATCAATCACACAAGGAAATCATTGACGAATCTGAGGATAATATCTGGGAGTGGATGAAGAGTCGTGGAAATCCAAGTTCTATCCATCGCATGCCTAATTATTATGATGAGCCGGATGTCAAGAATACTAAGCTGGAGGAGCTATTGGAGACTATCAAGATTGCCAACATCCAACTAGAAGAAATGAAGAAACGCGCAGCTGAGTTGGAGCTATAGGTTTCATAATCATTTTATTCAAAGTATTTAGCATATCATATACCCTACGACATATTTAAAAACACTTAATGAATTTTTCCCCAATTTTTTTCTTTTAATTTCATAATTGGCTACAAGCGGCTAATTTTGGAGAGGGAAAAACTATTATAAATATCAGAGATCAATGGACATTTTTTTATTGGAAAGTTCCGTTATAAAAGTGCCCAGACGTGACTTGTATTTTCCTCATTTCAAGGGAAAACGCTATAGTCCACGCATAATGGAGAAAAGTATCGAGGGATTAAGGATCAAGCTATGCGCTATTGAAAGCCAGAGTGGGGACCTTCAAGAACAGTTGAGAAAAGCTGCCGAGAGTAGGGACATGTATGTTTTTATTTTGCGGAACATTTCACTATTTAATATCAGTACTAACACAATCTCAATTCCTATCATTAAGCGATCCGATTGCAAACACTATTAAAAAAGACCACATCAGACGATTGAAAGCTTACAATGAGTTACGCGATGTTGGTTTAAGACTTACACAGCTGATAGCAGACAGCAAACAGTGCAAACAAAAAGATATTTTCGAAGAGATGGGATACACAATATCCGATGAATAATAGTCTCAGATTCTGAATTATGCTTTGCTTTCTAGCTTGCCTTCCTCAAGGATTTTTAGGCAAAGCTATTATGCAACCTTAAACATATAATACGACGGCACGACCTGGATTTATGTAACTTCAACACTCCAAAATGTTGCTCTATAAACACAACAACAGCTTAAAAGTAATCATGACATAGTGGCACATCTGCCAGTTCCGTTAAGATCACCATCCTCCCCTACCCTCCTGGCTGAGCCCACCCGGTGCTTCCAGCAAGCATCCTATTGCGCGATAGCTGCTGTCGTAGTGCGGCCCGAGGCGGACTCTGAAACAGGCAGCACGGAACACACAATCACCCAGAAGGGGTCGTAGGTGCCCCCACCCGTCCCGTATGGAAAAATCGAGAAGAAATCGGCGACAACAGCGAGAAAACGAATGCACTAGGCGAGGGACTGCCGCACTTAGTGATGGGCGCCCCGCCCTCTGCGCGTTTAGTGCTGCGGACCGTGCAGGGCCGCAACTGTGCCATGCAGCTGAATCTTGCGGAATGAAAATTTGGAAAGGCGAGCTGCGCAATGCGGGCCCCCGCCCGCAAAGCTGAGGCAGGCTAAAAGGGAACAGGGCCTAGTATTTTACGAACAGACCATGTGAAAGATTTGTAATTGAACAACTCGCCAACCGAAACATCCATTGCTATCCAGTATTTAATATATCTGCTATTTGCCTTTGCCTTTCGAGGTCTATCAACCCCCACATTCATATAAAAGTTTCAACACCCTAGTACGCCTGTAACGATCCCAGGTATATACGACAGGGGAGTTACACTCAGAACAAACCAAAGCTTCGAGTAGTGCCATATTCATCGATTTGTCACACAGTGGTGTTTATACCATTATCAACTTATACATTTTACCATGAGATTTAACGCAGGCAAGATAATTACGAAACTACTGCTGATAGTAAGCATTTTTTCTTTGGTCAATGGCTGGGATGCATCTCAAGGGCAGAATAATCCAATATACACAACAGGAGGGCCACATAGGATCCAACGAAGTCATTCTAAAAGATACCCAAAGCAAGACTCTATACATAAATCCGATAGTATAGACGAGCAGACGCCGTTTACAACGTCAGTCTTTCATGATGTAGATCACATGAAAGCAGCAAACAACCTAGCGAATACCGAATTTCAGAATAATGAAAGGCATGCAGCAAATCTACCTGCTACTCATGGAAACGGCTTCGAATCAATGCATCACCCAGCTATGGGTCAGAAGTCTCTAAGTGACTTCACGTTAACTAACCTTCTAATTACAGCGGATGTCGAAGGAGGTTTACATGCCGTGAATAGGGAAAACGGCCAGGTGGTGTGGTCCATTAGATCATCGCAATTTACACCACTCATACAAACCATCGAGCCACCAAGGAATTCGACTAAGGAAATATTAATGGTGGAACCATTTGAAGATGGAAATATCTTCTATTTCAATATGCATCAGGGCCTCCAAAAGATACCCGTCTCCATCAAACAACTTATCCTAACTTCGCCAATGCACATGAAGGCTAACGTTGTTGTTGATGAGTTAGGGACAGTAGTAGAGGACGAAAAAATATACACCGGTTCGAGGAGGACAATAATGTACACGATTGATATGCTAACGGGCGAAATTGTATCAGTGTTTGGTCCGGGAACTGCAAATAAGAAGTTTAGAGCTGATGATACCAGAGCTGATGACAGGGCAAACTTGCTTGTTATCGGTAAGACAATATATGAACTAGGAATCCATTCAAAAGACGGATCTACCTATAATGTGACATATGCGAACTGGCAGGCGAATGCAATCGACAAACCATTAGCAGCACAGAATATACATTCGTCAGATGGTACTTTGATCTCACCATTTCGCGACAAGACGTTACTCGCCATTGACTCAAATCTGAAGATTGCCAAATGGATGTCTCAAAAGTTTCCAGGTATCATTGTTTCTATATTCGACGTGTTTTACAATACTGTATCCGGTGAGAATGTAATCGTTCCACATCCATTTCAGACGATAGATAACGACAACACGGCAAATGGCCGGATATATCTCGAAGAGACTGAGAACCATTCGTGGATCGCATTATCAAATGAACACTTTCCCTCCCTAGTCAAGGCTGCACCACTTTCGAAATATAGTTCAAGCGAAGTCTGGCGTGCTCCATCCTTATTTGATGACGAATACCTTTTCGCCGATTCGATTTCTGGCGTGCATACATTGAAGGTTAACCAGTTTAAACCAACATTACCCCATCCTTCTTCTGAAACAAAGCCGGGGAACACGAGGCCGAGTAACGAATTGATGATGATAGAGCCGAACACATACGCGAATTTTCCAAGTGTTCAAGAAGACACATTTAACTCACTGGAAAGATACATTTCACCCATGGAGTTGGAACTTTACAGACTACGTATAGAGGAGCAAATCACAAAACAGTTATTGGAGCAGAATAGTAATTCTTTTATACACAGGATCCGGAATCTTGTTTATAAAGTTTTTGAGAGTGGCTTAGTTATCGTTTTATCATTCATATTCCTGGGGCTTCTTCAGAAGTTTAGAATATTACCACCATTACCTGTAATTTTGGAGAAAGTGGGACTTTCAACTCCTAGAGAGGTTAGGGTAACGCCACCTGTGATTATTTCCGAAACAACCGAGAAAACTGATGACAAATCCTCAGACAAGTCAAAGGAGAAAGTCGTACAGCTTGAAATTGATGATGAAAAACACGAGAAAAGTCTAGATTCACATTCTGATGACGAAAACGCCAAAGATGATCCACTTACCACTGGCAATGCCAATAATAATAACAAGGCAGTTGAGAAGAAGAAAAGGAAAAGAGGCTCGAGAGGAGGGAAAAAGAGTAAAGCAAAGAAGAGTTCTGGTACTGATCAAAATGAGATACCCGATTTTGAGAATGACCTGAAAAATCTAACCGTAAGTGATGAAGTATTAGGTTATGGCTCATCAGGGACGGTCGTATTTAAGGGTAAATTCCAAGGTCGAGATGTTGCTGTGAAACGAATGCTTATTGATTTTTGTGATGTGGCAGATCGTGAAATACAACTACTGACAGAGAGTGATAATCACGCCAATGTTATTCGTTACTACTGTTCCGAAAAGACTGACAGATTCCTGTACATTGCACTAGAGTTATGCACTGCAACCCTTCAAGATCTAATATATGGAAGAAACCTGTTGCCAGAAGTAATGGAGATACACAAAACTCTAGATCTCATTAACATCAATTACCAAATTGCGTCTGGTGTTGCCCACCTCCATTCCTTGAAAATCATTCACAGAGATCTTAAACCACAAAATATTTTAGTTGCCCTTAATCCGAATGAGAAATTAAACCCAGCATCGAAAGGGAACCAATTAAGAATATTAATATCAGACTTTGGCCTGTGTAAGAAGCTTGATACAGATCAGTCTTCATTCAAAACAAATATCAACAACCCAGCTGGTACTACTGGATGGAGGGCACCTGAGTTACTGGAAGCCTCCGTTGCAAAAATCCTGGAGTCTATTAATGAGATACCTGATGATATGGACAAATCCACCGACCACAATACAAATGCCATGTCGGTAGTTTCAACCGATTCGTTCTACGATCCATTCACAAAGAAAAGACTGACACGTGCCATTGATATATTTTCACTTGGTTGTGTTTTCTTTTACGTCCTTACAAAGGGCCAACACCCATATGGAGACCGGTATATGCGCGAGGCAAATATCATCAAAGGCATATACGATCTCTCCCCACTACGTCAACATATCCGCGATCGTGGGATGGTCACCGAGGCTACCGATCTTATAGCGAGAATGATATCAAAAGATCCAAGTAAAAGACCTACAGCCTTTGAAGTCCTAAAGCATCCATTGTTCTGGAAACCATCTAAGAAACTCGCATTCCTTTTGAAGGTCAGTGATCGGTTTGAGGTAGAGAGAAGGGATCCACCAAGCCCCTTACTATTAAAACTAGAAACAATTGCCCCAAAGATCATTACAAATGGTGATTGGTCAAAGAAATTTGATCAAAGCTTCATGGATAATTTGGGAAAATATCGTAAATACCACTTTTACAAGATCATGGATTTACTGAGAGCTCTAAGGAACAAGTACCATCATTTCATGGACCTTCCAGAAGACCTAGCAAAGGAGATGGGCCCTATCCCAGATGGATTCTACGAGTATTTTTGTTCGCGCTTCCCAAACATGTTGATGGAAATTTATCACCTCACCCATGAAATTCTTCCTGACGATCAGATGCTTCATGAATTCTTTTAATACAGCACTTTCAACACGTAAATATCTATACATAGTACGTAATATCATGAATCATTATTCATTAAAATAGTCCTTTATGAGCCCCAGATATTCAATTTTAGTATTTACAATAATGCATTAGGGTGGATGACTAACATCCACGATCAAAGGGAAACAGAACTACATACGACAATATACATATGGATAGTAAGGCACACCGTTTATACAAAAAAACATTAAGACTTCAATCTGTCGTTTTTATTAACCAAATATACCGTCCTCTCAACAAGCTTAATGAAAAATATCGTCATAATACAGGAGATGGCATACATCTCATCAAACCAACAGTCGATCGCATAACTTGTGACTGTGAACTTTTGACCAAGCATGTCCTTCAGTCTTTCAGCTACTTCGAATGGTAGATTCGACCTGATCATCAAGACAGTTGCAACGACATACACTCCTGCTAGTTCAGACAAAAGAAGATTCTTTATCATAGAGGGTTCTTGCTGTTGCTTCTTATCATTTGAATGCATAGGTAAGGGATCTTGACCCTCTGAATTCTGCAATGCAAAAAGAGCCAATACCTGGAATCGTGATGGCAACAAGGATATGAAAAAAGAAACAGTGGTGCTAACTGTGGAGAATGCACAGATAAACAAAGATGCAGAAAGGAATAAGGATATCTGGCTTGTCAGTGAATCCAAATCATGTTGATAATTGAAATTGAATAGACAAAAATCAAGGACATTTGCAATTGTCACGGCGAGAGGATCAGAAGATGCCGTAAAATGATCAAATTCATAATCTAGAGGGTATTCTATCAGATGAGTTAATATTTTTGGGAGTCTAACTGCAAATGTAAGAACCACTCTATAACAACAATACACGAGAAAACCAATTTCAAACACCTTTCTTGCTAATCTGATATTTGGTGCCTCGTCCAAAATACTCTGCAAGACATTCGATTGTAGTTGCGCCTGCGCTATTGACTCATATAATACGTTCTTGCGGTGTTCTACAGCCATCGTAGGTTTCGAGTCCATCTTTAGTGTGTTTAATTCAGTTATTTGATTATTTCTAAGTGACTCATAGTTTAATAACTGTTGTTTTATCCAGCTTTTTCTTGCCCATATAAGAAGTTTCTTGCTTCTTATGCTATTCATTGCAATTTTTGAAGCAGCTGGAGATATTTTTATATTCAGATATTGATTCCAAAAGTACAGCGCGGTGTAGTATATGGTAGATACACTTGCAATACCCGACAATATCGCCATAATAGTAACCCCCGATATCGATAATCTTGTCAATATATTATTACTGTATTGAAATGGACCAATTGAAATCAAACGTAATATCGCAATAAAGGCCATTAATGTAACGCTTGTGAATATCACTAATCTATCCAAATCAAATCTGTCATTGAAGAACTTGTTCATTAGGGAAATAATAATTAAGAAAGGTTGAATCAGAATGAGGATGACGGAGAGCCCCATGGAGACAAACCACCAAACCCATTCCGTTATGAAGTCTGCACTTTGTACTCTATCAACAGACTTGATTTGCCACAACACAATCTCAATCGTAACGATGTAACATACCATCGCAATAGAAAACAGAACTCGTATAAACTTCATGAGTCGCTTAGACGACAGCGCATATTCTGCATAAAACTTTTGGACAAAGTTATCTGTTATATCCAGCTCACCATCAGCTAGTCGTCTATTTATAGGCAGGTTTGCATTGTCAGATTGGGAGGCAATATCTTCAAAAAGTAAGCCTAATTTGAACCAAATGTAGTGATATGACCAATTGTAAACAAACACTGACGTAACCAGAAGAATAAAAGACATAAAAATGGTACCCATTATTAACAATTATTACAATTCTCTCTTTGTCGTGGTATGAATGTCATATAGATGAGGCTGTATGCTGGATGCAAGTTGCTAGCAAATACAGGAACAATGCAATTATATTGCTGAGACGTGTACAGGGGTGGATTGATGAAATCAATGATGACAGCAGATTTTGTTAATCACACACTAATCGAAGCAAAATGCCGGGGGTTCAGTATCCATTGAATGACGTGAATTACTCAACGAAGCACAGTGGTTCTACGGGGTGAGCGTACCTGAGGGTGTGTATCCTTTTCATGCCTAGCTGGGAGTTTGTCAGTAGTCCTGCGCTGTTTCTTACCAATGAAAGAACAGCAGAGCGAAAAAAAAAATACAGCAAAAACAGAAAGATGGCGATGCACTGAATTATTGACTGTGGTCTCAGTTTTAAAGATTCCCTTTCCCTACTACGTATAATATATATCTACCAGCGACTGTCACATAATTGACATAGTAGTTAGTTATAACATAGAGTAACTGTTACAAGTACTACTACCCGCTCCTGGGACGATGAATGTATGTCTATATCCGAATAAAACAAGAAGAAGAAGAAATGTCAATTGAGCCGAGGTGAACAGGCAAGAGGTATCAATACTCTCCGGATTGAACAGAAAGTGTCCGTTCTACGTTTTAGGGTTTGTTGCTGTCCATCTCTCTCAAATTTCAACCACATTCTGCAATTTCTTTGATTAATTTGAAATATTATACTAACCACATATGAATTATGCCATTTACAGAACGGTATACTATGTCCTTTTGAATAGAACGAGAAGAGAAATGAATTAAAATTATTAAACGATAAAGCATGGGTAGGTAAAAATGTCTACCCTCTGACGGTCCCAAAGTTGGACGCCAGTATCAAGAAGAATACTGGTTTTATCAAGAAACTAAAGAAGGGTCTCACAAAGGAGAACAAAGCCTCATTATTAAAGGATATTGGCGAAATCTCATTAGAAAAATATCTCTCAGAAATTATTTCCACAATCCATGAAGCAATTCTGCACATTTCAAGCAAACGTGAAGATATTGACGCAGCTGTCGAAGTTATATCCGCTATGCACCAGAGGTTTAATGTGCAGTTCACTGTTCAATTCTTTGAGATCTTCCTAACAAACTTCGTCAATCCTGAAATTGAACTAAGTGAAAAGAATGAATCTTTCCGCATCAGTAAGTTAAAGAATAATCTAATAATACTGACAGAACTATACTTAGTTCATGTTTTCACATCTCTCGATATTGTTGACAGCAAAGAAGTCATACCATTCTATCTGCAAAGAAAGCTCAAGAGGAAGGAACCCTTCATATTTAGCATATTAAAGGAGGTCTTGAACTACAAGTTTAAAATGGGATATACACTTTCTCTTGGAACGATGTTCATAGAAAGCTATCCTGCTCTATTAAATCCATCAGACCAATCAATGGACGATTTTATCCTGGATGAGAATCTTAAAAATATGCTCCAATCCCTCTTCAAGGCATTCACAGATGCTGTCATAACCAGGTTGAAAGAACTCACAAAAACAATGAACAAACTGATGCGCGAGCACAAGAAATGTCAAATAAGGACAGGAAAGGAGAGTGATGAATATATCGAAGAACATCATACATTATTGCCTGTATATGAAAAATTCAAGACGGCAACAGACATATTTGCACCAGTATTCAACATTGAATTACCTGCAGAAAGTTTTAATCTCACTGATGAAGTGACACAAGACGGTATTAAGGCTTCCTCCGTGATTGTCAATGAAATTCTCCCCCCAAGTCAGAGATTATGGGAGAATGAAGAAGTCCGACTCTTTTACGAGAAGATACCAAATATCCAAAATATAGTCCAAAATGCCGAAGCCCACAGCAAGGAAACAAATAGTGATCCAACAATTCTAAGCGAATTCTTTTCCAAATTGGAGTTGGCAGAGACAACAGAGGAAATCGACACATTAAGTGCTGATTATTGGATGTTGGGTTTAGACAATAAAGCTACAAGGAATAGATTATTCAAATTCTTTCTTGAAACGCAAGATTGGAGTAAACTAAATTTGTATGCTAGATTCATTGCTACAAATCATAGCCAGATGCCAGAAAATACAGAAGAGTTTATTAGCTATCTGGATAACGGATTCCGCAGTCAGTTGCATTCCAACAAGATCAATGTGAAAAATATTATCTTTTATGGCCAGATGATAAAGTTCAAATTGGTTCCAAAGTTTATGATTTTCCACAAGATTAGGACCTTGGTTCTGAATCTGAAGGTCCCTAATAATGTCGAGATTCTGACAATTTTCTTTGAGCATTCCGGCAGATTCTTACTGAACAACCCTGAATATCGACCTGAAATGGCTAAAATGATCGAACTTTTGCGTCAAATGATAAAGGAAGGTCATTTTACTATGAATTTAAAGAGTGCTCTAGATAACATTCTTTCATTATTATTCCCACCTACTGTGAAATCTCTTAACGATGAAACAAGCGAAGAGTCGGACGAACAGTTGTTTTACCGTGTATTAATTAGGAAAGAACTTCAAAATTTTAGTTACAAGGAATCATTGATGTTGGTGTGCAAGGCTCATTGGCAGAATAAGGAAATATATGATACCTTCTTTGATCTCTTCAGTAAGCCAGAAAAAATAAGTTACCCTAATATCAAGACATTAACTCAGATTCTGAATGGACTATATTTGGAGGAGCACAACTTTGTGATTAAAGTTATTGATCAAGTACTGGAGAATATTGTCACAGGACTAGAGAATGACGATTTTAGTGAAAATATGAAACGTGTTGCCCAGGTTAGGTACTTAACAGAGATTTTCAACATGGAAATGATAAAATCCAATGTTGTGCTGGATGTCGTTTACCAAATTATAAGATACGGGCACCCGAACAATAGCCCAAACCCTAGATTTCTAAATCAATCCGATTTACCCAATAACTACTTCCGCATCCAATTAGTCACAACTGTTTTATTGAATATCGAGAGGTTCCCTGAGACTTTAAAGAAGCAACTAGAACAGTTATTGCGATTCTTTGAGTTTTACACTTTCACAAAGGTCAGGCCATTGCCAATGAGCATTAAATTTGAAGTAGAGGATGTCTTTAACAAGTATGAGAAGATTATTCCATTGGAACGTTCTGAGACCATAGTTGAGAGTATACAGCGTTTCCAATCCTTAGTCTCTACTGTTCCACGAAATGGACCCGATTCAAGAGGAAAAGTCACAAATTCCAATGGTGCATCCTGTCAGAAACCTGGTAGCGAATCTAATAAAACTGCACTTGCAGATGAAGATATGGAAGAGGAAGAAAATGATGAAGGCTATATTTCAGATACCTTAGATGATGATGATGATGACGATGATAAGAATGACTCTAACAATGACTCATCTCTTGGAGAGGACAGTGAAGACATTGGCCTAACTTCAGGAGGTGAATCTGATATCTCCTACGATGATTCTGATTCCTCTGACGACTCTTCAGGAGATTCCTCGGATGATACTGAGAGCGACGATGACAGTGAAGAGTCGGATGATGACTTTGGTGACATTGAAGCTGATAGAGATCACGAGCTAAAGAGAATATATGGTGAATATGAAAATAAGCTGAAAAGTGAGGAAGAACAAAAGGCTGAAGAAGAATTAGAGAGAAAGTTTCAGAGTCTCATGATGGAATCCATGGATGATAGAAAAAGTGATAAGACAAACTCCACACAAAACTTACCTGTGATATCGAAGATCAACACACCTTCCAAATTGGACACATTCATGGATTCTAACAAAACACAGGAGTCTAACACCAAGGGGAAAATTGGTGGGAAGGTTGCATTTACATTCCTGTCAAAATCGGGGAAAAAGACCAATTCTCGTGTTTTGGAGTTACCATCAAATGTAAAGTTTGTCAGCGGTGTACTAGAGGAAGAGACACGTCTCAAGAACGAGAGGGAAAAGATCAAGAAGATGGTGTTAAACAGAACATTCGATTGAGTGTGTATTACCGATCAACATATATATATCATTATACAACCAAAGAACAAAACAGTATACATATTTCGATTCAGAGTATATATATATTAGTATATAGTTGTATTCACAACCAATGTGAGCGATATTGAAATCTCAATTGGGATCATCATTTGAAAATATTTGATTTATTCCACATGAACCATGACAACAGTGATATCATCTTCTTTACCTCCTCTGTATTCCTTGCCGTAGAGTTTAGAGAGCTCTTGGGCGAATACACTTGGGAAGTTGGGGTCTTTGCTCAACTTCACGACATCCGTAACAAATGAGTTAGCCATCGATTGAAGGTCGTCGTTGACGATGTTCTCCTTGTCAGCCAAAAATATCTCAATGTCCTCAACGGCGATGTTGTCAGTCACACCATCAGTGGCAAGCAGCACCACATCTCCCTTTTCTAATTGGAAGGTGTACTCATCAGCATCAGATGGCTTATTCTGAATGTAGGAACCACCTCTTCTCTCAGCCTCCTTCAGCATAGGCTCAGGGATAATGGCAAGTTGGTATGGTGCATTGAAACCAACAGTCTGGAACTTGGTTTGGTATTTCAGTTTATTGTCACGGAAAACACCACACCATGAGTCACCTAAGTTGGCAATCTTTAAGGTACCATTTTGTGAAAAGTGTCCCATGATAGCTGTGGTTCCACCAACTTTTACCACACCACCTGTTTTAATTTGTCTGTAAGCCGCATCAATAATAGCCTTTGGAGTTACATCACTCTTCTGTGGGTTCAAAGTAGAAGAAAATTCCGCCATGGCCCTGCATAGTTCTCTTGAGATAGCACTTGAATCGTAGCCGTGTTCGGCCCATCCACCAACTCCATCGGCTACACCTGCATATAAATCAGATGGGCCGTTAGACTGAATAAAGAAGTTATCTTCTCCCGTGGGCGACGACATGGAGTCCTTCAATCTCTGGTATATGGCATCATCCCTGTCCTTTGGTTGATAAGCCACCACGCTCTTGTAAGTGAAATGTTGACTAGTGGCGCTAGAGGCATCGTAGTGATGGCCATTTGTACTATAACTATTGCTGAAGTTGCTCTGTCCTCCACTGAAGAAGAACCTCTTAGCGAAGTGGGAGTACTGGCCAGTTATGATCTTGCTGGTGTGAGAAGCATCTGCAGAAATATACCCTTTCTGTATTAGTAAACGGTCTATGAGAATTCCAGAGAGAACAGTGAAAAACACAAATAAACACATACGATATATGGATCTGTGGGAGAACCTGAGAGTTCTAAGGCCCGGGGATGCAAACATATTTAGAATATTGGCGTTGAATGCACTGCTAGACTTTAATTAGTGAACTATCCAACGTAATAACTGCTTTAAGTTGTAGAATTTCCGTTTAAGTGCGTAAGGGCTGTGGTTTGTTGTGGTTCGGACCACAGCCATAATAAACTGGACTCTGCTTTTTGCGGATCGGGGAAAGCGAGGTCTACCCTGCGAAGAAACTGCCGTAGACAGGGGAATACTACGCCCGAGGTGAGATTTGGCGGACTAAAGGTCCGCCAGCTATTCGACAGGACGTCTGGACTACTAATGCAATTAGGCAAGGGACGCGATGATTCATAAGTATATCGTATCAGATAGGATATGATGGAATTCAATGTCCAGAGTACATCACAGGGTATATATGGAGCCTTCCATAGAAAACAAATTTGAAACCTATTTGAATATTTGTCTAAACATGAAACATATCTGAACCAACTACAAGATATGACACAATTCGGCAAAAGTGAAGTTGTAATATTGCAGAGCACCAGGATGTTAAAACATTATCACTCACGCCATTTGATAATGGAGTGTTTTACAACTCTCTGATATAAATATATTAGGTTGGGCTTAATCCGGTAGCTGAGATGAGCCCTTCTCAGTGTACATAGCATATTCTGTTCCCCTTTCAATATTAATATTGCAGCAAACCCGAAACTGAAGAAACTGTTTTACTATCTACAATGGATCATTCAAGTAACATTTACACACACTATTCAAGTGATTCTGATCCGTCCAATGTACGGCGCGTTACTGCCACCGACATCTCAATAACGGAGGTTGATGAACCATGCGAATTACATGACAAATACCACTGCAAACAATGTATCGAGGAAGCAGAAAAGAAATTCAACAAGGTATTGAAAAGGTCTATTTCCTCAAATGCTGTGGGTAACACACCAAGAAGACGATCCATGATGAACCTACATAGAACATTATCACAGACCAGTTGTTACAGTACCGGTTCGACAGAGCAGAGATATTACCAAGAGGATATAATTGATGACTCTTTATACGCTAGGAATGACAGTTTGAATAAGGAGCGAAACAATATGGTATGGGACAACCTGTCATCGGAGGCCAAGGATATCATTGTGAAACGTCTCCTGTCTCGCCAACAATCATCATCACGAAATTCCCTAGCTTACGAAGATCTTACCTCTGAATTTGAGAGCAGTTGGAACGCTGCACCACCCAGAGGTAGAAAGCATGTCAAAGTTACAGGAACACAACATAAACAAAATCGTTCCGGCAGAAGCAGGAAATCAAGGGATTTATCTAATATCGTCGGAGAAGTATACAATGATCTTCTATTGAACAATTTGATCGACGAAAGCGGTCTGATGGACATTAACCAAGAACGTTATAAAACTTCATCTGCAAATTTACCACATTCGAAGCAAATCACACAGAACAGAAGAAATAACGGTACCTTTGAAAGGGAAAGTTTAGAGATAGCCCTCGGAAATTACCAATTGGATAAGAAGATACAGGAACTTAATGGGCTGCTTACCAAGCTGGAGCACTACTCGCCATTGCCCACACCTGTAAGTACCGACACCCAAAATTCGGCAGTTCACCCAAGTCACAAAGAAAACGATGAAATACACAGATCTAACCAACATAATAAGCGCTCAATAAAATGCCACGAAGATTCTGATTCTCCAAATATTCTATCCCGAATAGCAATGAAGTCTAAACTGTTCATGACTAAGTTGAAATACAAAAGTAAAAAGAAGAAAGCGGCCTTTAATTTGTACAGGGTACCACATCCACAATTATAAATGATATAACCCTGTGGAAGATCATGCACCTTTTAGTCAAATAACATATGAAACATATATAACTTCCTGATACATATACTAAACAATATGCGACACCCGTACACCACAGTCACTATTTTTAGGGACTGATATAACAACGCAGCGGGCAGTATGAAGCATCGACAGGTTAATAATGAACTAACAAACAGGTAGAACTGTATCATCACAAACATACTTCATTTATGGCTAACAATCTACGCAAGAGTGTTCTTCTCGGCCAGTTTGACAAAATTAATGAAACAATCGATGCTTCTGTGCCTCATAAGCCTACACTGACCAACCGACATGAGGACTCTAGTGAAGAAGAAAACGATACCTTAGGTGAATTAACGAATTGCAATAGTCTTAATTTCCAGCACCATTCTAAGAGCACGTCTGCCGTCGATGATGATCCAGTGGAGGGGTGGGACACCTCATTCGAAGCCAGGGAAACTATAATATCCAAAGAAAGAAACATGAATTTTAATCTCTACGCAAGTCTACCAAAGGAACATACAGGAAACTCGATTCCAATTTTCATATTTCACCATGGAGCAGGTTCTTCAGGTCTATCATTTGCAAATCTTTGCAAGCAATTAATGAACAAACTGGATGGCAAATGTGGTTGCTTTGCTTTCGATGCAAGAGGGCATGGTCAAACAACAGTGATTGACAGTAACGTACCTGTGAAATACAACCAAGAAGATTTTATTGAAGACCTTCTGTTTCTTATTTCATACATTTCCGAAAATCATCTAAGAGATATTCCAATTGCAAAGAGATCTATTATCTTGGTGGGCCATTCCCTGGGTGGAAGCATTTGTACGTTCACTGTCTCTCATTTATCATCTGAATTAAAGAGGCAACTGATTGGAGTGGCAATGCTGGATATTGTCGAGGAAGCAGCTGTTGACGCTCTAAAAAAAGTGGACCATTTCTTAGCATCAACCCCCAATGTTTTCCCTACTTATAAAGAAGCTGTTGAGTGGCATATTAAACATGGTTTGTCGAAGAATCGTGAAAGTGCAAAAATTGCTATCCCAGCCCTATTTCGGAAGTTTGCCTCGGGAAAAGTTGTAAGAATTACGAATTTGAGTACATTTAGACCGTTTTGGGATACGTGGTTTACCGGGCTCTCTCATAAATTTGTAACCCTCCCCACTTCCAGACTTCTGATTTTGGCAGGTAACGATAACTTAGATAGAGAACTGATAATTGGCCAGATTCAAGGTAAATATCAGCTTGTAGTTTTCCAGGACTCTGGACATTTCATTCAGGAGGATGCTGCACTGAAGACAGCACTGACATTAATCGAATTTTGGAAACGTAATGACAATAAAAATGTTGTTATTCAGACGAATTGGGGACAAAGTAAAAAGTAATACATTTAATAAGTTATATAATTCTTTATGGTAAAGGTCAGTTTATCACATCTAAAATTTGTCGATTGGAGATCAACAACTCCGTATTCTAATTAATCGACAGACAGAATGTCCAAGTCTGAAGTTTTACCTTCACACTGCGCGACAACAGCATCGATTTTCTTACTGGCCCAAGTGAAACGAGGATTGATCAAGAAAGGACGTAGATCAAATCTGTTGTCATCTGGCGAGTAATTCTCGGCATGGTAACTTGGAGTGATGACGGTTTGCTTATGTCTGTTGATAGCATAGAAAAAGAAGAACCTCTTGACCTTCTCGGCAACCTGAGCAGGTGTCAGCTTAGGAGTCCACTGATGCAATAATTTCAAAAACATTGAGTATGGACCACATTTCTCCACCTTTCTTAGATAACCAAAGATACTGAGCTCCTCGTAAGTCATACCCATATCGATTTCATCCGATTGAACATAATTCTCGGTAATTGGCTCCAGTTCGGCTGTTGGGGTTGCGTGTAAAAATTCATCTAATATAGGCATTTCATATTCTTTAGTAGCGTAGGCAATGAATCTCTTTAGGTCGGTCTTGGAAATACCACCGATCGGGTTAATATCAGCGGAGGAACAATCATACTTGGTTAGGTAACCTCTCAGACACTCATCAACGTTAGCACTACCCAGAACAAGTAGGCCACCAGAGTTCTTGACTCCACGAACCCATGGGAGCAACTGAGCAAATAGATAAGCTAGAACCATTCTTAATCTAGCTTGGATATTTTGCAAAGCTAAGTTCTCGATTTGAGAACCCCCAAATATCTTGAAAATAGGCTTCTTGCCTGTAGCAACCTCAAAGAGGGAAACAACACTTGCAACAACGTTGTCCATATTAAAGTCAACGTGGTAGGAGCCAATCTTCTCGGAAAGTTCACGACTTCTCTTTCTAGTCTCGCTTGAAGAATTCTCAGTCCCCATGAAACATGTATGGAAAATTCTGGAAGCAATATCCTGAGGTGTTTGTGGAACCCACTCGTCACCCTCACGGCATATCTTACGGACATCAGCAAGGACTTGATCGTTACCCTCACCAATTTCCTTGATCACTAATCTACACATAGAGTGAACAATCATAGCAGTAGCACACGAATCAATACCACCAGATAACGGCAGGAAATATCCAGTACCGTTGCAACGTCTAACATAATCCCACAACCAGCAAGCTGGACCAAAGGCAATTTCCTCCTCTGGGGTGTGATAAAATACATCTCTCTTTTGAGTTGGGACAATGGCTGGATTGAACCTGTCACTGACCTCCGCCAGTTCAATTGGGACATTGACCCTCTCGTATTTCAGTTCGGTAAGAGAAGCTTGGATACCACGAGACATAACCGATGCTCTGTAGCTTCTAACATCCTCTAGATCAACAGTGGCTGAAACGACCTCGACATCCTTTAAAGAAAACTGGGAACCTTGGGCCACAACCTTGCCGTTCACCGCAATAAGGGCACAACCATCGTAATACAGTCTGTCACCGTCACAACCACGCTGGTTGGCGTACAAGTAGACACCACCACAACGACTGGTGGCATTCAGAATAAGATCCATTCTCTTATTCAGCTTGCGAAGTTCATGGTGAGAACCCGAGGAATTGGTGATGATTTCAACACCGTTCAGCGACATGGCAATGTGGGGTGACTGTGGAGTGAAAATCTCCTCACAAGTTTCAGCTCCAATACAGGTGTCAAAGGTCTTGATAACAGCGTCACCAAAACGAACAGTAGTCTGCTTTGTGATCTTCTGAATAGCAGTAGGTAGTGTGAAATCTTCGACAACACCGGGCTTCATCCATGGTGTAAAGAAACGCATCTCACGATAATTTCCATCATTTGCTAGCCAGATCTTGGGTCTGATGAACAGAATCTGACCGTCTAAGGAGAGTAGTCTACAGTTGTAGCGAACATTGTTGTGAAGGACAGGCATACCGATATCTAGAATAAGACCGTGCGTCTCTGGGTGGTTAATGATCTGACCATACATCTCCCACGAGTGAAGACAAACATCGTTCTCAAGGAAGTGGTCTAGACACCCGTAACCGGTAATCTCCAGCTCAGGCCCAACTCTGAGCCGAGCACCTCTCTCCTTGGCAATCCTGATGGACTCGAGGATTCTGTCTCTATTACCTTCAAAATCTAGAGCCCATTGGTTTAGATTACACGTAGCAATTGTGATCAGTTGCGACATAATGGGTGGAAATGTTATGTTCTGGAGGGGATGTTTCAGTTATTCTGCACAAAACTTCTAAATATCTACTGTGATAACCGTCAAGTACAGCGATGATAGTTGATGAGCAATAACAACAAATTGCTCCACTGTTTCACGCTCGCACTGGGTTCTCTCTATTTTTCCTTGTCCCGCGTCGCACCCTAGGTGAATAATTGCCTCCGGAAGTATCTGTGTCAAAAGACAGAAACACTTCTTTGATTGCAGATATACACTATCAGGTCCCGTAGATTTCTATGAATTAGATATTAAGTTTGTCTATACTACAATTATTAAATAGTTAAGTAATGTTCTTGCAGGTAACACGTATGAAGTGATGATCATTAGGTGAGGTCGTTCTACAATCTTTTGAATTAATCAAAAGCAGAAGACAAAAGCTAAAAACAAAACTACCAAAGATTTGGACAATCAGACCACGACTGACGTCTCCTCTTCTCCCAGTAACTGTCAGGGCCATCGATGTAAACCCATTTGTTGGCTCTGTTTTTCTTGAAGTACTTGGGTTTCACATCTTGACCGTTTTGACGCCTCTCTCTTTGTTTCTGTTCGAGATCTAGTTTACAAACTTCAGCTTCATCGACCTTACCATTTTCGTAAAACCTGATATCTGGACGAAGACGAGAATCGGTTGGGGGTAATTGATCCTTCTCAATGCTTGTCACCTCGTTTAAATTGGCTGTAAATTTTGTAAATCCATACTTCTCCTTGGGAGACTTTACACATTCTCCCGCCTTCCAAATAGTTTTACCAGATTTCTTATCCTTCATGGATTCCGTCCATTTACCTTGAAGAGTTTGCGTTTTGCCCGATTTATTACTGGACATGATATCAACATCGACGCGCTCGGAGCGACCACTGAACATACCAGTTTTCTCAAAACTGATTGTTGCTTTACCGCTCTTGGAAGATATGACCTCAATTTCATTGATTGGCTCAACGTATCTTTCTCCCGCTATCAGATTCTTCACCATGGTTGTTGGTTGAGCCCACTCAAAGTATTCACCAGTTCTCTTGGATTTCAATTCTAATGTACCTTCGTTATTCAGCTCAATGGACTTTCCCCAGAACTTTTGCACTGGAGTTACAGAATAACTACACTCCCAGTCCTTATGGTCAGCGTGAAGAGCAAAAATCTGCGGCTTGTGACTAACCTTCTCAACAAGTAATCTGAATCCCATATCCTCCCTCACGAGTTCATATGTTTCTCCGAGTAGCGGATTGAATGGCTTTCTAAGAGATCTTGTGCGATCTCTGTATATGGACAATGCGGATATGGCGAATGCTGATACGATTGCCAATGGCTCAAATTGGCACTTTGGATCGGCTAACAATGATAGAACATCTGCGTACTCAAATGCCTCAGCAATGGTTTGTAGAATTGAGATAGGCTCATTCGATGTTACAGGCATAGTAATGGATGTCAGGTCTTTGCCCACATTCTTCCGCAAAAATGACAACAAACTCTGCGGGGATGAATTACAAATTGGAACATCATTTCTTCTCGTTATGGTTTCCAACGGTAGGGGGTATAAATCATTGGCGCTCTTTGAGGTTACAATGGTAGATGGCGCGTTTGTAGAGGCGATTGGACTCAATATATCTGTTGCTCTTGAACTTAATGGGGTTGAAGGAGCAACGCCCTCCAGCAAACTAACTTCACTAGAGTCGGTGGTACTGATCCCTACGTTTTTCGCTGAATATGGACGAGTGGTATCGTCTGCATCATCGTCATCAAGGATGATTACTCCTGGCTGACGGATATCTTCTGCATCAAAAAACTGATCGTTCTCGCTTAATGATGAGGCTATTGATAACCTCTTTTCATTAATTTGTTGAGTTACAATGTGATGATCCTTGTACAATACTCTACTTTGCTTAACAAAGTCCTTAAACATGAGTTCCAGCTCAGCTAGATTACTGTATAGTTCATGCTCACTATGGAACTCCTCCGGAATTCCGGAATCTGAGGGATATGCTAATGAATCTGAAGAATCCAGACCCGTCGCAGAACTCATACCTCTCATTCTTGGGTGGCCCCTGAGAGAAGACGACGCGGAATTTGACCGTCTAATTTCTCCGTATGAAGGTTCTGGGTCAATTGGCGCATATGCTAACGAATCATTCTTGTACTGCTCAAGACGCTGTTGGATGAGTAACAAATTCTCACTAAAGTCCTCGTAAGCTTCGGTGGGAAGAGGGGTATATGATGTATGGTTTGTGATTCTAGAGGGTGGTCTCAGAATACTTTCGCTTTTGTGAGACTTGGAAATCCTACTGAGTCTCTCTGATATAACATCGTTTGCAGTAATGATGGTACCATCATTTTCACTCATCATTTCACTGATATGTTCTGAAATTTCCTCGTCGGAGCTGTCATTTTGTTCAAAACAGGATTGGAGAGCCTGAACCCACGTCTGCCAACAATTCACATCCTTAGCTTTTAGGGCCCAGATTTCCATTCCTGAGTCTATAATAATGAGCTTATCTTTTTTGTTAGCACTCACAGTAGACAGCTTAATGACGATCTCACCGCGGCGAGTTTGGTTGTGATCATTCAGATAATACGATAGAGTTCCGTATCTGAAGTCTAAAGTGAAAAATCTTCTCTTGAAACCTTGCAACCGTTTCCTTCTCTTCTTTAGAAGATATCCCTGTATGTAACGTCCTTGGCCGACAACGAATACAGAATCTCTCTGGTTGGGCGATGATTTTATGGCACCGAGAAAAGGTGATGATCCTGATTGATTGCTGTGAATGGACTGCGTATCAGCCTGGATCGCACTAGCATTAAACAACACTTTCTTCTTCACATTCTTGGAGGCTGTATTATCGAGAATGAATGCATAGTAATAATCAGAATCCTTGACATCAACGTTGCCTTGGTACATCTTGTTTCCTGCAATGTGACCAACCCAATTGACTAGCGTGAATCCAGATGATTCCAGACGATCTCTGAGAGGTCTCTCCTGGGACTGTTGTTGAATGTTTGAGATAGATAGCGAGCTTCTGGAATGCGAATCACTATTCGAACTGATCGAGTTGTTGCGATGTAATACAGCTTTGTTTGTGAAGTCTAGTGCACTCTTGGTATCTGCTGCAATGTGAACTGCTGGAGTATGATCATCCACTGTTGTTTTGAGCTTTTTGTATATACCGAGATCTATCGACTTCTTGAGTGGTTTAACTTGATAGTTGATGGTGTCTCCGTGTGAGCACTTTACCCAACGGACCACAAATGATCGGTTCTGGATATCAATTGTCTCCATAATGCACAGAATGAATGGGAATCTGGTATGTATCTATTGGCTTTGAATTGAAAAGTTGTTCGTGTTCTAAAACTTACCTGTTCACAGCAATCCTTCGATTCCAGTGGTAGCAGTTCAATTGAGGTTAGACCAATATACTATATGTAATATTATGCAATTAACCGTAGTTCCGTTGTATGAAACACTCCGGGAAGAATAAACGAACCAAAAGCTTGCACCTGGCAAAGCAAAATTTGTTGATCTATAGTTCTAGTCTGGATCTTGCAGAAAGAAAATGTCAATGTGCCTCCTGCCCTATATATTCATCGAACCGATTTCTAGCGGTGTCAACAGTGAGCCCGTCTTTTTTTCTTTAGCTGGGAAGTTTCGTTTACGGACGCGCTCCGCCTGTTTTTGATATATCGGGGCTATGGCCGAGCGGCCTGCAGTGAAATAGTGGAAGGCATCGATTTACAATACTCAACGCTTGATAATAGTACATTATTATTCTCCTCGTATGTTGGAAGTTTAGTGACTACCTTCATCGTAGACACCATGGGCGATTAGGGACATCATTTCTGAATTGAGAAGTATACTGTGAAATAAATAATGTATGTATGATGGGATATTTACTAGATTGCTGAGTCGCCATATGTCTTCGTATAGAGACCCAGGGCCTTAATTGGGAATAAGAAGCGATAACTTGGATATTCAATGGCACATGAGTGGTTGAAGACACCTTCCACACTTTCAAATTTCCATTCACCTGTACTAGTCTGTCTTTCCTTCAGTAGCTTAATACCTCTGTCAATAACGTTCTTATGAGGATACTCGGCCAGGATTAGGGCAATCAGGGCCCAAGCTGTTTGCACAACCAGAGACTTGTCGCTACACACATAGTCGTGTAGTTCACTTGATTTCATGGACTCACCCCAACCGCCATCCTCCATTTGTTTGCTGGCTAAAAAGTCGCATCCTTTCTTGACATATTCTGAGTTGAAGTACGTCTCGCCAACAGAATGTAGCGCTTCAATGGCAAACATACCGGCATATGTGAAGCATATACCCCAGCACCCGTACCAACTGCCGTCATCTGCCTGGTAATTCTTTAACGATTGGATAGCGATGGCGATGCTCTTGGATATATCCTCCTTTCTGTAATCAGAATGCTTGTGGAAGAAGGTAAGGCCTAGGACAGAGGAATCTGTGCACTCCACATATGGATATTCAACCATGATGTTTCCAAATACCTCAGCTGGGTTGAGCTTCTCCATGAATAATGGTGCCTTGATTTTTTCATAAGTAGCGAAAGATCCGTATTCGAAAGATCCTGTATTCTGAAGACTTAACAGTACATCAATTCCCTTTTGCAGTCTTTCCGGAGTAATTTCATCATGCACGTCTTTGAAGGCCTCGCAATTTCTGACCATGATGATGGCCTTGATGGACTCTGCAGTGCAATCGGAAACAGTATATCCCTGTGGCTTTGTGGAAAATCCCCAAGCACCCACTCTCTTGTCACGGAAACTTCCCGGAACACACTCTGTATCAAACTGTGATCTGCACAGAAACTTGTAAGCAGCAACAATAGTGTCGTGGAATTCAGGCCTTTCAGCAAGGTTGGCAACAAAGAAATATTGAATAGTAAAAGCGCAATCCCACGTCTGCACACCATTAGTACCCATCACAGTCATACCTTGTGGGCCGTGGAAGAGGGCATCTTTAAATCTGTAGTGAATCTTTTCAAACGCCATTGAATGCTTGCCTTCTTCGAGGTAAACGACAAGAGCACAGAATGCCTGGTTGACAGGGGCGATACACAGAGAATCGGTGTTTTCTATTTCTTTCTTAATCAAATCGTAGACCTTAGCTTTACTCTTGTTGTAAATGAAACCTGGTCTGACGTACTTTTCATAAAACACAATAGCATCGTTTGCCATGTTGAGCACTTTTGAATGTGGGTAGTACAGGTCAACACCACAAACAGTATTTCTGTGTTTAGAGAAATCAATATCATCAAAAGATTTGGTGTATATTTCACTGCGGAGCTCTTCCAAGAGTGGTGTCAACTCGCATTGAAATCTGACCAGACTTAGGTAACTCAATGGCAGATAGACAGCCCTTGTATGCACCCACCATCTTCCAGGGTGGATTGGAAGTGAGTATGGTAACAGCCACGTCTCTGGAGGAGCCGGGTTGACACCCTCCCATTTGTAAAGGTTGAGCAAACTGAGCCAAGCCTTTCCCCAATGTGGGGCACCGATAGCACCACCAAGTCTCTTGAGTGTTTCCCTAGCTTTCTTGCAAACGATGTGGTCCTTTGGCAGTCCTAGAATTCTCAGAATGACATAGTTTAGTACTGTACCAAAGACGGTCGACTTGTCTACAGAGTGAAGACCCCATCCGCCGTCCACTGGGTGGGCAGTGTTGACGATGTATCTGATTATCTCGACTCTCTCATGCTCGGGGATTGGAGTACCGGTAATGTAATTCACTGCGACATATCCAATAGTCATAAACATAGGTCCCTTATACTGGCATGGGAAAATACCGGACTCTGGATCCTGGAGCAATTTGAAGAAGGAGGCACCATTGTGACAGGCATCTTCTGCTGTGAAGTTATCGTCTCCGGAGGATACCTCTGGAGTAGGGGCGGGGAACTCCTCATCCTGCAGAAGCCATTGGGTAAAAGTAGACTGTACATCCCTGAGGGAATCTTCCTGGCTCAGGTACTCCCATCTTTCACCTCCAAACTGGTCCACTCTGAGTCTCCATTGGCGAGGGTTCGTCTTCTCGAGACCGATCTCCTCGGAATACAGTTCCATGCTTTTGTTGTGTGGGGAGTTGGGAAGAACAGCAGTTTAGAAGAAATTGACCTGAAATACAAAAGGACAATATGGAACGCATCCATTCGTTTATAAAGAAACAGCTGCAATGCCCGAACCTCTCCACGTCGCAGCACCCCAGCTCTTCCTGGCTCGGATATAAGCGTGCGCGAGCTAAACGAGGGCAAATCAATGAGGGGAACGACAGTCACCACAAATATCAAACAGACAAGGGGGGCAATAGGGTGTAAACAGGCGTATTACAACCCTCAGGTGTATGTCAGGTAACACTCCAGCCATATATACAAGAGGGAACCACCAAAACTATCGACTTATAAGTTAACTCGTTGTCTAATACACATCTTGTACGGCATTTTCTTGGCAACAACCCCTCGTCACGTGCACCGAGGTCTCGAGCACTGAAAAATTTATTGCGGGTGATGAGCTCCATCGGGCCTCTGGCGTGTAATGAGTGATGGATGATAACACAAGAGGTAGTCTTATATCAGGAATATAGTGGATTGTAGGCATTGCTGATAGGACTAGCATTTCCACTTTCACCACATCACAGACTTATCCCACAAACACATCATGTCCGAGGTTATATCAGTTGTCTCCCGTAACGGAGCATTCCAGAAGACCATGATAATGGAGGAGTTCAGCAGCGACGAGAGTGAGGATGATTACAACATGACCGGTAGCGAGGATGAGGAGGAGGGCGAGGAGGGTGCGGAGAAGTCGAGCAGCAAGCCCACCTCTAAAAAGTCGTCCAAGAACATCGACAGCGAGCTCATGACGCCCGGTGAGCTCATCACCTCCGACCCCATCTGGATGAGAGGCCACGGCACATACTTCCTTGAGAACGACACGTACTCGAGTGTTGCAGGCCGTGTTTCCAAGGTGAACAAGCTGCTGTCTGTAATTCCACTCAAGAGCCGCTACGCCCCGGAGACCGGTGACCACGTCGTGGGCCGTATCGCCGAGGTGAGCAACAAGCGTTGGAAAGTGGACATTGGCGGAAAGCAGCACGCGATCCTGATGCTGGGCTCTGTGAACCTGCCCGGTGGTATCCTGAGACGTAAGTCTGAGTCCGATGAGCTGCAGATGCGCAGTTTCCTGAAGGAGGGCGACCTGCTGAACGCCGAGGTGCAGTCGCTGTTCCAGGACGGCGCTGCGTCACTGCACACACGTTCGCTCAAGTACGGAAAGCTGCGTAATGGCCAGTTCTGCCAGGTGCCCAACTCGCTGATCGTGCGGTCCAAGAACCACACGCACAACCTGCCGGGCAATGTGACCGTGGTGCTGGGCGTGAACGGGTACATCTGGCTGCGCATGACCTCGTCAATGGATCTTGCACGCGATGCGCCTCCCGGCGGCAGCACGCAGGTGTCCGGTGGAGAGGCCAGCGGCAGAGCAGCGGGCCCCACGGGTGCCGTGTCGCTGAACCCGAACGCGAGCCTGTCGATCACGCGCCTGGAAGAGGAGTCGTCGTGGAAGATCTACTCCGACGAGAACGACGCGAGCATCACGAACCAGCTGAAGCAGACGATATCGCGGTACGCGAACATCATCAAGGCGCTGGCGTTCTGCGAGGTGGGCATCACACACGAGCGGATCGTGCTGGGCTACGAGGCGAGTCTGGCGTACAGCGACGTCGGTGCGCTGATCCAGCGGGACAACATGGAGGCGCTGGGTGCAGACGTGCTGAACGCGGAGCGCATGCGCGGCAATGCTGAGTAGGCGAGTTGCATCCCACTGCACATTTATGTAATATAGAGCGTGGAGTTGCATGCTGAGCGGTACGTAGCTACGTGTAAAGAAAAAGAAAACGTATAGACGTGTATAGATAAAGTCGTGAATACAGGGCCAAAACACCCAGCTTACTCGCTGGAGTAAGTTAGACCCTTGCCGGAAGCGAAAGTGGCGGCGACAATGAGAGGGAAGACGACAGTGACGTCGGCGTAGACCTTGACGGACTTTGCCTCTGCCTTGATCTTACCCCAGGAGACGGCCTCGTCCGGTCTGGCACCGGCGTCGGAGCCGTCAAACTCCTGGCCGGTGTTGATGTAGACGGCGTAGTCGGCACCGTTTCTCATGAGACAGGCGTTGGCGATGTGGTGCTTGATGAGACCACCACCGAGGATGAGCATGCCGGCCCTGGAGGCCTCCATGGACATGGAGTTGATCTTCCTGATGTCGGCGACGATGTCGAGTCTGAGCTGCTTTGGAGAGGCCTTGAAGGTGTGGAAGAAGAGCATGTCACCGATGGAGCCATCAGTGATGGATGGGCAGAACACGGGGATCTTGTTCTTGTGGGCCCAGTACAGCACGGACTCCTCGTTGTTGATCTCCTTGCCGAGTCTGTCGATCATCTTGGAGGGGGTCCAGATGGGGCTGTTGAGGTCCTGGTTGGCGTCGAGGCAGGAGTCGCCGTGCTCCTTGACGTAGGCCTCCTGCTCCTCGAGCATCTTGTCGAGGATGGGGACGATCCACTCCTCGAACTTGCAGTAGTTGTCGTTTGGCACGACAAGGTTACCGATTCTGTTCATACCCTCCTTTCTGAGCTCAGCACCCTTCCAGGCGAACTCACCGAGGTAAGTTGGGGCGAGACACTTGATGAAGTCCTCCTCGATACCACCGGCGGAGGTGACGATGGCGTCGACCATCTTGTGCTGGACCAGGTAGCGCAGGGTCTCTCTGAGACCCGAGGAGATGAGGTTGGAGGTGTAGCCCATGAAGATGGTGGTCTTCTGTCTTCCCTCGTCGTCGAAGGAGCCCTTCTTGTCGTGGTCGTCGAGCTCGTCGATGTGCTTGCCTCTCCAGGAGCGCATCTTCTGGATGATCTCGCAGGCCTGGCCGACGGAGGAGGCCTGGAAGCCCATGGTCTTCATGGCCTCGATCATGTCGGAGGCGCGCATGTCGGTAGCGCTCTCCTTGGAGTAGTCGATGCCGTGCACCTTGACGAAGTGGTCGGGCACGGGCTTGGACTCCATGAGGACGGCCTCCTGGAGGATATCTGGCAGCTTGTCGTTGATGTTGGACATGGGGAAAGCGGTGGGGTGTTCAATTGAGAAACGTAAGAGACAATTGAGCAGAACAATTAAAGGATTACATAATTACAAGACAATACGTATATATAGAGCAGCGCACAGCGCACGCACACGCAGCGCAGCGCAGCGCTGCCCCTTGTTCCTTCGGCTGCTCGACGAGTTACGTCGCCAGCGGAAATCTGCGCATCCTCCTGGAGGCGGGAAGCCTGCAAGCCCTGCCTAGCTGTCTGGGAGGCGGGAAGCCTGCCTAATCCTCTAGCAAGGCCTGCCTAGCTGTCTAGGGGCTGCCTAACTCTCCAGAGACGAGGCCCGCCCAACTCTCCAGAGACAACACGCCCTGCCCAGCTGTCTAGAGACAGCACGCCGCGAGCACAAAATTTTTCACAAGGGGCGGTGCGGGAGCCCAGGAGCGCAGGGGGAAGCTCCCCCTCCCCTCCCCCTACTCCAGCACGTCCAGCACGGCGTAGACACGCGCGGGCCGCAGACGGTCGCGCAGAAACAGCTGGCGGGTGTCGGTCAGCGGCAGCGCGCGCTCGCAGACCTCGAGCGGCGTGCCCGGGTGCGCGTAGTGCGTGCTGCGGTACGCGACGGCGCGGGGCGGGGCGCCACTCCCGCAGTCGCCCGCGTAGAGGGCGAGGAGCTGGGCGGTTAGCGGCCCCGGCACGAGCAGGTCCGCGTAGCCCTCGACGGCCTGCGCGTACGCGCGGTCCCAGTGGATGCGGTGCGGGTTGCACGTGAGCTGCGCGTAGCGCACCACGTCCAGGTCCGAGAACGTGTGCTGCCCGAGCACTCTGGGCGGGGGCGCCGCGCTGTCCCCGTCCCCTCCCCCCTGCACAGGCGGGGACTCCCGCTCCTCCGGCAATGAGTCCGTGTAGACGAGCGTGCGCTCCTCCACGAGGTGCGTGCGCTGGTCGTCCAGGGACACCAGCTCGCGCTGCGTGGACACGAAGGTGTCCCCCCTGTAGCGGCGCACGCTGCGCACGCGCTCCAGGCAGGTGTACGTGCGGCCGTACTGCAGCGGGTGGCGCACGCGCACGCTGCCGCGCGCCCACAGCCGCCTGCGGAAGCCTTGCGGTTGGGGGAAGCGCTGCGGGTCCAGCGCCCCTGGGGTCACATCGCTGTAGTAGCCGTCCGGGGAGAGCGGCCGGTCCGCCGCGTGGAAGTGCAGCAGGTGGTCCGTGATGCCGGGGGTGGCGGGGGCGGGGCGGCCCAGCAGCGCGTAGAGTTTTGCGATGTGGAACCGCGAGGGGGCGTCTTGTGTCAGCAGGGCGGGGGCGGGGATGCCGGGCGCGTGTGTGTGTAAGGTGCGGGCTGGGCGGCTCAGCCTGAGCAGTGTGCGTGCGGGGAGTGTCATGTCTGTGGGGAGGTCTTGTTACGTATGGTTCAGGGGGTGAATTGTTACAGTAGGTCTCCGGCGGCTGTGTTTCGTTGTATGAACGGTGTAAGGTTACAGTTCGGTTGGTGATCAGACGTGGAATGGTAATTCGCAGTTTTGCGGTTTCGACGTTGCGAATGCTGATGCCTGGCGATTCGGTCGTAATAGCGTGCAATTGCTACTGTGTGTAGTGTATGTTTCCTTGGACGGCTGTTATACACTGCGTGGTGTGTAGTTTTTCCAATGTGCTGCGTGTATTACCGCAATGTTTCGTGCAATACTTTCGTCTTCTGTGAATGTCAGCACTCAAAGGTGGGTTCTAAGTGTTCCCAGTGTGGTATACAACGACTATCTCAACGCAATGTCCTGACCGTTATCGGCGTGTATGGTATTGGCTGTTACAGAGAGTCTAAAGAATTGCACGCAAGCTACAGAGCACAGTAAGTTGCCCTCTAGTCATATACACTGGGAGTGCTACTGTCCATCGCCCGTCCCTCCTGGCTCTCTCTTGCCCTGCCTACGCTCTTGCCCTAGTTCCCTCTCGCCCTGACAGCGCCGCGCGGTGCTCTGCGCGCAAATTGCGCGGCGTATATAAACAGCCGATTACGGATGGCGATGCGCATGACAACCACCATGATAACGGGGAGTAAAGTATACACTACACTATACACTACACTACACATGGTTGACATGAGCACGGCGGAAGGGATGCAGCGCGCACTGCACGTGAACAGCATCGCGACATGGCAGCCCGACGGCGACGTCAAGGCGTGCCTGAACTGCGGCACCCGCTTCGACTTCGTCATCAGGAGGCACCACTGCAGGTGCTGCGGCGGCATATTCTGCGGGCGCTGCTGCAGTGCCTTTCTCCGCTACGACGCTGAGAAGGTGAAGGTCGTGCGGCGGGATGCAGAGGGGCCCGCGCCAGCGCTGCCCGCACCACACGGAAAGTACACATCCCGCCAACGGACGTGCATATCCTGCAGCAGCACTCTCAAGCGCGCCAATCTGGTGCAGGTTTCCGAGCCATCACAGCAGTCATCCACCGTGATAACTGATTCACCCACCGCGACACCCCCCACTCATCCCCCCAACATCAAGACGAGCAGGATACGCGAGCACTCACAGCAGATAGACGGGGACGTCAGCGAGGATCAGAGCATAACGCAAAGCACAGACCGTAGCGTCACTCCGTCTGGTGAAGATGAGAGCGCGGAGAGTCAGGACGAAGATGCACACTGCCCCATCTGCAACGTCGACCTCTCGGCGCTTGCGAGCGATGAGGAGCGCGAGGACCATATACAGCAGTGCATACGTGACGCAGAGGACATACAGCAGCACAGAGTGCCCGCGACTTCGGGTGCCCCCTTATCGCCGGACGCTACGGAGGCAAACCCTGTCATGAGAAACAGGATGCTGGTGTATAGGATCCCGCCAGCGGCTGCCGAGGAGGAAGGTGTGGAGCCTGTTACATACAAGGAGTGTCCTATTTGTTTTGAGGAGATGCTGCCGGGAGAGAAGGTGGGCCGCCTGGAGTGTTTGTGTGTGTTCCACTACAAGTGCATCAAGAGTTGGTTCAACAAGAAGACGCAGAAGATGCAGCAACAGCATTCAAATACGTCATTCATCGGAAAGAACTTCTGCCCATTCCACGATGCCATATTCTAAAGACGTGTGTTGTGGTGGGGAGTGGAGGACGTTTTGGCCTCAAGTCTGGGTATTAATAAACGATTTTTTGTTTCTTTTATCAAAGGTGTTGGTACTCGTCCTGACTACTATTCATTTTCGTTCTTTGGTAACATGTTATCCGTTGTGTGCTTAAATCTACACGCACGGATAATGTGTCTTTCCCTCTTTGGGTGGTTATCTTATGGCCAATGGATTTATTAGGTTTTTCATTCTAGAAATTGTGACATTTTTAAGCTACAGAACTAAGTAATAAGTGGGTACCTAAATAGGTTGTAATATTCAAGGATTGCACTTTTCTATAGTCACTTTATCATGTACATTATTTTCGCTCAATACATTGTCGAATAACAAAATTGCTGATATATTATTATTGGTATCGGGCGATCTGAAACGTCTAAACGGTAAGTATTTGAGTCCAAGCTGGCCCATTTATAGGTGTTTCTCCCTTTGAAGCGAAACGCAACTTTCGTTAAACATCTACATACAATGTGTATTATCACCAATATAGCGTCGTGGTATTAGAATGACATTTATATTGAGAAGGTAGCAATTCCTTCTTGGAATATTACTCTTTTGTGCACCCCAATTTATCAGCGGTTTTACAATCATCTGTGACTTGCTTTACCTCATTAGTATTGCATTTGGCCATTATGAACCTATTCTCAATTATTTATGCATAAATCAATTCTTCCTTAATCAAGCTACGTAACAAAAGAAGAATATGGAAGTGTATAGGACCATTAACAAGGATTAAATATTGGGATCTTTTCAAAATAATCTGCAGTATTAATCTTCCATGGAGAAATAATGTAGGGTTTCGAAACTTTTGGTATATCTCTAGAAAACGCAGTTTTTTAGGTTATATAGTTATAAGGGAAACCTCCCGGTGGCCAAGCTGGTTTAAGGCGCAGGACTGTAATGTTACAACGAAATCCTGAAATCGGGTGTTCGACTCACCCCTGGGAGACCTCTTATTTTTTGGAAACAGCTGATGACGTCTATAGGTTTTCGGTTTTTGTGTCACGTCATAAATCGGATGTTCACTTGGCGCGCCACGTCGCAACTCCGATAAACGGCAAAAACTATCTGTGTAAGAAGAGGAGAAAGATACGTGAAAGAGTGGTAATGGAATAAGGTATCATTGGAAACGTAGTTTCAGGAATATTCAATATTCTGATAAAATATATATGAAAGTGGATTCAAGATTTCCACTTTAGAGAATCCTAATTGATTAAACTAGTTCAAAATATAAACTTCAAGAAGGTAACAGAGCCGTAATTGAAAACATATACAATAGAGGCATATAATTGGATCAAAACAACAGCAATATATGTTTTACTCATTAAACTATTATTTCCAATAGTACCATGTCGGATATCAATGAATAAGCGACAATTGTTACAGATTCTTTATATTTCAATTGAACCTCAAACTGCACGTGACCAATTTTTTTCTTCTGCTGAAAAACTTTCAATCGATGCGATGAGCTAGAAAATGGCCAGCCTCATCGACCTATATAAGAACATACATCGTTTTGTAAAACAGCTCTCTCATCAGAACAGATATAACCACAGGCTCAGTGCAACAATCCAAATATGAGCAATAAAGTCACCAAGAAATCAAAGAAGAACGAAGTTCAATCTTTGGCCGAGAAGATCAAGGCTAGAGCACTAGAGAATCAGAAGAAGGCAGAGAAGCCAACTTCTGAATCCGCCGAGGAGGACGATGAAACCCCAAAGAAGACTGGCCAAACTGAAGGAAACGATGACACTGCTGAAGGTGAAGATTCAAGCGAGACTTTTGAATCCTTCACTGAGCTTAACCTTGTTCCAGAGCTAGTGCAGGCTTGCAAAAACCTGAACTATTCTAAGCCAACCCCAATCCAGGCTAAAGCTATTCCTGCAGCCTTAGAGGGAAATGATATCATTGGTCTTGCCCAGACTGGTTCTGGTAAAACTGCTGCTTTTGCTATCCCTATTCTAAACAAGCTGTGGGAGGACCAGCAGCCTTACTACGCCTGTATCCTGTCTCCTACCAGAGAGCTTGCTCAACAAATCAAGGAAACGTTTGATTCTCTGGGATCTCTAATGGGTGTTAGAAGTGTCTGCATTGTTGGTGGTATGAACATGATGGACCAAGCGAGAGATCTCATGAGAAAGCCACATATCATCATTGCTACCCCAGGTAGACTGATGGATCATCTGGAGAACACCCGTGGGTTTTCGCTAAGAAAGCTGAAATTCCTAGTCATGGACGAAGCTGATAGACTACTTGATATGGAATTCGGTCCTGTTCTTGACAAAATTCTGAAGATTCTACCTGTCCAGGACAGAACTACCTACCTATTCTCCGCCACTATGACCTCCAAGATCGACAAGCTTCAAAGAGCCAGTTTGACAAACCCAGTGAAATGTGCTGTGTCAAACAAATACCAAACTGTGGATACCCTTGTTCAGACACTGATGGTTGTTCCAGGTGGCTTGAAGAACACTTTCCTCATCTACTTGTTGAATGAGTTTATCGGGAAGACCATTATCATTTTCACCAGAACTAAGGCTAATGCTGAGAGAATATCTGCATTGGCCAACCTGCTAGAGTTCAATGCTACAGCGCTTCACGGTGATCTGAACCAAAACCAAAGAACTGGTGCCTTGGATCTTTTCAAGGCAGGTAAGAGAGCTATCCTAGTTGCCACAGATGTCGCTGCAAGAGGTCTAGATATCCCTTCCGTCGACATTGTCATTAACTATGATATTCCAGTTGATTCCAAATCTTACATCCACCGTGTCGGTAGAACGGCTAGAGCTGGTAGATCTGGTAAGTCTATTTCCCTAGTTTCCCAGTACGACTTGGAACTTATTCTCAGAATTGAAGAGGTTCTTGGCAAAAAGCTACCAAAAGAGAATGTCGACAAGGATATAATATTGTCTCTACGTGATTCTGTGGACAAGGCTAACGGTGAAGTTGTCATGGAGATGAACAGAAGAAATAAGGAGAAACAGGCTAGAGGTAAGGGCAGAAGAGGTAGAATGATGTCTAGGGATAACATGGACAGAGAGGAGCGTTAATTTACTGTTCTATCATATATAAGTGTATTTTATTAGAAAAATAATAGAGAATGTCATCTGCATTCACACCATCAAGTATATTCGAGATGCAATATATCACGTTATGATGATTGAATCATGGAAATTATGCTGTTGTATTTATTACAAATGTAACTTTTTTACATAATAGGTAAATGACTACTAGTTGGAATATCACCTGGATGCTAAGATCTCTCTATTTACTTCCTTGAAGGCATTGTCATATCTTTCAACAGCAAGTGTGATGGATGTCAGGACCGGTTTTAGGTATGCAGTGCAAGTGGCTGCAATTTCGTCACCTTCACCGTCCTTGACATCAGAGAGAAGTTCATTCAATTTGGAAATACAGTCCTTCAGGTGCTTGTAAAGGGTGTTCACCTTCAGTGCCTGCTTGTAATCACCACTTTGAAAATGAATGTAAAAATGCTTCAGGAACTCACAGCAAGTTGAATGTAATATGCGACAACTCTCCACTAACTCCATTGGCAGGTCAGACTTTGCATCATTCTCACCTGCGATGCTGTTGACAAATGCACCCAATGTCTGGTCGACGTTATTGTGCTTAGCCTGTTTGGCGTTAATTTTGACAGCAGAGATAACCTCCGCATTAACATCAATGCTTGTTTGTTTATCTGGTAGAACCTGCGTGAGGTCCAGATCTCTTGTTAGTTCGCTAATGACCGTGGTAATACTCTCTTTAATGGCTTCCGAGCTGACTTGCACAGCGGGTTGTGCGCTTTCACCACCGTCTTCTTGTTGTGTAGCATGGCGTGTGTTCTGATTAGTCTTCTCCTTGTTGTTCAAGTGTACCATTGCGTAATCCGCCTTGTATGTTGTTTGCAAGTCGCGGATATCGAGAGAAGCACGCTCCTCCTCGTCTGGAGAGTCCTGAGCGTCATTCTGAAGTTTTGCACGGGAGTACTCATTCTCGAGGGCGGTGACCATCTTTTCACTCAGTCTGTTCATACCCTTCAGGATATCAATAGTACCATCACTATTACCGTTGACATCCACACCAGGTCTCATTGTGAAGTGAGGTCTGTGTCCGAACTTTACTGGGTCATCCTCCTCGTTACCATCGATATCGATGAACTTTTTCACTGGGTGCAGTAGTGCTTCGTCGTCTTTTCTGTCGTACTCCTGATCGAGGGAGATGTATCTGTCGATGATGACATCACCTCTGTCGCTCTGCATGAGTTTCTCTCCTCTCAGCTTTCTGAACAGTTTTGAGGAGAAGAAACGGGCCCAGAACTCCTGTTCTTTGAAGTTCTTGGGGACGTTATCGTCATACGCCTTCTTGACAATCGGATAGTTCTCGAAGATGGATAGGATCTTTTCACGAGACAAATTGACGTTGACCTTGTTCTCTGATGATGCAACAGGCTTGATAGTGGACAGGACGTTGTAAGGCCCGATGCGCTGCGAGGTGGCCAGTGCAAACGTTCTCAGCTGTGCCACACGAGTAGCCCAGAACTCAGCAGGTCCCAGTCCAGCGTTCATCACAGTCTCCTGGAACGCGCGCATTAAGCGCTTGTCGTGCTTCAGCAGGGACTGCTGCAACTTCAGATTAGCTAGCAACTTGCTCTGGGAGAGGGAGTCATCCAACTGTGCTGTGTTGATCAAAGGTGCGGCAGACAACACTGATGTCATACCACCAGTCTCATGCAAAGCTGCCTCCGTGCCGTCGTCGCCTGCGCCGCCTGGACCGCCGGCCCCGCCACCCGAAGTGCCGTCGGCCATCTTGCGCTTCTCCTCGTATATCTCGTTGTCCTTGTACCGGGAAATGATAAGCTGCAATGTGCTCTTAATATTCTCCATGACCTCTCTGTTGTTGAAAGAGAACATGTGTGTCTGTGGCTTTGGAGCAGGAGTGCCCTCTGCACTGGATCCATCTTGGCCTGCCCGGGGGGTGCCCTCTGCACCGTCTGTCTTGGCACGCTTGCTGTCGTGCTGCTCCACTTTACCGATCAGCCGCAGCATCATCTTCTCGCTGGTGGCTGGAGTAGCCTGGAGCTTGTCGATGGTGTCGAGGACGATGGTGTGGGTCTTGTCACCGGCGGTGGACCGCCAGACCATCTCTGCGGGCGAAGCGTCCTCATCTATTGTGATGATTCCGGCGACCTTCTTGAACGTGGCAGCACCTGAGTGAGACATCGTGTGGGGAGGTTGTGCTTGTGCTTGTGCCGTTGTGAGGATGCGAGAGCAGTACGAAATTGTATTGTTTTCAAGTACCGGTGCTGGTGACCGATCCCTTGAGTTAATTGTTAGCCATGTAGAAATCACGGGGTGTGTCTCATCTGGAGGGTGTCACGGATATATGGCGCGTGGGTGAATTGCAGATATTCATGGACTTGGCAGTGATGTATTCAGCGAGCCCGCACATATGTGTGTAGGCATTCAGACCATCCTATGTTTACGTCTGTACCATTCTTCTTCGGTGGAATTGGCGATATCATATTACGCTGTGATAGGACACCGATAGAGTCGAGCGATGATATAAAGGAAACAGAAAGGAAATGCTATTCTTCCATGAATATAGCCGAGTGCACTGGAAGACACCGAATATGCCTTGTTGAGTCATTTAATATCCCTTTATTCAGTGGACTGGCACGTCGATGCGAATTTCCCTAAATGGTGCCTTCTCACGCAGCCGCCGACGCAATGTATCATATATAGGATGTGACCCAATGTCCTCAGAAGTTAAATAGGCAGCACACAAGGAATATAAGTCAATTGGGACATGTCCTAAATACCGTGTAACATTGTGCCCACAGCTAGCTACCGTTATCTAATATAGACGTCAAACTGAATACTCAGCATCCATAAACATTCTGGGGGTGTACCAGCCGACCATAAAAAACAGACTACAGGAACCAATCACATAGTGAGTTAGTCGAACACACTTGGAGGCCAATTAAGTTGCATTGCTTTTCATATAATTTACTGTGTATGGCTGTATGGGTGTATTAGAGAGTGGTATTGAGCCATGCACACCCTTTAATACTGCAAACGATGTCGAAGTGATATAGCTTATTGCTGTGTAAATCAGTGCAGTATAAAACATTATTACACCAATATGAAGTGGCAGACCGGCAGTAGTGTGTAGTGACTTATAGTATAGTACAGTATAGTATAGCACAGTAGTATAGCACACTATAGTGTAAAATTGGGGGAAGAGTATATTATAGTATAGTATGGCATAGTCTAATATAGTGTAGTATAATTTACTGTAATATAGGATGGTGTTAATATAACACCGTATATCTCAATAACAGACGGTCTATAGTAGTATAGTGCGAGAGTATCTCATAGTGTAGTGTAGCACGTTATAGTATACCACACATCATATAGTCAATGCAGTATAGTTCAGTATATATCTCTATAGTACAATATATCTATAGTACAATATAGTATAGTATAGTATAGTATAGTACAGTACACTATAGTATAATACAGGGGCACGCTCGGCGGCTACGCACATCACTCCGCACGGCGCGGTGCACGGGCGCAACTGAAAAATTTTCGTGGCATCGCCGCTGCTCTGCACTGCACTGCACTGCACAGGCATGTGCAGGTAGGGACCATCGACATCGACTGCACAGCTGGGCTCGTGGGGCATCGCCTGGTGTGTGGTTATAACTGGGGAGTGCTGTGTACACTCGTATCGATTACTATATTGTGTTATTTCCCTTGAAATACACTCACACCACCACCCCGCCATGTCCAGCCCTATTCTCGGTATCTCCTTCGGTAACACCTCCTCCTCCATCGCCTACATCAACCCAAAGAACGATGTGGACGTCATCGCCAACCCCGACGGTGAGCGTGCCATCCCCTCCGTGCTCTCCTACGTCGGCGAGGACGAGTACCACGGTGGCCAGGCCCTCCAGCAGCTAGTCCGCAACCCGGCCAACACCATCATCAACTTCCGCGACTTCATCGGTAAGAGCTTCGCTGACTGCGACACCAGCCGCTGCGCCGCTGGTGCCCCAGCCATCGACATCGACGGCAAGGTCGGCTTCGCCATCAAGCGTGGTGACGACGTCGAGGAGCGCATCACCGTCGACGAGGTCGTCTCCAGACACCTCAACAGACTGAAGCTCGCCGCCGAGGACTACATCGGCCAGACCATCGCTGCCACCGTTCTGACTGTCCCCACTGACTTCACCCAGGCCCAGAAGGACGCCCTTGCCGCCTCCGCTGCCAAGGTCGGTCTCAAGATCGTCCAGTTTGTCGCTGAGCCATCCGCCTCGCTGCTGGCCCACGCCCACTCCTTCCCTCTCAACAAGTCCGGTGACGCCAACGTCGTCGTCGCTGACTTCGGTGGTGTCCGCTCCGACGCCGCCGTGATCGCTGTCCGCTCCGGCATCTACACCGTCCTCGCCACCACCCACGACTACAACCTCGGCGGTGACGCCCTCGACGCCGAGCTCGTCGAGTACTTCGCCAAGGACTTCGAGAAGAAGAACCACTGCAACCCTCGCAAGAACGCCCGTTCTCTAGCCAAGCTGCGCACCAACGCCATCACCACCAAGAAGACCCTCTCCAACGCCACCACCGCCACTATCTCCGTCGAGTCCCTCTGCGACGGCTTCGACTACCACACCTCCATCAACCGCATGCGCTACGAGCTGACCGCCGGCAAGGTCTTCTCCCAGTTCGCCGCGTTCGTCACCGCCGCCATCGAGAAGGCCCAGCTCGACCCACTCGACATCGACGCCGTCCTGCTATGTGGTGGTGTCTCCTTCACCCCTAAGCTCGCTGCCAACCTCGAGTTCCTCCTACCAGAGACCGTTGCCATCCTCGGCCCACAGCACGCCGAGGCCACCAACTACCCCAACGAGCTCGCCTGCCAGGGCGCCGCTCTGCAGGGCAGACTCGTCGCCGACTACGACGACGACGAGCTCAAGGAGGCCATGCAGCCTGTCGTCCTCAACACCATGCACCTGCAGCGCGCCATCGGCCTGCTCGACGGCGCCGGCGAGTTCGTCCCCGTGATCCTCCCAGAGACCTCCTACCCAGTGCAGAAGTCCATCCTGGTTAGGGCCGCCAAGGGCGACCTCCTAGTGGGCGTCTACGAGGGTGAGTCCCACATCGAGGAGCGCACCCTCGAGCCAGAGGCCAAGGACGCCGCCGCCGAGGACGACGAGGACTCCGAGGAGTGGTCCGACGACGAGCCAGAGGTCGTCAGGGAGAAGCACTACAAGGCTGCCCAGAAGCTCATCGAGCTCGGCGTCAAGGGCGTCGAGAAGGGCGTCGAGATCGTCTTCAACATCAACAAGGACGCCGTCCTCAGAGTCACCGTCAGAGACCTCAAGAGCGGCGCCGTCGTCCAGGGTCACCTGTAAGCAGCGTGGTCGGTCGTGACCTAACGCAACACTTATTCAAGTATATATATTAAGCTACTATGATAAACCGGAGAGCAGGGGTGTGTGCGAGTATTATGACTGGACCATAGACGTATGGTACCTACAGTAGTATTGAGTACTCGGATTGCACATTTTCAATCGAGGTAGTTTAGTCGATTGCGATTTTACCGCTCTGGATGAATGCGAATACCACGACGGTACATAAATAATCCAAGATAGTTATATTTCACACTTTCTATTGCGCAATTGTAAACAGTCCTACCACAATATCCAGTTCATTACTGAACTCCATACAATTAACACCAGATCCACTCAACAACCCTGGAAGTCAGCGATGACACACAACAGGCCTCTGGCAAACTACACAGCTATGAATCTACGAACACGTACCCACAGAGCGCTACCGGCTTACTAATCGAAGCACAATGGTATCCACACCAACAACCCCATGCATAACCCACTACCATCTCTCATGAACCTAGAACCTTCTACTGTTCGACTCATATATGCTCTCGGCACTCATATGCTCTCCAAGGCAACCCACAGCGACGCCGGCAGCGGCCACCTAACTCCGCTCGCCTGCGGTTGCCTCTCTCGCCACCAGTGAAACACCGCACAGACGGCCGCCCAGCTGTCAGCGCCGCCCGCGGCCCATGTGGCGTATATAAGCACGCTAGGCGATAACAGATCTGAACAGTCACCGGTAATTGTGCCATTGCCAATTGAACAGGTACTCAACCAAGCAGACATTAACATGAGCAGCAGCATTCCGATCCACGTCCTGGGCATGGGCTCCATGGGCACCCTACTCGCTGTAAACATGATCAACAGCAGCAAGACCGTCAAGATCATCCCGCTCTTCAGGAACATCGCCAAAGTGAACAAGTTCCAGCAGGAGGCTGACTCCACTATCGGTATGCGCAAGGTGTACCTTGAAGATAAGCCGCTGCAGACAGCGCGCATTGACGAGGTCTACTGTCCCGAGACCCTGCCCAAGGGGACCGCCATCCGCAACCTCATCATCACCACAAAGACGTACCAGACAAAGGAGGCTCTCGCGCCATACCTAGGGTATATTACCAAGGATACCAACCTCATAATGGTGCAGAATGGGCTTGGTGTTCTGGACGTTCTGCGGGACGAGATTTTCAAGGTTCCGGCTGAGAGACCACAGCTGTTCCAGGGTGTTATTGCCCACGGTGCGTTCCAGGACCAGGGGTTCATATTCAATCACGCTGGTTTCGCTGATATGAAGATTGCGAGATTGCCATGGGACGAGCAGGATATTCTGCAGACCCAGGCGCTTGTAGACAGCGATGCCGCGGAGAACGAGCTGGTCCGCGTGTTTAACGAACCAGCGATCGCCAAATCCCTGGACATCCACCACATGACGTACCAGGAGCTGCTACTGGGCCAATTGTTCAAGTTCCTCATCAATTCCTGCATCAATTCGGTCACTGCGATCGTGGATGCCGACAACGGAGAGATCCTCGATCACTGCAAGCCTGTGTTCCGCTCCATTGTCGAGGAGGCACTTCAGATCCTGCGCGTGGCATACAAGCCCTTGTTCAGTTACGAGGCAACGTATAACGACACCCCAGGGTACCCACCTCTTACCGTCGACAAGACCCTCGACCTGGACTACCTCGTCGAAGAGATCAACCGCATCGGGTGCATCCTCAACAAACACAACAGCAGTTCTATGAGACAGGACACCCGCTACCTCAGGGACACCGAGATTGACTACATTAACGGGTACACTGTCCAGCTAGCCGCCAAGCTGGAGCTCGGACCCAATGCCGCCAAGGTCAACAAGACCATTTGCGAGCTTGTCGGGCTGCGACTCGGACTGAATCGCCGCAGGGCAGAGGCCGGTGACTGGAAGTTCAAGTAGACGACAGAGCCAACGGCCATTCAAACCATGATATACTTACATACACAATAGCTCCTCATATAGATGCAATGTACAAACTCTCAGAGTAGAGAGTGGTGATATATTTTTCGTCCACAGAAACAGTTGCACAACCCGCCGTGTTAATGCCGATATGGCGAGGAGAACTGTTTTCGCGGCAAACAAAACAGCACGAGGACAACATACTGGATCAACTGGGGTACAAATGGGTGTGTAGGTGAGTGCTTTACTTGTGTCACTGTATCAAGGTCTGTAAACAAGTTGTGACTGCTCTAAGAGCACAGTAGAGGTTTGGTTGCCACAGGGTTAGTAGCTGCGTTGATACACCAAGGGCAGTACTCTTTGCATATTTACAATACACACCTTTAAAATGGAAGACCTGGCAGACAACATGCCGTTGTCGTACTACTCGAGTCAGAGGAGTGGTAGCAACTCCAGTCACAGGTCTCACGAATCACAAGAAAGACGAGCTGCTGGTACCTCAGGCGAGCCAGTAATTAACATCCCTGAGGAAGATCAGAATGATCAGACCACATCTCATGATTCGGGTGAGCACAGATCACAGGGGTCCATGGGGGACAGCACCAGAGATACCATAGGTGATGCCACAGAAGATGCCACAAGAGATACCACAAGAGATACCACAAGAGGTACTACAAGAGATAACACAACGAAGCCCCCTAGGGACACTTCAAATGATCATATTCTTGCAAGCATGCAACGACATATAGTTAGACTGGAGAATCGTTGCACAAAGTTAGAGACAGACCTGATGAGGGTCAGTAAGGAAGCTAGCAACAGTCTGATCTTTGTGTCGAAACTGCTGCAAAAGATAATGAGAAATGAGACGACACTGAGAGGAGACATCACCTCGGTCAAGAACTCTCAGCTCAAGATCGACGTCAAGAATGTGCATGCCCTCACCAAGAGGATGAAGGAGCAAGGATACTATAATGTCCAGAACGACGCAGAGTATCTCATCGTGTCTAGTAATATACCGGCCATGAATAATGAACAGGTCGGCCAGAACAATATGCAGGAAAGAGCAATTCCACAAAATGCACCACCACAAAGACCTCCCAATGTAAGAGTACAGGACCCTAGGGAACATAACAGATACAGGAATTCATCGGCTATACGAAATCTGCAAGCTAATATGCAAGCTAATATGCAAGCAAATATGCAAGCTAATATGCAAACAAATATTCAAGGAAATATGCAAGCAAATGTGCCGCTGGAATCTTGGATTCCTCCAGAAAATTATAGCAGGAACACAAATTCATCTGCTACTGTCAATCAGCAACGCTATAGTGCAGGGGAGGTACGTTCTGCACTAAATGCGTCTAATGACAGAAGAAATTTAATGCAGCAGCAACAAGGAAATACCCCGTTCCCTCCTCAAGGAAATAATGTCCAACAAATGAATCAGTCATATAACAATGTTCCAAATGCAAGTAATTCTAGAGTTAACAATGTTCCTTCAAATGCGGGACGGGTACGTTATGGGACATTCACAATGCCATCTGGAAGTATCGTCAGGTTTACTTTACAAGATCCACCACAACAAGCACCAACTCAAACAAGACAACGGTCTAAGAACCCGGAAAGTCAAGCACAACAAGGGAAGGCACCTTCCCAACCGGAACCCCAAAATTCAAGATATACGCCTATCGCACCTGCACCAAACAGTATGCATAATGTAACTATTGGATCCAGTGAAATCCAGAATGCAATGGCCGGCCAGAATACGTCCGAGGCTGAGAGAATAAAGCAGATCATTACCCAGAGAGTAAATGGCAATAACAGGGGCGATATTAGAAACGAGCCTCAAATGGGACTCCAGCGCACTGACCAAAGATTTATTGAACAGTACAAACGCCGCGTAGCCGCACAGCAAGCGGTTTCAAATTCCAACAAAAAACTTGCAGAAATGAAATCAGCATCCCTTAATAATACGTCTCGAGTACATAAGCCCAATTGGCAGAATCAGCAAACATCCGGCCGTATTGTTGAAGCGAGACCCAGAAGACGCCTGTTGGGAGAGGGTGCATTGACTGGAGAATCAGAAAAGACCCCATCAACAGAGAGGCCTCCGATCCAACCTCCGATCCAACCTCCGATCCAACCTCCGATCCAATCTCCGATCCAACCTCCAGTTTTCACTGACTCATCTAGATTGGCTAACAATCTGCTAGGACTTTCTACCTCTCGCTCGCCCAACAACCTGCTCGGTCTTTCTACATCTCGCTTGCCTGGCTCTCCCGAAGAAGTAGGGATCCCAACCCCGCGAAGTCTATTTGGATCATCTCGTGACAATGACAATTCCCAACCGGGGGCTACCAGCAATAACTCATTGAGTAACCCAGAGAGTTCATCAAGGAATGAGGTAAGTCCTACAACCACATCTACTGCAAAAGGAAATGACCCTGCCATTCAGTCTTCTACGAACGATGAGAACCCTCTGAAGCACACCAGCAACACTGATAACGAAAATGACAGTATCGATGATCTTCAATCATCAGAAAGCAGCAGTAACAGTACACCAAGCGGAGAAGTTGATCCAGATTTTGATATGCCCGATGTTCCAGAACAGGAAGATGAAACACACCAATCAGAGAACATTATTGAAATAAGTGACACGTCATCTGATGGTGAAGGAGCAGAAGAAACCACGGAAAGCCAAAACCTTGCTGTGAAAAGTGCTCAGCTAGTTATGGCTGGTCCATCTAAGAGGAGTATTCCTTTGTACCAGGTCGACAACATTCTCTACACCGGTGATTCTCCATACTCAGCCATGAGTCTTATTTTCTACATTGATCAAAAGTACAGTGATATAAGAGAGAAGAAAAGAAAATCCGTAGGAGCATTCAGACTTGGGTTCCCCCACATTCTACTTGATGAATGTGACTCTGCGGTCCAGACATTCGGTGGTAATATTATGACTACCGAATATCTGAAGTCGCTAGAATATTTCATCGCCGACTTCCTGGCACAGTGTCACCTCATCGAAGACAAACTGATGCCTGGTTGCTCACCAGACCAATGGAGGCACCAACACGAGGTATTTATGGCATTAATGTATTGGCGCCAATTATCCAAAGAGAAACGTGGCTATCGCCGCTACACCATGCTGCATGCCATCAAGGAATTCGAAAATTATCGTTTGCATACCAAGAATGAAGTAACCTGGCTATCGAGCAAATATTCTCTGAACAAAAAAAGTTTCTTGAAGCTTTGCGAAGCGGATACCCCTGCGGCTTGGATGTATAAGGCTGACGAGCCCCTCCCTATTATCGGGCAAGATGATGTCGATGAGAATAATATCAATAGCAAACTGGACAATCTACTGACGCCTCCACCGGAGCTCCCCCACTTTCCATATGCATCGGTGACTCCACCGGAAGGTATCGAGGTTATATAATAACTGTATGTAAAATTAAATTAAAGTCATCTGAAGTAGTGGTGGACAATTTTCCTACGATAGCTGAATTTATCACGTGCTTAGAGGCCCCTGCTGAAAAAAAAATGCAGATGCCTTCATCGAAACTGAAAAATTATATATGCTACATGAATGTAATAGCAATTGATGGAACTGTGCTTTATTCAGCTACTCGGCAGTTACGACACCCCTCCCGAGACACCACACAACATGCTAGTTGATCTGAATGTAAGATGGCCACAGGAATCCTTCAGTAAACCAGTTACCGATAAGGACATTGCTGTTCTGCGCAGCACGCTCGAGACGCTACACACCACGGGATACACCCACGTTGTGTTGAATTTCACTGTGTCTCACAGCGAGAAATTCCCATCACAGCCCAATGACCTAAATCCTATGCGTATCGAGGAGCGTTTCGGCTCTCTGATGCAAACGACCGGTCTCAAGATATACTCAAGAATTACCCTCGTGATCGATGATCCATCGCGCGGTCAGACTCTGAACAAAATATCGAAAGTGTATGATATCGTGGCTGCTCTTCCTGTAAGTGAACGTGGACTTACACTAGCTACTACTGGTGGTCTGGATATCGATCTTTTGACGCTGGACTACGGCCAGCGTCTACCCACTTTCCTCAAGCACAAGAGCATTTGTGGCTGTGTGAAACGCGGTGTAAAAGTAGAAATAGTTTACGGCTACTCACTACGGGATGTTAACCAGCGCCGCCAATTTGTTCAGAATGTGCGCAGCGTCGTCCGGGCGTCGAGATCCCGGGGTATTGTTGTCTCGAGCGGTGCACGCGAACCCTTAGAAGTGCGCAACCAGCTGGGAGTTACCGCACTGCTGCGCACCTTGGGAATGACGAGCGATCAGTGCTCACGCGCCAACAACGAATTGGCTGCACTGGTGCTCCTCAACGGCAGACTGCGTGTAAAGAGCTACAAGCAGACAGTTGCCGCAGGAAGCGGTGCAGTGAGCGTCGTAGATGACCCAGCATTGGCAGGAGGGGCTGCTATGAAGATTGTTAGACGCCGTAGGGACAGTTCTGACACGGAAGAGCATCCCTCAAAGCAGGCCAAGATCTAAACCTACGGGCCTAGTCACCCCTGCACAGTACTTTACATAGCATAATTAATTAGAAGACCAAGATAAACAACGCGCACTTAACGCCATACGCCACACCCCCTTTCCACTCCAATTTCATTGCCACAAGCAGTAACCAAATTGCGACTACCCTTATCACCTTCGCAATGGCCTGTCTCCCGTGGCATTATTATTCCACGTTTGCCTAGCCTGGCGTGGTTTTCTGTCGCGCATCAATGGAGTCACAGCCTCCCGACACAGAAGTCGCCGCAGTACACCGCCGGCGCATATTTCGCGTCGCCCCGCGAAAATTCCCAACTTTGCACGAACAATGCGCCGAGTTACCGCATTCGGTAATACGTTTCGGTATGCGCGAGCTCTGAGCGTTTCATTTCGCATATGTGCGCCTGAGACGTTTCGTGTCTGGCCTTTACAGGCGTTGCTGTGCCAGGGCAGGTGTATGCCTACCGCTGCTATATATATGAGGTGGACCTAGTGACGGTTACTGTGTTGTGGTACTGGGGGTTCTATTTCTGATCCCGTGTGGAATATTATATTTAACAGTTAAATAAATATACAAAAAAAATCACTACAACTGACATCAGGAAATATGCCTGTTCAAGTACAGAACGGGAATCTACCCCAGATGAAGAGTATCTGGCTCGACGAGGATGAGGAGGCTGAGAAGCTCTATGGTCTGCAGGCGCAGCGTCTCATGGACAGCAGTTCCGATGAGGAGGGCGACATCCCCGACATCCAGTTGATCCACAGCGACAAGCCAATGCTGAATAACAAGAAGAACATTGAACTTCCAGCTCTGCGCAACAAGTCGCCACCTCGTTTCCGCTCGAGTTACACTTCAAAGAAGAACAACAAAAAGAAGAAATTCTTCAACAAGCTGTTTGGTTCTTCTTCTTCGCATTCTGATTCAAAGAAGCGCGAGGGGTCGTCTATTAAGATGACTATTTCTACACCTTATGGTTTCAAACACATTTCTCATGCCGGAAATGATCCTGAACCAGAGATCGAATCTCCCATTGAGGAGGATGTGTTGCCTCCTCTAGCTTCGTGTGACCCAGGTGTGGCAAAGCCAAAGCCATTGAGTTCCATCTTTGTTACCCAGAGTATTCCTCAGGACAACGCCAGTGCCACCAATGGCAGTTTCCACCACATGTCTCGTCGTTCCAGTAAGCGTATATCTTTGACCTCCTCTGTCTACTCTTCTGCTACCGGCAGCAGTAATGGACACAGTGACCGTATTATGTCCTCCTCCACAATGGCCACTACCATTCTAGACAGGGCCTTTATTCCACACAGCAAGTCCGGTGTGTTCAGTCCTAGCCGCAGTGGTTCGATGCATTCGTTTGAGCGTCGTCCCTCTGGAAGACCACTATCCCACGCCAGTTCTATCAGCAGTGTCATGCACAGTCGTTCCGGCAGTGTCTCCACTAACGACGACATTCAGTTTCTAAAGGACTACTCCTTCCCAACATTGTTGGAGGAGGGTGCTGCTGACAACGCCAACGATCTACTTGTGGATCCCGAGGAGAAGGAGACCACTATCGCTATGGAATCAGCCGGTTTAGAAGCCATTGGTGCTCGTCGGAGCCACGTTCTGTCGTTCTTGGACACGCCTAAGCAATTTGTCGGTTCGCACACCCCATCTCACTCGATCACCAGTGCCATCGTCGACACCCCAGCTAGCGAGATCAAGCGCCGCAACTCAATGCCTCTGCCACACAACCTGTCGACACCTGAACTGGAGAATATGTTATTCAAGGACTCCACGCCAAAGAGTGCTAAGCGCGTCTCTCTGGACGACGTCATCAAGTACTACGATCTCAGCAGCTCTGCTACTGAGTGTCCCTCCACCTTTGCATCACCCTACTTATAAACCAAGCCTACATCTTACAAGGACAGTCATTATTTTTATTGCATCCCATTCATTCGTTATTAGCACATCATCATCATCATCCACATTCATATAAGTCATTCGTTTCTACGTACAGTATATAAAACATAGATAAAACAAAAATAAACTATTATATTGTTACACGAAAGTACTATGCTATTACTCAGCTTTGAGCTGTTCGATCCTCTTTAATATGTCGCTACGGCAATTAATCAGATCAAACATGACGGCAGTGCTACTTTTGAAATTGCGCTGGCTCTCCCGCAAACTGGAAGGCACTGAGAAGCCAGCCGCAAACATCATAATTGGGTCCTTGTTCTTCGGTTTCTCCTTTGACTTCACTGACTTATCCTTGCGTTGACGAGTCGTCTTCTCGTCGTCCTTGGCTGCGCCACTCTTCTCATCGCTCGACTCCTGGACGGGTTCTGGAATTGCCACCTTCGAAACGTGATTGTCCTTATCTATGGCCGCCGTGAAAAGTCCCGTGAACGACTCGTCGTAGTAGTCAGCGCCATATCTCCCTCTTAGGGAGTCCTTGTTGTGGAAGTTGGCCCGGCCGAGGTTGATGAAGCCCTCGGCGAGAGTGCTTTGCAGCTGTTCCAGCAGCATGTTGTATTGCGACAGCTCTGCTAGCAGTTGTACGTATTCATCGTCGGCACTCGCAGTCATGGTTAGTATATGGGTAGTTGAAGCGGCGATGTGATACATAGAGCTATCTTAACAGAGCAATGCTGTAAATACCTGTTGCTTAAGTTCGATTGTTTTTTAGTCGCAGCTGCAATGAGCCACACGAAGAGGACATGCTTGCTCTTCAAAGCTGTAAACACATATGTTTGTTGCGTTATTGGATATATAATAGTATATATTAACATGGTGCATGGTGCTATTTACACGGTTTGTGGTGGCCTGCACATGGTTTTGCCCCTGGGAGAGCGGGGGGATTGCGAAAGAATATTGGAAGTAGGGAAGGACAACTGCACAGCCGCTCATTTCTCGTTCTGTCTCTGCTGCGCCAGCCACTTGGCCTTCTTCTCCTTGCGTGTGCGCTCGCCGCCAAAGAAGGACTTCTTCCCCTTGGCGATGCTCTCGACTGGCTGCCCCGTTCTGAACTTCTCCAGCTGGAACAGGATGTACTTCCGCTGCTGGACCGGAATGCCCTTCTCCTTGAGCACGGAGGCGTCCCACTTGAACAGGTTGTTCCACTCATTCTCGTATGTATCGGCAAACTCGTTGCAGTTGCGTCCGATGGTGTTGAGGAACGCAGCGACGTCCGGGATCGCGGCCGTGGGCTTGGGGACCGTCACAGGGACAGTTCTGGTGCGCAGCGAGTGCACCGCACGCACGCAGTAGGGGCTTCTAGCAGATATACTTCTGAACATTGTGTGTGAGTTCGTTAGGGTTTGTGGTTCGTAAGTATTGTACGTACTTTCCCACTCTACACAGCCTAATAACGCTCATTTGTGTGACCAGCGGGCAAAGCGCTCCGTTGTCGCGCCCCGTACAAAACGGAGAACTTGGGACTACAAGGCTACACAGTAAACAAGAGAGCTTTGAGGCCGTAACGGTGTTGTGTGCTACTTCATCAGTGTAGTGTCCTTTGTGTAGTGTTGTTCTCATGCACATCTTCTCGATTGCCCTTTTCCCCCAGATCTTGGATCCTTCTGTCCAGCGCAGCCGAGCGTTCACCGAAAACACGACCTTGCTGCAACAACGACAGGAGTAAGAATAGAACACACCTCTTGAATACAGTATATATATCATCCCCATTCTATATCTTTCCCCCAATCTACCAGCGAACGACTTCCAACGCTGGGACAAAAAACGAATTTCAACAAACCCATCAACACAATTAGTGAGGTACACCACCACAGAAAGATAACAACGTACATTACCAAGAAGTTATTGTGACGTTCATCAACAGATAACAACGCACACTCAATAAACGCATACATCATGAACACGCCGCTGGACGAGCTGCAATGGAAGTCGCCGGAGTGGATCCAGGCATTCGGGCTTCGCACGGACAACGTGCTGGACTACTTTGCTGAGTCGCCCTTCTTCGACAAGACGTCAAACAACCACGTTATCAAGATGCAACGGCAGTTCTCGCAGATGCCTGGCGCTCCCGCCGCCGGTGCTCCCGCCCCGAACGGCGGCGAGGGCGGCAACGGCCAGTACGGTGGTGGCGCCTCGATGCTACCACACCAGGACATGGGCAGCGGCCAAGGTGAGTTCGCACACGTCGATGCTGCACGCCGGGACGTCCTGGCGAGATACCCACTGTACGCGGGACTTGAGCGGGAGCTCTCGAAGCTGCGGGGCGTGGAGTACGTCCTGGCGTGTGTGCGGGAGCCCGACTTCTGGATCGTCAAGAAGCAAGAACGCAGCGACACGACGCACACGCGGGTGCTTCAGGACTACTACATCATTGGCGCGAACGTTTACCAGGCCCCAACGCTGTTCAACGTGGTGCAGAGCAGGCTGATGTCCACGAACTACCACCTGTCGCAGACGATCAAGAACCTGCATAAACTCACGGTGTTCCAGCCGTCGCAGGGTGTACAGTTCAAGAGCACGCCCAGCGGCCACGCAGAGACGTCCATGCCCACGGGCAACACGGTGGCCAGCGTACCAGCAACGGCAAACACGGGCGGCGTGCTCTCGATGAACGGCGCAGGCTCTACGGTAGCGGGCCAGACAGCCAGCACTGCCCAGTTCGAGTCCAACCGCACCAGGGACACCATCACACAGGACCTCATGGACAAGTTGATGATCACGAGTATAAAGTCCAAGCCAGAGTATATACAATGACGTGGGGAGTGTAAGGCGAGTATTGTATAGATAGGGTAATTGTGTCGGGTAGATTCTGAAGGACCCTTCGCAGCTGAAACAAGTGTACATTGTAGACATTATTATATACATTAGAGATATCATTACTGAAATGAATATTGAGTAATTGCAGGAGGTTATTGGGAAAGTCACACTTATATACATCAAGTTTTCAGATTACCCTGCATAGTGATTATGAAATTTTATTATATTTGAATACAGGAAGAGAGAGAACTCTTTCGAACACAACGGCACAACAGTCAATAATTCGCACACATCTTGCTATCTATACACACAGTATCAATTGTACATAGCATGCACAGGAATCGAGTATACCTGTTGAATACGTACGGACTACACCTCGTACGACACGACCTCCCGCCACTTATCGCCGGAACGGGCAATCGCTCGCCCGGCGCGTATATAAGGGACGTGTCGTGGATAGTTCTCCGCTAGGCGACTCGTGCTGTCTTATGACTTCTGGTAACAACAACGTATACTCGCACCACCCAATGAAGCTGCTACAGTACTTCCTGACCCTGTTCACTCTGCTGACCACGCTGGCCCTGGCCGCCGACCCTGTCGTCACCCACAAGGTGTACTTCGACATCACCCACGGCGACAAGTCTGTCGGCCGCATCGTGATGGGTCTGTACGGTGAGGTCGTCCCAAAGACCGTTGAGAACTTCTACCAGCTGACCGTGTCCACCGACCCAGACATGGGCTACCTGGACTCCATCTTCCACCGTGTCATCCCTAACTTCATGATCCAGGGTGGCGACTTCACCAACCGCGACGGTACCGGCGGCAAGTCCATCTACGGCAAGCGTTTCGCTGACGAGAACTTCACCCTGAAGCACAGTAAGCCTGGTCTCCTGTCCATGGCCAACGCCGGCAAGGACACCAACGGCTCCCAGTTCTTCATCACCACTGTCGTCACCTCCTGGTTGGACGGCAAGCACGTCGTCTTCGGCGAGGTTCTTGAGGGCATGGACGTCGTCCACTACATCGAGAACGTCGACACCAACAGGGCCAACAAGCCACTGAAGGACGTCAAGATCTCTGCCTCCGGTGAGCTTGTCGGCGACGTCAAGACCACCACTACTTCTCACGACGAGTTCTAAGCGGGAGACATATTGTATATAACATGTACATTTAAGTGATATTTCTAAGTTACCATTACGAAGTAGATACGTAAGCTGATAGTGCCAAGTGGCAATTGCTCTGTGATAGTGACTAAACAGATACGCAACTACAAGCTAATAGTCCAAGATTGCAATCGATATTGCTGTTCACACCTGGACCCACCAAGAACATAAATAGCATTCCACCTGCAGAGTATGTTAGCACCTGGTCCATCCCCACCCTGCATTGTACATACCGCACCCTGAATTATACTACATCCACCATCACTGTGTATTATCCTACACACAGTGCAACATCGCCTTCAAGTTACCCGGCCATCTTTTTACCTCTCAGAAAATTGCAATTCTCAACAACAGCAGCAAGAAATGAAAAAGTGCACATTTGCCACCCAAATAGCAGTTACACTACCTCCAATCACCATCAGCATCACAACAGTGCATATCTACAGCTGCACCCACTAACACGTCTGTCCAGTCCCAAATACCACAGACCCACACTGGCAAACCGCCCGCCCACAGCGTTTTCTGCCTCTGTTTTTCCAACACACCGTGAAGCTCCCAAAGGGAACCCTCCACCACCCACAGAAAAAAAACACCACAGGCCCGCCCACACAACGGACAGCGCCCACTAGCAAGACTCCCCTGGGCCAATTCGTGCATATTTAGCCGCTGACGCATTTTATTCCACTTCCCGATTGAAACACAGCCCCCCCACACTATGGAACCTGAATCCCTAGACAATATCTCTATGGACAGCGGGTACGACTACTCCTCAGATAACGATCCTGGCAGAAGGAACAGCGCCAGCAAGCGTGCACCCGCATGTGCTCAATGCAGGCGCCGCAAGATCGGCTGCGACAGACTGAAGCCCAGCTGCAGCAGCTGTCTCAAATTCCACAAGGAGAAATGTCTATACCCTGATGTCGACCCAGAGGCGTTCAACGAGTACCTGATGCAGCCCAGCCCATACCCACACATGGGCCGCAGACCCAGCAACATGGATATATACGCCCAGACCGCAATTGCTGCCGGGATGAACGGTATGCCCACGCTGGCTGATCTCGAGCCGTATGGTTCCAGCAATAACAACAGCACCACTAGCATTCCTTCAATTGCGCCAAGCGCAACAAACAAGCAATCTGCTACGTTCAACGTCCACCCACAGCAGCCTGCAGCGGCAGCAGCAAAGAACCTGCAGCAGGGGAAGATGATGCAAGTCATCCAGCCATCAACCACGCCCGTGACTTCGTCGGCCCCTTCCTCTGCAGGCCGCACGGGTTCCTTCAGCATCGCCCCCAACACAACAATTCCACTGCAGACAATGCAAACAGGGCCATATATGTCCGCTGCACAGAGCATGCAGCAGTCACACCAGCAGAGCAAGTTCCGTAATTCTGTGAAAGCGGAAAACTCCCACGTGATGGTCAAGCCTCACATCCAACAGCAACCAATCAAGATACACAAGGCGCAGAACACACCCGTGTACGAACCACCTTCGATTATACCATCAAATACATCTGTTGAATTCGTCAGGACCAAGGCAACGACTACGAAGCGCAATCACCACGGCAAACACAATGCAGTGATTCCAAAGGTTAGTGTATCGCTGGAGCAGATCGGTGCTTTCAACACATGGGAGCACATGATGCAACTGAACAAAGAGATGGACCGCAAGAGCAAGACATTTACCCCACGCGACGAACTGCCTGTGGAATTTGGCGTTATGAAGTCTAGCGGCAAACAGAAGGACATTTACCTGAAGGAGATGCAGCACTTGACTGAGCGGTTAATGGAGCTGCAGAGGCAAAGAGAAGCCTCGATGCCGTCCAACAAAGTGCAGAAGAAACATGGGAAATCGGCGAGGTCAGCACTCTCCCAGCAGAGCGACTCTGCAAACGGGGACTCGCGCACGCCCTCGCATAGCCAGACGATCAATTCCTCTCAGAGCACGGACATTCTGTCGATCGTGAACTTGCACACCCGTGTGTCTAGCTTTGGCAAGAGCGAGCTGCTAATTAAGGATACGCCGAACTCGCCGTTCACGATCAACTTTCTTGTGAATAGAGACAATTTTCTAACCAACTACTACAGCAACCTGCAGACTTTCATCATCATGAACTACAAGAACCAGCTGACGCAGTTCAAGCAGAAGCAATTCAACGAGGTGAACAAGCGCATGGGAAATGCGCCTGAGGAAAAGGACTTACTACGCCGACTCATAGAGAAGCTGACGAAGAGCCTGGACGACGAGGACGTGGTCCGGCCGACGCTGTTCATGCAGTACCTCGGCAGTGTCGTTAACAACACTGCGGGGTCGTTTGACGTGCGGAACCTGCGCGAGCTGATCTTTGGGCAGTTCGACAAGACGTACGGCACGCCCGGTCCCGCGAACTACCTCTCTGAGGTCGCGAAGTTCGGCACTTTGCTTATTATCCTACTGTACTGTGTGGTGATCAACAACGTAGGTAGTGCACCCGTAATCGAAGTGCTAAAGCGCAAGATCAGCTACATCCTGGACGAAGTGAAGAGCGTCACGAACAGGGACGTGCTGATCCACAACAGCAGTGTTCTGCGACTGCTAACCGTGCGCAGCTTCTTCCACGACATGGTTGAGGACTTTGACGAGCTGAACGACGTGGACGTGGACGAGGAGGTGTACCTTGTGAAATGGGGCGGCCACCGTGATGATGATGAAAGTCGGGATGGTAACAGCGGCGCTGCACTGTGCTACGCGGTGTTCCGTAACTACATGAACCGCCACATCAGCAAAGGAGCGCTCCCCTCAATGCTTACGTTTGAGGAGCTGCGTGAGTCCGCTGAGGACCAGCCGTTCGCCGCCGAGGCCGTGAGCGAGATAGCGCTGTGGCAAGCGGAAGTTGCGATCCTTGACCAGTTGGAGTCCCGCGGCGGCACGGCAACAGGCCGTCCTGCAACGTCCATCCGCAAACTGCAGGAGCAACTTACGGAGCTGACAGAGGTGTACGAGCGCGTATTCAAGGAGAACGTCGAGACGCAGCTGAACGCTGTGAGCAAGCGCGTTGCGTTCCAGACGTACCACAAGATGAGTCTGTTACTGCACTACTACATTGCCTTGCAGCACGAAGTTGTGCGTGCTGGCGGTCCATTCTCCCGCGAGGTGTCGCTAGTGCTACGACACGCTGCAGCGCTGGTGGAATTACCCCACGCCACACACGAGAGCCGCTGCCTGTTTGCAAAGACGGACCTTGTTGTGCTGGAACTTGTCTCAGAGATCCTGTTTTCACTGGGTCTACGCTGCAAGACTGCGGGTGCGGCAAACGCAGCGAGCGAAGAGAACCCTGCGGGTACGGCGAGCACGGCAAACTCCGGTGCGAGTGTGTTGCAGGGCCGGATCGCCCGCACTCTCAGCAAGCTGTCACATACACTGACGCATGCGGAGTCGCGGGACGCCCGCCACAACTACACTGCGGGTCTCTCTGCGCGTCTCACCCTCAAACTGGCAAACTACGTGAGCTGGCTGCAGCTGCGCCGTGCAACTGAGCTGCCACACCTCCCTAATGCGGCGGCGCATCTAGACTCCGCTGAGACCGCGGCCCTCTCCGCAGCACTGCACGAGCTGAGCGAGGCGCTGCTAAGGGAGGGCGCGGGCGCGGCCGAGGGCGAGGAGGAGAGCGAGGCCGCGGCCCAGTGGCCCGCGGAGTACCGCCGCTCCCTGGAGACGCTGCGCACACGTGCCACCACCGCGGGCAACCTCTACGGCCTGACGGGCGCCACCTTCAGCGCGTTGTTCGAGGCAGCCTTCCAGAAGTAGCCGCATAGTACAAGAACATAATATAAACTGATGTACTAATACTAGTGTACTAATACTAATGTACTAATACTAGTGTACTAATACTAATGTACTAATACTATTATACTAATATACTACTGTACTAAGAAACTAACATACTATTATAGTACTATGTGAATATACAAACATAATAAAATATAGTATAGTACAGTGTAGTATAATATAGTATAGCGTAGTATAATATAGTATAATATAGCATACAACATAATGGTATATAGTACAATACAGTACAATATAGAGCAACGAATGTGTATTCTAGACCCCCAGAGAACTCCCCGCACAACACCTCCCACAGACAACCCCGCACAAGCACGACGCCCGTACAAAACGATGCCGTACAAAGCGACAGCCTCAGCCCCTCATGACGTCACATCCGTGCACCACACGGCCCCAGGGGTGCGGCCCCGCTTTTCCCGATCGGGAAGGAGTTTCCGCATCGGGCGAGGTGCGTCGGCCCACGCTGCCACAGACGCGGGTGCAGTGCGCAGCATCTCCGCCCGAAACCGGCGGCGCCGCCGTCCCTGCAGCCCCGTCTGGGCACCCCCACACGGCAGGCACGAGTGCGGAGCAGCGGTTGCCACGGGCGCCCCCGCGGAGCTTACGTACGTGTGCTTATGTAGCTGTGCATGTACACGTACATGTGCTTATGCACAGGGCATATGCGCGTACTTGGGGAGCTCTGGACCGCGGGGAATGTGTCGGCGGGGTCAAGGCGTGGGTGTGTCGAGAGTGGTCCAGGGAGGCCGTCGAGGCAGTATATATAGACCCGAGCGGTTCGAGGGGACGTGTTGAGTTCCCCTGGTTTCTTGTTTGTAGAGTAGAAAGCGCCCCGCCCCTCCACGATTCATTCAACTTCACCATGAGCTCGTCGCTTCGCTCCTCGCCCACCTCCCGCACCATCGTGATCAAGCTCGGCTCGTCCTCGCTCGTGGACCCCGAGACACACGCACCCAGGCTCTCGACCATGTCGCGCGTCGTGGAGACCGTCGTGGCGCTCAAGCGCCAGGGCCACGCCGTCGTGATCGTCTCTTCGGGCGGTGTCGCCATGGGCATGAACGCCATGCACCTCGCCGAGCGCCCTCAGACCGTCCCCGAGACACAGGCTGTCGCCGCCGTCGGCCAGGGCCGCCTCATCTCCAAGTGGGACGCTCTCTTCCAGGAGTACGAGCAAGGAATCGCACAGATCCTGCTCACTCGCAACGACATCCTCGACTGGAAGCAGTACAACAACGCCCGCAACGCAATCCAGACTCTACTGGATATGGGCGTTACCCCCATCGTCAACGAGAACGATACCCTGTCCACCTCCGAGATCGAGTTCGGCGACAACGATACGCTGTCCGGTGTCACTGCCGCGCTCATCGAGGCGGACTACTTATTCTTGCTCACTGACGTCGACTGTCTGTACACCGCAGACCCACGCTCTGACCCTACCGCGACCCGCCTCATCACTGTCGACATGGCCCGTGCCAACGACAGCGACAACGAGCACAACCCGCTCGCCGGCGTCGACACCTCCAGCGGTGCCGGCAGCTCTGTGGGCACCGGTGGTATGCGCACCAAGCTTGTCGCCGCGGACCTCGCCACCAAGGCCGGAGTCACCACCCTCGTGATGCGCAGCGAGCAGCCCGCCAACGTCGCCCTCGTGATGGACTACCTCGGCCGCGACGCCTTCCGCGGGCTCGACGCCGAGCAGGAGGAGAAGTTGCTCGAGGAGCAGGGTGTGCCCCTCCACACCAAGTTCCTCCCCATCTCCCGCGACAACAGGCTCGAGAACCGCCAGTTCTGGATCCTCCACGGGCTTGTGTCAAAGGGATCCATCATCATCGACAACGACATGTACCAGAACATTATTGAGAGGGATAGTGATGATGCTGATAACAACGACAACGACGCCGATGACAACGACGAGTGCGCCAGCGCGCTCTCCATCGACTACCAGGGCGGTCTGCCCGCCTCCGGCATCATCGACGTCCAGGAGACCTTCCACGAGATGGACTGCGTCAACCTCAAGGTCGGCCGCAGGCTCTCCAACGGCGACCTCGACCCGGAGTTCCCCCTCCGCACCGTCGGCAGGGCCCGCTGCAACTACACCAGCACCGAGCTCAACCGCATCAAGGGCATCACCAGGGGCGAGAGCGTCACAAGCTTCCTCGGTTACTCCGGCAGCGACAACGAGGGCGGACCGGGCGCCAAGTCGCCGTCGGAGGACCCCCGTGTCAGCAGGCTGGCAGAGGACCTGCACGAGTGCTGCATCGCCTCCAGGGAGAACTTGGCCTTCATCCCGATGTGAAGTGCCCCCGTTTCCCTCTATTATGCCATGACAATTTTCCATATAAATACAAATTCTCCTACGCTATGACAGACTCTATATAAATATATACAACTTCCGTTCTCTTTTGATGAAGTACGTCTTGAAGCTGGATATCGTGGATGCACGCTCCCTCACGACATCAGGCAGCGGCAACTGCAGCTCCTTCTCCTCGAACTCTAGAGTGTTGAGGTTCTTGAGGTGTAGTGTGTTCGCCGCGGCGTCGTACGTCAACTGCAGGTCCAGCGACGAGTCCAGCTCCGAGTCGATCTCAATGCACAGCTTGTACTCTGTGTCTGCCACCTTCGGCCGGCGCATCACCACGTTGAAGTTGACTTTACCGCGGGATGGTTGTGCCGTCGTTTGCCTCGCAGGCCTCACCGGCTCAGCAATCTCCTCGATCAGCGGTCTCGAAGCTTGCCCAGTGGCTTCGCTCTGTGGGAACAACGTCTTGAGCCCGTTCTCCTCGTCGTCCATGCGTTCGTTATCCACAAGGTCCCGGCGCATCTGCAGGAATCCCGCGGCAGAGTTCTCGTCAGTCGGCGTCTCGTTCTCTCCCGCGGCATCGCCCCGGATCTCCAGCACGGGCAGTGCGTCACCCTTGAACTTCATCTTGGGGAACTTGATCACATCCCGCTGCACCATCACGTTCTCCTGCACCTCCACGGATTCCACGCACCATTCCACAAGGATTTCCTTCAGCTGGAAGTTGTTCACCGCAGTGACTACGGGCATCAGCGACGAGTTGATAATACAGTCAAACACCATGCATGTCTCGCCCTTCTTGTCAGTGTCCTCCCGCCCCGGAGAGGTGACTATAGGGATCTCCCACGCATTGTTCATGATGGCGGAGTACGTGGCGCTGGGGTCGAACGGCGTCGCGGGCGCCGGGACGTCTGGCGAGTGGCACACGTTGATGAACAGCTTGCACTGCGGCGCCGACACCAGCTTCGACTTGATGACGAAGATGGGCTCTGGTGTGATGGAGATCGCAGAGTTGTCAGTAATGGGTCGGATATAGTCGTTCATTGCGCTGGGGGATTGAGTTGTGGTGGTGGTGTCGTAGTTGATTGTTGGTGCCATTTTTTATAGTGAGCGCATCGCCATCGAGACGCGAAATACGTAGAAAAGTTTGCAAGTTAAAGATAAATGTTAAATATTTGAGAGAGTATGGGAATATGAGATTTGGTGATGGCAATTTATGAGGGTGGATGTGGGTGGTATGGGGGTAGAGTGTGGGAATAGAATGGAAATTTTGAAAAATTAGTCCATTCACAGAGATGACGTAGTTTTTTTGAATTGTTATTTTTTGGTGCCGACGCCACAGATCTCATGTAACACCATCGTGGGTGTTATTATGCGGAAAGTTGTGAAGTGTTTTAGAAATTTCAGTATCTAGTAACATATTCAAGATATGGTAGGATTACATGCGGGGCATTGATAATGCCGTCAATACACTTGTAAATTTTGATGCTGCGATTTCTGTGGTTCACTAGAATAAACAGAAATTTATTATTAAAAACTTACTTTCTACAAATTCACAATATAATCTAATAAAATTCCGGCAATGTCGGATATATATGTGAATTAATTCTTATACTAGCCCACACACCGTTAATAAAAGTTTGAAATGCCAATTTCACCCAACCTTTGAGCTGCATTGTCAGCATCAAAACAATAATTTACTCACACATACTACCAAATGCCAAAAGAAATCCGCTCTGTTCTAACTACGACCAATCTATTAGTATACAACAAGACACCCTTCTTTTTTAATCCAAACTATATGTATATGTATATATTTATTGTGAAAATGGATTATGATTTCCACTATAGTTGCTAGCATATCAAAGCACGTAATATCGGTAAACATAGCCCACACATCGATCTTTCATAAACTTAACTTCCTTTCAAGTAAAAATGAAAATCACAACAACATAGCCCTGAAATAGGTGTCTATTCCAATACGTATACGATCTCCGTCGAGTCAGGGTCCTGCCAACAACAGCTTGAACTAGCCCCGCTGTGCAGCATCTACAACACAGATATGCAATATTAACGTATAATTAAGATCCCTCCACATTCATGTAATCTGCACATCCTAGTAGTTAAAATTTCTTCACGGGCATGCATTGCTAATCAGATTTTGAATGGGTGCAGTTTGCTGTTATGCGTGGTTATTCACATAACGTGTGGGATATATTTGCCGGCATGCATCGCCGATCAAACAAAAGTAGGTGCAATTAGTGACATGTGCCTCATTCCAATTTCAAGCAACAATCTGTATTTCCATTCGCCATTATTGCAAGAAATGTACGTACATATGTAATAGTGTGCATTTCACTAAAACCCTTCACGCAACCTGCATAGCCAAACACACACGCAGACCACGGGTGTTTGTCCAAGTGCGTGTCGATTCTGCGCCAGAGGGTGCTGATAGTCACCATCACAAGTATGGAATACCCTGTTCTCCAGACGGCCGATTCTACGCCGTGCCAGGACTACGCAACCCATCCTCAACTCAAACGAAAATATGCAAGCGGGGAGTAGACTAACTCCTTTATCTCTCGAAGTCGCCCTACCAGACCTCTCGAACCCGCGCCGCGATCTCTCAACCTCACCACGTCTCTCTCACGTCCTCGCTAGTCTCTCCCTTCCTCCCCCTCTTCGATGTCTTGCATGTTATTTAGCCGCGCTTGTCAAAAGCGGGCGGTACATAAAATCTATACAGTGGGGGAAGAAAAAAAGGCACGTACATAAATCGCGCCTACATATCCTTCTTCTTGCCCTCGTCGGCCTTCTGCTCATCCAGACCCTCTAGCGTACCCTTGAACTTAGCGAGCTTCTCCTTGCGCTCGGCGTCCCTGTTGCGGAGGAACTGCTTGTACTCGTGGATGTTGACCTTCTTGCCGTGCTCGAGCTCGGAGTCCATGGCCTTGAACTTGGTGTCGAACAGCTCGTCCCAGAAGGTGAAGAATGGCTGGGCGAAGTTGCTCTTGAGGCCGAATGGCTGGTGGTGGATGTCGTGGTAGACGGCGTTGTTGGGGAAGAGCAGCTGGAAGGGGTCCAGAGGCAGGACGTAGCCGCAGTGGTCGTCGATGGTCTTCATGGTGGCGAAGACGAAGAGGATGATCTGCTCGCGGGGGGTCAGGTGCGCGATGTTCATCGCGATACCGGTTCCGAGGGTGTCGAGCAGGAATCCCTCGACGGGGGCGTTGTACAGCGCACCGTAGGCGTATGGGATATACAGTCTGTGGTGGACGGAGTGGAACTTGGCGTAGAGAGTGGAGGACAGATGCATCAGTCTGTGCAGGAAGAACTGCCAGGTGTCGACGAAGACGAAGCAGAAGGCGAGTTTGAACGCAGGGATACCGTAGTTGTACAGCGCGGCGATGGCAACATCGGGAATCGCGGTAGCGGGCAGACCAACCTTTAGGAGGGAGCGCTGCACAGACTGCTTTAGGTGCCAGATAGCATTCTGCTCGAAACCGGTAGTTGGGACCGGGTCAAACTTGTAAGAAACGTAAGCAACGAGAGACTGGATCACGTGCTGCAGTAGCACCTCTCTCAACACCTCGACACGCGAAGCCTTGTTGGCCTTGTCAACAGCCTCCTTGGGGTGGATACGGTACTTCTCCGCGAGCTCCAGGGTGTCAAACAGATGGAACATGCCGGAGAAGGCCCAGTAGGCGACGACGGGCGCGAGAATCGCGACGATGCCGTCGGGCACGCCCTCGATGAGGGTGGGTCTCAGGGAGACGGAGACAGCGGGCTCGATGGCGGACTGCAGGTACGCGAGGCCGGAGCTCGTGATCGTGCTGTTGGCGGACATATTGAGTTGTGGTGATGTACTGTACTTTCGTTGTCTATCACAAACGGTAGAGCAACGCCATGCAGGGCACATCCAGCGTATATATACGCCCGCCCAGCGCGCCCGCCCAGCGCCCGCCCAGCGCCCGCCCAGCGCCCACGCCCATGCGCGTAAACAACACAGCGCAGAACGCAGCACACAGCGCAGAGCGCAGCACCCGCGGACAATACGTGCAGGCCGATGCAGCGCGCGTCCGGCCGCTGCTGATTAATTGGCAGTGCACAGAGCGCGCGGTGCAGTGCGGTGCACGCACAGAGTGCAGTGTAGAGTGCGCGGTGTAGAGAGCGCAGCGGCCCGGATAATGCCGCGTGGTGTGTGGGTGCAGATAGGGGCCGCGGTGTGTGTGCTGCGGCCCCGTCTGAGGCTGTCACCGTGGCAGTGGGGCGTGCAGTGCAGTGCACCCGCACACCGCGGCACGCGGATCACGCCACGGCGCGTGTGTGCGTGGGTTGGCGTGGGGGCGTGGCAGGCGGGCGTGACAGGCGTGGGGGTGCCACAGGGATTGCACGCGGGTTCCACGCGGGTTCCACGGCCCCACGTTCCGCGGATCGGGCGGTGCCTAGGGCCGTGCTGCTGGGTTGCAGTGGAGTGCGGTGTCCCGCGGCGCGTCTTCGAGAAGCGTGGCGGGCAGTGGCCTGTGCGATGGCGCTGACGGCGGCACAGCAGGCACGGAGGCACGCGGTGGGGACGTGACTGTATGTATGCTGTGGTTGCCTGCCCCGCCGTATTGTGCTGCGCTACTGTGCTGTACCGTGTGCTATTCTTGTGTGTCGGCGATAGGCACTGGGCCGTGTAGAGTGGGGCCTGCGCGGCTTCCCGGGAGGTGCTGTACATCCTGTGTTGTACTGAATTGGGGAGGTGGTGTAGCGGCCGTGGTGTAGTGCATGTAGAGTGTATTCGCCTGTGGTGTCTGTCGAAGGTTTTTTCCTGTGGCGTCTGTCGAATGTATTCGTCTGTGCATGGGTTGCGAGCTTGCTGTGCTGTATATGCCGTCTGTGCTTACGTGCATGTGCATATGTGCTTTTGGCCGGTGCATGGAAGGTGGCAGCGCGTTGTAGAGGTGTGCTGTGTATATCAGCGTTCCCTCGTGGAATGCAATACCTGCATCATCGCCAGCGGTAGATGTGATGACAGTCATCACAAACGTGTGTTCTGTCTAGACGAAATTCATGCGCTGTTTTTATAATAATACAGTATTTCCCCGAATTGTCGTTCCGTTGATTCTTTTTCCCTGGAATTATCGTTCTTTACAATACATTTGTGTGTTTTTTTTGCTTCTTGGTAGTAGCGTTCCATCGTATTCTTGTCCCTTATATTACACTTTTCCGTCGTATTATCGTTCCTTGATATCGGCGTCCCTTCGTATTATCGTTCCTTATGTGTGAAAATTTCCGTGGTGTTGTTATACGATCGTGATGATGTTATATGGCATTATAGTCCCTTCGTATTTCCACTTGTCTTATATCTATGATTTTACCTGAGCACTGGAAATATTGTACATACGACCATCTTTGCTGGATAATTTTCATAGTACCTGACGGTATTACGCTCCGAAGAGATATTTTTCGCAATATAGTAGTCGAAAGGGATGAAGATGACAATGTAATGGTCAATTTGTTTGTTGACGAACCATAGTTCTTGAGTGGGCATGGATTTGGCAGCTGCCAATATCACATTTAAATCACAATACCTCTAATGCAAAGGATGGAGTAAATGCATAGAAATAACATCGATATTCACCATGTGCGCTTGTGTCAGGCATATATTATCAGGAAAGTAGACATACTGGAAGTAAGAAGTAGCAAGTTTGTAGTTAAAACAACTATACAAACGTGACTCTTGCAACCGTATACATGTTGCCGATGTCATTGAGGTGTCCTGTTGGAAATTAGCCGTCCCCAGCGGCTGATTTTACTGGAAGCATAGGGAACGAAGTGGCATAACCAGCTACGTCAACTCAACAATGGTCCCAACAGAACTCAATATAGCAATGCCGCTCGTCGAACCATAAACCTACAAGTTGAAAAGACGAGAAAGCAAAAAAAAAATGTTTCACATCTTGTGCAAGAGAAAGGAAAGAGCAATTGTTTTAAGTAATGAAATAGTCACATCTAAGTAGAGAAACATGCCATTACTATTAATAATGACCTGCATACGACACACTCACCACTGGATTTGCCCAAAACACCCCATAGTAAATATCTACGCGGGAAACTTGTACACAGGGTTGTGTTACTGAGTAAATATTGCGCCCTTTACAATATGGCATATTCTACGTCACACTACTGTAATTATTGTCTGTTCGATAAAACATGCCTTGCCAGTTACAAAACCATATCCCTTGTTTTGATATTTAATTCCATCATGCGAAGCGATCTTACACCTCTCGCTTTTCACGACTGCATTAACTGTCTAGCATAGTGTTTTGACCAGCGTACGTATTCCTTGCATTGTAAACCTGACATATGTAACAGCAATCAATTGCCTTGTAGCATCCAATTTGCGTATCTTCCGAAATATGTTCGTCTCGTTTCAAAATGTATACGCATGGGAAGGATTCTGCACGCCCTGCCTCATTTCATCTACGTAACTTCCAGATTACACACTCTTGAACAACGGAATCGCCCAACCACTTCCCGATATAACGACCATGACAATTACCGCAGCATCATCTGTACACCTCTTCAAGTATTATCTCGTGCACCTCTGTAGAGCTCTCACAGTCCGATTGCCGGGCCTCGGGGCCACTGCGCGACGCTGCAAAACAACCGCGCCGCGGCGTGCAGGGCATCGCTAAAAATGTATACAGTGAACCTATTACAAGTACACATATACAACAGTACAAACATACAGCAGTACAGCATATACCAGTACAAGCAGACTGCAGTACAAGTACACCACCTCATAGCAGTACAGATCTACACAGCCACAGCACAACCATACTAGTGTACAGTAATACAATCACATAAACATACAGGATACATCAGTACACACATATACAAGGATACAGCAGTACACACACACCATGGACCTGTTCAGTCGACTTTCACTGAATGATGAGGAGAGCGCAGCGAGAAATAACACTTATAACGACATGCAATACCGTAGAGTGGACGACACGCCGTACCATCACACAGACGACACACTGTACCAAGAGAACGATATACCATCACTGCAGGGCCTCTCGCTGGGAGAGGAGCACAGCAACACACCCGTACCACAGTACAATCTCGCCCCCACGCGATGCATACCGTACCCAACACAAAACAACACATACGCGCAGCAAAGCAGCACCTCCATAATGCAGGACAACCTCTATGCAATAAGCGACATGCCCTCCACACAAAACAACACCCTCAACACTGGGCGCTGTGCACCGCTCCCCGAGGAAAACGACACCGCAACTGACGCTGCAAGCGACCGCGACGTGGACATGACGGGGGAGAGCCTATTGCCAGAGGGCGTATATACAGAGAGCGCATCTCCACAAAGTAGCGGGGAGAACACACAACAGGAGAACACGGAAACACAACTGCATGAAACTACCCCAACACACACACCCGCGGAACACCCCGCAGCTCCCCGGCTGCAGGTGAACAACTTCTACTACGGCGTGCCGCCCGAGATGCAGGGAGAACACTACGCGGAAGCTCCAGCTCCACAGCCACCCCGGAACCGCCGCACCACAGTGCTCTCCCTCTCGACCCTCGCCGTGGCGTACCTGCTGCACACGGCCCGCAAGGACCTGCAGGCGCTGTGGCACGCGGACCTCGCGGCGCTGGAACACGAGTCCCTGCAGTGCGCCACACACTACGCCGCCAACCGCTGCGGCCAGGAGGGCCTCACGCTGCCCGCCCTGGCAGAGAGATGCGCCGCCTGGGCGCAGTGCATGGCGCGGGACAACCGGCGGGCGTACGCTGCGCGGCTCGTGTCGGCGGCCGCGCTCGCAGGGCGGCTGCTCGACGCGTTCGTGCGGCCGCTGGGCGGAAGGGCTGTGTGTCTGTGCGTCGCCGTGTGTGCCCTGTGGGCGTGGGCGTGGACCGGGCGTGCGAGGGACAGCTCCCCGCGCCGTTCCCCGGAGCGTTCCGCGGAATCGCCGCTGCCACCACGGCCAGAACAGCCGCACAGCCGCGCGCTCACTCTCGCAAGCGACTCGTAGCCGCGTAGAGTTTCCTTAGGGCGCCGCTCACAATTTCCCTTAGGGTCCGCAATACTCCTGCTACCCCGCCTCGCCTGCGGTTGCCCTGTTGGGCGCTTCGAGGGTTCCCCGCCCGCCCGGGCTATCGGCGCGGGAACCCAACTCCGCGCCGCGCCGTGCCGTGCCGTGCTGTGCTACGTGCACCGCGTACCGCGCGCACAGGGCAACCGCAGGCGAGGTGCAGGCGGCGCGGGGCTGGCTTTCCGTGAGGGGCGCGACACTGCGAGAGGTGCTGCAGTGATTCTGCGAGGGGTGCACAGGGGTGCCCGTGCAATACGCAATACACACTATGCATGTGCAATACGCACACACAATCGTGATAGCGATACGCCCGCGATACGTCTGATGGCGATACGCACCGCTATTGGCCAGGTGCGTGCACGTATCTACATCTACGTATATATAAACACACCATCTGTTTGTACTTACTCCTGCACTTACGAGTAGTTTGTACACTGAAACTGCAGTCCTCCATCCCATCACACAACAATGCTTCGCTGCACTACACTACACCCCCGCGCACTCTTTATGCACCGCGCTAAACTGCTCCACCGCGGCGTGGCCCAACTCTCCCACGTCAAGGTGCCCCCTACCATCACCAACGAGCCAGTGAAGGCATTCGCCAAGGGCGACGCCCGCGACTGGGACCTGCTGCGTGCTTCTCTCCTGAAGTTTAACAATGCTGCTCTGGAAGTTCCCCTCGTTATCAACGGTAAGCGTATATACGCCGAGGAGAGCGGCAAGGGCACTCGTGCAGTGGTGCAGCAGGTAAACCCCGCTAATCACTCCCAGGTGCTCGCTAACGTCACTCAGGCATCACCAGAGGATGTTTCGAGTGCTATTGCTGCTGCCTCCGACGCTAAGCACGCGTGGTACTCCCTGCCCTTCTACGACAGGGCCGCCGTGTTTCTCAAGGCCGCGGATCTCATTTCTACGAAATACCGCTACGATATGCTCGCAGCGGTGATGCTGGGGCAGGGCAAGAACGTGCACCAGGCAGAGATAGACTGTGTCGCCGAGCTCGCCGACTTCTTCCGCTTCAACGCGAAGTACGCAGAGGAGCTGTACGCGCAGCAGCCTACTAACGGCGCCCCCGGGATCTGGAACTCCGTAGAGTACAGACCGCTCGAGGGGTTCGTCTACGCGGTCTCGCCTTTCAACTTCACTGCCATCGCCGCCAACTTGGTCGGTGCGCCAGCGCTCATGGGAAACACCGTCATCTGGAAGCCTTCGCAGTACGCTACCCTGTCAAACTACCTTCTTTACACGGTGTTAGAGGAGGCGGGGCTCCCAGGGGGGGTCATCAACTTCCTTCCCGGTGAACCACAGCAAGTCACCGAACAGCTCATCGCAAGCCGCAACTTCGGCGCGCTGCACTACACGGGGTCCACGGAGATCTTCAAGCAGCTCAACGCAAACATCCAGAGCAACCTCGCAGCGGGTGTGTACAGGGACTACCCCCGCATCGTCGGCGAGACCGGCGGCAAGAACTTCCACCTCGTACACAGCTCCGCAAACATCCCAAACGCCATCTTCAACACCATCAGGGCCGCATTCGAGTACCAGGGGCAGAAGTGCTCCGCTTTATCCCGCCTGTACTTGCCACAGTCCAAGAGCGACGAGTTCCTCGCTGACCTCGCGGGTACTCTGGCTGTCCCCGACGCCAAGTTCACCCCTACAAACACCTCCACCAGCGCCATCAGCGGTGGTGACCTCCACGGCTTCGTCGGTCCAGTGATCCATGAGCGCTCCTTCGACAAGCTCGCCGCGGCCATCGACGAGGCAAAGCGCGACCCGGAGCTAAAGATCGTATGCGGCGGCAACTACGACAAGTCCAAGGGGTTCTTCGTCCAGCCAACAGTGATCAAGACAACCAACCCAACGCACAAGTTCCTCTCCACGGAGTTCTTCGGGCCCATCCTCACCGTCTACGAGTACCCTGACGCAGAGTACGCCCAGGTCTGCAAGCTCATCGACGAGACGGGCACGTACGGCCTCACCGGCGCAGTCTTCGCGCGCGACCGTGCCGCCATCCAGACCGCTAACGATGCTCTCAGGTACAGTGCGGGCAACTTCTACATCAACGACAAGTGCACTGCCGCTGTCGTCGCCCAGCAGTGGTTCGGCGGCGCCCGCATGTCCGGCACCAACGACAAGGCCGGCAGTGGAAACATCCTCAGCAGGTTCGTCAGCATGAGGAACACCAAGGAGAACTTCTACGACATCACGGGCTACAAGTACCCTTCCAACTACGACTAGGCGTATCACCTTCTATGTACATGTACTTATCTACCTAATCCATCTCTATATTCACGATTTAAATGTCCCATCACGGACGGCGAGCAGTGTGCGCCGCATGTCCGAATTATGGATAAGGCGTGTACTACATAAGGACAATGTGCATCACAAACCCATCAACAGCACATCACCAACTAACCAACTACGACCACCAATGCTACGTCTATTTTACAGAACTCCAGTGCAGTCCAGGCTGTTCCAGCGCTCGAGCATGCTGCTCAAGAAGAAACCCGGCAAGGGGAAGAAGGACGACGGCGCTGCCGCAAAGGCCGACGACGACGAGGTCATCCTCGTGGACGTCAAGCAGTACCTCAACGAGGCCAACGACAGGTACTCCCAGACCCTCGAGCTCTTCAAGAAGAAGCTCAACGAGGCCAAGCAGGGGAAGACGAACCCCGACATCTTCGACCAGCTGAAGTTGCCCAACGGCACTCTGTTCACAGACGTCGCAAGCACCAGTGCAAGAGGTAAGAGCACCCTGCTTGTCACTGTGTTCGACCCCAAGGACACTAAGAATATCATCAGTTTGATTATGGGCGCGAATCTCAACCTCAACCCGGAGAAGATCCCCGACAATGAGCAGCAGTTGAAGGTCGCCCTGCCTCCACCCACCAAGGAGTCGCGCCTGGAACTCGTGAAGAACCTGAAGCAGATGACGGAGGAGTTTAAGAATTCGCCGAACTTCAAGTTTTCCCTCGGATTTATCAGGAGGGATATCCTGAACAAGATGAAGTCGTTCAACAAAAAGGAGAATGACGTTGCCAAGGTGCTCAAGAACCTCGAGACCTCCCACAAGGACTACATAACAAAATTGCAGGACCAACTGAAGCAGGCTGAGAAGAGTGTTATGAACTAGGGAGAGAGAAAAGTAGTGCAGATACATCATTTCCCCATTTGCAATCGCGGCATCATATCTATTCCATGTACATACCCTATATAAATGCCCGGAGAATATATGTATTCCTTCAAGCCTGCTTGGCAAGAGAGCAGATAGCCTTGACTCTCTGCCAGACGGATGGTGTGTAGGCACCAGTGATGAACGCCTTGACAAAATTCCACGCCTTCTGGTTGGTGTTATTGATTGGATAGTCCAGAGGTGGTGGGATCTTGGTAGAGACGAATGGCAGCGTGTCAAAACAAACACTCTTGGCGTTGCACAGACCGAGCAAACCTTCCTCACCACCGAACTTACCGTATCCTGATCCGTGAATACCGCCGAATGGCAGCTGGCAGACGTAGAAAGTGGCGAAATCGTTGATGGCAACATTACCGGTCTTTAGCTTGTTGGCGACCATGTTGCACTCCTTGAAGTTACTGCCGAATACGGAACCACCGAGACCGAATGGCGCAGAATTGGCTAGCTTGACACAGTCCAGGGTGTCCTCGGCTCTCATCACGACCAGGACAGGTCCAAACACCTCGTTCTGGGCGATATCCATCTCTGGGGTGACGTCAACCAGCAATGTTGGCTGGAAGTAGTGGCCATCAGGGTAGGTATGGTGAGCGTAGCGGGAGCCACCGGCAAGCAGTCTGGCGCCCTTGGAGACGGCGTCAGCGACGAGTCTCTCCAGCTGATCGAATCTATTTCCGGAGACCATGGCGCCCATGTCAACGCCTTCCAATTGGTCGATGTCGGAGCCAAGTCTCAGTGGGCTCTTCGTCAGACGGGACTCCAGGATGCTAACCAGCTGGTCGTAGTTCTTGGCGGAGACAATGACTCTTTCGATACCAATACAGTTCTGGCCCGCGGACTGGAACGTACCTCTCAGGATAATCGAGGACAAACTCTCCAGGTCGGTAACCGAATCCAGGACAATGAACGCATCCTTTCCACCCAGCTCCACGACGACTGGGGTCAGAGACTCGGCGGCACACTTCAGGATAGGGTTAGCGATGGGCTGACTTCCGATGAACGTGATGTGCTTAAGACCCGGGTGGCTAGTGAAGTAGTTGGCGGCGTTGTCGACGAACTCCCTTGGGGGCAGACAGTAGCAGAGCTGGACGAGGTCTGGGTCCTCGCCGCAGGCCTTGAGGCACTCCCTGACGAGACCTACGAAAAACTCCGAAGACCAGACAACTTGCTCGGAACACTTGAGGACAATTGCGTTACCGGTGAACAGCGCGGCAATGATGGGTCCCAGCAGGTTGTGGAAGGGGTAGTTCCAGGAGACGATCGCAGAAACCACGCCCAGAGGTTCGTAGCGGACCTCGGCGCCCTTGTACCACTTCATGAACCAGTTAGTTGGGCCGGGGCGTCTCGATGGCTGCAAGGTGGCGGGGCCGTGCTGCATCACCCAGGCGAGCTTCTCGAGTGTCACGAGAATCTCACCCATGGACGCATCGAGCATGGTCTTACCGGAGTCACGGCAGGCGACCCTAGCGATAAGTTCCTGGTTCTCGAGGACGTAGTCGCGCAGGGACCTGAGGACGCGGACCCTGCGCTGGATCGAGGAGTCATTGAACTGCTGCTGGGCAGTCTCGGCCCTGGAAATCATGTCGTCGATGTCGGCCTCAGTCTTGGACTTGAACTTGCCGAGCAGCTGACCCGTGGCCGGGCAGTACGCCTGGATCACCGTGGGGTCCTCTGGGTCCACAATTGAGGGCGGGGACAGACGCACCTTGGACTTCCAGTTGGGCTGAGCGGCCTCAGGCACTGGCAGACTGAACTTGGCGGATCCCTCGTGCGGGTCCCTGTAATTCAGGGAGAAGAGCACCTTGTAGCATATGTAGAGCGTGAAACAGGTGGCGCCGAAAGTACACGCGGCGAGGACCTGCGGGTGCGTGTTGCGGATGAGGTGCTCCTGGCCCCTGAATATGGCGAAGGAGTCCTGGTTGTTCCTGATCCACTCTGCGATGTGCTCGTGCACGGACGAGTTGAGTTGTTTCAGCATCTCCGTGTTGAGGTATATGTTGGACATGGGAGGAAGTTGGCAAAAGCTGGGAGGGGATGTCTACAATTACATAAAAACCCTCGTATATATACGCACGCTGCATTATGCACAGTACACATAAGCGGCCCTTGTACGCCTGCGCAAGCGATAGTCGCCACGGCACTGTGCCATACGAGCCTCGTATAATTTTCGGGCGGTATGCACATAGCGCCTGGAGATATCGTGCAGAACATCGCTGGATGCAGTATGCAGACTGCACGCTGCAGCAATCGCACCTGTGTCTATTTATCTGTATATTAGTGGGTGGTGAGCGTGATTAGTGCACGCTCTTGTATATGTGTAAATGCTGTTGTGTCTGTGAAAGCAGAGAGAGAAATGTCAAAAAACACACGCTGTGGTGTCCCTATTTTCTCTAGTTTGCGTTAACGTGCATCTCTGGAATAGGCTCGGTGACGGCAGCAACAAGCAGCTTGATGACATCGGCGGTCTTAGCCTTGGAGATCTTCTTGATCTCGGCGAGCTCGCCCTGGACGTCCTGGTCGGCCTTCTTCTCGAGCTCGGCGGTGGAGCCGACGTTCTGGGACTCGAAGTCCCTCAGCTCCTGGTCCTTCTTGGCCTTGTAGGCCTCGATCTCCTTGGCGGCGTCGGACTTGGCCTGCTTCAGCTTGTCCTGTCTGTACTTTCTCGCCTGGGAGACGATCTCGTGGGCCTCCTTCTCGGCCTTGAGTAGGGTAGCGATTCCGTTCTGCTGGGACTGGGCAAAGGCAGAGCGATTAGTCCTGTACATGCAGTGTGAAACAGCATATACGAGGGACGCGATGCTCAGGCGATGTTAGTATATGCACAGAGAATGCAGGGGAAAGTGAAAAGCACATCCGCGGAAGTAGCAGGAGTGTAACACATCAAATGAACATACCATAGTGTGTGATTGAGTGGTGGGGCTCTAGTGATGTAGTATACACACCCGCCCTTACCGCAGCCGTCGTGGCACATATATACGGCCTGGCGGTGCAGAGGCAGCCAAAAGAAGCAGCCAGCGATGCAGCCGCGGTGTGCGGGCGTGTCGTTGTGCACGGCGCGGTGTGTGGGTGTGGCGTGTGGTGGCGTGTGTGTCAAGAGGTATATAGTGTAGTGGTGTGTTCAAGTGGTGTCTACTGCTGACCGTGTGGTGTGTGTTAGTGTTCTTATAAGATCTACTCAGGAATAATCTTTCAACCAGGATGCTGTGTGGCACCCCTGTGCACCACGTGCACAGCACACGCGCAGCGTGGCGCCGCCCAGAGCTCCGCGGCTATGTGTGAAAAAGCGAGGGCGTGTGTGTATACTGGTGTGTATACTGGTGTGTATACTGGTGTGTGTACTGGTGTGTGTACTGGTGTGTGTACTGGTGTGTACTGGTGTGTGCTGGTGTGTATATTTGTAAGCAGCTTGATGTATATACCAGTGTGTAGACTAGTGAAGATACAGTCAATTACTAGTGGAGTGCACTAGTAAGTGCAAATATGGTTTACTGGTGTGTATACTGGTGTTTATACTGGTGTTTATACTGGTGTTTATACTGGTGTTTATACTGGTGTTTATACTGGTGTTTATACTGGTGTTTATACTGGTGTTTATACTGGTGTTTATACTGGTTTTTATACTGAGGTGTGTGCACAGCTATTAGTGGCGTGTATTACTATGTATACATATGATCTGCTAATGTGTATCCCAGTGTAGTGTACGAATTTGCTATATATTGGGAAATGGCTGCAAATGCGCTGATTCGCTTCTCTATATACTGTCTACAGATTGCATTGTATCGCCTGTCGTTTAGTATCTCGTGTATTATTGAGACAGCTGTGAAAACAAATACGAGAAAGTGATACAGAACACCGTTGCCCCGGGTAGCATACACCACACCGCTTTCATACCATCTATCCATCACACGGATATATTCATAACGTTATATTATCGTACTTTTACAATGCATACACCCTCACGACTCCATGACCCGCACGTACTGGTGGGCGAGGTTGCACAGGTAGTCGTTCGGGCTGTGTTTCGTCGCGCTAGACGTCAGCCTGTCGCTCGACACCTTGAACTCGGTGATGGATATGCCCCGGAGCAGCTCCTTCACCTCGTCTATCCTGTCCTGGAGCTGCGCCTCGTCATCGCCAGCGTCCTGCTCCACCTGTATCGCCAGGCCCTTGAACCCCGTCGACGAAAACACATTGATGCAGCGCACGAGGTACCCCATCGTGCGGAAGGACTCTCCCGCGTCACCCCTGAGTACCTGCCGCTGCTCCCACATGTTCGACAGCTTGCTGCTCAGCAGGTTGTCGAAGGACTCCGGGAACCCCGTGCTGCAGTCCGAGTCGACCAAACGCTGCACCCGCGGGTCTGCGCTCAGCGCGCCCGCGGCCGCGTCAGAGCTCAGCAGCAGCGCCGTCTGACCCTTCACCATCACGCTCAGCTCCCGCTCGAACGAGAAGTTGAGCGAGTACATCAGCTTGGCGCTGGAGTCGCCTGGGTAGTTCTTGATCTGCGTGCGGTACGTCCGGAACTCCATCGACCAGCCGTCCTCCACGGACAGCAGGACGTTCGCCAGCGAGTCCTTGAAGTCGGTGAGCGTGGCGGGGGTGGCTCTCTCTACGAATAGTACGCTGCAGAGCAATGGGTAGCGATGGACCACCGCGTGGCGGTGGCTCTCGCGGGCTAGACTGTTAGTAAAGGGATGCCAGAGGAGAAAATCAACATCAATAGTACGTACGCTGTGCGAGGCATGGTTAGTGTGTGCTGTGATGCAGTGTAACAACAAACACATCTATTTCTACACACTCTCCCCAGCACAAGCTCTTCACTATCTTGACGATGTTCATCCAATGGGCTGGCCAGCAAATTTGGCGCGCGACGTCAACGCGCTTGCGTGAGGCGAGCGTATAAAGGAGATGGCACCCGGAAGAGATGCGCTGATCGTAATATCAATATTCCTAACACGCTATCGCCATACGCCAATTATGGACGCCCTAGACGGATGGATTCTGGCGCTGCTGGCCGTTGCAGTGGCGCTGTACTACAATTTCGCCACTATTAAGGACATTCTCTACGGCGACACAGACAAGAGCATCGGCGTCTCTTCTGCCTCCGGCTCCCGCGACATTGCCACAGTCATCAAGGAGTGCGACAAGGACTACATTGTGTTCTATGGTTCACAGACTGGTACCGCCGAGGACTATGCCAAGATGTTCGCGAAGGAACTCGTCGGCAGGTTCTCGCTAAAGGTGATGTGCGCCGACCTCGAGAACTTCGATTTTGAAACGCTGAATGAACTTCCTGCTAACGTTATTGTCTCGTTCTTCATCTCTACTTACGGCGAGGGAGACTTCCCTGACGGCGCTGTGCCATTCGAGGAGTTTCTGACTTCCCTCGACGAGACTGAACAGCCGCTCAACAAGCTCAGGTTCACTATGTTTGGTCTCGGCAACTCTACCTACGAGTTCTTCAACAACGCTGCCAAGAAGGCTACCAAGAATATGACCGAGAGTGGAGCTACTCTCATCGGTAGACTGGGCTCAGGTGACGATGGAGCTGCCACCACCGACGAGGACTACCTCGCCTGGAAGGAGGTTGTGCTAGATGACATCAAGGATGCACTCGCTTTGAATGAGCATGAGCAAGTGTACGAGCCCTCTTTCAAGTACACTGTGCTACTGGGACAGGACACTGAGGCAGACCCCGAGAGCATCTCTCTTGGCGAGCCAACGAAGCAGTACCTGCCTTGTAATGAGCTGCCATTCAGCAAGCAGCTGAATGTCCAGACAGGTCCATTCAACAATGCCTTTCCCTATCTCGCCCCAATGGTCCGCTCCAAGGAGCTGTTTGCACCAGAGTCCAACCGTAACTGTATCCATGCTGAGTTCGACCTTTCCGGCTCCAACATCAAGTACTCCACCGGTGACCACTTGGCTGTCTGGCCTTCCAACACCAACGAGGCGGTGCAGTTGTTCATTGCTGCGTTCGACCTCAATGAGGACGAAGTTTTTGATCTGACTCCAGCCGACCCAACTGTGGTCCTACCGTTCCCTTGTCCTACTACCATTGGCTCTGTCGTGCGCTACTATCTCGAAATTACAGGCCCCATCTCCAGACAGTTCTTCAGCGCTTTGGTCCAGTTCGCTCCAAACAATTCCATTCGCACCAGACTCTCGGAGTTGTCGAAGGACAAGGACCTGTTCGCCACCGAAATCCACTCCAAGTGTTTCAATGTTGCTGACGCTGTGCTATACTTATCCAACGACATGCCTTGGAAGACCGTGCCATTTGAATTCCTGATTGAGTCCGTTCCACTGCTGAAGCCTCGCTACTACTCGATTTCCTCATCTTCCATGACTGAGAAGCAGACCGTTCATATCACCGCTATTGTCGAGGAGAATGTTACTGCTGAAGACTCCCCCGTCAAAAGCACCTTCGGTGTGACTACCAACCTGCTGAGAAATATGGAATTGAGTCAGAACGATGACGAGACTACTATGGAGCACACCAGCGTCAGCTACAACCTCGACGGGCCCCGCAACCTCTTCCAGGACTACAAACTACCCGTGTACGTACGTCGTTCCACTTTCAAGCTGCCCATGAACCCCAAGACCCCTGTTATTATGATTGGTCCAGGTACTGGTGTGGCTCCATTCCGTGGATTCATCAGAGACAGAGTCAAGTACGCCTCCCAGGAGGCCAATGCCAACGCTCCACTGGGCAAGCACCTGCTGTTCTATGGGTGCCGTAACCAGAACGACTTCCTGTACCAGGATGAGTGGCCCAGCTATGCTACTGCGCTGGATGGCGCGCTGGAGATGTTCGTTGGTTTCTCCAGACTTCCAGACACCCCAAAGCGTTATGTCCAGGACCTGTTGAAGGAGAACGAATCGCAGGTTGTCACACTGCTGAAGCAAGGTGCATTTATCTACGTCTGCGGTGAGGCCAAAGGTATGGCACAAGGTGTGCATGCTGCTCTCGTGGACATCATCTCCCGCGGTATGTTCATCTCTACTGAAGATGCCACAGAGATGGTCAAGATGATGAAGACCTCAGGCAAGTACCAGGAGGATGTGTGGTAGTTCTGGCGTGTCAATACTCTTGCAAGTCTATATTCCTATGTTATTAATTTGCTGCGGCGGCTGTACAAGCATCTGCACGCATACACTTATATTCTAATACACATAATTATATTCTCAAATCGCGCTTTTGGATGAAGTACATATTGTCAAACGACTGATGTAGGCCAATTGTTCTCGGTGTCATGGTGCAATTACGTTATCTACGAATTATAACTTTTAAATGATTATGTTACAAAGTGCTGTATGTATGCAGAAGGTGTAGGCTAATCTAACGTGCGTTCTCAGAGCTGAGGATCGCTGAGTACTTGTCCCTCTTTGCGATGTCCTCCTTGACAGCTGCGAGGATCTGGTCCGTTATACGCTCCGTAATATCATAGGCTCTATGGCAGCATTCCATTAGCGTCATGGCGTCCATGGGCAGTCCTCCGGCCTTAGAAACCTGTACCACTTCTCTGTTCTTGTTCAGTGTGACCGTGAGCACACCCTCGCGCAGCAGCTCCTCCTTCAAAGTAGCATCCACGAGCACAATCTCCGAGTTCTCCTCTCCCTTGATGTTCTGCTCGGCGTCGACCGGGTTGAAGAAGGAGGAAGTGACACACACAGGGATGTGCAGGATGCCCAGCGCCACAGGCTCACGCTCATCCACGGGATGCACTATAATCTTCTCTCCGTGCACTGTGATGTCTGGTTTCCTGTAGTGCAGCAGAGCCGTCATCACGGCGATGCATGAGGCGTCGACGAAGCCGCCGTCGCAGTCCAGGAAATGCACACTGGCGCGGACGGCCCAGCACTTGCTCCCGGCGACGATGCACAGTCCCTCGATATCCAGAGCACCCGACCTGCGCACAGCCTTCTCGATAATCCGTGAGATAAGCACCTCGTCCTCACCGGTGTTGTTTCCGCTCTCGAACTGTGGACCGGCCATCGGCGTGGACTCTGTAGAGATAAAGAAGAGCCCTTCAAAAGGTCTGTCCTCATATGGCTCGGTGATAGAACTGCTGATCTTGCAGTGAACCTTGGTGCGGCCCAGCTCCACCAGGACATCGCCGAGCTCCTCGCCAAACGTGATCTTGACGTCGCGGAACTGCTCAAAGGAGCGCCCGTCCAACCTGTAGTTCTGCTTCAGCGCCTCCAGGATAAACTGGGACTCCGCCGTGGATACTTCGATGTCTTTGGCCATTGTATGATGTATTGTGGTGTTGTAATTGGCCAAACACAACTTCCAAACAGCTCTAAATGACACTGTTATAGTGCCTGACCAGAGGCTCTTCACTGAAACTGAAATTCGCAGCGAAAATTTGGCGGCGATGGGCCGTCGACCGTGATGATATCGCACTTCTGCGGTCGTTTCTGTGGGAGAGCAGGACCGACCAGTATAAGCAGCTGCCACTTGCACAGAAGGAAGGTACATGTGGACGTATATGGTCGAGGAAGTGTTGCGATGCTGTCGTTGTTGAGCTGTGGCTGTGCGGTGCCTGCGCAGGAACTGTACGACGGTCTTTGCGTCGCTTAATAATGCGGCGTCGTATAGCGTTTAGTGCGGGAGATGTTATATCGGGCCTCGGAAGTGTCACTCGTGCAGGTATATAAGAGCAGAGGGGGTGGGCAGTGATTTATTCCGTTGCAAGTTGTGTTTCTTGATCCCATCCATCTCTCCCAACAACATACCACCATGTCTCTCAAATACTATGCTGAATTGGCAGTCGCGGTGATAGCGGGTTTACTGTCTGTGAACTTCCTGTTCCAGAAGCTGGTCCTCGACTACAACAGGGACCTCACGCCCGTGGCTCTGAGTGAGCAGGCTAACATCACCACAGTCCGCAAGAAGAATGAGACTGCACTGTACAGGAATTTCCTGGTGCCAATTGGGTTCCCGCTCACTACTGGGCTCGGACTCTCCCTCGGGTACAAGATCAGGAACGGGAACTTCATGGACGTGTGGAAAGCGATCATGGATGTTACCGGTGCCAAGGGGAACTATGTGTCTCTGCCAGGTGGATCTGCGAAGAAGGACACCGTCCGCAAGTACTCACTCCCAGAGATCAACGGTATGGCTAACAAGATTATAACCGATGTTTACGAGAAGTACGACGTAAACGAGGTTGGTCTGAATGTGAGTGCTGGAACCCTGCCTGGTTTTGTCATCAGTATCGCATCAATGATCCACTCTGTGAGGAGCGAAGGGGGTAAGGGATTGCTACATTTCCTGGCCGCCGTGCCAAGACAGAGGAACGAGAAGGTAGAAGTGCTGGTAATCGACTCCTGGCAGGCATTTGGGATGCTGAACAAGAGTGAAGAGTGGTACAAGCTGGTTATCGTCTGTGATGACGATGCCAGTGCCATGAAACCAAGCGAAGTCAACGACATGTCCAATGTCGTTACCTGGGATAGCGTGATCAGCGGCTACACGGAGAGCACCAAGTTCGAGTACGACCCACCAAAGGACAACTCCGACGAACTGAAGCCATTGTTCAATGTAACTTCGATGTGCAATCAGGTCACTGCATTCAATCAGCTGAATCTGGTTAGCAGTGTATCCTCGTTCATCAAGACCTTCCCATTGCACCATGAGCTCTCTGACAGCGACGTCATCACGGATATAAGGGACACATTCACAGTTGCCAAAAATAACGTGCAGATCTGGCCAAAGGTGTTTTCTGTGCTTCTGCTCGGTGGTTCCGCTCAATTTGTCACCGCCTCAGATGTCACACTTGATAGTCTTGCTAAGACGACCCTGCTCGTTTGCGAACCAAAGACTCTCACCACAATCACCAATCTAGTAAAGGAGTCGAATGGGGCAAGCCCCCCTCTACAGGGCGTCAAACTTTCCCTCGCCACCGCTTTCCTGAGTGAAGGTGTCATGGTGAAGGTTGCCAAAATCCACACCCCACAATTGGAGCAGCTACGTGCGATATACCTCGGGGAAGAGCTGTCCCAAGAAGCGCGCATCCTGTCCTTTGCCTCAAAGATTCCAAGCTATTCAAAGGGGCAAATCCAGAGTAAGTTCACTACCGCACAGCTTAACCAGTTCAGAGCAGTATTCGGTGCTCGTCTCGTGGTCGAGTTGTACTGTCCGTTCATTGTCATGGGTCCAATCAGTGAAACGAACTTCTACGACTACAGGATATTCTCTCCCTCTGTGGATGCGCAGGTCACCTGCGTCGGTCCACTGAATACATCCCTAGAGGGTAAAATGGTAAACATCGAAGGCAACCCAAACATGGATGTGGAGCAGAGACAGGGTATGCTCTGTATCCGTGGTTTCACAATCGGTAGACCCCTCGGAGATGAACGCCTGGCGCAAGCCGCCAAGTTGAGTGAAGATGTCGCTGGTAGCGAGGGCTGGATTCCTCTAACCGGCGTCTATGGTCTGTGGGGCCAGGACGGCTGCTTGTATATATACAACTGAGTAGCATATATAGCAACATATTTATGGTAATGACCGATTTTGTTATTCTTTCGTAATGTTCTTTCATTTGTTCGTAATTATATATTCTATCAAGTAAGCTGTAAAAAATGTTACTGTTACAATAAAAGGTTCGTAGGCGGTACTTTCATGTACGCACTCAGTCGTACTTCAAAGTACCCTCGACGTTACTCCAGAAATCAGAAATGTACTTGGCCTGGTCTTTTCCAGAGTCGTCGCAAGAGCCCCTGACAGCGAAGTAAGTTCTGTTGTCCACAGGAACATCCCACTCGTCCTTGTTAGCACCGACAACCCTGCCGCCTGTCTCGTTCAGAATACACCAACCGGCACACACATCCCAGGAGTAGCATCCACCGTCCCAGTAGCTGTCCAGATAACCTAGCGCTATGTAAGCCAGTGACATCGCAGATGAGCCGAGGTTTCTGAAGCCGTGGACGAACCCACCGTCAGCCGAAAGCAGGTTCTCGTAAGTTCTCATCTTCGTGGTAAAGTTCGTGCCCTCTCTAGCGGAGCCTGGCTGCAAGGCAACGATGGACTTGTTGATGATGAGAGGACCCATTTGCACCTGCTTTTTCTTGTAGTCGTACTCCTCACCGTTCACACGTACACCGTTGCCCTTCGAAGCAGAGATAAGCAGGTCGGTGTGTGGGTTGTAGATAACACCAACAACTGGGACCTTGTTGATCGTCAGTCCCAGGGAAGTGCAACTGAAGGGGAAGTCATGGACAAAGTTGGTAGTGCCGTCAATCGGGTCGACAATAAACGTGGGATCGTCAGTGATGACAGTCACGCCCTTCACGTAACTCTCCTCACCAACAAACTTAAACGCAGGATACTCCTGCTTCAAGGTGTCCCATATGATCTTCTCCACTTGCTTGTCGATCTCAGTGACAATGTCCACCTGTCTGGAGCCGGTCTTGAGGTCGTACTCTGACTGTGTCCCGGACTTTGTCTTGATAATTGGACCGACCTTGTTCTTGGCAAGGCTGCAGAGGAAGTTCTCGATGCTTCTGAGGTCAACAGTCATAGTGCAATAATGCAGATCGTCTATACCACCCTTATCAAGCGTTTTCAAGCTACACACTGCTTCCACTTGCACAGTGTACATGATCGCCGTATCACGCTTATATAACAATATGCGATGAGCGACGCAGGCAAACAGAAAAAACAGCACAGCGTCGTCATTTTTTCTCTGACGTGCGCAGCCGGAACTTGTAGCGCCGTCGGGTGATAAACGCCGCCGGTTAATCCGCCGCTAGTTTCGGCGCAACTCTCTCAGGTGCCGGCTATTGTCTGATTGCTTCGTTAGATATACAACATTACGTATGGTGTGGCAGGGGTATGCTGCTTAGGCCAGGAACTTCTTCTCCTTGAGGTACTTCTCGACCTCCTCGGAGTCTCTCTGGACCCACTGGGCCTTGGCCTCGACGGAGTCCAGGGCCTGGGACAGGGAGTTGTTGTAGCCCTTGGTGTCCTTCTTCTCGAAGAAGGCCTTGACCTTGGAGATGTCCTGGTAGGAGGTGAAGCCGGAGATGACGACGGCGAGGACGTGACCCAGTAGTGGGGAGCTTGGGTGCAGTCTCTCGATGACCTCGTCGATGTGCTTCTCGGTCCACTCCCAGAGTGCTAGAACACCGACCTTGCTGCTTCTCATCTCAACCATTGGGAGGTAGATGTCCTGGTTCAGAACAGTGCCGTCTAGGACGTAGCCCAGGGTTCTCTGGATCAGCTCTGGCTCGGTGAACTTACCTAGGGCTCTTAGAGCAGCGAGTCTCTCATCGGAGTTCTCAGAGGTCTTGTACAGGTTGAAGAGCTGCTCGTAAGCCTCAACACCACCCTCCTTAGCGACAATAGCGAAGATAATGGTCTTGAGCAGAACTGGGATGGCAGAGGTAGTGCCAGCAACGTATGCCTTGAACATCTCAAGACCGGCCTTGACAACAGAAGGAACCGAAGCAACGCTTCCCATTCTGAAAAGAACAACCTTTAGGCGCTGCCCGTCGTAGGATTCAGTCTCCTTGAATGTCCAGTCCATCTTGGAAACTCTCTTCTCAATGATGGAACATAGGTACTTCATGTACGCATCCTGGACCTTGGCGTCCTCGAACATCCAGGCTACGCGCATCTCGACCAGGCTGTTGCACATCTGCTCCAAGACAACGAAAGAGTCCTCGTCCTTCCAGTCAGAGACAAGGTTGAGGAAAGTTGGGGTGGCGATGTAACCGGCGGCACACAGGTTCTTGGCGTCTGCAACAAGACCAGTACGGTCCTCGACAGAGAGCTGAGCTCTCTGCTTGCCGAAGGTGGCCCATCTCTTGACAGGGTATGCAGTGATGAACAGACCGGCCTGGTTGTTGTTGACCTTGTAGAAGTCGGCGTAGTCGATGTCGAAGGACTTGATCTTTTCGTCCAGAACAAGGGTGTTGTCGACGCCGCTCTTGGTCTTGATGGACAGGAAGACAGGGTAAATGGTCTCATCCTCCTCTGGCTGGACATCACCGGTGCTCAGGTAACGGTGCTGGACAAAAGTCAGCTTCTTTGGACCCTCGATGACAGTCAACAGTGGGAAACCGACCTTGCCGGTCCAGATGTTCATGACCTTGTTGACGTCCTTACCAGAGGCCTTGCTGAGGTGGTTCCACAGATCCTCGGTCTTAGCATTGCCATAGGCAAACTCGGTCAGGTAGGCGGAAACACCCTTGATGAAGACATCCTCACCGAGCCACTGAGCAGTCATGCGCAGTAGAGAGGAACCCTTGGAGTAGGAGATAGCATCGAAGATCTGGTTGATCTCGTCGGCGTTCTTGACTGGGACCTCAATTGGGTGGGAGGATCTCAGGGAGTCCAGGCCGATGGCACGCTGGAGGTTGTCGGCAACGTACTGCTCCCAGACCTTCCACTCTGGGTGGAAGTTGTTGCAGGAGTACCAGGACATCCAGGTGGCGAAGCCCTCGTTCAGCCACAGACCCTCCCACCAGTCCATGGTGACAAGGTTACCGAACCACTGGTGGGCCAGCTCGTGCTGGATGACCTCAGCGACACGCTGGATACGGTTCAGAGAGGCCTTCTTTGGGTCAATGAGGACATCGACCATTCTGTAGGTGACGAGACCCCAGTTCTCCATGGCGCCGGCGGAAAACTCGTGGACGGCAACCATATCCATCTTTCTCAGTGGGTACTCAATCTTGAAAGTCTGCTCGAAGAAGTCGATAGTGCGCGCACCAAGATCGGCGGCGAACTGGCCTTCCTGCTCATTACCTGGGGTGGCCCAGACAGTGACAGGCACACGGCCGACATCGCTCTTGACACACTCCAACTCAGACACGACAAAGGCAACCAGGTAGGTAGACATTGCTGGAGTGGCCTCGAAGACAGTGATCTTGTCGTCATCCTCCAGGACAATATCCACTGGACTAGTGTTGGACAGATGCTGGTAGTCCTTGTGAGATCTCAGCTGGATGATGAATGGAGCCTTCAGGTTTGGCTCGTCGAAACATGGGAAGGCACGTCTGGCATCAGTGGCCTCCATCTGGGTGGTAGCCATGTACTTGGTCTCGCCAGTGGCCTTGTCAGTGTACTTGGCCTTGTAGAAACCGGCCATCTGGTTGTTCAGGAAGGCCTTGGTTGGGATCGTGAGGAAGTGCGTCTCACTGGTAGCCAGGTAGCCCTTTGGGAAGTGCAGAGTAGCGGTCTGCTCCTCCTCATTGAACTCGATCTTGGTTGGGTCGACAGCTCTCTGGAATTCTGGGTCCGTGTGGTCGATTGGTGCATCAATGATCTTGACGGGACCCCATTCCAGACCGACAGTGTGCAGAGTGATAGTGTCGACAGATGGGTCGTTGACCTTCAGTGCAATAGTGGTGACATTGTGGAAGGACAGGTTGTCGAACGAAACATTGAAGTACAGCCTGTAGAGCTTGGGAGTGACGTTAGTAGGCAGAACAGCACGGTCAGACATTATTAGAAGCGTCGAGTTCTCTGTGCAGTGTAGTCAGCAAATACAATTGATATAGCAACAATTGTCACCAACAACATAACTGCAATCTCAACTCTGCTTCTATATATGTAATTGCCCACAGCAACGGTGCACTGTAGCCACCAGCGAAGGTGGAACTGACGAGAAGCTGTCCACGCAGACTGCGCGGCGGGCGAAGGTGTGTGACCTGCCTGGTGGCCAACAGCGCAGAGCGCACAACGAAAGCCCAGGCGGGCGCTCCCAGAGCCGGCCGCACCACAGGCGGAACCGGCCGCGGCGAGAGTCCCTGCCAGTTCCCGCTGCGGGAGTCCTCGCCCGGCGGACAGAAAAGGCGCGACGCCCTCAAAGTGACACAAAAGATGGAATACGCAGACGCAGAGGGAGGGAAAGGAGAGGGAAGGGCGCGTTCTGTAGCGGTGTTTCTGGGGGTTGTGCTGCCTTTTCTCCATTGCAGAGGGAGGGGCCAAGGACCTGGCTGTCGCTGGATGTGTCATTCAGGTGTTCGCGGAGGGGCTTGCAGATGCTTCGCTGAGGTGTCAGTTTCGCTCGTTTCGTAGACGGTGCTGTATTTGCAGAACGGTACCGCTGATGGGCAATACCAGTTCTGCAGGGCCGCTGGGAATGCGGTACCTGGAGGCAATAGGGCGGGGACCTAGCACATCGGTGCTTTATTTTTGTTCTTGTTTTTCTCTTAGTGTGCTGGGAACAATAGACCCTCGTATCACACCGCCGTGGGGAGTGGGCGGCCTCAATGTGCTAGCTCCACCCGCCCGTGCGGGAAATACTGCTTTGGGGCAGGGCGGAGCGTAAAGTGGTGAAGACAATAGTCATCTTGTGAACGCAAGGTGCGCCTTACGTATAGAAGGTGCGTGAAATTTGACATGCGGCGTCTAATAGCGATAGAGGGGGGGCTTGTCTAGATGTGATGTTGTTTCGTGTTTATATATACAACGCTTGTGATGGGTAGCTGGGTGGTACTGCTGACAGTGACGCCGTGCCTTGCTGTTCAGCAGATATCCAAACAACATTTGCATTAATTTCCTTCAATATCACCAGTCGCTATGAAAGAGTTTGTCGATAAGAAAACTCTAGACTCTCTGGTTTCGATCGATAATGAGCTTGAAGAGCAGACGCCGCAGTCCCTCCACATTTCAGCCTCGGATAATGAATACGACAGACATTTGGGAGAAGATCTTTCTCATAAAATCAGCAGACTTTCGGTCATCACATCAAAAGAAAAGGCAGAAGAGACGCGATCACCGTATGAGGTTGTATTCGTAACAGATGGGCCACCAGACCCCGAAGATGTGACCAAATTCTACCCAACGTGGCGGAAATGGTATATCGGAGCACTCGTCACCTTCACCTCCATGGTCATCACTATGATATCGTCCTGTTGGGCATTTGTGGGACAACACGTAATGATAAAGTACCACATATCGCACGAGGTGAGCATCCTGGGCATTACCTTTTATGTTTTCGGTCTGGCCTTCGGCCCTATCTTTCTTTCCCCGCTTAGCGAGCTGTACGGAAGGCGAGCCACTTACCTAGTATCCCTCTCGATGAGTCTCGCCTTCCAGTGCCTTGTTACCTGGTCTAAGACCATTGAAGGTGTATACTTTGGCAGGTTCCTTAGTGGGTTCTTTGGTTCATCATTCCTCAGTGTAGCTGGTGGCACGCTGAGTGATTTGTTTGACAAGGATCACATCACAGTGCCCATGTCCCTCTATACAACTGCCGGTTTCCTCGGACCGTCCCTGGGACCCATTGTGTCAGGTGCATTCTTCACCACAGACTATAGGTGGACCTTTATCACGTTTATCATTGCATCGGGCGTGTGTCTCATTTTGATTGTATTTACTGTCCCCGAAACTTACCCGCCAATGCTGCTAATAAACAAGGCTCGGCGGCTAAGGGAGGAGACCGGTGACGAAAATTACAAGGCGCCTTTAGAAGAGGTGAGAGCGCAGACAACATTACTTAAGGCAGTGGTGATGGCCTCCCAGAGACCTTTCGCACTGCTTCTCCGTGACCCCATGATTGGTGTCCTTGCATTCTACACGGGTTTCGTACTGGCTATTATTTACATGTACTTCGTGGCATTCCCTTACATATTCGAGACAGTGTACCATTTTGGTGTCATGGAGGTAGCATGCGCGTATATTGGAATGATGGTTGGTATGATATTTGGTTCGTGTACGGCATGGTACTTTCAGATGAGTTACGATCGGAGAGTCAAGGCTAATGGTGGAAAGAGTGTCCCCGAAATGAGGTTCGAGCCACTCTTCTTTGGTGCATTCCTCACTCCCATAGGTTTAATGATTTTTGCATGGACATGTTATCCGCAGGTGCATTGGATAGGTCCGATTATTGGAAGTGGAATATTTGGTGCAGGCGTATTTTACGTGTTCTCGGGTGTCTTTAACTACACGGTGGATGCCTATAGAAGATACGCGGCATCTGGACTTGCCTGCAACTCATTCGTGCGCTGTATCATGGGTGGTGTTTTCCCTCTCTTTGGTCTACAAATGTACAAGAAAATGGGAATAAACTGGGCAGGATTCTTCCTGGCAATGATTGGTGTACTACTGATTCCTATTCCATTTGTGTTTACCAAATATGGCGCCTACCTAAGGTCAAAGTCTCCTTACACATGGACCGAATGATTAGTCATGCGTTACGGTGCAACGAGGGTTACACATGGCAATACGTCACTAAATAAATGTTTCCATATTCGCCTTAAATCCTGGATGACTAACAACATTGGCAATACGCACACGTGTTGATGACAGTAGACTGCTAAAAGAACCAGTAGGCCCTAGCTGCCACCTGGTAATTCTGTGTCTTCATAACACTGGTGACTAATCCCCGTGCCTGCGCGCTTTTAATATAAGCCGCTGGCAAACTAACCTTAGTCAAATAGATGCATTCGCCCTTAGATGCTATCTCCACTCTGACAATACTTCCCCGGACAGGTTTGTTTGTTTAGGTCTATGATGAAAGTAGACATCGTAGATAGACCTGATAGTTAATTTAGCTGATAATAGCAATAGGATGGTGCTTATTAGATTAAGCTATAGACAAGATATATAATCTTTAGAGTATACGGATTATTCCTTCATTCATGGAAATAATCCTCTTTATTGGTTATTAGTGAAAAGTCAACATTTATCAAAGATCAACAAGAGACATATCTGTCTTGTCTTATGGATCACTTGTCATCACTATCTACGATGATAAAAAGAGACGCAGATCGTCAGAGACACGGACGACGACGTCGACACGACGCGTCGGACACGTTTAAAACAAGTGAGACAAGAACTATAACATTTTAGAGACACACAGGTTATATATTTTATGTATACACAATAAAACAAGGTTAAGTATTTACACCAGAGTGTGTATAAGAATCAGTTCTGTCACTAATAATCTTCTACACTCTTTATATAGATAAGAGGGAAGAATTGGTCATCTGGTACCACAGACATGGCACCCGACATAATGACCAATCACCGTTACTAGAAAACGGGTGTCTCTCAGAGTCACGGGAAAAACAGAATGTTGGACGACCGATTCTAGGAGGAGTCAGAATATCATTCCAACATCCCCCCGGACTTCAAGAATCGTTAGTCCAGGACAACATAGTTAGTAGCTTTTCGCACAGATAAGAGAAGGTTGGTCTTGGTAGGATTTTTGTTAGAATGTCCGCGGCTTGTTCCTTAGTTGGGACAAAGCGTAATTCGACAATACCTTTCTTGACTGTGTCTCTAACCATGTGATACCTCAGATCTACCTGTTTTACGGATGTTGCAAATTTGAGTGTCTTGGCTAGATCAATTGCTGGTGCATTGTCAACCCATAGTGGTGTCTTGGGAACTGAAATCTTCATGTATTCTAATAGATTCTTTAACCAGATAGCCTCTTTAGAAGCCTCGCTTAGAGCGATGTATTCTGCTTCGGTTGACGATAGATTAACGGCCGATTTGATCTTTTTGGAGGACCACGTAACGGGAGCACCGGTCATGAGGGTCAAATACCCCCCCGTAGAGTGAGGCATGTCGACCGCTGAGCCATGAGAAGCATCGGAAAACATAGTAATAGACGATGAATCGGCGGCATCCTTGCGATACGCGAGACCCTGATAACGGGTGGCATAGAGATAACCGAGGGTACGTCTGGCACCAGAAAGGTGAACGGCGCGAGGATTTTTGAGAAAACGAGCCAACAATGACACAGTAAACGCAATATCTGGGCGTCCAGTGTTAGCGACAAAAATAAGTTGACCAACAATGCTCTGATATTCAGTGACATTTTCCAGAAGAGGAGATTCAGTAGATTGATAATCAGTAGATGGTGAAAGAGGTGTAGGAGGAGACTGATGCAACGGAATACCTGTGGCGACCGCAGCAGAGGTAATGTAATCGTGGAGTGACAAATGTATCTCTCCGGAGTCGAGCTGGCGGATGTTGAGACCAAGGAATTTCGAAACAGGACCAATGTCCTTAATGGAATAGGCAGCGAAAAGTTTGGCGCGAACATAGTGGAGAGTCCGAGGTGAAGGAGCAGCAACCAAAATGTCGTCAACATAAAGACCAAGCAGAACGAGACCGTCAGGGGCATGGTGAAAATATAGGCCACTTTCGCCCGGATGACGAATGAAACCAAAAGACAGCAGACGAGCGTTAATATGCTCGTTCCAGAGTAAAGGAGCCTGTTTAAGACCATACATACCACCTTTGAGTTTCCAGACCCAGTCCGGGTGCTTGGAGTTAATATAACCTGGTGGTTGACGAACATAAACGTCTGTGTCAATTTTGGAATTCAGAAAAGCAGTATCCACATCGAACTGATAAACACGAAGAGAGCATGCCACTGTGAGGGCAAGAAATATGCGACAGGATTCATAGCAGATGACAGGAGCAAATGTCTCTGTGTAATCGATACCCTCTTTCTGACGAAAACCTTGAGCAACCAGGCGAGCCTTCTTGCGACCGGAATCCTTGACAGTAAAAACCCAGCGAGAACCGAGGGCCTTGCGGTCAGATGGGAGTGGAACCAGGTCGTACGTATCGTGAGAACGAAATGCTGCAAGCTCTTCATTGCATGCAGTAAGCCAGTCTTTGCGATCGTCGGAGTCATAGACATCCTGAAGGGACGAGGGCAATAGTTGTTGTTTGGCAATAAAACTGCTAGCCCGCCAGATAGCAGATAGAGCAACATGCTCCGAGTCACCCAGAAACGTCGACGGAGAATGATCGCCAAAGAGGGGAGTCAAGATCTGATGAACTGTGTCGTCCATTGTTGTGTTCATGACGGCGGCAGAAGAAAGAACCATGGAAGAAGCACCCGATGGTAACGGCATTTTTCCGAGAGGAACAGTGGGATCATGACCAGCATCGGCCTTGAGTTTCATCATGTAAAGATCCTCAATGGTAGCTGTCATAGGTTGTTGAGTGATCGGATTGGTCACGGAAAGAGAATTAAAATCGTGTGAACCTCTGGTGGAAACTTGGGTAGCGACAGGGATGGATTCATTAGTCATTGGATGTGCCACGTTACGACGTTTAGTAATACGCATAACAGGCAGAGTACCGGGTGAGTGATAGGTATGGGAGACATCCGAGAGAGGTCCAGAAGGGATGGGGACCAGTTGTGACGGTGGTAATGGGGGAGCCGGAATAACAGCAGCAGTGGACGATGGTGGAAGAGTGGGAACATCTGTAGGAGGAAGTGCAGGTGGATGCAAGTCTATTGAGGCAGCAGGTGGAGATGCAGGAAAATCGTACGCATCAGGCATGGCTTGGTCGTGATATATAGGAACCTCAGGAGGAGGTGGAGCCGGGATGACTTGGGAATAGAAATTCCTACCACTGTATCAGGTCAAAATCTGCAACCTGCTGAAGTTATTACGATCATCAACTTCCTTGAGTCTAAACTCGAAACCGTAATTGTCAACTCTTTGGAAAGCGCTATCGTCGATAGCACCAGAAATGACAACTACGGTTTCGAGTTTAGACTCAAGAAAGTTGATGATCGTAATAACTTCAGCAGGTTGCAGATTTTGACCTGATACAGTGGTAGGAATTTCGCCAAGGCGGAAGTATTCCTCCAGAACAAAAGAAATTTTGGTAAGGTAGTTCGATAAAGCCTTGTACCACTTTTTATAGTTTGAAGCACCTTTCAGCTTAATGGCAATATCCTTGCCATCGCGGCCAGGGCTCATAACCTGTTTGTTTAGGTCTATGATGAAAGTAGACATCGTAGATAGACCTGATAGTTAATTTAGCTGATAATAGAAATAGGATGATGCTTATTAGATTAAGCTATAGACAAGATATATAATCTTTAGAGTATACGGATTATTCCTTCATTCATGGAAATAATCCTCTTTATATAGATAAGAGGGAAGAATTGGTCATCTGGTACCACAGACATGGCACCCGACATAATGACCAATCACCGTTGCTAGAAAACGGGTGTCTCTCAGAGTCACGGGAAAAACAGAATGTTGGACGACCGATTCTAGAAGGAGTCAGAATATCATTCCAACAAAATAGAAGCATTCGCCCTTAGATGGTATCTCCACTCGAACAATACCTTCCCGGACAGGTTCGCCCTTTATATCCACTCGCCTGAAAAATTAAACTTTCAATTTGTTGTTTATACCCGTTTATCGCCGTTCTCAGAAAACCTTGTAGAAGAGGTGACATCGCAGACGGCTGAAAATTTTTGGCACCAACACAGGCAACTGACAGCACTCGATGACTTCAAGTGAGAGTAGCTAGGTGTGAGATTCAACCCTTTAAATCAAAAGATTGACATTCTTCGGTGAATATATAAGTAAGACGAATCGACTGGAAAAAGTCAACGCTAGTAACTGTATTGTTCACTGACTCCATTGATTGATACCATATTCTTCATAAAATAATTACTAAGAAGCAATAGCCGTGCAATGAACGCAAGTGGAAAGCACAGTACCGACACAATGAAGACTTCTTCATCCTCGAGTTCAATTCACGACTTTGAGGTTCTTTCGCACTCCGTGTCCTCAGCAAATCCTTCACCACTTTATGGAAATGAAAACGAAGACCTTGAGAACAAGCTTGAGCGGCTGTCCACAGTCACTACTCAAGAAAAACAGGAACAAGACAGATCGCAATTTGAAGTTACCTTCATTAGCGATGGCCCCCCAGACCCAGACGATGTTACAAAATTTTACTCCATGTACCGCAAGTACTACATTTCCCTTCTGATTACATTTACTTGCATGGTTATCACAATGATCTCCTCCGGGTGGACTTTCGTATCGCCCCATGTAATGAAGAAATTCAATATCTCCCACGAGGTCAGTATATTGGGAATTACGCTTTATGTCTTTGGTTTGGCGTTTGGTCCACTATTTCTCTCCCCTATTAGTGAACTGTATGGTAGAAGAATTACCTTCCTCTCATCATTGACACTAAGTATTGCGTTCCAATGCTTGACCACTTGGTCAAAGACAATTGCTGGTGTTTTCATTGGCAGATTTCTGAGTGGGTTCTTCGGTTCTTCATTTTTGAGTGTAGCAGGTGGTACACTGAGTGACCTCTTTACCAAAGAACAGATAACCGTTCCCATGTCTATTTTCACAATGGCGGCCTTTCTGGGTCCCTCCCTGGGTCCAGTTATTTCAGGTGCATTTTACACAACCGATTACAGATGGACTTTCATAACGTTTATTATCACGTCTGGTGTATGTCTAATTCTGATTGTCTTTACTGTGCCAGAGACATACCCACCGATGCTCCTTATTAACAAGGCGAAACGTTTGAGACAGGAAACTGGAGATGACAGATACCGAGCGCCGCTAGAGGTGATCCGTTCTGAAACATCAATCGCATCAGCTATGGTCCTTTCTTCAAAGAGGCCATTTACCCTACTCCTCTTCGATCCTATGATGGGTGTTTTGTGTTTCTACACTGGGTTTGAGCTTGCCATCATCTACCTCTACTTTGTCGCATTTCCATATATTTTCAAAAAGGTCTACAACTTCGGTGTCATGAGCATCGCATGCGCCTACCTTGGAATGCTTGTTGGAATGATCCTGGGGGCTTGCACATCGCTATACTTCCAAAGGAGTTACGAACGGAGGGTCAAGGCCAATGGTGGAAAGAGCACACCAGAAATGCGTTTTGAACCACTCTTTTATGGTGCCTTTCTGACTCCCATTGGGCTTATGATTTTCGCCTGGTCGTGTTACCCCCAGGTGCATTGGATCGGTCCAATCATTGGAAGTGCCATATTTGGCATGGGTGTGTTTTACGTCTTCACAGGTATCTTCAACTACACTGTTGACGCATACAGGAAGTATGCTGCGTCGGGTCTAGCCTGCAATGCATTCGTTAGATGTGTCATGGGTGGTGTGTTTCCACTTTTCGGATTACAGATGTACAAGAAGATGGGTATAAACTGGGCCGGTTTCTTCATCGCGATGATTACTGTCCTTTTGATACCCGTGCCATTTCTGTTTACCAAGTACGGACCATACCTGAGAGCCAAATCACCATACACCTGGAGTGAGTAAATATAGTGATTGGCCACCTCCCACCATTCCTTTTTACAGTCATATTTCCCTTAGTATTAGAAAATACATAGCATATACATACAATTTATAAATATAGTGTCAGCAAATGAATACACATACTTCAAGCATTTACCCATCGCAAAATCATCTCCGCCACATAGAATAAACTATGTGTTCTCAGGACCATTGGCGGACATCATGCAAAAGTAAGGGGTATACTCAAATGACGGAGTATCTCCAGGGGCTAGCGTGCCCTGTGCCTTACTGCTGTCATCTCTTTGGCCTTCTCCGTCTTCTCTGCTGCGAGGCCCCACACGCCTCCCTTCCCGGTCTGTGCGGTACCTTCTGTGCAACTGCTTCTCTCTGCGCACTCCCACAACGGCCCCACGCAGAACATTACGTAGAGAATGGAAGCGCGCGCCTGTCGCCCGACTCTCCGCCGCGACAATGAGATCTTCGTGGGCCTATTGTATCGAGCTCTGACATTGTTGCACGATGCCAGTCGTCATCCCTTGGTTTATCGCAACGCTATCTTATAGTGCAGGTTGTCTGTACGTCCTGGTTCGTACGTTTCATATATCTTGTTGCAAGCACACCAAAGCGTCTAGTTGTTTCACTACTTTTCCTTCGGTACACTCTTCTCTGCAATTACAACACACCTAACGTGTTCTATTTGCGACGAATAGCGTAACAGAGGGTCCTTCTAAAAACAACCCAAAATGACTGCAGATACCCCAGATTACACTACAGACCGCATTGATGAAATGTATGACAAACAATCCTTGTCTGAACTGTCTTCCCTCTCCTCTTCGCAGTCCTCGGTGTCTTCTCACACGCCAGAGGAGATAAATGAGGACACTGCGAATCGCCTGGAACGACTATCGACAGTAACGTCGAAGCAAAAGTCGGAGAACGGCAGCTCAGTTTACGATGTATGTTTCATCAGTGATGGTCCTCCAGATCCTGAGAATGTTATCAAGTTCTTCTCTACTGCGAAGAAGTGGTACATATCTCTCCTGGTTACTTTCACGTGTATGGTTATCGCAATGATATCCTCCTGTTGGACATTCGTTTCGCCCCACGTTATGAAGAAGTTTAACATATCACACGAAGTGAGTGTTCTGGGTATCACTCTGTATGTTTTTGGTCTTGCTTTTGGTCCTCTGTTCCTGTCGCCCATCAGCGAGCTGTACGGGAGAAGAATGACATTCATCTTTTCGCTCACCATGAGTCTCGCCTTCCAATGTCTGGTTACCTGGTCTTCCACGATCGCAGGCGTCATGATCGGTAGGTTTCTCAGTGGTTTCTTCGGTTCCTCGTTCCTAAGTGTTGCGGGTGGCTCGCTGAGCGACCTGTTCACAAAGGATGAGATCACTGTTCCTATGGCCATATTCACCACGGCTGGGTTTCTTGGGCCTTCATTGGGTCCTATCATCTCGGGTGCGTTTAACAGCACTGACTACCGCTGGACATTCATTACATTCATCATTACATCAGGCGTGTGTCTAATACTCATCATTGCCACTGTTCCAGAGACATACCCTCCGGTGCTTCTTATCAACAAGGCAAAGCGCATCAGAAAGGAAACTGGTGATGACAACTACAAAGCACCATTGGAGACTATTAGAGCCGAAACATCTTTTCTCTCAGCTGTGTTGTTATCAGCGAGAAGACCATTTGCGCTCTTGTTGTTTGATCCAATGATGGGTGTGCTGTGCTTCTACACAGGATTCGAATTGGCTATCATCTACCTTTACTTCGTTGCATTTCCCTACATTTTCGAGACGATCTACCACTTCAGAGTGATGGGTGTGGCCTGTGCCTATATTGGGATGCTTGTTGGCATGATTTTAGGTGCGTGCACCTCCTTCCAGCTGCAAAAGAATTATGAGCGCAGGGTCAAGGCTAACGGCGGCAAGAGTACGCCAGAGATGCGTTTCGAGCCGTTGTTTTACGGTGCCTTCCTGAACCCAATCGGACTCATGATTTTCGCATGGACTTGCTACCCGCAAGTGCACTGGATTGGACCCATCATTGGCAGCGGTATATTTGGCTCCGGCGTTTTCTTCGCCTTCACTGGTATTTTCAACTATACGGTTGATGCGTACCGGAAGTATACCGCGTCGGGGCTTGCCTGCAACGCATTTGTGAGATGTTTTATGGGCGGTATCTTTCCCCTCTTCGGTCTACAGATGTACAAGAAGATGGGAATCAATTGGGCCGGTTTCTTCCTAGCGATGATCACAGTTCTACTGATTCCAGTCCCATTCCTATTTACCAAGTACGGAGCATACCTCAGGGCCAAATCACCATACACATGGAGCGAATGATTAACACTAATAACATTCATTAAAGTCCTTCTTTTTCTTTTACCACTCTTTCCCACTATCTTGAAAAAAAAAGAGAAAACTTTTTTCTGCATTCAGGAGAGCTAGCCAGATACCTTGTCCACGGTTCGGCAGTCTTTCCTGACGTTTAGTATACGATATACATTGCATTTTTTCACCACATTCACGTGTTATATAATTAATTCAGACGAATACACATATTTATAATCTAGAGAGGGGGTGTCGGGGAGATCAATACGTCATTGACAGTGGAGGGACTGGTATAGTATCACAATATCTGTTGTTGCACGAACGCCTGTCTCACAACACGGTGGTGGCCGTGGAAACGCACCATGTCAACTTATGCATTAGGCAATTGTGTGCATGAATTATGCACTAATGCAGTTCCGCGTATCGACATACAGACGCCGTTAGGCGCATGCGTCGCCCACTGGACTTCTTAGCACGTCTCGCAGCAGCCAGTGCGCCAATCTGCAGTCGCTTCTCAGGCGTCCCCTCTGGCCAGCCCAAGACGACCATGCAGCAGGTAAATTTTTCACTGCCGGGCTGCGCAGTCTTGAGTGCAGAGAGCGGTGTTTAAATGACAATTTTTCAGTCTGTGCAGGTCTCCCACGGGAGACATTGAGCAGATGCGCAGCGTACGTAATGGGAGCTGCTGCCAGCCGCCAGATGCCTTGCTTCCCTTTCTCGACTGTGTATATAAGCAACCGGGTCTGTGGGCCAGGGGTCCTGGGCTATTGCGATGGTGTGTTCTATATAGTGATTGTATATCCGTACACCAACAATACGCACTATTATCATGTCCGCTGCTCCTAAACTGCTCTTCCTGCACGGTTTCCTACAGAACGCCAAGGTCTTCTCCGAGAAGTCCTCTGGTATCAGAAAGCTTCTGAAGAAGGCCAACATCCAGTGCGACTACATCGATGCCCCCGTCATGCTGGAGAAGAAGGACCTGCCATTCGTCATGGACGACGAGAAATGGCAGGCGACCCTGGACGCGGACGTCAACAGGGCCTGGTTCTACCACAGCGAGATCTCGCACGAGCTGGACCTCTCCGAGGCCATTGCGTACGTCGTCAAGCACATCAAGGAGAACGGCCCATACGACGGTATCGTCGGTTTCTCCCAGGGTGCCGCCCTCTCCACCATCCTCACCAACAAGATCACCACGTTGCTCCCAGAGCACCCTGAGTTCAAGATGAGTCTGATCATCTCCGGCTACTCCTTCACCGAGGCCGACCCAGAGCACGAGGGCGAGCTGCGCATCACCGAGAAGTTCCAGGACGCCTTCACTCCACAGCCAGACAGCAAGACCCAGCTGATGTTCATCTACGGTGAGGCCGACCAGGCCGTCCCATGCGTCAGAACAAAGTACCTGATCGACCTGTACAAGAACGCCGGTGTGCCGGAGGACAGAATCAGCGTGTTCACCCACCCAGGTGGCCACATGGTGCCAAACAAGAAGGACATCATTAGACCTGTTGTCGAGAAGATCCAGAAGGCCCTTGAGAATTAGAGACACACTCTTCAAAGCTCAAGCGCCCAAGAGTATACCGTATCTACATTTATATACTGCATAACACACTGATAGACCTGTACTTGGCATAATACTCCCCTGAGCATTTATAAACTGCGACGTTTACCGCTGACACACGACTGACGCGTCTGTTTATTGTTTACAGTGCGTCGCTGTCAGGGATTTTCGCTGGCCGGCCGCATTCTGGCCAGCGCGGCCGCACCTCGTTTTGCAGCAGTGGCAGCCGCAGGTGGACAGTTGGGCAGAGTGATGGGGTTGGACAATAATAAGAGGACAATACCGTGTGGGGAGTTGTGTGGTTCTTCAGGTGGGCTTCGAAGGGTCCCAGCTCATAAGAACAAGCCGCTCTGTTTCCCTTTGCGCACTTTTAAACGTCCCTGACACGCGGTTAAAAATAGCATTCTCCGGTAATACCCATCACATCAACACCCGCGTATCTAATGGTGCAACCTTCGTACGATCGTCTGTTCGGAGACGATGTGGCGAGCACCTCAAACAACAGCATAATGAGTGGCGAGCAGCGCCTTGATTCAGAAGAAGTGCAAACAACTGAGATGCCTGGAAGTCCCGCGCCCGCTGCCGCTGCCGCGCAGAAACCCACCAACAGGCTCGTCCAGATATTCGTCAAGTACTCCAAGTTTATCGGGCCGGGGCTGATGGTCTCTGTGTCGTACATGGATCCGGGCAACTACAGTACCGCTGTTGCTGCTGGCTCGGCGCACCGCTACAAGCTGCTCTTTTCCATTCTGATGTCGAACTTCATGGCTGCGTTCTGGCAGTGCCTGTGTGCGAAGCTGGGCGCCGTAACGGGCCTGGACCTCGCGCAGAACTGCAAGAAGCACCTGCCCAACGGGCTCAACATTGCATTATACATCCTGGCGGAAGTGGCGATTATCGCGACGGACCTCGCAGAGGTCGTGGGCACGGCCATCTCGCTCAACATTCTTTTTGGCGTTCCCTTGGCGCTGGGCGTGGTGCTGACGGTGGTGGACGTGCTGATCGTGCTGATGGCGTACAAGCCTAACGGCTCGATGAAGTGGATCCGTCTGTTTGAGGCGTTTGTGTCGTTTCTCGTGGTGATGACAGTGATCTGCTTCGGCATCGAGCTGTTCTACGCGGACCTGGGCCCCGTGAAAGAGATCTTCCGCGGGTTCCTGCCCAGCAAAGCTGTGATCGACGGCGACGGGCTGTACCTGAGTCTGGCGATCCTGGGAGCCACGGTGATGCCGCACTCGCTGTACCTGGGCTCCGGAGTGGTGCAGCCGCGGCTGCGCGACTACGACATCACAAAGGGCTACTACAAGCCTGACCTGAGCGATGTGGAGAACAACCACGACAACTACAAGCCGTCGTTCGAGGCGATCAGCGAGACGCTGCACTACACGATGGCGGAGCTGCTGGTGTCGCTGTTCACGGTGGCGCTGTTTGTGAACTGCGCGATCCTGATCGTGAGCGGCGCGACGCTGTACGGGACGACGCAGAGCCCCGAGGACGCGGACCTGTTCTCGATCTACAACCTGCTGTGCTCGACGCTCTCTAAGAGCGCGGGCACGATCTTCGTCGTGGCGCTGCTGTTCTCGGGCCAGAGCGCGGGGATCGTGTGCACGCTGAGCGGGCAGATGGTGAGCGAGGGGTTCCTGAACTGGACGATCGCCCCGGCACTGCGGCGCTCAGCGACACGTGCTGTCGCCATCACGCCGTGCCTGATCCTGGTGCTCGTGGCGGGGCGCAACGGCCTCTCGGGCGCGCTGAACGCGTCGCAGGTGGTGCTGTCGCTGCTGCTGCCGTTCGTGTCGGCGCCGCTGCTCTACTTCACGTGCAACAAGAAGATCATGCGGGTGCAGGTAAACAGCCACAACGACTGCCAGCACACCACGCCTTCCACCCGAAACTCCGTGTCGAAGCAGGACAACCTGCTGAGCCGCGAGGCCACCATAGTGGACGACGCGGAGAACTTCGAGATGCAAGATATCGAGGGGCCCAGCACCGACCAAAACGCAGTTTCAGACTCCAACAGCATCGTGCCAGAATACAGAGACATGAGCAACGGCCCGTTCACGACCGCGGCGGCCATCGCCGTGTGGCTACTCGTCTCCGTGCTGAACTTCTACATGCTGCTGAGCTTCGCCAGCAACCAGGAGGTGCATGTATAGATGCACACACCACTTACATAGGCCCTTGCATAACATATACGTATCGCCACAGCCGCCGTTCGCCTCGTTCCAAGTGACACCCGTACAAAACGACATGCACGTCACTCCGCACGGCCCCGGGGCGCCCCGCCGCGGCGCTGCAGGGGCGCCCGCCGGCCAATCAGCGCGCGGTGTTCCCCCAGGACCGACAAAGCCGCCGGCGCTCCAGGCGCCCGGCGCTGCACACAATAGGCCGGCGAGCAGCACTGTGCTGTGCTTCTGCATGGGACTAGCAGGGCGGTTCTCACTTCCCGTTGTTGCTGCGGGCACGCTACTCCCAGGCAGGGACCTCGGAGAGTTCTCCTGCATTGGCCCGTTATGTGCGTGCTTATATATATGTGCAAGGTGTGCTGCCCCGGTGCTATGTTCTTGCCCAATAACAGCCCTTGTTTATTCGTGTCTCTTGCGTTGTTGCACATTTGTTTTTCACGCACAGTGTACGGATCTCTGCACATATAACTAGCACCCGCGTTCCCCTGCCACATCTTCCCCTGAAATCTTTGTAAGTCTACCGACATACACGAATATCCACATACTACAACTATGCTATCCAGAGCTATTCTTAGAAACCCAATTGCGACCAGATCCCTGATCACCCTCGCCAGACCCGCCGGCGCGTCCATGCTGAGCGCCAGAAGAACCACCACAGCGCTGTTGAGCAACTCCGTCCAGATAAGAAAGTACTCCGAGCACGCCGACGAGGAGACCTTCGAGGAGTTCACCTCCCGCTTCGAGAAGGAGTTCGACCAGGCCTACGACCTCTTCGAGGTCCAGAGAGTCCTCAACAACTGCTTCTCCTACGACCTCGTCCCAGCCCCAGCCGTGCTGGAGAAGGCTTTGAGAGCCGCCAGAAGGGTCAACGACCTCCCCACCGCCATGAGAGTCTTCGAGGCGCTCAAGTACAAGGTCGAGAACGAGGACCAGTACAAGGCCTACCTCGAGGAGCTGCAGGGCGTCAGGGAGGAGCTCGGCGTCCCTCTCAAGGAGGAGCTGTTCCCAAACGCCCCAGCTGGTCCGGGCCTGAACTAACCGGTATGCCCAGTGCATAGCGCATCCTTCTTTCACCCATCTACATTGGGCAAGGCGCTCTTCACTACTGTCGGGATTGTAGAGAAAGTTGAACTTCCCTGATTCTGATGGCGTATTTTTTTTTACTGCGTCCCCCCTTCTATTTATATTCACCCAGCCCCTCTAAAATGACTTCCTGCTAGCACCGCGCATAGAGCCAGGAGAATAATATCAACCAAGACCACTATTATTGATTTTTGTCGCGTGAGACGCTGCGTTGCTCGCTGTCTCCCGTGATAACATTTTACTATTTAAAGATAAGATTCATAACACTTAAAATTTACTATATAATTGTTCGCGTTGCCTTTCCATGTGTATTTTACATCGATGCGTTAGGGATCGACTCCGTGGGTGTGTGAGCACTGTGGTGTTCTTCGTAGTTCACTCCCCCTCGATTTCGTAGGTGTAAGCTTAGATTACATAAAGTTATATTCGTGCGCTGGATCAACGCGCTTATTCGTACGCTGGATCAACGCGCTTATTCGTACGCTGGATCAACGCGCTTATTCGTACTCTGAATCAAAGCGCTTATTCGTCATCGCTGTCGAGAACGGCACCGGCAGACCTCCTGCCCACGTTGACAGCCTCATCGTACTCCTCCTCGTCCTCGTCGTCCTCGTCGGCACCGACAGCTCTGCCACTCGTCTTGGCCCGGCCCGTGACCGGCTCCCCGTCCGAATCGCTCTCGTAATCACTGCTGGATCCCTCGTCGTCCTCCGAATCACTCGCCTTGCCCTGGTTGACCTCCTCAACGGCGTCAAACCAGTCACTGTACACGTCCACAGGCTGCGACAACGCGTTTATACGTGTCTGGAACGACTGGCCGCAGATCTTGCAGCTCAGCGAACCTATACATTCCTTCTTGTTCAGAACACACGTCACAACGTTCTCGTGATTGCAGAAGAGACAGTTGAACTTGGTGTCCAGCTTCAACACCTGTCTCTTGACTGGACCTCTAGATGACTTCTTTCTTTTACCCATTGTTGTTGTATGTTGGCCATTTGAAAGCAAGAGGAAATAAGATACAGGGAGAAGAGCCGCCACAGTGCAACAGGCAAGATAAACCCTTCTTTTCTGCGCTGTGGCGTCAAACAGGCGTCCTCGAGGTCCTCGTTGCTAGTGTGATTGCTGTGGGTATTCGCACTAACACCGGCCGGTTGAATTTTTCGGGCCGTTTTGGTGAATTACTGTTTGCGGTAAGAGTTTCCGCAAATGGAGATATGTTGAGAAGTGGTGGTAAGTGGAATAGTGATAATATTGGAATTATTACAGTGTCGGTAGTAATGACAGGTTTTCAAGACGTTCCATCAGCTTCAATATTTTGACACACTCTGTCTTTCGTATAAGATGTCGGATATATACTCTAAAATTTGATCTTATCCCCATTGCCTAAATTCAGATTTCACTGAGGATTTCAAAGCACAGCAAGTTAGTTACACAACGATGTGACAGAATACCCTACATTCCAAGCCAGAGAAGAACCAATATGTCCTGTGCAACCCCTTGACACGGCATTGACGTTCCTACCCACCTCGTCGCTAGCGATAAAAAGCGACACAGCATTTTTCTACGCTGTGCGCCCTGGGCGAAAAATTTTCTGTGCAACGGAAAAAATATTCACTGTGAAGCATCTCATCGCATCTCATCTCAAGATGTAGGTTGGCTCGAACTTGAATGTATAACCTTTTATGAAGAGTAATATTTTTGGTTTGATCGTAGTTTTGTTGCTATTACATACCTTGCATTCTCAAGAACATCGCTGAAGTAACCAAAGAATCACAATGGCTAAGGTTAACACGAAAAAGAAGACTAACTCTCGCGCCGGCAGTAAGAAGTCTACTCCAGTTAGCACCCCATCCAAGGCTAAGAAGGCCGGAAAGGTCGCTGTCAAGGAGACCTCCGCACAGAATATTCCAAATGAGAGAGTCCAGAAGGCTATCAAGGAGCTAAACAAGTTCACTTCTGCCGAGAAGGCTGAGGACAAGAAGTCTCTGCTCGATGATGAGGATGAGCTAAACAAGGCCCTGAGTCTGATCGTTGTCAACTCCAAGTCTTTTACTGGTGCTACCAAGAGCTTCAAGCCAAAGCTTTTCAACATCAAGAACTCTCTATACGCTCCATGGAAGGAGGCCAGTGCCACCTCGGTAAAGGACTTTAAGACCCTTCTGATCCTGAAGGACAGCGACAAGGACCTTGTTTCCGAGGACGATCTGTTCGATGCTCTAGAGGACTCCAAAATCACCATTGACGCGATCATTACTGGTAACGATCTGAAAACCACATACAAGGCCTTCGAGGCTAGAAGGGCATTCATCTCTGAGTTCTCTTTGATTCTCGCTGATGACAACATTGTCACCTCTCTGCCAAAGCTACTTGGTGGCAAGGCTTACTCCAAGCTAGAAACCACCCCAATCTCTATCAAGACGCATGCCAAGAAGGAATTTTCTAAGGTCACTCTAGTTAACTCCATAAAGAAGGTCTACCTATCCCAGCTACCAGTTCAGATTCCAAGAGGTACCACGATGAACGTTCACCTGGGTAACCTAGAGTGGTTCAAGCCTGAGCAGATTGCCGAGAACGTTGAGGACATCACAAACAAGCTAATTGAGCTGTACGACATTAGATCCATATTCATTAAGACTAACCAGTCCCCAGTGCTTCCACTGTACTACAACAATGATGTCATTGCTGAGCTTGCCGAGGCCAAGAAGGAGACTGCCGGTCACACTAACGAGTCTGTTGAGATTGACGGTGTTGAGGTCCAGCTGTCTAACTTCGACAAGGCCCTTATGGAGATTGCCAATCCAAAGGAGCTATCTAACATTTTCTCTAGACAGATATCCAGTGCCAAGAGAGAGAGAGAGGATGGTGATGAGGAGAAGGAGCAGACCAAGAAGGCTAAGAACTGATGATGTTGTTGATATTTTTCGGTCGTTTATAGCAATGTGTATATTATAAAATTTTATTCGTCGGCAAGAGCGAATAATGCATTTATTATTATTTTGTGGGTGGGATATTCTATGGCATGTGGTAAAGTGGCTAGATCAAAAGGTACATAAAGGAGTGCTGGAGAGAAAGGTATCTTATACAAGTGATGTAGTTTAATAACGAAGAATCAATTACATTCCGTGATTACATAGGCTGTAAAATTGTACTTATATTCTTTAAACAAGAAGAAATTTTAAATTTTATCAATGAGTAGCCTGAAATATGTTCTGTTAGATTAAAATATATGATACAACATAGTTGAATTGTGTTTTATTCCAGTTTATTCGAGATTGTAGGCAGGAATTAGTTTCTAATATTCTTTTTTACATGACAGCCATTCTTTTTCGCATTCCTAATTTTTTGGCAAAGTGTCACAATTTTGAATTTAGTACAAAACATATAAAGACTATCACAAAATAAACTAAAAGTCCTTCACAACGCAATAAGTTGAAACAATAACGATTTGTATAGAAACAGGAAATTCACTATAAATATTTACCAAAATGGGAATCAAAGATGTTATTAATTCATTTGAAAAGAGGGTAGATATTATTACCGAGGAATGGGATGATATTATGAAATTACCCGCCAATACACCTGTCGAAAAGATAGAACGATTAGAAGAAAAAATAGATATTGTTCAGGAACAAAACTACTCCATCATAATTGACCTCAATAATATTAAAAGAGAGTTGAATATTGACAAGACGCAGGAAACTGTTGTATTCTGTTCGACCAAATTAAATGACGGTTACAACGAAGACGAACTTATTCCAATTGAGGGAACGCCAGAGGCAGATCGGTCACTTGCCTCTCATCATTCAATGGACGACATTGTGACCTTTTTGAGGTTTGATAACTGTGAAGACGACGATTTTCCAACTGAATGTATTCCCTCAAGTCCACCAAGGTGGGAACATAATGATGAAAATGATGGAGACAATTTTGGTCTAAGCAGCGGGTGTGGGAGCCGTTTACAATTTCCAAATAACACCCGGGAGCTTAACGAAAACAACAAAAGACCAAGGAGTGGTGACACCTCGTGTGCCAAAAGTTTTGATTTAAATATGTTGGACACACCAAGTACAATTTTTCAATTGTATGATGACTTTTCAAACAACCTCAAATACCAAATCATGGATTTTGAACGAACTTTCGGTAAGGGTCAATTGAGTAAGTTAAATAAAATCCGTACCTATCAAAGACGCAGAGCACTCATCTCAGAGATAGAGAGGTTCAGCGCTCAATGTTCAGTCGATATCAGGGTCGCTATAGGAATATTTGAGAAATTTAGACAAAAACGTGGCAAATCAGTGCCATGGCTCTACAACAACCTGGCAAAGATTATAGACGAGATCGACACAGAGTTTTACCGCTATAAAAAAGAAATGGTTTAACGAACTTTGGAAATTTCCTTCCTATACACAACGCTGCAGGACAGTATTTGGCTATTTTTTCTTTTGGTTAAATTTAAAGATCACTATATATTCTTATATTTATATAACCGTTGTAATAGACATAATGCTTTAATGATTGTATCACTTTCAGATGAATGCGTGGGGTGAGACTATTCTCTAATATATGCCACTCATAATGACCGGCAAGATGCAGTTGAAAATTGTGCTGAAATTGTTCTGTTTATTATCTTTCAAATATCACAACAGCACCTTATACTCTTGCGGCCTCTGAATTTCTGTTCCTGGCCGCATCCATAATCTGTTGCCAATCACCATGGAAGACTGCGTAACCTTGGCAAATACTCATCATGATCAGCGCACCGGTGATACCGTACCACAGACCTCCGACACCCATATCCAGTATGAATGTGAGAATGTATGAGAGAGGGATACCGATACAGTAAAAAGCAAAGAGGTTGATGTATCCACCGATCTTCTGTCTACCCTGACCACGGAGACACCCGGCAGTGGATGCGTTGAATGCGTCGAATAGTTGCATGAATGCCAGGATGGGCAGCGCGGAGATAACTAGGGTGACGACGTCTTCCTCCTTGGAGAACATCTTGGCAATCTGGTATCTGAAGGTAACGATGACCATCATGTTGAAGGAGGAGCATACGAAGGACAATAGAAGTGAGACCTTGCATGTGATGATGCAACTCTTGTACAGAGAAGCACCAATCAGATTGGCCACTCTGGTACTGGTGGAGACGGAAATGGAGAATGGGACCTGGTATGCGAGGGATGCAACAGTGGATACAATGGATTGGGCAGCAAGCGCGTCGGTGCTGATGTGGGAGGCGAAGATGGTGAGGATTTCGAACCCGAGGAACTCGGCCTCGACCATGATGATTCCTGGCAGTGCCAGGCCGAACATCTTCTGCCAGTTCTTGAAGATCTGCTTCCGCTTGATGAGTCCGTGCCAGCACTTCATTGGGTTTGTCTGGTGGGAGGTGAAGATGGCGTAGAGTCCCAGGCCGATGGCCATGAGCCAGTATGTGATTGCGACGGAGAGTGGAGCGCCGAGGTAGCCGATCCCGATGCTCTTGTTCCACACAAACACGTAGTTCATCAGTGCGTTCAGTGGCGCGCAGGCAAAGAGGATGATAGTGGATGCGTGGAAGATGCCCTGGCACTGCAGGAACCTCTTGCCACACTCAAAGAGGACGAAACCAGGGACACCGAGCGCAGTTATCCGCAGGTACTTAGCAGCGAGTGCGCAAAGCTCCCTCTCTGGGATGACCAAGGCGAGGAGGGCCTCGGACCAGCTCCACCATATGTACATGATTGGTAGGAATGCGAGTATAGTGATGACTGCGCATCTCTGCACGAGGACACCGACAAGGTGGTAGTTGCGGGCACCGTACGCCTGGGCGCAGAGAGTGTCCAGACACGTGCAGAGTCCCTGGATGGCGGCTAGACCTGTGATGTTAGCGGTCATGGACCCGAGCGTGACACCGCCCAGCTCCTTTGTGCCGAGGTGGGACACGGAGAAGATGGAGGCGAGCGACAGGGAGTTCTGGAGGATGAATGTGAAGATGAGTGGGAGGGCGTTGAATGCGATCACAGTCGTCTCGCGCTTGAAGGAGGACTCGATCTGCTTGCCGGAGTCGATCGCCTCGTTCCACGTGGTGATGATCTCGCTGGCAGCGTCGAGGTCTGTGGGCTCTGCGTTGCCGTACATGCTCTCGACAATGCTGTTTGCGCGGGAGCGGACGCGCACGTTGCTGTCCATGAGCTTGTTGTCCATGAGGAGGTCGCGCTCCTCGTCGATGAGGCTCTTGGCCATGGATGCTCTCCTTGCGAACGACTGCTGTGGGCGGCTGGAAGGCGAGAGTAATGGCGCGTTGTTGTGGTGGGACTCGTGGATGGACTGGTAGTGCATATTGTGGGATCCGTGGGCGTCGGCGTCGTCGTCTCCCAACAGGAACTGCATCTCGTCTGTGTCCTTGGGCTGAGATCCCGCAGCAGCAGCGGAAGCTCCCTGCTGCTGGTTCAGACGGTTGAGATTGTCGCTGGAGGAGGAAGTTCCCTCGTCCTCTGTCTCGTCAGCAATGGGCCCATTTATGTCTGATGGGATGTAGTCAGCTGGGAAGAAGAGGCCACCTTTCCCGTTGCTGGTGGAGTATATGACGGAGGAGCGCTGCTCAGAGTCCGTGTGAACGAACTGGTTGGGCATGCTGGGGTGTTGTTTGGATGAAATATGCAGATGTGAGTGTACGTTTCACGAATAAATAAGATTGAATCTGTGATGTGCTGTGATTGTGTTAATAGATCTCCAGAAGTAAGTTAAACAACGGACGAAATATCACTGGCTTATATTTGCCCGGAAAATGCGAATACCGTAGAACTAAACAACACGTAGTCTTGTTGTGCGATTGCGTGTGCAGAACCCTGTTCCTCTGAGGGTTAAGTAAGCGTGCAGCAGGCGGTAATGATATAATAACGAAGAGGCCCGAAAAATCAGTGAAAAATTCTCGTTGCAGGCACACTAACTGTTATATAATAGAGCAGCAGAGGGAGAAAATACTTGGATGCTGCAGTGAGTAATAGATATACGCCGGCACTGTGGTTGTTATATCGCGCCACGAACGTGGCAGCCTTGGACACCGTAGTCTCGCGACACACGCCGCTCTTCACACGCCCCCGGCCGCCCTCGTGCAAGGGACTTGCGGCCGCCCCCAGCCCTCGCACTGCAGCAGGACTATACGACCTGGGCCTGGCACCGGCGTGTACCGGCGGGAAACGCGAGCGGCGGGACAGCCGGGCAGACAGGCCGAACCAGGAGACCAGCACAGACCCGCAAGACACACAGCCAGGAACAGCATCCCGCACAGCAGAGACAGCACGGCAGGCAGCAATGCGCAGATACATACAGCCAGCGGCGCATATGCGCATAATTCGGCCCGGATGTCGTAGCGACCTGCTGAGGTTCACGTTGTGGAAGCGTGTGTGGTGCGTGTCGTTTACAGATGCGACCGGGTGTCTGCGGGCGTTTCTGAGGAATTCGGCCCGTGGGCTGGCAGCAACGGCCGCACGCGCGTTCTGTGCGGGGCGTCACTGCACACGGCCTGGAGACATTTGTGCAGGCAGCGGGGTAGGGCTTGTTAGGGCTGGTTAGGGTTATGTTAGGGTTGTGTTAGGGTTGCGTTAGGGTTTAATACGCGCCCTTGTTTGGCATATTTCCTATTGCGGAATGATGTGCTAATGGCGTTTATGTAAGCTGCTGTTAGGCGACACATGTAGATCGTGTGTTTACTTGATATTCATATCGTTAGTTTCAAAACAAGTGTGTAATAACTTTCCCCTCCACGATGGCAATGTTTCTCGATGCTGTGCCCTTTGATGAGATCGACGAGCAGAAGGAGAATATCGTCCCGCAGAGGCGCGGGAGATCAGCCAGGGCCCTGAGACAGGTGCTATCTAGTAGTCGGACAGAGATACAGCGAGTGTCTGACAGGTACGAGGAGAGGTTGAGACAGGTGACTGGGCGTTCTAATGGCCTGGGGCGGCTGCAGGTGTACACAGAGTACATAGAATGGCTCAAGAACGTGCACCATCAGGGCGCACACGCAGACCTTCTACGGGTGATGGAGCAGTTCATAGAGGAGTGCAATTTACGCAGCGACGACACATGGAGAGACCATCAGCAATGTCTGAACATCTGGCTCTACTACATCGACACGTTCTTTCCTGGCAGCAGCATGTCCCAGATGCAGGAACGCAGGGACATATACATATACATGTTCCGCAACAAGGTTGCAAGGAGGCGCGCGGAGTACTACGTCGAGTTTTCAAAGCTTCTGTTTGAGATGAAGAGGTATAGGGAGTGTGGTGACTTCCTTGCCGTGGGCAGGACACTTGGTGCAGAGCCCCGGGAAACCCTAGATGAGAAGATCGCAGAGTTGGCCGAGGTGCTCGCGGAGAACGGCGTGGATGTAGGGCGCCGCGCAGACCTCAACAGTGGTAGTGATATTGAACGGTTGCTGGAAAAGTACGGGAATATAAGAGTGCTGGACAAGGATCTGCGGGATGTTCTTCGGAGCAATAAGCCAGTGGTTGCCAGTGTAACCGATCACGGATCAAAGTTAGAGATTCACGCAGATGGCGACACCCCCGCCAATACGCGAAAACACGACGTGTTCTGCGACGACGAGAGCTCCGCCTGGCAGTCGAAGGCAGAGCGCTTGCAAGAAAACAGACTGCGAGTAACCCCGCTCGTCCCAGAGACGAACATTGCCTCGCTGAAACAGGGAACTGTGCCTGACGACGAGGAACCGCGAAGCAAGAAGCTCACGATTTTCCACGACGACATTGGCAGGACGGAGCCCGTCTACACTGTGCTGCACCAGGACGCGGGACTGCATGAAAAGCTGGACTTGAATCTCAAATTGTTGTGCCGGCCGTCTGGCGAATTCTCTCCAGAACACATCCTGGCAGTGATGTCGGGGTACTACTACCCCAAGAGCAGGGCACTCGAAGAGCCATGCGAAATGCCGCCGAGCAAGAAACAAAAGACGCTGCAAAGTCCCCGCCCGAATTGCTAACGTTATCATTTTATTAATTTAACAGTGCATTACATAGTCTGCTGGTCAGAGAGCGTGTGTAATTATATAAGTCATGCAGCATATGCATTATTAGTGGGTTGTTGATGCAGGTAATATTATAGTCGTGAGTAGTTTTGTCCTTTTTCGCCGCTAGCACCTCTCCGGGTCGAGCTCGTACAGCTCGCTGAGGTACTGCGAGACCCATGAGATGGAGTAGGCGAGACTCTCCTTGCCCTCGAGGTACTCGAGCCCGCGCTCGTTCATGAGCGCCTCGAGCTCGGCGTCCCTGAGGTAGCTGGTGTTTGGCAGCTTAGGGAGGCCGAACATGAGTGACCTGGCGTCGTTCGTCGTCGCGATGAACTGCGTTGGGCGGCCGTACTTCCTTGTGATGTCCATCATGGGGATGATGAACTTGATCATGGCGTCGAAGTGGGAGAGGCCGCGGTGTGGCAGCGGTCTGATGAGGATGCCGCGCTTGTCGGTGCGGAAGCTGGCGGAGGATTTGGCCTCCTTGACGATCTTGGTTGAGACGTCGCGCTTGGGGGAGATGAGCTGCTTGGTGATGCTGCTGCTGGTGGAGGGCGAGCGGAGGCTGGGGGCGTCCTGGGTGTAGGAGACGTCGCCGACGAGCTTGATGGTGCGGAGGCTGTTGAGGAACTCGGCGGCGGTGTTGACGGTGGGTTGAGTAGTAGTGGTGTCTGGGTTGTAGAAGAAGATGTCCTGGACGTAGCTGGAGTCCGGGATGTAGCAGATCAGGTTGGCCTTGGCGGAGGAGGGCGCGTTGGACTTGCTGTCCCTGTAGAACTTGATCTGGTACTTGCCTCGGGGCTCGTGCTTGTCGCTCTTGTTGGACATGGTGTTGATGTGGCACCAGGAACGGACCCAACCCTCGCCGGGGACGTATATCTCGCACCAGTCCTTGAAGTTGAAGGTGGACTTGAGGATCATGTTGATGTCGGGCATGCGGAGCCCCATGGAGGAGATGAGTGAGCCCGTGAGGGCCTTGTAAGCCGCGGTGTGCTCGAAGAAGGCGACCGCCATAGTCTTCTGCAGGGACACGAGGATGGCGCTATTGTCGCACGTGATCACGACGGCGGGGTCGCTGAACGCCACGGCGTCCTCGCTGAACTCGACGTTGGGCTCAGCGCCGGACTCCCCCAGGAGCGGGATGGAGGTGCGTGTCTGGTCGTCGAGGTCGAGGTGGAGCGACGTGCCGACGAGGGAGATCCTGTCGATGGCGCGGTCGTCGAGCTGCGTGTCCGTGACCTTGCATGTCCACACGGTGGAGCTGTCAGCGCCCTTGTCCCAGTCGAAGTATGTCTTGTGCAGCTGCGCATCGAGGATTCTGATCATTGGCACGGATGCCATGACTGCGTCCTGTGGCAACTCCTGGTACAGCGCCGAGCTAGCGCTGGAGGCAGTGGACTGCGCGAGGGAAGTCGGAGTAGAAGGGATGCGGGGGCTGGTGGAGCTGCTGTTGGAGGTGGAGCTGCTGTTGGCAGTAGACGCCTGAGTAGCAACAGAGCCTTTGCGCATCATGCGCACGGGCTTCTTGAGTCCGCTGAAGAATTTCATATTGAGTGAGGTGCGTGTGTGTTACGGTAAACTATACAATATTGCTATAGAGCGATACGCAAGTGTATACAGCACAATAATACAAGCGGCACCCTTATAACAAATCAAGAGGTGGCTAAAGCGCACGGTATCCATAGCGAACACCCACAACGCCCTGCCCATAGCCACCAACGCCCATAACGCCCACAACGCCCACCAACATCATATGTCAAGCATTACCTAATTCGTATATCTAGCTGCAGTGACAACAAGGGAAGACGCACATCAACGAGCCGAGTAAGCGACAGGAAGGGGAGAGGGAGAGAGAGGGCAAGCGAGGGGAGAGAGACCCGGACCCTACGGCCCCGTCTCCGCGGACCTCCCACAGCGTCCGCCCGCCCTGGCTGCATTTCCGGATGCGGATCGAATCGCGGCAACCGGCCCCGTGGTGCACGGAGGGAGCGGGGGCCGTGCACGGGAATCGCGTAGAGCCACAAGCGCCCACGGAAGGGGCGCCCGTCCCTGTACGAACTTCGAACTGCGAACTGCGCGCCCGCCTGCCGGTGTACGAGGGTCCGCGGGCCCGTCTGGGACGCACGCGTGTGCCTGCCGGATGCACAGAGGGGACAACGTATATTCCCTCACGGGAGGGGACGGTGGCTGGTGCACAGCGTTGGGTATACACGTATATGTAGTTGTGCCTCGGCGGTTGCGTCATGCCGTGGTGCGGTGGGTGCGGTGTGCGGGTGGGCAGGACTATCGGGGCGGTTGCCGTCCTGTGTGTGCGTGTGTGTCCCCTAATTTTCTTGTGCCCGCGTCTAATTATAGACCGCGTATCTCCAACGCTCTTCGGTATTGCTTGGCCTCGTGTGCCGCTGTACCGTGTATTCACTCTTTCCCCTACCCCACCTGCTCGTCGTCCCCGAATGCCGGGACGTTCGAGGGTCTTGCCGTGCTGTGTAACGTTCCCATGTTGTACTCCGGTGCCTGCGCTACCCCGTACTCCGCCACAGGCTGCTGCTCCCCGAGGCGCAGCGGGAACGTGCCCTCGCGGATGATGGCGAGGTCGCTCTCCACCACTGCGTTCACCACGAACTTGCGCAGCGACACGTACTCCGTGTTCCCCTGCGTACTCTCCACCTCGAACAGCACCGCCCGCACCAGCGGCTTGCAACCAATGTACCACCCGGGCAGCGTGAACTGCTGCCGCACCTGCGCGCTCGCCAGGTCGTACGCGTACGTCCCGATCTTGACGAAGCGCGCGTCCCGGGAGTGCTGTGCACCTTGGCCGTGTTTCCGTGCTTCCACCACGAGTGCCTCCACGTCCCGGTCCCGCTGCAGCCGCACGTACACGGAGACGTTGCGCGGCGCGGACGCCATCACGTGCACGTTGTTCTCCAGCCGCCCGTGCACGTACCACAGCCGCGTCAGGTGCAGCGCGCGGTTGAACGCGAACGCGACCCCGCATTTGCCACCGGGACTGTCCCGCGCGCACTCCCAGTACGCAGAGGGGGAGCCGCCCGCGGAGTCCCGCAGTAGAACGTCTGGCTTGGCCTGGTTGCCGCGTGGGAAAGTGTGTGATGTGAGGCGCCCAATGATCGACGCGCCCTGCACACTGGTCGCGAAGTCCAGGTCGCTCTCCCACTGGTGCCGGTGCGAGTTGTGCACCTGCAGCACGATCTGCCGCAGTGTCGAGGTGGATATGGGCGCGTTGGTGGCCTCTCCGCAGTTTGCAGTGGCCATGTACGCCCGGATGTCGTGCCACAGCTCCACTTTGTTCTCCTCGATGTGGCGGCGTATCTCGTTCGTGATGGCTGCGTGGTCCAGGGATGCCAGTTTGTCGCCGAGCGCCGTTTCGACGTACCTCTCTATGCTTTGTTGGAGGTGTGTATTGTCACCTGGCAGCACAGTTTGTAGTGTCTTGGCTATGAGCGTTGAGATGTAGTTTTTCACACCCTCCAACTGCACCTCGTTCGTGTCGTTGTTGAGGGTGACAGGCAGGGTGTCCGGTAACGCCTGCTCTGCATCCCGCAGCGCCGACAGCATATCGTCGTGATTGTATCCCCCAGCCAGCTGCTGCGACAGCGCATCGTACTTCTGTGCCAGCTCCGCGTACTGCTGCTGGAGCGCCCGCACGTCCTCGTCCACGCCCAGCACGCGCCGCGGCAGCAGCTTCTTGATGTTCTTCTCGAACTGCGAGATGATGATCTTCACTTTCTCGTCAAATTCCCGCCGCTGCTTCTCGTCCCGCGCGCTCAGCTCGTTGTAGATGTGGTTGATTTGTTTTTGCAGCGTGGCGAAGGAGGGGGAGGTGTTATACGGGTCCGCGCTGCGGGGTACCAACGTGCGCGCTGTGTTGGAGAATACCCTGTACGCAGCAGGAATCGTTGGAAGTATCATAGATGCCACCAGCAGCACGACAAAGAGCCGGAACCATTGGAACTGCGGCTTGCGCGTACCCGCGTGCCTCGATGTGTAGGTGTTGTCCCGATCGGCGCTCTCGCTCTCGCTCTCGTCCAGCAGATCGTCAATCAGATTCTCCCTCGCGTCCTCCTCGCTGTCCTCCTCCAGATACTCCTCGTCCAGCGCCTCCGCGGACTCGCTGTCCGTGACGTAGAAGCTCTGGTCCGCGCGGCCCGTGTAGTCCGCGTCGCTGCTGTAGTCAGGGTCGCTGGCTTCGTCCAGCTCCGGCTCATCCACTGCACCCCGCTGGATCGACCGCCGGAAGCGGTTGTAGTACGCACTGTCGGCGTCCGCTGCCGCAGCCGCAGCCGCAGCCTGCTGCTGGCGCTCCGCACGGTGCTTCTCCCTCAGCGCGTTACGGTACGCCGCGTCTATAGGGTCAGCAATATACTCATCCCCGTGGGGATCGTCCTTGCCTTGCATGTGTGTTATCTGTGGCGATGTCTCTATGCAATAGTACAGATACGAGAAGCGTGCTGGGATTCTGGACATTCCATCCTTTATCTGGTATATACGATTCCCCAACGACGCGCACTACGCGTTTGCTTAGCGCGTTTCCATCGCGACCGTTTTTGGCGCGCCGAGCCTCTGCCGTGTGCATATAGAGATATAGAGGTTGGGTAGTGGTGGGAGAAGTTTGGTAGTTCTGGATAGGGAGGGAGGTGTGCGTGATGGCTGTAATATGTGTGGGAAGTGTGTATTTCATGTAGTATGTTGTTGTCTGGAGTAGGCTGGTTCTAGTGCAAACTGCCGTCTGCGCGCGGAACCGTGTGTCTTGTTCATGGGCAGCGCGATAGAGTAGAGTGGCGCCGTACCGCAGTTACGTCTGAGAGTGAACCTATATAGTCTCGCAATGTGTATCTACGCGTGTACTGCACACTGCTTATTGCAAACTTCCCAATACGTCCTGTGCTCTACACCCCGCCCCGGGGTTACCCTACGCGTACGCCACTTATATTTCCGGGTTTGGCAGATAAAAGGGGCAAGCGCACGTAGGTTTCGAGCAGTGCAGCGGCCCACGCCATTGTATTGCAGCGGTCGTTCGTGTTTGTATTGCATATATATTCTGCATTTGTGATTGCCTATTGCTGTATTGCTGTATCATTCGATTTAACTTTCGCCAGTCCCCTCTCAAATCACACCCTTAGTAACCATGAGCGAACCAGCAGTCCCCTTCGAGGTGACGGCCCATTTCGCCTACCAGTCGGAGTACGAGGATGATCTCCACTTCGATAAGGGCCAGAAGATCACAGTCACATCCATTGAAGACGACGAGTGGTACTACGGTGAGTACACGAACCCTTCCACTGGGGAGTTGATGCAGGGTATCTTCCCAAAGACATTTGCTTCTCCTGAGGTTCCAGCAGCGGCTGAAACTGCGGCTCCAGCTCCTGAACCTGCTGCTGCACCAGCTCCAATTGCCACTCCTGTGGTTGATACTCCCGCACCTGCCCCTGCTGCTACTCCTGTGGTTGCTACTCCCGCACCTGCTCCAGCTGCTCCTACCCCAGCACCTGCTGCTGCGCCAACTGCCCCCGCCGCGTCCGAGAAGACCCAGCACCAGCCATCCAAGCTCAAAACAACTATCAAGGAGGACGGATACGTGCCAATTCCAAAGGCTAGTATGTTCGAGGAGAGACAGAAGAACGTGCAAAAGGCCGCTAACGCCCCAACTCCAATCAATGCCTCCAGTAATGATCCCGCGCCTACATCCACTGACGACCTCCCAAAGATGAGTCTGAAGGAGAGAATTGCCTTGTTGCAGGAGCAACAGAGAATCCAGGCTGAGAAGGACGCCCAGGAGGCTGCTAAGGAGGCCGCGAGAGAAGCAGAGGAGGCCGAGAAGGCTGCTGCTGCCCAGGCTGCTTCAGCAGACGAGGAGACTGCGGCAGACGACTCGGAGGCCGTACCCCCTACAAATGCAGCTTCATTAGACGTTCCAGCAGCGACCATGGACCGTGCGCACTCCATCAAGTCCACAGAGACGGCACCAACAAGTATCCCAGAGCCACCAATTCCAAGCGCTCCAATCCAGGCGCCTCAGCCGGCAGATGATACTCAGGCTCCTGTAGAGGCTGTTGAACCACCAATTCCAGAGGCTGCTCCACAGCCAACAGAACCTGTTGCTTCCCAACCCGAGACCGCCGAGGGTGCCTCATCCGTTGGTGGTGCACCACAGACTGAGGGTGAGAAAGAGCCTGCTGAGGAGGAGGAAGAGGAGGAAGATACCGAGGAGTCCAGAAGATCAGCCCTGAGAGACCGTATGGCTAAGCTTGCAGGTGCTGGCCGTTTCGGTGGTGGTCCCGCCGGATTCAACCCATTCGGAATGCCAGCTCCATCTTCCTCTGGCTCAACTACAAAGAAGGTCAAGAAGGTTAAGTCAAACGCAGAAGAGGAAGCTGCAGCGGAGGAGTTGAACAAACTCCCAGAGGCTGTGCCAATCATGCCGTTTGCTGATCCAAATGCGGTTCCATTCTTGAAGAAAATGGCGTCGAACGCTTCCTCCGGTGCAAAGGCCACCCTCGACAGTGCACAGGATGTTGTCGAGGAAAAGAAAGATGAGGCCCTTGACGAGGTGAAGAACCTCCATCAGAAGGCTTACAGTGCCAATCACCACGAGACTTCTGACAGTGGCGACGATTTTGAAGATGCCATTAACGAAATGGGCACCACTATGGATGACGCCTTTGGTAATTCCAAGGCTGAATTGGAGAGTTCAATTGACGCAGTAAAAAAGTCGGTCGACGATGTTGCTGCTGATGCTTCGCTCTCCGAGAAGATTGACAATGTCATTCCTATCTCAGCCCCAGACATTCCAAAGATGTCAACTGAGAGCATCGCTGACTCTTCAGATGACGAGAAACCTCTTGATGCTGTGGATCGTGCACCAGCTATTCCACCTATGCCTCGTATCTCGAGTCCAACTGGATCTTCGTCTATCCCATCCGTGCCCTCAGTTCCAACTGTCCCTGCGGTTCCGCCAGTGCCTCAGATGCAAAACGCTTCCGCAGCTTCAACATTAGACGGTGTATCGGAAAACTCGAATGTTTCCCCTGTAAAGACCGAGGCACCTGTACCTATTGAGCAAAGAAAAGCTCCTCCAATTCCACCATTTGCTGGTGCCCCACAGGTGCCCACAGGTGGTGCGCCTCCTCCAATTCCAGGTGTCCCACCTATCCCTCAGAATGCACCAGCTCCTCCTATTCCACCTTTCCCAACGATGGCACCACAGCCTATGGAAACGGAACGCAGTACAGATTCCACAGAGCCTCCAACAAAGCATGCTCCTCCACCTCCACCTGTACCAACTCAAACGCCTATCGGCTTAGAAATGCCATCTGGGACCCCACATGGTGCACCACCTCCACCTCCACCACATCGTGAAGTCCATGAGGCACCACCAAGTTCACATCTTCCCCCACCTCCACCTCCTCAGGGTGGTGCTCCAGTTACCCCAGACTCTATTCCTCAAAGTCAGCCTGTTCCTATGACAAAATCCAACACATTTACTGACTCTGAGTCTGCTCTAATGGGGCTGAATGTTATTTTTAACCCCATGGACCAATGGTACATTGAGCGTTCTGCGCCAAAAGAAATTCTGGCTACGAAGCTAAAGTTCAGAACTGAGATAGATGAGACCGCTATTCCAAAAAGAGGTTCTGAACCATGGTTATGTCGCTCGTTTTATTTTGTTTTTGAGACATTTGCCGTGTTAGCTCTCTCTGTTGTATTTGACCCTGAGAATCCAGAGGGCACGGCATTGCTCGTGGACCAGCAACTGGTTTCGCCACCTAGTGCTATAAGTGATAAGAGTCTGGCCGGTCCATTCAATATGAATATCATTCAGCAATGCAAGGTGATGGCGGGTCACAACCCAATCCCAGAAGATTTCGTTAATCAGCTCTTGACAAAGCTAGGCCCCGATGTTGTTCAGCCTATTGACAACCGTACTTACGGGTCTGTTATCTTCAATTATAAAGCGGGTAGTGAGCTTGTCCAGACTGACTTAGCTGCCATCCAGGAAGGTGACATTGTGGTCATCAGGAAGGGTAAGTTCGAAACTCATAAGGGCATAGTGTCTGTTGGCGATGCCAGCTTATTTGTTGCGGTTGTTACCTCGTATGATTTCCAAAAGGGAAAGTTAAGAGTTATTGAGGAGCACAAGGGAACGTTGGTTCAAGCCAGTTATAGATTGTCCAAGATGAAGGCAGGAAAGTTGAAGGTTTTCCGTGTTTTATCAAAGGATATTTTAGGATGGTAATCTGAGTTTTCTTCTACATTCACCATACATATTTTGGATATTCTATATAAATTATGAATATGACCGTCAATTGTTCTATTTAAATGTAATGAAACAGAATATACTTCGATTGTAATATAAATATTGATATTTTAGACTTTATTTCGGTCCTGTGCTTTCTTGATCTCTTGAAAATAGGGCCGACAATTATTAAACAGGTCGGCGTGGGAATATAGGACCCGACCACTTTGTTCGAAATTATACATCGAAAGACGGACTTGTTGAACGCCATTACGAAACATGAGCTATACTCTTCGTAAGCTCAAATACCCTAAGCTGTTCGAACAAAGAAATCTCCCTGTTTCGTGGAACACACCGGCTACAAACTCTCCAAAAGGAATCTACGGACCCGTCTTAAAATTTAGAAACAGTCAACAATTATACAGACCTGAGGCCAATATATTCAATAGTCCTTCCCTACTGGTAAGGTTCTATCCCCCAGCTCATTTCCTTTCCATATTCCGAAAGACCAAGCCAGCCTTTAACGTCAAGACGACAAATAGCGAGGCGTACATCGACAAATGTGGACCATATCTCAATGCCCTATACAACAAAAAAAAGTCAGTTATACCGTCCAGCTATGCTGTTTGGAGACGTAGAGCTAAGTTGCTAGTACAACAAGCATTCATTGAAGAATGGACAGCACTGCAAGGTCCCAAAGGTGTTGCCGATACCATTGCAGCAAACTCAGCTCAAGCTTCCCCAGATACCAATGACGTCCCATATCCTCCTGCCGGAATTGCAAAAGATGGGTTTTACGAGTTCGTTATTTTGAAGTATCCCAATGGGCCTGAGGAGGACGCGATTATAAGCAAGGATGTACGAAAGGCAGTCAAGAAGGTCGCTGAACTAGATTGGGATACATTCCTCAAGGTTCGTCCATCCCGGTACAAAACTAACAAGAAGCCATTTAACCAGCATAAACATGCCATAGAACCTACTTGGGTGCAGCTCATCAACGAAAAATTGAAATTCCGACAGTTAAACACAATGATGAGGCATTCCAGTGTACCATATGAACTGAAGCCAAGAAAACTAAAGAAAGTAAATCATCCAGTTAAGAAAACTATAGATCCCTAAATATATGCAATTATAGATTTCGGTCTTTATCCAACATTAATGTCAGAAAGGGAGAGGCCAACATTGCTAGAACTGTGGGATATTTAGAGAACCATAAAGTTCAATACATCATTACAGGTGAAATAAAAGAATAATAATGAATATTACTCGTTACCTACCACAGAAATGTTTCTAGACTAATAACGCTGGGGGAGTGCCACGGAATGTGGCGCAACCGCCGTTCCTGGTTGATGTCCGATCTCCGAGTCCATCGTAGCTGGTGCCAAACTGGTATTCTCCAGCTTCATAGTGCATCCCATTGGAGATGGCACTGTTGTTGTCAATGTTATGAGCGGTGTCGATAACAGAAATGCAATTAATAGAGTCCTTAGTAGATAACTCTTCTCTTCTGGCCCTTTCCTCCCTTGCCAATAGCCTCCTCTTCGGCTCTCAATAGAGCGTCACGCTCAGCCTTGGCGGCCTTCTTATCTCTCGCCTTCTGGTCAGCAACGAGACGCTTTTGGTTAGCCGAGCGAGCACCCTGCTCCCACTTCTTAGCCTCCTCGAGCTCAAGCATGGCCTTCTCCTCCTGGTTCTTCTCCCAGGCCTGTCTCCGCTTTCTAGCTCTGCCGGCGGCAACCTTGGCGGCTGTCTCAGAGTATCTCTTACCTGACTTATGCATTGTTGATGTAGTTTGTTGTGTGTGTAAAAAGGATTTGTATTGGTGATTAATACAATGTATTGTTTGATTATGTATTGACTGTAAATAGAAACTAATAAAAGAGAAGAAAGGTTGGATGTATTTCTGTTGTATACACGACATGTCTATCTTATATAATCCTTGAAACGAGGAGTTTATACACCGTCAATCTATTGCATTACTAATTGTTAGGACTACACTGCACCCATAAAACGGCACCCATTACAGCTTAGTAAAATGAAGGCGCACCCCGACCATCGGTAAAGCGGTGAGGGGGTGTAGTCGTTCAGACTCCCAAATACCCAAGGCACCCTCTTTTGAGAGTGACACCTTTCCTACTTCTCCACTCCAGAGTGGCATCGCATCGCTGACAAATTGCACTGAAAAGGCGCAGGACGGTTCCGAAATACAAAAATGGGTGCGGTGGTTCTACGGTGCAGACAGAGAAAGGCGTGTGGGTGAACAGAGGGGCTCATTCTGGGTGCGGTACGTGCACACCCGTAGTTTGGGCTACATGGAGTTGATAGTCACCAGATATGGACGTGGCAAGAGGTACTATTCGACTCAGCTATGTAAGTTGTCCGTGACAGCAGTATCTCTGCTTATAAAGTGAACTGCACGTGACCACGAGACCTTGCGCTGACAGAAACGCGTCACGAAAAATTATTTTGATTTTGCTCGATCCTCATATAGAGCTCAACGCAGAGATGTATTTTCGAAGAAAGCTGTTTGGCTAGTGTGTTGTAAGGAACTATATTCATACCACAACAGTGTATCGCATCACCATTTACAATGGATAACCTGTTGCAGAAGTTCAACGAGTCCAGGGAGGACGATCCTGTTCCAATTGCAAGACCAACTGTGCATGAAACCACTGGATCCAAAAATAGGTTCGAGTTGGCTTACGGCTCTAGAGACTACGATGCCCAGTTTTACCATATTTATCAAAACCGTCTAAATGTTCTGAGAGAGCGCGTTGAGATTGAATGTCAAAAGAAGTGGGACCACGGATTCCAATTGAACGGCAAGACGGTGGTAAAGAAGCAGAAGGTTCTCGACATTCAGGGGAACGAACCTTGTTGGTGCGTCGGAACTGTGTATTGTGAGATGAAGTACAAACCAAATATCCTGGAGGATGTTATTCATGACACATTTGGTGCACCAGAACTTGTCAAGAGCTACACTGACCCAGAGGGATCTGACGAAATAATGCTCGAAGATGAGAGTGGTCGCGTGTTGCTTGTGGGTGACTTCCTTGGTACCACGCCGCTGATATCTGGAATGGTCGTGGGTCTTCTCGGTATGGAGGCAGACGCTGGAGCCTTCCAGGTTCTCGATATTTGCTACCCAGCTCCAATTCCTCAAAAGAGTCTTCCTGATATCAAAACGGAGTCCGATGACGCTGAATATGTGGCTTTCGTGTCAGGTATAAATGTCAATACTACAAGCCCAGACCGTGTACTGAAATTAAAGCTTCTGCAAGAGTACCTGATGGGTGATCTTTCAACAGACAGTAAGCTCTCTAAGATAGGTAAGCTAATCATATGTGGCAACTCTATTGAGTTCAACTTACGTGATAGAAATGTTGAAAAGACCATAAAATGTCTCGAGGACTTTGGGGACTTTTTGGCCAATACACTTCAGACGATTCCAATTGACATTATGCCAGGTGCTACCGATCCAAGTGATAAGACATTGCCTCAGCAACCGCTGAACAAAGCACTTTTCAAGGAGTCTCTAAGACCATACTTCAACAGTGTGAATAAAGAGATTCTGAACCTTGTGACGAATCCATACAATTTCACACTGAATGGACTGGAAGTGCTAGTAACCTCGGGACAGAACATCGACGACATCATGAAATACATTGTTCCAAGCCAAGAAAAGGAAACCAGCGAATCCCCAGATGCAGATGTGGACATGGACACCAAGGAGTTCCCTGTCGATTCTCTTGATCATAGACTAGACTTGATGGAATGCACTATGAGATGGCAGAATATCATACCGACAGCACCTGACACCATAGGCTGCTATCCCTACAAAACCGACGATCCCTTCATCCTGGAGGAATGGCCACATATCTACGCTGTTGGTAACCAACCAGAGTACGGCAGCAGGGACATTGAAATGTACGGCAAAACCAACATCAAATTGATCTCTGTCCCAACATTCTCTACGACTGGTCAACTAGTCCTTCTGAATCTTAAGGATATGACAACCTCGGTGGTTAATATCGAACTTTAAGTAAATAGACGTATTTGCATCTAAATAAGAACCAAAGAAACTAAGCATGTATATCAGTATCAGCAGTCCTTCTATATTCCAACAACGCACACAATTAAATAAGAATGAATATCAAATGCAGAAAAGAATAAAAAAGAAAAATCTATGATTATTCCCGAGTTAAAGTATTTAAAGTATTATATAAAAATGATGAAATCAATATTAATAAGTTAAACACTCTAGTTAACTAGAGCAGAAGCAGTAGCAGACTCGTACTTCCAGTTTGGTGGAAGAACAGAGACGGTTCTGTAGTATCTGGCCAGTCTGTGGATTCTGGACTCGATCAGAATTAGTCTGAACTTGGCGTCCTTGTCCTTTCTGTTTCTCTCCAGGTGCTTTCTGACGGCAACAGCCTTCTTGATCAGGTAGTATAGGTCCTCTGGGATCTCTGGAGCAAGACCGTTGGACTTCAGGATTCTTAGAATCTTGTTACCAGTGATGACCTTGGACTGAGTAACACCGTGGGCGTCTCTTAGAAGAACACCGATCTGAGATGGGGTTAGACCCTTTCTGGCGTACTTGATGATCTGCTCGATGACAGCCTCGTTAGAGAGCTTGAACCAAGCTGGAGCATTTCTAGAGTATGGAATGGCAGAAGAGGAGATACCCTTACCCTGTAATGATATTTCAGAATACAAATAGATGTATTAACCGAACATTTGTTAGTAATTAAGATACTTCTGGAAGGGTAGAAGGAATAATTTGTATACAAAAGAGACCACCTGGTATCATTCTGCTTACATATCACTACTCTTATCCATACCGGAACTACAATTTCAACTTAACATAGATTGAAAGAAGATTCTCACTATGCCAAAGGTCCCCAACATTACGGCATTCCGAAGAATGTCAAATATTGAGAGCATCGTCAATCGAATATTATAATTATCCTAGATCATAACGACCTACGGATAATAACATATCTCATGACAATGTCTTAAACTTGGAATCACCCAGCTACTGCACCTCGAGTAAAGTCCCTAAGGACTAGTGAACTCTGGGCGACACGAATGCCACCTGGTACAGACCGGTAAGTTGAAACTATGATCCGATATAAGATAGAGAATGTGAACAGAAGGAGAACCAAACGATTGCTCAATTGTTACAATTCATCATTTCTTGAGGAATATGTGCCGTAACCCAATAGAGTTACCAGTTCATATCCATTTATTATATTGTCGAACATACGGAACTGTGCATACGACCCATTTTGACTGATTTGGTTTGTTAGTTACTGTTTTATTGAGGGGAAATAGAGAATATTAATGGAGAAGAGATGAGATGCTCTATATTTTATCTGTTTAAAACTGTTCAGTTATATATGTGATGAAGAGACGGAGCTTGCAATGGAGACTCGAATGCGAACATCGAATGAAAGATTTTCGGCGTCCGTTGGACTGCCATTTTTTTCGGGAAAAAAAGTTAAGAAATTGGTTCTTCAAATTTTCAAATTCGGCTGAAAAATTGATCTTGTGGGTGTACAGATGTGGGTGCACGGGTGCTCCGTGGGCACTCGTCACGAAATTCAACGATATCCCACATGTTCGTAGTATCATCTAAATTGTTACATATATATCACTGTCTATATAACTTGCTCATCTCTCTCACTTGGAGCTCTCTATCTGCTCAATCAGCTCATCCACATCGGAGTCGTCCTCTAGTCCAGAGGAAACCTCTACCAGCTTGTACGTACCACATTCGTTTCTTACCATCTCCAGTGCGCCCGCGTACATCATCTTCCATTCCTGCGATACGACTGTGCTTGGCTTCCAGTATAATAACACCAGTGGTGTCTGCTTGATGCCGTCCTTGTTGGTCATGGGGTATGCGAGCAACAGAAATCTTGGGGAGTTGTCTGGCATTATCTCGGCCAGCTCGCTGAGCTCAGTCATGTCGTCCAATTCCTCCTGCTCATCCTCTGGCACGATGATCTCGTATGTCTTTGGGTCGATCTTTATCGAGAGGCCCTTGATCGCCTCGGCTCTTCCTGTCGAGATACGGAATTTATTTATAGTCTGCTTGGTAGCAGTGCCAATGTTGTATAGGGCGGACATATCTGTGTGTGTGGAGAGTTTGTATTGTAATCTACGTTCTGGTATGAGTATTACAGCAATTCACCGCTCCGTATGAAGCAACTTCGCAGCCTCAACTCCTTATTAAACGCTCACGCCTGTGACTCCACCTTAATTTGTTTTTCCAGCACGGCCCGGCCGCACGTAGCGCGGAGCGGGTTTATGGCTGGCCCGCCCGATCATCAACAGACGCAGCACCTCCAGGCAAGCCCTCGAGCGTGGCCTGGTCTCGAGAGAGGGTCGTATCCGATCTCCCTTGTCTGGGTGTAGAGTGCCCCCTGCTGTAGTAGTTACGTAAGTTTATGATAATAGAGAAAGGATGGATATATGTGGTTACAAAAAAAAACAAAAAGAAACAAACAAACAAAGAGAAGTCGGCGTGGTGATGCACCGCACTTAGTTTATGAAGTACTTGTTGTCCTTGCAGTCCTCTGGGGTTCTTCTGATGACCTCCTCGATGTCCCATCTCTGGACGGAGTTGTCGTAGCTGGACTTTCCTGAGTTGAGCTTGAGGAAGAGCTTGTCGCCGACCTCGCTGACGTGGCGGAGCAGGTAGTCGATGTCCTCCTTTGTCAAGGAGGAGGACATGCAGAATCTGACTCTGGACTCGATGAGCGGGGTGGCCGGGTAGGCGACGACGACGACGGCGATCTTGCGCTGGAGCATCATCTTGGAGAAGGCGGGCATCTTGGAAGGGCAGTACAGGAGCATGGGGATGACTGGGGAGTCGGCGTTACCGTAGACGATGAAGCCGAGTCTCTGCAGTCCCAGACGGAGGTAGCGGGAGTTGAATGCAATACGTTGTAGTCTCTCGGTTCCCTCACCTGGGTTGATCTCGCCGATGATGGTCTGCAGCGAGGCGCAGATCTGGGCGAGCACTGGTGGTGGCGTGGGCTCGGAGTAGTTTGGCGTCGTCATGTCCAGTCTGAGTCTGTCGATGATCCACTTGTCGCAGGCGATGTAGCCACCGGCGGCACCGAAGGACTTGGTGAATGTGCCCATGAGGATGTCGATGTCCTTGGGGTCGACGCCGAAGACCTCGCAGACACCGCGGCCGGTGGGGCCCATGGCGCCGATGGAGTGTGCCTCGTCGACGAACAGGTAGCACTTGTACTTCTTCTTGAGCTCGACGAGTCTTGGGAGGTTGGCGAGGGTGCCCTCCATGGAGTAGAGGCCCTCCACGCAGATGAGGATCTTCTTCCAAGGGCGGTTGGTCTTTGGCTGTCCGAGGACGATCTGCTCGCGGATGAGCTTCTCGAGGAGGTCCATGTCGCCGTGCTTGAACGTTCTGACGGCGGCGCCGGAGAGCCTTACACCGGTTCTGATGGAGGTGTGGTTGAGCTCGTCCGAGATGACGAGGCAGCGGGAGTCGAGGAATGCGTTGAAGAAGTTGGCGTTGGTGGAGTAGCCCATGGAGACGACGAGGGCGTCCTCCTTGCCGACAAAGTCGGCGACCATGCGCTCGGTGCGGACCTGGAGCTCGGTGGTGCCGATCTGGGAGCGGGGCCCGCCGGCGTTGACGCCATACTTGTTGACGGTCTCGAGGGCGGCCGAGGTGCACGCGCCCTCGCTCTCCGCGAAGCCGAGGTAGTTATAGGAGGACAGGTTGAGACAGGTGGTGGTGGTACCTGGGTAGCTGTACCACTCGTTGTAGTTGTGAGAGACACGGTCGACGCAGGTGATGAACCTGCCGGGGACGCCCGTGGTGGGTCTGGAGAAACACTCGTCGATGCGGGTCTTGAGCCTACGGACGTAGAAGGACTCGAACTTGGAGTACCATGGCGCATACCCGTCGAACTCGACGATGTCCCTGTGCCTGCGCTTCTGGAAGCGCATGCCGAAGAAGTCGTGGATGTGTCCGAGGATGATGAGGATGAGGTAGTTGATGTACGTCAGCGTGACGATGTAGTAAGGGGGCGCGTCGATGATGGGCTTGCGGTCGGCCATCTGGGCGTCCATGGTGCTCACCTGGTAGAGCCCGGTGTCGTCGAGCGCGGTACCGTACTCGTTCTCGCGCTTGGTGCGCGCGTCCATGGGCTCAGCCCTGCACATGGGCACTCTCAGCTCGTCTTCGGGCATAGCTATAGTGTACTGTGTATTGTAATGTATTTTGCACTCTTGCCTTATTAGTAATTACTGGCGTGGCCTCAGAGTATTCGCGTATTCGGTAGTTGTTAGTCAGGTCCCCTTAGCGTAGGAACAGGGGCAATGCAAAAATAGGTATAAACAGCAGCGGCAGACAACAGCAGTAGAATACACGGCGGCACAGCTCTGTATCAGGAATATCTCGATACAACGATCTGTATACCAATTCCCGTTGCGTGGGGCGTGCTAGTACTTATATCAACAGGCCTGGGAACGGGAGGCGGGAACAGGAGCGGAAGGCCGTATACAAACGGCGGTGGCGGTACACACAGTACACAGTACACGGGCATATCTACGCGCCGACGGCCAGGGCGAGGCGAGGCAACAGCGCGCTCCCACACGCACCGCGCACGCGCAATATTCGAATGAGCGCAGGCGCCAAATCGCTCGCGGTCTCCTATTTGTGCGGTGTGCGCGCCCCGCGGCGCCGTCTGTGCGTATCGCGTGGCGTTGTGTTGTGCGCGCGTGCTGCGGGTGTGTCTGGGGAGGGGAGTGTGCGGGCGTCCGAGCACTTCCAAAAAGGGCGCAGGCGCAGGCGGGCGCAGTCGGTTACCCGGCAGGGGCGGGGCGGAGGCGTTGGGGTCGGCGGCTAACCGTGTGCACTGTGTTCCTGCACTGCGTTCGTCTGTCTGTGCTATTTATAGGATTTGTATTTAGGGGAGTATATTGCATAGCGCTGCGCGCTTATACAGGGAGGCGCTGCGCGCCTAGCCCTCCGTGTTTTCGACATCCCCGATCTCGCACTTGCCCGGGCCGAGCAGGCGGATGTAGTGGTCGCACTTCGGAGTCTCCTCCTGCACGTGCGCCACGACAAGCGTGGTACCCGGCCACTCGTCCAGCAGCCGCATGCACCGCAGCATCGCGGTGTCCTCCATTCCCGAGAACGCCTCGTCCAGCACCAGCAGCTCCGGCATCTTGACCAGCGCGCGCACGAACAGCACGAGCTTCTGCTCGCTCACGCTCAGTTCCCCAAAGGTGCGGGACTCTATGGCGCCCAGACCAAAGTAGTCCAGGTACAGCTGCACGAGCTGCTGCTTCTCTTGGGGAAGTTTGCTCCACAGCGGCTGGAAGTTGTTGTTCGACGCCTCGTGCAGCCCCGAGGCGACGCTCTCGCGCACGCTCAGCGCCTTGCCCCGCTTCACGAAGATGGCGTGCAGCTCGGGGGACGACATCGCGAGGCGCTTGTTCACGTCGAAGTAGCTCGTGGCGCCCGTCGCGCGCGGCACCCCGCGCTGCACGACGCGTCTGTTCCACGACTGCGGGTGCTCCGCGGCTATCAGCGACAGCAGCGTCGACTTGCCCGAGCCGTTGTCTCCGCGCACGTGCCACTTGCTCCCTTGTGCTACTCGCCACTCAAGGTCCCGCAGGACGGGCTCGCCCCGGTACGTTACCCCAACGCCCCGGAATTCCAGCTCCGCGGGTAACCGCAGCGTCTCGTGCGCCCCTTTTCCGAACAGCGGGTGCGTGCACACGAGGTCGGTGGGGGAAATGCCAGGGGTGCTTGCACCCTTGGATAGGAGTGCCCGGTGCTCCTCCTGCAGGGCGGCTAATTTTGGCGCGGTGGCGCCCCGCTCACCCGCGAACAGCACGCCGCGCGATGCGTCCACGCCACACAGGTGCGTCGCCCACTGCGGCACCGCGTCCTGCCACCGCAGGCCCACGACCGCGGGCACGCCGAAGCGTTCCTCGCTCGTCGCAAGGAACTCGGAGATCACGGCGGCGGCGCCCGGGTCCAGCCCCAGGAACGGGTCGTCCACCAGCAGCAGGTCCGGCTTGCGCAGCACGGCGCGCGCCAGCCGCGCCCGGCGCATCTGCCCGTTCGACAGCCCCATTGCCCAGCGGTTCTCGAGCGGGGACAACTGCAGCGCGCGCAGCAGCTCCGCGTACAGCGACCGGTCGACGGGCTCGCCGCCCAGCGCGACGTCGTACGCCACGTGCCGCGAGCCGATCGAGTCGTTCAGCACGAACTGCCCGCACGTCTGGTCGAACTCGTCCTTGAAGTACTCGTAGCGCGCCGAGAGGTGTGCCGTGGGCACGGCGCCGCTGAACTGCACGCACTCCACGCGCGGCACGCCCCGGGTGGCAAGGCGGGGTGTCCCGTAGCGGAGGGAGAGGGGCGGCGTGCACAGGTACTTGTTGCTGAGGGCGTTCATGAGCTGCGCCTTGCCCGTGCCGCAGAGCGCCCATTTCTCCCCGCGGTTCAGCTGCAGGGAGCGCAGGGGGTGGGGGAAGATGGGCGCGGCGTTGCGCGCGAGGGACGCGCGGAACGTCGCGTTGTGGATGGTGACGATGGGGGTGGGCATTTTGCAGCGAATATCAGTGAGCGAATATCAGCGAGCAATATCAACGAGCAATATCAGTGAGCGAAGCGAGCTGATATTGGGAGGTGATATTGGGAGGTGATATGAGCGAGCTGATATGAGCGGTATGATACTAGTGAAATGATACTAGTGAAATGATACTAGCGAGATGGTACTAGCGAGCTGGTATGAGTCGGTTTGTAAGTGAATATTGATAACGACCGATGCTTGATTCAGTTCGTTCAATTTCTTAATTAATCCTTCAGACAGTTATAATATAGCTCTCCTGCGTAGATGGTAACCGCACTGAATAACTTACAATGACTTGTGCAGATTATCGACGCAGTGCAGTGGATGTAATAGCCACTCAATTATAATTGGCTATAATCCTCGAATATGGATTACGAGACGATTAAACAATGCAATATGTTCTCAATGCAATAGCAATTGGAAAGTCGGCTGGATTCGGTTGTAAATCGGTTTACTCGACTTCGTACCACTTTTCACGTTTTGACTTCAGACTGTCCGAGCTCAATTCTCAACTGAGGGATGTTTCTAGTGCTATGCAATGTACACGATTCTCTTGCGTACTGCAAACGGTAGTTGTCTGTGTACCTTCCCAACGCCCTCCTTATATGCTTCTCCCCATCGCCAGATTTATTCAACGCCGCCCCCGCTGAGTCACAGTAAACCGCCCCCGCGCGGAGCGGTTCAGGCCAAAAAATGGCCCGCGGCTAAAGTTCAGGCACCCCGCAAGGGGCAAGGGTGCTGATGTCAGCTTTCGTGAGATGCAGTTTTTAACTGCTGTCAAGAACGGTTGGGTATGTTATATGAGCAAATTGGTGTTTGAATTGAGCAAAGTACTTTTGGTAAAAGTTACTATACTTTGATATGTAAATGTTTAGGCCATTGCAGTCTTGTGTCTATGTAGTGTGGAGAGATCTGCCTATCTGCTCATTAACAGTATAACACATCTTGGGAGTGATGGTTCTTCTTAAAGGTTTGTTAAGTGGATTTAATATGGGACGTAACTATTCACTCGTGTCCGCTCAGGTACTACCAGTTAGTTCGCCATTTGACTAGTGCGGCACTGCTCCTGTTCAATACACATCTTAACCTCGCGCTTCATCAAACTATATGTCTTGTTACCATCTAATCAGTTTTGCCAAATGATACATTCTTGCAAAAAGATATTACACGTCCGTCATTTCGTCTCTGTCATTCTTCCAAATCATTCATTATCTCTCCAATTAGCTTCGACTTCAACTGGCACATACATTACACGATGGCAAGCACTATCAGTCTCAATTAGTCGTCTGAGTATTGAATATCCATCCGATAATACCTCTCCCCGGTTTACATCGATTATCAATAAAAAGCAAAACAAGAAAATAATTGACTGATTATTTAACAATCAACCTATCTCGTTTGGCTCGTTCAAATAGGTCTTTATACGATGATTCTTTTGAGGCGCTACCTCTTCAGTCAATGGCAGCAATGTCCTATGATCATCCGGAATGTAATGTGCATGGAGTTTCATATTCATCTGCAGTCTTTTCAAATCGACCTCAACAGATGCCAGCTTCTTTCTGGAGAAATCCATCTATCCTTACATGACTACGGAATATTTTCCTAGGATCCTATGGCCAACTCGCTGTCATTTCACTTCCGCAAGATGCTGGTATCATCGCTGGTAATATTGGATATTCTGGGATGACACATCTAACTGTGAAACAAGCAGTGATAAAAATAGTAGCGTGAATATTCTCATTCGTTAGTTCGTCAGAACGAATCGTTTTGTTCGATGGCATCATTGCTGGTATTTTTGTAATTGTGAAGATTACCAACCTTGTGTTTAGTAGGTTGAAGAGAATTATGAATTTAATTCTGTAGGATAGTGTATAATTTGTAGTCAGAGGTCGGAAATGTTCCATCATTTGACTCTTGCCTTCGAGCGATGTCCAGAAACTGGGACTCTGTTACTCAGAACATCAATAGATATGTATGATACTTTTTAGCAATTCATGTTCGTCATTATGAATGATCAAAAGCCAATTATTAGCTCACACCGTCATCACCCCATGGAAAACATTCCGACAAGAGCACTCAAACAGTTTACTGATTCCATATGTCACCTGAATGCTATAGGCCTGCCATTTGTATTTCAATTCCGCTTAGTCTCCGCGCACCGCAAGCCGAAAATATTGGAAAAAATAACACGGCGATAAAAGTGGAACAACGACGAGGCCCATACAACAGAGAAGGGTGCAGCTTCTTACGCAGTCAGATAGTCCACATATACAGACACAGCCACACACATATACAATGCTGTTCTTCTCCTTCTTCAAGACCCTGGTTGACCAGGAAGTCGTTGTCCAGGTATGTTCCTTCCCCTACTTTCTCTAGGCCGTCCTCTCAATTGTTCATCTATACTAACAGTCCGCAGCAGGCGTGAGCGTCACACCCAGTTGACGCACGCTTTTACATGGATATTTCCCATAGCTAAAGAATGATATCGAATTGAAAGGCACACTGCAGTCTGTCGACCAGTTCCTGAACCTAAAATTGGACAACATCTCCTGCACGGATCAGGAGAAGTACCCACACCTCGTCTCGGTGAGGAACATTTTCATTAGAGGCTCCACAGTCAGATATGTCTATCTAAACAAAAACATGGTGGATACCAACCTACTGCAGGACGCCACGAGAAGAGAGGCGATGAGCGAGAGAAAGTAATTTGGGCGTCTCAGCTTATGAGAACAGCCTCTTTTTTCGTCATTAGAAAGGAAGATGAATGAGAGGCGCAAGGAAAATTCCCCTGTGCAAACATACATGCACATTCAGAATGGATGAGCTGTATATATATAATAATAGATACGTATTTCATGCAAAGATCTGGAACATTTCGAATGTTTCAGAGAAATAAAGAAAAAAAATATAAAACAATGTTAATGAGAAGATGGTGATTGCTGATGTCGCACTTTATATCTTCATGCTGGCGACGGTTTAGGGTTGAGCAACCGCGTCGGACATGCGGCCCGTGTATGCCCAGTTTCGTTACAGTAGGAGCAGTGTATCTTGTTCTTCTTCTTTTTCTTTTTCTTGTTTATACTGGTAGAGTTGCTGCTTTCATTATTACCGGGCATCACTGGTATCAGAGCGTAGCGCTGCTTGCCTCCAGCCTCATCTTTCTCAATGAAATCCACTCCATTTTTCAGTAGTTTATCTAGTGCACTCTCATCTACTACCATGGGTCCAGTTTTTCGTTCGTTCAACGCCAGCAGCATGTTTATCAGTGTGTTAACTTGCTCGAGTTTCTTTTGGTATTCCGCCTTCAGCTGGGCATCGCCTTCGCGTTTTTGCAGAATAAGCTTAGCCATCATGTCCATGGCATACGATATACGTTGAATGTCTTCCTCTGTCTTCTTTCTGGGGTCAGACATGGTTAGTTTTCTTGGGTATTTTACTTGTTACTTCGATTATGGTGTATAATAGTGTGGTGAAGCACGTTTCTTATATAGTGTGCATTTTTTTTCTTCAAAGGCATGGGCGGCTTTCCAAATGTAGAGATGTGCGTTTGAACCTTAAAGAAAGGAGATGATGGGTGTCTGTTACGAGAGGTTGGAGGGATGTGGTTGCCAAATGAAAAATGAATTTGGTGTAACTTACATTTTTTTTGTTTCCTTTTTTTTAGAGAATTCTGTTGTGTGCAACTGATGGCAAGAGGTTATGAAACGAGTTACGCTTAATTAGATAAAAGGACTGAAAAGAAAAGGAATATTCAGATTGGATTGAAATGGATCTTGAACGGGTCAGGTCTTTCTTTATTCCGGGAGTATTACTCGCCTGGTCAGATAATACTGAATCGGAATTAATATTAAAGAAAGAAAAAACGGTTGGTCAGTGATTGTTTTGTGTTAGGTGATTAGAGAGACGTGTATTTTTGAAACTACGTGTCAGCATTATTCTGGTTTATAAGTAATATCTCTAAAGTTAGTTCTTATTTACTTAATGTGCTCAGATTTTTGGTATTCAGAAGTTTAACTAACCCATAGATTAACTACTAGACGTAAACAAAATCTTGTGAAATTACAAAATAATCGAAAAATGCTTGAACAACTTCATGTAAAAGACTCCAAATCAGGTCTATATACCTGTAAAATACCAAGAAACAGTTATATTGCCAATAAAACTCCTTAAAATTGAATAATTAAGAATTTACGCTGAAGGATAGTCAGTATCTAAAGATTATAAAAGTTCAACGAAACTATCAAAAACCCATGACAGTAGGGGAGATGTTTTTTATATATATTCAAGTTGGTAAGACATAGTTGGTATTTCAATTACTCTTTCCTGCTCAAGTTTCTCCAATCATGCATAATCCTTCCATATATTCGAGCCAAATCCATGGCCAGAAATGTTCCTTATTAGATGAACGTGCTATGCTTCAGTCTCAATATTGTCACTGTTATAATAGGGAGCTATCCAATCCGACACACCACGAAAATTGTGACCAGGCCGCAACTAAACACCAAGAAAACGTCCCAAAACTGTTGTGCAGTGACCATATCCCAAATAAGACCAGTTCGAAAAACACGAATAACTACATGCCTAGAGTAAATAATTGCCCATAAACCATGCCATCATATAGAGTGACTTCACAGCTATCTAATAAGCCCATACTTATCCACTCATACCCACTCCCAAATGAGAAAATGCATGAAAAACAACTTTCCCATCACACCTGCCTCTTATACGCTGCACCTCTCTTCACCAGACCAGGCTGTAATGGCTTCTAGTGGAACCGAGCGACCCGAGATACCTGGCCTGGGAACGAAAATTTTCCAGCGGCCGGGCACAGATTGCAAGCCCCTCCGAGGGGCAAGGGTGTGGCGCCCCACGAGCTTCCTTCGGGGAGTTCTGAGGCGCCGGCCTGCGCTGTGTCTCCTGTTGCCGCAACTACCTTCCGTCCGCCGCCTTCAGTGTTTGTCCCCCTGCGGGCCGGAGGCAAGCAATTGTCTCTCCGCCGGGGAGGCGGGCGGGCACTAGAGAACGTGTCCCAGTTTCACCAACCAATCGATCCTCGCGGGCGATATGCCCTTGGGCAGCCGGTGTGAGAAATCCGCCGCGTCTGCCCGGTGCAGCAACGTAGCTTGGCCTAACCGCCTTGCGTCTACCGCCGTAGGGGAGTTTCATCCAGCATCGGCAGGCGTGACCCGTGACGGAGGCGACTGGGATGGCACTGTTCTGTGTGCAACTGGTGCAAATGCCGGGCCCCCGGGCCCGTACAGTGGTAGTGCGGTGGAGTATTGCTCCGCCTAGCGCGGGCGTGTTTACACGCTGCGGCCGTTGAGGGAACCACTGACCCTTCTTTTTGTCACGCGCTACGGCTAAGGCCGGGTAACCTCATCGGCCGGGGTTTGGGTGGGAAAAGTTTTCCGTTATATAGTGTGGCTGTTTTGCATTATTAGCCGCCGAGCCATTTGTACCCTAATTATTTCTGGTGTAGATCTCTAGAGCCATGGCGAAGAAGAAACACTACGGCAGAAAGAGCGCTGTTAACCGCAACTGGGCCAATATCGAGCGGGAGAATCCTCTGTGGGAGAGTTACTACAGGTCCTTGCAATTGTTTCCCGATGATCAGTGGGAGCTGTTCAAGAAGGCTTGCCAGGAGCCTCTGCCACTGACGTTTAGAGTCACAGGTTCTACATCCCCGAAGCTGCGCAAGGAGATACTGCAACTGTTCCAACAGGATCATCTGGAGAAGCTGACAGGCGTGGAATTCGAAGGTGTCAAGGTGGACCCTCCACAACTTCTGCCGTGGTATCCCTCTCAGAGTGCCTGGCAGATCGACGTTCCCAAGCGTGTAATGCGCAAGAATGAGATGTTTTCAGCTACACAGCGGTTTCTAGTCCTGGAGACAGGCGCAGGAAACATCTCTCGCCAGGAAGCTGTGTCGATGGTGCCCCCATTGCTGCTGGACGTCCAGCCATGCCACAAGGTTTTGGACATGTGTGCTGCCCCAGGTTCCAAGACTGCACAGCTGATAGAGGCGCTGCATGCGGACCCTGCGACACCACCAACAGGATTTGTCATAGCCAACGACTCCGACACAAGACGCTCGCACATGCTAGTGCACCAGCTCAAGAGGCTGCGCAGTCCTAACTATCTGATTCTGAACCATGATGCACAGTTCTTTCCCCGCATTGCAGTGGAACAGGACGTCAGCTCGAAGCACAAATGCCTCAAGTTCGACAGGGTGCTGTGCGATGTCCCTTGCTCCGGCGACGGCACATTGCGCAAGAACATAAACGTGTGGAGTGACTGGAAGCACCAGAATGGGCTGGGGCTGCACGCATTGCAGTGGAAGATTCTGAACCGCGGTATAGAGCTACTTGAGGACGGTGGGAGGATCGTGTACTCCACTTGTTCGCTGAACCCGATCGAGGACGAGGCCGTCGTAGCACAGGCATTGAGGAAGTGGGGGGACTCCGTGAGTCTCGTGGACTGTTCAGCGGAGTTACCACAGCTCAAGCGGTGCCGGGGTATTTCCCAATGGCCAGTGATTGGGAAAAACCAGCAGATCAAGACAAGAGGTGACGAGGGTTCCCTGGAGAGCTGGTTCCCGCCAACTGCAGAGGAGGCTCGGATGTTCCACCTGGAGAGATGTATGAGAATATTACCACATCAGCAGAACACCGGTGGGTTCTTTGTGGCTGTGTTTGAGAAGACAGCAAGTGTCGAGACCGCCCCTGAAGTCGAGGAGAAGTTAGCCGCCGTCACTATCGCAGAGCCCAGCACAACTGCACCAGCAGAGAAAAAGAAAAAGGCCCTGCCATTGGACGCCATTGACGAACCATTCAACTTCGTCAGTGGAGACAATGAGGATATGCAGAAATGTTGGTCCTTCTTCGGAATCAACGAGCAATTCAACAGGGATTGCTGCCTTGTAAGGAGTAAACTAGGCGACCCAATACGAGTTGTATACACCGTCAACCCCATGTTGAAAGATATTATCCAGATGAATGGCGAGAAATTAAAGAAGATATATGCGGGTGTCAAGATGTTCGTCTACCAAAGGGACGATATTGAGTGTCCGTGGAGAATTCACAGCGAAGCCGTGCCTTGCATTAGAAATTATATGAACCACAACAGAGTTATCGAGGGCGATAAAGAATTGTTAAGGGTACTTATTGAAGAGCCATTCCCAACATACGATTTCTTATTAAAGCACGATGTATCTCAGAAAATCATTGATAAAATCAATACACTCAGCACAGGATGCGCTTTTGTGCATGTGTCAAGGGACGATGAGGACAAAGAATCGCTCCTGATACCAATCTGGAAGGGAGTAAAATCCATTAACATCATGATCGCAAAGCAGGATGCACATGAGCTACTATATAGAGTTTTCGGGATTGAAACTAAGGCGAAAGAAAATCCAAATGCGAGAGTATCACCAGAAGATGCTGAGAAAGATTCAACTGACGCTTGCGACAAGGTTGAACCTGCATTATCATGAATGAACAAATACTAGTTACACTCTGTTTCTGTTATTTATAATTACAATTGTGTACTCGACATATTACATACTATTTTCAAGTGAGAAATCTCCAAAGCATCTCAAGCAGAACCCCTGTGACCCATAGTATATATGGAGAAGGATCTGTGGAGCTGGCGACGAACACTGATCTTCTGGGCGTCGACAAATGAGTCAACGACGACCTTAATGGCACGGTCCAAATCCCAGGATGAGACGAACTCAGAGAGTCTCATCTTTGCAAACGACTCCGCGATTCTCAGAATAGACTCCAGGTGACGAACAGTAATAGGGAAAGAACCCGTTGTTATACTCTCTCTTCTTAGATCAGCGTATACTCTACTCACCTTGTCCATATCCATCTGGTGGAGCTTTGGATACACCTTCGTCCTGGCGTAGTGAATGTACTTCATCAGCATCTCCTGAGAAATTGGAGAAATCTCCTCCTCGAGTTTCTTCTGTCTCTGTAGTCTCTTTTGTCTAGCAGAAACTTCTTGGTCTTCATCTCCCATAGCTTCGTCTGCAAGTTCTTCGTTCGCCTCTTCTTCATCAGCACCTTCTTCATTTTCTGGATGAGATCTGATGTGGGATCCAACAACGAACTTGGCCAGTCTTTCGTCAGTCTCTTCATCGACGAGATCACGAACGACACATAATATATCAAATCTGGACAAAATAGGTTCAGTCAGATTGACATTCTGTGCAAGAGGCAAAGTAGAGTTGTAGCGACCACCATTTGGATTGGCTGCAGCAATGATCGAACAACGCGCCTGAAGAGTTGTGACAATACCAGCCTTGGATATAGAAATACTCTGTTGCTCCATGGCTTCGTGAATGGAGGTACGGTCCTGGTCGTTCATCTTGTCGAACTCATCAATCAGACACACACCCTTGTCAGCGAGCACCAAGGCACCACCTTCCAGGGTCCATTCTCTCGTGATAGGATCCTTTCTGACGGATGCGGTCAAACCAACAGCCGAGGCACCCTGACCGGTAGCAAACACAGCTCTGTGGGCAGTCTTTTCAATGTACTTTAGAATTTGGGACTTGGCAGTACCTGGGTCACCCAGCAGTAGGACATTGATATCACCACGAATGGAGTGCTTTCCATTAACGTTCTTTGGAACACCGCCAAACAGCGAGCAGGCAACAGCGGTCTTGATATCTCTGTGGCCATAGATGGATGGAGCCATCGAGGAGATGATCTTATCGATGATGCTGCGGTCTCTGGAGAGCTTTCTGAACTCACGCTCCTCCTCCTCTGTCCAGCTAAACACATCGAGACCCTCCTCGTAGGCGTTGGCGGAGTTACCTTCTCTTCTCTTGATGGAGTTGGCCTCGATGATGGTGGCAAATACTGGGAAACCGTTCTTGGCGTTCAGGTTACCGTCGTAGTTGTTCTTGTAGATACCAGTCACTTCAACTTCCTCACCGGGCTTAGCGACATCAACGAGGTCCGCAAGTAGAATGATCTCTCTGTGTCTTGGAAGACGACCGGCGGGGACTGTGCCGGGGGATTCCTGAAGAGTAACCCTCTGGTAGTTACGGTAGACTGTCTTCTCACCATTGAGGGAGAATGGACCCTTGGACTTACAGTTTGTGCAGAAAGATATCTTGATCTCCTCGTTGGAGTCCTGGAAAAAGGGTCCGAGAACGGTTCCACACTTGAGACAGTTGAACTTGACGTACTTCAGTTGTGGGAAAACACCGGTTCTTCTGGTGACCACACCCATGACTCTTACCAGCGAAGATAGGTTAGACTCACGCAGCTCGCGCAGGGTGTGGATAGTTGGGAAGTCGGATATACGGACGTGAATCTCGGAGTGGATTCTGGCGTAGTCCGGGTAGTGCAGCTCAGTGGCCTCCATAGCGACCAGGTCGAAGATCTTGAGCATCTCCTCGGGACACTTGGCTAGGAACAAGGCCAGGATGGCCTTGGACTCGGCGAGGTGTCTGTAGTGGACCTCGAGGGACTCAGAGTTCATCTCACCCAGGGTTCTGATACGCGCACCGTAAACAGACCTGCCGGTCTCGTCGGTGTACTCCAGCAGGAAACTCTTTAGTTCTCTGGCAATTGTTCTTGACACGTTTGGCTGCGTGATCCACTCGGAGTAGCTGGCTGCCTTGACGTTACTCAGGGACTCGAGACTCAGCTCCTCGGCAAGTGGGTCAACGACCATATCGTCCAGCAATTCCTCATCGCTGTTCTCGTATGTGTCGTACTCACGTCTGCGTCTACGTCTCTGGACTGGAAGTCCCATCTCGTCCAGTTGGTTGGCGTTTTCGTCCTCTTCCTCGTCCTCCAGGTAGGCTGTGTTTCTCAGCAGACGGTCTCTCTCCTGCAATTGCGCATCCACACGACGACGGTCGGCCAGCGACAGCTCCTGCTGCTCCCTGTCATCGATATTGACCGCGTCATATGTGTCCTTTGTGGGGTCGGAGCCGTAATCCCGGTACATGTCGTCGCCCATCAGATCGACCTCGTTCATCTGCTCCTCGACCTCGTCGATATCAGGGGCATCCACAATCTCATCGTCCGCACCCTCGGGGTTGGCCATATCGTCCTCCGGCGCGCCAATTGGCGACGAGACCGGGTTTAGGTAGTTGTCATCCGGGTTCTGTGGGGACGATGGGGGAAGCTCGTTCTCAGAGTCCGAGTCGTCTTCGGCCTCGCGTCTGCGTCTGCGGTTGTCGGACATGCTAGTAGTGTTGCGATTGGTGCTGTGCTGTTGTACTGTACACAAACACCACAGCAACCACTGGTGAACAGCATAACCCACCTTTAACACTGGTCTGAGCAGAACCTTCGTGCATGCGTTGCCACCGAAACGTTTGGCGCCGCACAAAATTTTGGCGACATTTCCTAAAACGGCAAAGTAATGCCGGCGGCGCAGTTACCCGGACAGTTCACAGAAACGGCCGCATAAGCAGCGATGTTCCTGACTAGTTTCAGTATAATCAATTTGCTATGTAGATATGTAGATGTGGCGACTCCCAGATTCGTATTTACAAAGTGGATGTTGGGAGTGCACACTAGTCGTCGTCCTTCTTCTTCTGGGCGTCGATGAGGGCGAACTCGGAGGCCCAGGTGGCGTTGCCCTGCGCGCTGGAGACGTCGGCGAACAGCTTGCTGAAGATGTCGCCGTACCAGTCCGCGGGCAGCGGGGTGAGGCCCTCCTTGACGTTCGCTGGGAGCTCCTCCCAGTCGCTCCAGTTGTCCTTGGGGAAGATGATGGTCTTGGCGCCGGACCGCTTGGCCGCGACGGCCTTCTCTCTCAGACCGCCAATGCGCAGCACCTTGCCGGTGAGTGTTAGTTCACCCGTCATGGCGACTGTTGGGTCAATCGACTTGTTGAGCGCCAGGGAGAGGAACGATGTAGCCATCGTGACACCGGCGGAGGGGCCATCCTTGGGCGTGGCGCCCTCCGGACAATGCAGATGGATAGACGCCTGCTGGAAGAACCTGTTCTCAGGGAAGTGCTTCGACAGGAACATCTTGGAGAAGGAGTACGCCAGGCGCGACGACTCCTTCATGACATCGCCGAGTTGACCGGTGCGCTCGAGGCTCGCGTGCTTACAGTGGTGCAGAGGCTGCTCCAGGACAGACTCGACGTACAGTGAGCAACCGCCCATGCTTGTCCACGCCAGACCCATCACGATGCCCGGTGGGGTGGTCTCGTATAGTCTGTCGGTGGTGTAGATTGGTGGGCCAACGTAGTCCTTCAGGTTCTCTGGTGTGATAGCAATGCTTATGTCGTCTGGAACAACCATTGGCTTGACGTCGTCGTCCTCCTTCTTGGTTTCAATGGCTGATTCCTTTGCCTCTTCACCCTCCTTCTTGGTCTCAGTAGCTGATTCGGTGGTCTCACCTTCTGTCTTGGACGTAGCGGACGCCTCCACAACCTGATCCGACGTCGCGTCCAGCTGCTTTAGGATGTTGAGTGCAGCCTTACGGTAGATCTTCTCGATCTGCTTCTTCAGGTTTCTAACACCGCTCTCTCTGCAGTAGTGCTTCATTAGTGCAATGGCGGCACCCTCCGTCAGATCAACCTTCGCATTCTCCAGACCAGCAGTCTTCTTCGCCTGTGGAACCAGGTATCTCTCAGCAATCTGCACCTTCTCGTCCGCGACATAGCCCGTCAGCTCAATCACCTCCATACGGTCCAAGAGCGGTCTTGGAATGGTGTCGAGCGTGTTGGCTGTGCAGACGAAGAGAACCTTAGACAGGTCGATTGGGATATCCAAGTAGTTGTCCAGGAAACTGTTGTTTTGCTCTGGGTCCAGAACCTCCAGAAGAGCAGACGATGGGTCACCGTGCATACCGCCGTGGCCAATCTTGTCAATTTCGTCAATGAGAATCAGTGGGTTCTGTGTCTGACATTTCTTCAGGGCCTGGATAATTCTGCCGGGCAGGGCACCGATGTACGTCCTTCTATGACCCTTGATTTCGGCGACATCGGACATACCTCCGACAGAGAAGCGGAAGAACTGTCTGTTCAATGCACGCGCAATGGACTTACCAATAGACGTTTTGCCAACACCCGGTGGGCCGACGAAACAGATGATCTTACCGTCGACCTTGCCCAGGAGCTTACCGACGGCGATGAACTCAAGGATACGGTCCTTCACGTCCTTCATGCCGTAGTGGTCCTCGTCCAGAATGGTCTTTGCGATGTCAATGGAGTACTGCTCCTTGGATACCAGCCCCCAGGGGAGGGACGTCAACCAATCCAGGTAGTTTCTGGTGACACCGAACTCGGACATCGATGTCTCTAGAGTAGACAGCTTCATGAGCTCGTCATCGAACACCTTCTTTGCGTTCTGTGGGAGCTTGAGCTTGTCGACTCTCTTTTTGTACTTTTCGATGAGCTTGTCGCGGCCGTCGTCGATACCCAGCTCTCTCTTGATTCCCTTCAACTGCTCCATGAGGTAGTACTCCCTCTGTCTCTTTTGAATCTTTGTCTCGACGTCCTTAGAGATTTTGTTCTGGAGCTCTGCGTTCATCAGCTCCTTCTTGAGGACAAGCAGGGACTTTTCGAGACGCTCCTCGATGTTCAAGGAGCTCAGGATATCCTGCAGCTCGTCCTCCTCGCCAGCAGACACTGCGGCGGCGAAGTCGGCGAGTCTCGCTGGCTCCTCAAAGATGTTTGTGGTGGCAGACTGGATGGACGCTGAGAATGTAGCGATCTGCTCTCTGAACATGGTGTTGAGCTGTGAGATTTCCTTGAACACCTTGAGGATTTCGGAGGTGAGCGCGTTGATTACTGGCGACTTTCTGTCAAATGGCTCGTCCTCCAGGTTGGAGACGTTGACGAGAGAGATGCTGTACTTCTTGAGGAACTCTGTGGGGTTGAACTCCGAGACTTGGGCATCGTCCGCGACGGTGTCTCTCTTTGCGACGGTGGTTTCGTCTGGTATCTCGGCAACTGCATCAGTCTCGCCCTCCTTCTCACTCTCTGCTGGCTCAACAATCTTCTCAACAACGATATCCTCGATCTTGATATCCTTCTTGGGGGCCTCCGCAGCATCCCTGTTTGGAGGGATCAGCTCGTCGATCTTGATTCTCCTGTGTGGGTACAGCAGCGCGGTCATGGTCTCAGCACCCGTCTTGTCGTCCTTGCTGGGGAAGGCGCTGGTGATCTGCGCGAGCACACCCACTGGGTGCACGTCGTCCATGCTCTCGATGACGTCAGTGTCGATGCTGGAGTCCTTGTGCATGAACGCGCCGATGTAGGGCTGCTGGCGGTCCAGCATCTCGGTGATGGCCTTCATCACCTCCGGGTCGGAGATCACGACGGCCTTGTAAAACCCTGGGAAGAGCGGTCTCCGGGATATGGGGAGCGCGAGCATCTGCGGGTACACCTCGGGGAGGACAGTGTCAGGACGCACTATATCTGCGCCATCGCCGCTGCCACTACCACCGTTGCTGGGAGGCGCGGCGGGGGCGCCACCCGCACCAGAGGCACTCTTGGGGGCGCGTTTGGTCACCGAGTTGTTCTTGTGCGAGGGCAGATCTTCCTCATCCTTCTTCTTCTCTTCGTCCTTCTCCTTCTTATCTTTCTTCTTCTCGTCCTTGTTGTCCTTGGACAGGGGCTCTGGGCTGTTCTTGGCGTTTCTCAACACCATTCCACCGCTCATAGAGTCCTGGAAGGCCCGCTGGAACAGCTCGACGTCGTTCCTGGAGACCAGGCTGGTGGCGAGGCGCCTGGGGACCGTTAGGGGCAGGGCCGTCCTGAGGCAGGGCGTCCCGCGCAGCAGTCTGGCGAGGTTGCGCGCCGGCGCAGCTCTGAACCGTAGCATATTTGTGTATCTGGTGTGGAGCTGAGTGGTTCTTATGTATAAGCTCTAGTAGTTAGTGCTGTCGACTGTTCTTGTAGCAGGGTGGCAAATCGGCGGCCGACAAACGGGCGGCTCGCACTGTAAAGCGTGTCAGGTATTTACATCGGAATATGTAGGTGTATAGGGTAGTTGTGTTGATACCGCAGTGTGCTGTTGCGTTGATATCGCAGTGCACTTGCAGTTGTGCACTGTGGTTGTACCAGTGCGGTCACTGCAGGTCTGGGAGCTGGCTGGCGGGATCCTGGGACTCGTGCATGTGCTGCTGCCCCCCCTGCATCTGCTCGTCCGGATACTGCTCGCCCTGCATCTGCTCGTGCAGCCGCTCCTCCTCCTCGAGCATCTGCTGGTTGCGCAGCGCCTGCTGGTGGCGGTACTTGGCGAGGTAGATCTTGAGCACCTCGGCGTAGTTCTCGAAGCCGAGTGCGTGCAGCGAGATGAGGATGTCCTCGCCGTTGATGGTCTTGCGCTTGTCGGCGGTGCAGCGGTCGCTGGCCTCGCTCGTCACGAACGAGATGAACTCGCTCACGCACTCCTGCATGCACATCTTGGCGCCCTTCGACACCTTCGCCGTCATCGGCAGCGTGTTCTTCATCAGCCGCGCCACGTTGTTGATTGGCAGCCAGCGGTCCTGCTCCCGCAGCTCAAACAGCTGCCCGCTCTGCTCCTGCTCCTGCTCGTCCCCTTGTTCCTGCTCCTGCTCCTGCTCCTGCTCCTCTCCCTGCTCTTGCACGTGCATATCTCCCTGTACTTCTGCCGGCGCGGCCTCCCGCTCGTTGTACGCCGCACCCTGGTGCATATCTGCTCTGCCCTCGCTGTCCATCTTGCTGTGGGGTTGTATACCCACCCTATCACATATTACACTTCCCTCTTCTCTCGCAACTCCCTCTTATCTGTTGATGCTGGCGGATTGTGCGCGCGTGTTTCTGCCGAAGCGATGTTTGACACGTATAAGAGCAGGAATAGGCCAATTGACGGCAGTATTGCAGGATTACAGCTCGGTATAGCGCTCATCACCCATGCCGTCGAGCGAGAGCATCCTCAGGAAGTCCACCGCGGGCGCGACGTTCCTCATGCTGGCGCAGCTGTTCACGAAAGCCGTCACGTTCCTGCTCAACAGCGTGCTCGTGCGGTTCCTGTCGCCACGGATCTTCGGTATCACGGCGTTTCTGGAGTTTATCCTGGGCACCGTGCTATTCTTCAGTCGTGAGGCCATCCGTCTGTCCACTCTGCGCATCAGGGACGAGGATGGGGAGGCGTCAGAGCCAGGAGAGAAAGAGGAGGCGGCGTCCCTTGAGCACATGCACGGGAACCAGCGGACACTCCAGACCATGGTAAACTTCGCACATTTCCCGCTGTGGATCGGCGTCCCACTCTCCCTTGTCCTCACCACCTGGCAGTACACCAACATCAACGCGTACTTCATCACGCTGCCGTTCTTCCAGTGGTCCATCTTCCTCATCTGGCTCAGCATGCTCGTCGAACTGCTCAGCGAGCCCTTCTACATCGTCAACCAGTTCCTGCTCAACTACAGCGTCCGCTCCCGCTTCGAGAGCATCGCCGTCACCGCATCCTGCCTCGTCAACTTCTGCGTCATCTACCTCTTCCAGAACCGCATCGTCACCATTGGCGACCTGGACACCACAGACACCAACAAGGAAGGTGTCGCCATCCTTGCGTTTGCGCTTGCTAAGCTCACCCACGCCCTGGCGCTCCTAGCGTGCTACTACTGGGACTACCTCAGAAACTACAGGCCCCGCGCCCTCTTCAACATCCGCCTGACGCGCATCGCCGTCCCCTCGGACTCCTCCAGCTACAAGAGGCACTACTACTTCCAGGCCGACATCCTCGAGCACTTCAAGAAGGTCTACTTCCAGCTCTGCTTCAAGCACCTGCTCACTGAGGGTGACAAGCTCATCATCAACTCCATGTGCACGGTCGAGGAGCAGGGCATCTACTCGCTGCTTTCCAACTACGGCTCCCTTGTGACAAGGCTGCTCTTCGCGCCCATTGAGGAGTCCCTGAGACTGTTCCTCGCGCGCCTGCTCACAACGCAGAACTCCAAGAACCTGAAACTCTCCATGGACGTCCTCGTCAACCTCACAAAGTTCTACCTCTACCTCTCCCTGATGATCATCATATTCGGGCCCGTGAACTCCTCGTTCCTGCTGCAGTTCCTCATCGGCTCCAAGTGGTCCACCACCTCCGTCCTCGACACCATCAGGGTCTACTGCTTCTACCTCCCATTCCTCTCCATGAACGGCATCTTCGAGGCGTTCTTCCAGAGTGTCGCCACGGGTGACCAGATTCTGAAGCACTCGTACTTCATGATGGCATTCTCCGGCATCTTCCTCGTCAACTGCTGGGTGCTCATCGAGAAGCTGGACCTCTCCATCAACGGCCTCATTCTCAGCAACATCATCAACATGATCCTTAGAATCGCATACTGTGTCCTCTTCATCAAGAACTTCTACAGGAAACTCTACACATCGGAGTCGTCCTTCTTCGTCAACTTCCACAACTTCAAGATCGTGCTCCTGGCCGGCATGTCCGTGTGTCTCCTCAACTGGATGACAATCGGCTACGTCAGAAACTTCCAGCAGCTGTTCATCAACATCTCCTACGCAGCGGGACTTCTCGTGCTCATCCTCGTCAAGGAGAGGGCCCAGATCCAGGCCGTCATCGGCAGGGGAAAGCTCACCGACACAAAGGAGACATAGGCGCCCCTGTATACATGTATATATATACTTGTGAAAATAATAACCGGCAACATCGCAACAGTCAACACTGGCTTGGCAAATCTTTTGCATCGCAACAACATGGTGTAACAGCTCATCGCGTCCAGCGTGAACAAAAAACGTAAACAGGCGCGACACCCGCTTACTTCAGCACAGCTGGGTGATCCGTATAGCAAGAGGATGACAAATTCGGTGCTTGTGAATTGAGTATACGCATGCCAGAGTTCCATATATTTATCAATGACCGAGAACGATGACAATGTTATTCCAAGGAAGGGGGACCCTGGCCAGATAAGGTTTGTAACGTTCAATGTCAACGGCGTACGGACCTTTTTCCACTACCACCCATTCTCGAAGATGAATACCTCGTTACGGTCGGTATTTGACTTCTTCAGCGGCGATATTGTTTCTTTCCAAGAACTCAAGACGGACACGCTCTCAATACCCAAGTGGGGCAAAGTGGATGGCTTTTACTCGTTTATTTCAATCCCGCTTAAGAAGAAAGGATATTCCGGAGTCGGCTGCTGGGTGAGGATACCGGCTGCAGATCACCCGCTATATGATAAATTGAAGGTGGTAAAGGCGGAGGAAGGAATCACTGGTCTTCTCACTGTGAAACAGAATGGACAGAATACGCGATATAGAGATGACAATTCGCTCGGACTGGGTGGATATGGCGATCTGGGGATTGAGGAGGAAGAGGAGTTGCTAAACCTGGATTCCGAAGGGAGATGTGTAATGGCGGAGCTTGCATGCAACACAATTGTTGTTAGTGTTTACCTTCCGGCAAATTCAGGCCAAACCCCTGAAGGAGAGGTTTTCCGCATGAACTTCATCAAGGTTCTGTTTAACAGAATCAGAAACTTTGACAAGATGGGCAAAAATGTGGTGCTGATGGGCGACATAAATATATGTCGAGACCTAATTGAAAGTGCTGAATGCTTGAGTAATGTTCCGGTTAATCTCAGTACATACCAAACGGGTTCTGCCATTGAAAGTAACTTCGGAAATGAGTGTCAGAAGTTTATTCTGGATGTCAATGTGCCCCATCGACGCCTATTGAACGGGTTGCTCTCGGACTCCATTATCCCAGAACTTGCAAAGGATGGGATCCTAATTGATAGTACGAGGGTAATACAGCCAAGAGACAGGATCAAGATGTACACCGTATGGAATATGCAGAAAAATACAAGGCCATCCAACTTCGGTTCAAGGATTGATCTTATTTTGATCAGCAATGCTCTCAAAGGATCCATCCGAAACGCTGATATACTCCCAAAGATTATGGGCTCTGACCACTGTCCAGTCTACACAGATTTAGCAACGGACGAGCTCAATGTTGCTGAAGCATCAGGTGGCTTAGCCATACCCAAATTCGAAACAAGGTACAAGTACAATCTCCGGAATCAAGATGTTCTGTCTATGTTTGCAAAACGATCAAGACCGACATCATCATCCACTGGTGGAGTCGCTGGATCTGCTAGTCAAATAACCTCGCACGTAAAAGTCACAGCAGCAAAAAGAACTAAGTCCATCGATAACTTTTTTACTTCCAAAAAGGTGATACATTCGAAAACAGTGCATTCACACTCAACAGATAAGCCCGAAACAGGAATCACTCTGCGAAAAGCAACAGTATCTCGTAATAATTTGAACACCAAGTCCATAACCGATGTCTTTGGTAAACCTCCCTGCTGTAAGCATGGTGAAGATGCGGTCTTGAAAACATCCCGTACGCCCAATAATCCTGGGAAGCGATTCTGGGCTTGTAAAAGACCCAAAGGCGATGTTAGTGATAATGAAGCATCATGTGGATTTTTCCAATGGGTTTAATATGAATTATGTATATATATTATAATTATGCATGGGTATTGTTCGATGACCGGACAAATGTACGTTATATGGGGGGAGGAGAAGGGTAAGAATCACGCTTCACATTGTTGGTCCATGTCAATGTCCTCCTTGAGTTTCTTTAACCACAATTTATCGTCATTATCTTGCGACAACTTGTATACATTTGTCGTTTCGAGGAGAATTGACACAACCAAAGGTTTTCCAACTAGTTCATCACTAGAAACATAGGTAGATATGGACTGGGCGAGTATATCTTTGTCTGTTTTGGCCACCTTCACATATAGTGTAGAATTGTCGTGTTTTACAATATACAACTCAATACCCTCTCCGAATATACCATATGACCTCTTAAGGGCGCTGTTAATCCATTGTCTCCATGTCATTTCATCAAAAACAGTCTCCTGGTCGAGATCGGGGTCCTGTGACGTTATGCTAAGTTTAAAAAAGGTCCACTCTTCAACATGTTTACACCGGCTCATGACTGACCGTAGTGAATGATTTTGGTTTGATTGTTCTGGAAGGTGAATGATTTGCAGTTCTTCTGTCGTATGGCTTGTGCTCATGTTTTGGGTGTTTTGTGCATACCCGATGAGGCACCTCTGCGCGGACAGGAAATAAATTTTCAGCGGTTGAGATTTAGGGAAATCAAGAACATCGGCGCCAATTACGATTAACGTGTCTCTAAATGGGCCAAGTTAATAATGTTCATCTTCTTTTATTAAATAACAGTATACACATTATAGTTACTAAACAGCACAATCATTAGATGTCCGAATCGCTGCCTGGAGATGGTGAAGCCTCCTCAGCTGGAGCGCTTGAGTCTTCTGCATTGCTGGTGTTATCCAGAGGTGCTGGAACATCATCAGACTCTACGTCATCTGTATAGGGTGTTTGTGGAACGTCGTTGGCAACTTCATTGTCAGAGGGAACATTTGACTCCTCATCGATATCGAAATTAGTGTCTTGATCCATGAAGCTAGATAGATCATTAGCATCCTCATCATGGCCAGCTAGTAGATCATCTGCCTCATCCAAGAACTGGTCGTTCATCAATGAAGAATAACTTGGACCATTTCTTGAAGATAATGGTCCACCAAATCTTTGTGATAAGCCCTTCATCCCACGTTTTAGTAGTTCAGAACCTGTGTGTAACCCAGAAAATAATACTAGGCCAAATTTCACGACTGTGTTGACAACTCTGTCGGTGCCGTTATTCTCGATTAATTGGTTCTCATCGCCCAATCTAATCTCGCCGAATCTCGAGAATCCACCATTTCTTCTGATACCACGATCGTACACGAACCATAGGAATGCAACGAACAAGATGAATGGAATGATGAACATCAATATAAACGAAGATCCGCTTATACCATACTTCTCGTTGAAGAGTTCCTCCTTACCTGGGCATGGGTATGTGTCTGATGAGACATCGAGCTTCAATCCACCCTGACAGGTTGACAGTGGGATCTTCCTGTAACCTGTTGGATCAGAAAATTCAATAAGATCTGGATTCTTCTTGCAAATGTCGGAAGACGCGGCTGGGGATAGACCTTCGATTAGCTTACATGTACCATCCTTGGCCTTGACAAAATTGTAGTCACATTCGAAATCATTTCTAGTACATGTGCAGTTCTTGGTAATTCTCGAAAACTGAGAAAGGGGAACACTACCGACAAAACAGTCGTTCTTGATTTTCTTGAGGTATTCCTCCTTGTGGCCAAATAGACACTCGCTTTGGGAGGAAGCAATAGAAACGAATGCAAAGTCATCCTTCTTATTGTTATTGATTGCGAAATCACATTGTCTCTTAAAGCTTCCAGTGAAATCTAAGGAATAGACCTGAGTCTTAGCACCATTGACATTTGTTACCTTTCCTATCAGGAGAAATCTTAAGGAGGAATCTTGTGGTACAGTTACGATATCAGATATCACAACCTTCTCGTTACTGAACTTGTGATCATTCCAAGTGATACCAAAGTCAAGCGAATAAGAAATGGTATCTGTGGATGTTCCCTCTGGAACAAGAACCAAAATACCACCATGGTCGCCGAATTCCCATTGGTGTGCGCCCTTCTTGACTTCCTTCCAGGTGAGACCACCATCAGTTGTGAGGAATGTGGAGGCTTCCTCAGTGGGTAATAAGTATTCGCCGACGTTACCGACGGCAAACATCATACCATGAGCAGAACCGGAAGAATAGGTGTCTCTGACATCCTCCCTCTCTGTGTAGCCGTGAAGGTTTAAAGAGCATTTCTCTAGGGAACCAGATCTGCAGTTATACTTTTTTCCATCTGAATCCCTAGCTGGTGGGGTAATATAATCCCAGTCAGCACCATCGTTGAATGTGATCTTGGTTTTAATTTTCTTTTCCTCCGATCCAGAGTTCTGTGGATTTTCAACGGTATTGATGATAATGATGCCCTCGAGACCGTTAATCTTTTCAAAGTCAGCCTGTCCCATTCTATTACTATTGACGTCCTTTTGCAGGGTGACAAACGATGTACCATTTGAGTTGGACTTTAATAGATCACCAAAGGCAAATGAACGTTCAGAACTGGTACCCATATGCATGAAGATCGAGCCAGCATTAGTGCCAAGAATTGTGAAAGTTTTTTGGTCAAGGTCTTTCAAATCTTGTGGCAACTTTGCCTCGGCGTATTCTTCACCATCCATTGTGACGTATGCACGAAGTTGTTTGTTTTCGTGAGAAACTGCAACAACACTATATCCGCCAGATGTCATGTAACCTATAATCTTCTCAAAGATGACCTTCTTGTCGGTCTTGAAATAATCATTAGAAGAAACAAGAGATCTTGAACCACGTGAAACGTCTCTTACCTGACAGGTAACCATATGTTCATTAGCAGGGTGCTTAAACATTGCACCTGTAAATTCACAATGAACAGCGTTGTCGAGCATTTCATCAAATGTAACACCACCATCCCTAGTAATATAAGAGACGACTCTACATTCTGGGTTAAACATGGAAGAACAGCCTTTACCCGCGTAATAGATGAATGTGTTGGTGTCTGTTGGGTGGAAGTTTAGCGGGAAACCCATCTGAAGAGCCTCTGGAAGTTTTCTAGATGTGAAGGTGTAGCCTCTGTCATTTGTAATAAACATAGAGCCAGAAGAAGTGAACAAATATGCCGAAGAGTTGGAAAACCTGTGGAATACAACTTCAACAACCTTCTCATTTTGAGTGTCGATTTTCTTGATAGTCTTACCACCATCGTGAGAGATGAAGAATTCATAACGCGAGTTAGCGAGCATAAGGGACTCATCCTCATCTGAATCGAAGTATTGGTAAAATTTGATCTGGCCATCGATAGATGTCTCAGTAACAGCAATCTTGTCGGTTCCTACATTTGGCTCCGATAGGACACCACATGTAACATCCGTGGTCTTGATAGGAAGTTCCTTCTGACATTTATTACCTAGAATCTTCTGCATTGGAGCCAAGCTGATCTTTTTGTTCTGTCCCTTGGCACAAACACCAGAAAATTCCATTAGTCTAACATCTGGAACGCAGTTTCCCTGGTCATCCTTGGAAAATTCAAATGTACACTCGTAGTCAGCCTCGGTACAGTCCGTGCAGATCTCCTCGTCAAGTTCGAGGTCAGTAAATACTTCACCGACTAGACACTTGGCGTCCGCCTTTCTCCTCCTGTAACTGTACTTCGCACCGTTGATGCACTGGCCATCATTCAGGTAGAATGTCTCAAAATCCTCTCTCTTACACTTGTTGCCATTGAAAGCGTAGCTGAAATCGATTGTGTAGAAGAATGAACTTGGTCCATTTAAGGGTGAATTTCCGTTGTTGCCAGAACTAAAACCTTGGAGAAGAAAGTTTGAGCCGGATCCATCAGGAGTTGTGTTAATCAGCATGGCTGGAAAGATGGAATCCTCAAGCTGGTATTCGGACCAAGTTTCACCTTGGTCTAGGGAGTAGAATATCTCAGACTGAGGATCACCATCGGCCTCCGCGTCGTATGGAATAGCCATAATGATGTTTCCGCCATCACCAACAACAGAGATGGAGGGGAAATCCAACACTTTCTTCCATGTGTGGCCTCCATCCCTAGATAGGAAGGTCCGTTCTTTGTCGTGATCATAATTGAAACCGTCGGTCAATGCACCGGAGACCACCATAATACCTGCTGACGGAACTTCGAAGTTGTTGAAAGTGTTGAGAGACACAATGGAACAGCTCTCCGGGTCATCGATATTGCAGATGTACTTATCCTTGTTCTCAGGATCGACAACCTTTAGCGGGTTCCATGAAACACCATTGTCAAAGGATATCTTTGAGACAGCCATGAGTTGTTTTTCCTCGTTTTTGTTTCCGTGGCCGTGGAATGGTCCGGTTGCTGAGAAGAAGGTATTAATAATCGTACCCTTTAAGAATTTGATTGGCTCAACGGTGCTGAAACCGTCTGCCTTCCTGTCAATCCAATTGTACTGGTCGAATTTGAGGCCGGTGGAATCTGAGACCAGGACCTCGCTGTAATGGAAGTTTCTGTGACTTGGCATGTTTCTGCTTGGACGGTTATTCGTGTCGTCATCATCACCTTCATCGTTATCATTCTGTGGAGTTTTCTCATAATCTACCTTCTTCACTGGAAGAACGATTCTGCCGAATTCGTCCTCGAAGATGAACATTGAGAGTTCGTTGAAATTCAGATTTGTTGGGATATATGATTCCTGGAAAGTCTTTGCGTCCTTGGATATCCATATCTTTTTGTTCGAGTTGTCGTTGAACTTGTCTTCTTGTGTCAAGACAACGATGTACGAGTTGAGGACCTCCACGGCATGCACGGTCATGTCCTTGAAGAAATCGATCTTTTGCACGTTATTTCCAACAACCGTGTACAATTGAGACAACACTCTCAACCCCCTTCCGTTAGTGTTGGAGCGGAGAACCTTGTCATACTCGCATATAAGCGTGGCTTCGCTCACAGTCACCTTGGAATCCTTGGACTGTCTGGCCCAGCTACAGTCGGACCCTGCATGCATGACACTTGTCTTCTCGCTGTCCTCCACTGTGTATGGCGACTTGATCATTTGGAATGACTTGCCCGCATTGCTGGACTTTAGAATGACCGTCTGGCAAGTCACTGGCGACGAGACGAATATCTCCTTGATGTCGTCGACGAGGTCGTCGAGCAATGAGTTGCCCGAATCCTTCTCCTTCTTGCGCTGTTTCTTTGCCTCTTCCAATTCCTCCTTGGATAGTTCGCGGCACACCTGACAGTTTACTGACAACAGGTTTCTGTCGCCGGCGTGCGACATCACACCACAATACGGAGGGTTGTCTACATCGTGCAGTTCCGAGGGTATCTCCAACTTGCTCTTTCTCCAGGAAGCACCTTGGTCATCGGTGATAAGTAGCGAGTTGTCCTTCATTGAGAAAGCGAACGCCCTGTCATGAGCGTAGTTGTCATCTATGTCGAAGCCATGCACCTTGCCGCCGACATCAGACACGGCACTCCAGTGCTCACCATTATCCGTAGAGCGCTCAAGGACACGGCTGTTCTGGCGCAGTAGCGTGGTAGAGTCGTCAAACATTCGAAACCAGGACATGCCTTCCTCCTTGGTCAACGTTACGCGCGGGGACCAGTCCTGCCCCGCTGCGTGGGCGCTCCCTTGCCCGCGTGCGCCCGTGAGCAGCGCGCCGGCAAGCAGCCCCAGTAGGTAATTGTTCCTCATTGTGTGGTTGTGCTGATGGGTTGGGTGGACAGAGGTGAAGTGGGTATACCACCCTATCTGCTTCCCACTCCCCTCTCCTTTACGTGGGAATATTAATAGACTGCAGGAACAAGGGTGGGTGCGGCCTGTGGTGTCGAGAGACCGGGTGGCGCAAGGGCGCAAAGATAGCGCGCCGCGGGCGGGCGAAAAGCAGCGAAAAGCAGCGAAAATGCAGCAGGCAAAGCAGGCGAAAAGCAGGCAGCGTCACAGTGGCGCGGTTCGTCTCGGGCCGAGCGTTCGGGACGTTCGGCGCTCGGGCCGCGGTGTTCGGCCGAGACTCGGCCGAGGATCGGCAGTTGCAGAGTGGAATAGCCGCCGAGGTGCCGTAATGCCAAATTGATCTGTTCGTGGAGTGGATTCGTTAATTGGCAGGGTACGATCCCGTGGTACATACACGCTTTTATGTTTACTTTGTGGTGCTCTTATACGGTGTTTACCTGCGTGTGGCAAGCTAAGGTCGTGTGTAGTTGCGTGTGGGCAAGCCGAGGTCCTGTGTAGTTGCGTGTCGTCCTCCCGTGGGGTGTTAAGAGTGCCCCTGGACGTGTCCTTGGCCTGTAACGCAGTATACGCGTTTATATCTCACATCCTGTGTTTCAAGCTGCATAATACTCAGTACGAAACCTCCAAGAGCGCGGTTTCACTCTTGTCCGCGCATGCTCACTCGCCAGCCCAAACCCCATACCGAAACAGCGCACTACGTACTGCACACTACACACACACTACACCGCCCTCGCGACCCCACCCTGTTTCATGTCTGTAACGCCGCTGCCCGCTGTGCGGTGCGCGGTGCGCGGCCCCACGCAGTTTTGAGGTTCGCGCCTATAACAATAGCGCAGATCACCCCATCCAGCATACCTCCGTGACGTGCAAGTATATATAAGCGAAGTGCAGTGAAGTGCGTAGTATACAGATATATAAGTTATTGATTTCCACTACGCTTGCCCCCAACAACATGGGAAAGAAGATCGTGTTCAACATCAGCAGCGACTTCGAGCTGCAGTCGCTGCTGGGGGAAGGCGCGTACGGGGTGGTGTGCTCTGCGGTGCACAAGCCGACGGGGGAAGTCGTGGCGATCAAGAAGATCGAGCCCTTTGGGCGGCCGCTGTTCGCGCTGCGGACGCTGCGGGAGATCAAGATCCTGAAGCAGTTCTCGCACGAGAACATCATCTCGATCTTCGACATCCAGCGGCCCGAGGCGTTCGCGCAGTTCAACGAGGTGTACATCATCCAGGAGCTGATGCAGACGGACCTGCACCGGGTGATCGCGACGCAGCGCCTGAGCGACGACCACGTGCAGTACTTCACGTACCAGGTGGCGCGCGCGCTCACGATGCTGCACTCGCGCAACGTCGTGCACCGCGACCTCAAGCCGTCGAACCTGCTCGTCAACGCCAACTGCGACCTCAAGGTGTGCGACTTCGGTCTCGCGCGCATCATCGACGAGCGGGGGGAGGAAAGTAACGACGGAAGTGCGGAGCAAGAGGGCAACACCGCGATGACAGAATACGTGGCGACGCGCTGGTACCGGGCACCGGAGGTGATGCTTACCGCGGCGCGCTACTCCAAGGCAATGGACGTGTGGTCGCTGGGGTGCATCCTCGCGGAGATGTTCCTGAAGCGGCCGCTGCTGCCCGGGCGGGACTACCGGCAGCAGCTGTCGCTGATTTTCTCGGTGCTGGGCCCGCCGAGCGCGGCGGACCTGTGCACGGTGGAGTCGCGCCGCGCGCGCGCGTACATCGCGGGGCTCGCGGCGCCGCCGCGGCAGGACTGGGGCGTGCTGTTCCGCGGGTGCAACCCGCAGGGCGTGGACCTGCTGCGCCGGCTGCTGGTGTTCGACCCACGGAAGCGCATCTCGGCGGCGGAGGTGCTGCGGCACCCGTACCTCGCGACGTACCACGACGCGGCGGACGAGCCCGTGGGCGAGCCGATCAAGGCGAGCTTCTTTGGCTTCGACAACTACAAGGACGTGCTCACCACAAAGGACCTCAAGAAGATGCTGTGGAACGAGATATTTGCCTAGGCGCGCAGCGCCGCCAAAGATATTGCGCAGTACGTACAGAATACATAATTACACGTGAACGCCCTCGCAAAATAGTTAACAACCGCAAGGGTCACGCACCCCGCAGCCCCGCACCGTTACCCCAACGCCCACGGCTGCAGGCATCGCCCGACAACCGGAGTATCAAGGTGACTGTGCAGAAACGTAAGCACAGACGTGAACCCTCGGCGGCTCACACGCCTCCCGCCTCCCCCGACTCTTCCCGGTCCCGCCGACACCGCCGCTCCGCTCGCCCGGACCGCCGGCACCCGCACCCTCTCCCTCTCCCTCTACCGCACCCTCTCCCACACTCTCCCACGCCCACGCGCACGCCCCTCTCCGCACCCACACACCACAGCGCGGCACCCGCACACGCGCCACCAATTAGGGGACGCCCACTGCACCCGCACAGAGCGCCCCGCACACCCGCACGGCCCGAAAAGCAGGGCCCCAGTGCACAGTGCCCCGGCCCGCCCGGTAGGGCCGCACGCACACACGCACACACGCACCCGCACGGACACGCACGGACACCCGCACGCAATGCGCAGCGGCCCTTGCAGGCGCCCTCCCGCGCCTCCCGCGCGTGCTCCGCTCCCATTGGCCGGCGGCGTGATCGTTAACAGCGCGCGTGTTTACGCAGCGGTTGGTTGCAACTGGCGCTGGCGGTGCGTGCTGGGCGCTTGTGCGTGTGTGTGTGCGTGTGCGTGTGTGTGTGTGTGTGTGTTCGAGAACATGCCGGTTGTCGGCTCGTGGCGTGGGCGGTGGCGTATATATAAGGGGTGACTACGGTGTCCTGGTTGGACCCTTATGCATTGTATAATTTATTTTCTCCTTGCAATTGGCATAATACAGTAACTATAACTATAGCTTTAACTTACAATGACTGTTTCACAACTACTCAAAGAAAGAGTCAGATACGCTCCCTACCTCAAGAAGGTCAAGCTCGCCGACGAGCTCATTCCCCTGTTCAAGCACGGGCAGAACCTCGGATGGTCCGGTTTCACAGGTGTCGGTACACCCAAGGCCGTTCCAGAGGCTCTCGTCAAGCACGTAGAGCAGAACAACCTACAGGGCAAGCTCGCTTTCAACCTATTTGTCGGCGCTTCCGCCGGTGTGGAGGAGGAGGCGTGGGCTACCCACGACATGATCCTTAGAAGGGCCCCCCACCAGGTGGGTAAGCCCATCGCTAAGGCTATCAACCAGGGAAAGATTAAGTTCTTCGACAAGCACCTGTCCATGTTTCCCCAGGACCTCACCTACGGCTTCTACACCCAGGACAGGACAGACCCTACCCGCTACCTCGACTTCTCCATCATCGAGGCCACCGCTATCAAGGAGGACGGTTCCATCGTTCCCGGACCATCCGTCGGTGGATCCCCAGAGTTCGTTGCCTGCTCCGACAAGGTCATCATCGAGGTCAACACTGCGACCCCCTCCTTCGAGGGCATCCACGACATCGACATGCCAGTCAACCCACCTTTCAGACAGCCTTACCCTTACACCAAGGTAGACCAGAAGTCCGGCAGGGACTCCATCCCAGTCGACCCCGAGCGCGTCATCGCCATCGTAGAGACCACCGAGCGCGACAAGGTCGGCCCCAACGCCGCCTCCGACGCCATGTCCCAGGCCATCGCCCACAACCTCGTCGAGTTCTTCAGACACGAGGTCAAGCAGGGCAGACTCCCAGAGAACCTGCACCCGCTACAGAGTGGTATCGGCAACATCGCCAACGCCGTCATCGAGGGTCTCGCCGGCGCTAACTTCAAGAACCTGAACGTGTGGACAGAGGTCCTCCAGGACTCCTTCCTAGAGCTGTTCGAGAACGGATCCCTCGACTTTGCCACCGCGACCTCCGTCAGACTCACCGAGCCGGGCTTCGACCGCGTCTTCGGCAACTGGGACTTCTACAAGGACAAGCTGTGTCTCAGATCCCAGGTCGTCTCCAACAACCCAGAGATCATCCGCCGTCTCGGTGTCATCGCCATGAACACCCCTGTGGAGGTCGACATCTACGCACACGCCAACTCCACCAACGTCAACGGCTCCCGCATGCTCAACGGCCTCGGTGGCTCCGCGGACTTCCTCAGAAACGCCAAACTCTCAATCATGCACGCCCCTTCGGCCAGACCTACAAAGACCGACCCAACGGGTATCTCCTCTATCGTCCCATTCGCCTCCCACATCGACCAGACCGAGCACGACCTCGACGTCTTCGTCACGGAGCAAGGTCTCGCCGACCTCAGGGGACTCTGCCCAAGGGACAGGGCCCGCACCATCATCGACAAGTGCGCGCACCCTGACTACAAGCCCCTGCTCACCGACTACCTCGACAGGGCCGAGCACTACGCCGCCAAGCACTCCTGCATGCACGAGCCACACATGCTGAAGAACGCATTCAAGTTCCACACGAACCTCGCGGAGAAGGGCACCATGAAGGTCGACAAGTGGGACCCAGTCGACTAAGCCTTGAGAACCTCACCCGCACTTCTCCTCGGCGGGGTGCCCCTGCGTGAGCAGCCCCTTCGGAGCAGTAACGGCCGCCTCCCCGGCGGTCATGACTATATTCTGTCTCAGGACTTTACTTCCCTTTCTTCCCTATTATTATTATTATTACCCCCCTCATGACCTACCTTCACGCATATCCATCACGTCCTTATATATATCTGTTATTAGTATTACGTATATAATAATACCAGCCAAAACGAAATAAATAAATATTTACACAAAGTGTTAGGGGCGCGGGCGTATAAACAGCATGAATATATTAATGTTACACCCTTAATTGAATGTACTTGGAATATGAATAGGGGGATAGTTGCGACCGTTGCGAGGTATGTAGCCGGTCAAACAAGAAATAGTTTTACTATAGGAAATTTGATCACGTGACTATGCCCTCGGCGCCAAAAATAAATGGTCCCTAGCGGGATCGAACCGCTGATCTTGGCGTTATTAGCACCACGCCTTAACCAACTGGGCCAAGGGACCTATTATTATTGACAAATTTCGTTAATGTTAACTTTGATAAAGTATATGGCAACCACGTGACCTCGAAATTTAAATGTCCATTTATATGTCATTGTAATGGTCTCCTTGGGTAGTAGCTGATTGAATTGTATTTAAGGGGTAATAAACTAGGGAATCATGTTGTTTTTCTGTCAGTGGTTACTTGACAGTATATCATAAACATGATTTTAAAATATATGATTTCGTACTAATTAAATAACTGCAATATTTTCGTGGTTTTTTTAATTTATTAATTCTGTTCAAATGGGAATTAGATGGTGACTCTTGAATCTTATCTAGCTGTAGTATATTTTATTAGTTTCTCCTTTTGACATCAAACCTAACAGTTGGTTATTTCTTTGCTAATGAGTGGGCACGGCTATGGCACCAAAATTCGATGGGGGGTTATAATACCAAGAAGCAGAAACAACATACATACCAACTCATTTGGAGGGTTCTTGCACCATACAGTAGATATATTATACAGATAAATCTTTTATTTAGGTTGTTCTTTCAAGATGGTTACTCTGAATATATATATTGCTTGGCTCTTTGGTTGTTGTTCCCATTCCTTGCTATACCTTACAAATATTGCGATTATAAATCATTCCAATACATAGTTTACACATTTTTACTCATTCGATAAATGCATCGTCATTTTCTCACACAGCTCCATAACCTAATTCCAATGCTTCCTTATAACATGGATAGTCGGTGTACCCTGTGTCGGTGGACGTATAAAACTCATCTCGATTATACTTGTTCAAAGGCAATCCCTCCTTTAACCTGACAACAAAATCTGGATTTGAAATCCAAAATCTTCCATAAGCTAATAATGTGTTGTCATTTTCCGTCATACGTGTTGCTACTTCTGGATGAAGAGCAAGGTCGCCTGCACGAATCACCTTGCCATTCCATATCGAAAAAATAAACTCATTAGAAACCTCGTTACAACCACCATCACCTTCTGGTAGAATGTAGTTGACAACTCGAGGTTCAACTAGATGAATATATGCCAGTCGTCTTCCCTCCTTTCCACGTTCCTCTAATTCACCAATAATATGGGCGTATTGGGCAACAATCAAAGGTTCTTCTGCCCCTGACTGATTGCCAAAGGTTCCGAATGGTGAAAAACGTATCCCCACTCTATCATATCCGATGGCGTCAGATACTGAATCTACGACTTCCAGAATAAATTTGGAACGATTGCTGATAGAGCCTCCATACTCATCGTTTCGCTTATTTGTTTTAGGATCCAGGAATTGATTTAGCAGGTAACCATTAGCACACTGTATTTCTACACCTGATGCCCCAGCTGCTATTGAATTCTGGGCTGCCCTAACATAGTCATTAATATATTGTTGAATCTCCTCTTTTGAAATGGCATGTTGAGGATTATGGGCTAAAATTGCAGTTTCATGAAACTTTTCATCCAAGTATACCTCGTCAGATGCCGAATCGTAACGCAAGTTATCTCGGGCCAGAGTATCAGGGTAAGCCTGTCTGCCAAGAGTCCAGAGTTGAACCCAGACAAATGATTTATTGTCATTTACCTTTTTAAATATTTTCTTCCATTCTTTGATTTGCTTGCCTGACCATATTCCGGGAGCGTTGTCGTATCCGCCAGCTTGAGGCGAAATAATAACACCCTCTGTAATGATCATAGTTCCAGGTACTTTTGATCTTTGACAGTAGTATTCAGCTGTAAGGTCACTATTGGGTATGTTGCCGGGGTATTTTGCTCTAAATCTTGATAAAGGTGGCATGACAAGTCGGTGTTCGAGTTGGCATTTCCCCACGATAGTTGGTTGAAATAAATTGGTATCCCTTAAAGGGACTGGTGAAAAATCACGAACAAACGACATGCTCCAAGGTAGTTGTTATTAAAGGCTTTGTCTGGAAAGCCTAAATGTTGTTGTTTTTTCTACTTTCTACTCCATCTTATGTTAAATAACAGAGAGGACAAGGAATTTCACTATAGGCAAAAGGCCAGTATTCACCATGTTTAAATATTGTATATTTATTCATTTAAGGTTAACTTGACTAACTTGTTTTCTGTCTCCAACACATGTCTTACTGTTGGGGTAGAGCGCTCTGTGGCTATTAGTGTGTCCATTCCTTTTTGATTAAGGGTACAAATATTTATTATGCGGCGATTTCTGAGTCAAAAATTAATTGTGTCGAAAACTGTGATTCAGAGGAATTTTGCCTTTGAGACAAAGGCAACAGGGTGTTGCATAGGGAATAGGTCACTCCATCACAACCTGTACATTTTGCGGTTATCGGGTTAAACTCTAGAATGTTTGTCACCAAGGTAGAAGGAATGGAACTGTTGAAATATAGCTGCTAATGGCATTTTCTTATTACATCCCACACTAGCAATTAGAGATGAATGGATACAGAAATATATCATGTCATACGACATGAAAATCCCCAACGCTAAGGAAAGTCATAATAACAAAAGCAGGATTGATAACACTAGCAGCGGTGGCGGTCAGTATAACGGTAGCAACCGATTCGACACCAATGGAAATAACTTTCTCGAGGTCCAACACTATTTTTGGAAATATTACATTTAAAATACATGCAGACCGTAGGTTCATCAGTCCTGTGTTGTTCGGGGTGTTTATCTGGTCGTCCCTTGAGTCAGTGATACACGGCATGTTTGCCTGCGGTATCTGCTACAGCCAACACGAACAGGGTAATGCCAACTGTATTGTGCTATTCCACTTGGGAGCGGCTGCAGTGGCAGTAATGATGTTTCTGGCATTCGGATTTGCTATAGGAGTGTTTAGGTGCGACTCCAGAACACAGGAGCATAAACCTGCATTGCAACATGTCTGAGAAGAGGATGCCAATAGCCATGCTGGGTGACAAGGGCACCACGACATAGCTACTACTGACGGGCATCATGGCAGAACGACGTCAACACCGGCGCCAAGAACTTCTTCGTGTACCACGAGGACAAGACACTTTAGACATCGGAAACTACTAATTGAACAGCCCCGACAAATGGAAAAGCAACTCTTCTCCCTCAGACCTACGAGCACTGTCCTAGAAAAGTCAAACGTATTTGCTGCAGAAACCCATATGCGCCTAAACCAATGATCAGCCGGCATGAGCAATAACAATATGAACAATCAGTTTTTCTCCGATGTCAACAATTTGGTGAACAAAGGTGATGAACCATGCCAAGTTTGCTTGAAAGAAAAAATGGTTGGACATCACAATTACGAAGGATCAATGAACTTCTACTCCTAAAAGAAAGAAGTGAGACAGTCGTGGTCCCTGGGCATATTTGGTCCGGTAAACAGAGTATCAATACCTAGCAACAAATTCACCCTGGTTATCATCGCTAATGTATCTCATTTTGTGATGATCATAGCACACGAGTTGAAGAGAACTGGGATGCTAACGTAGTTGAAGTAGTACTCTTGCACACATTGAGCAAGGACGATGTGTCACTTGGTCGGTGCAGTGCTCCTCTCCCATTCCTAACAGGGAGAGAGTAACAAGTGTAGTATATAGACATCTATACATCGCGGGAAAACTTCCGGCCCTTCTATAAATTGCTTCCAACCAGAATCCCATTCTACGAAATAGAACGGGTATGAGTGACATTCCCCATTCCCGTACGATCATTGAGGGAACGGTATGGGAAGTTTATTCACCACGGACCAACGCTTAGAGATACCCATGCTCTAAGTAAATGATATAGATTTTGGTGAAAATCAGACATATCCTTAAAAATGATGGAAGGAGTAACAGCACATAGTCTTCTGGCTTTTCTCGTAGCCGATATAAAAATATAAAATGGGGGTTGAGGAAGGAATTATTTCAGTAAAAGAAATAATTTTCTATTTAAACACGATTGGATTCTCTTCCCGTTATTACGTAACTCACTGGTCGATAGAATTCGTCAGTTAGTAGGATTCTTGGCACAATACTATTGTGCCATGTCCCATTTCATCTTAACATCCATTAGTACCAGTGTGGCACTGTCTGTGGGTCCTAGTACAAATTCCCAAAAATATCTCATCCTGGATATTTTGGGAAGTTGATATTTCTTTGTACATGCTTATTAACAACACTTTAGGTTGTACTTGGGACCCACCAAACTCCGTGGTGTTACTATAGGCCATTTATAACCCCATGGACCATCTCTCTTTAAACAATTATCTCACCTAAAGTATATTTAAAGGAATATTCGGTCCTTGCAAACTTTTCATGGCCTCTTTCCAATTACCTTATGTATGCTGTCTTTTGTACCAAAAATCACAATTAATTGCCATCTTAGTATAATGGTTAGTACACGCCGTTGTGGCCGACGAAATCCTAGTTCGATTCCAGGAGATGGCATTTATTTTTTCGATTTGGTGCCACTCCCTCCGTGACAATATTTTTGTACCTCACACCTTCGTAATAGCACCCGCCGTTCCCAATCGCAACTTGATCAGTCTTGTTGAGCTCCCTTTACCTCTTTTATCAGCATATTTCACGGCGGCTATTTTCTAAAACACGCGCGAGGAAAATGCGCCATAAAATATGCAGTGCAACTTCCCATCATTGCGAAAGTTGCACCAAAAGCATGGTCTCACGGACTCATGTCATATTCGCCTTGACATGTTGCTTGTTTCGTATCTATACGTCATCACCTCCGTCTCCTTCGACGTAATATCAAACATGTATATGTATTTTTTACATATGGCTATTATATATGTGAGACTGGACGTGTAGCATGAAACAGGGGATGCAGCGGGTGTGTATGCCGTATACCTCTGTATGTGGGGAGGGGGATGTATGTTGTAATTATATCTGTCTATTTCCACTGCCCCGGGACTTACACGAAGGAAGTGACCTCGAAGAATCTCTTTAGGTAGTAGATCTGGAAGACGGAGTTGGCGACGACGACACCGACCTGGAAGACGGACCACCACTTGACACGGTCGTTAGTGGACTCCGCGGTGTTTCTGTGGGTTCTCTCCCTGATGACGATGTAGCCCTGCTCGTCCTTGACCTCGCGGACAAGGTTGGCGAGTCTGCGGACGGCGCCGTCGAGGGTGTTGGCGTTCTCGTCCTCGGCGTCGACGTAGACAACACCGTGGATGTTGAAGGTGACGTCCTTGGTGTCGATGCTCTCGCCGTTGCTGAAGCAGTACTGGTACTTGCCCTTGGTGGGGATGGGGGCCTTGATGTCGCCGTGGGAGGAGGACTTCTCGACGGTGATCACCTCCTCGTTGGGGCCGTACAGGATGAAGTCGCCGTACAGCTGCGAGTAGGACTCCGGGTTTCTGTCACCGAACTGGTAGGTGATGGCGAGCTCGTCGCCCTTGTTCAGGTCCTCGAAGAAGCATCTGCGGCTGTGGGCCGGCAGCAGCACGTTGTGGGCCTCCGCGCACAGCGCGATACAGCAGGCCAGCAGGAAATGAGTGGTAGAAAACTTCATTGCGGGTGTTGTCCTTGCAGTGTTGTCCTTGGAGAGATGTCAATTAAACGCAAGCGATTCAAACACAAACACGCAAAGCTCAACCGTGCATTATGTACGCCGCTGTCCGATCCACTGGGACATTCTGCTGGACGCCTTGCCTCGCGTCTCGCCGCGTTGCGTTGCGTTTCGTGTCACTTTCGTGGAATATTGCGCGGTGTGTGGGTGCGCTTTGGCGTCGGTCACGTGGTGGCCATTGGAGTCACGTGGTGTGAATGTTGACAGCCCCAGGCAATGAACGGTGCTCTTGTGAACAGTGTGCTGTCATACAGAGCATATAATGTAATATACAGTTTGTGCCTGGGATGTTGTGTACACTGCCAGTGTATGAGTCTACTCTTGCACAGTGCGTGGGTGAATGTTTGTTAGAATGCACCTGTGCTGCTGTCCAGTACACTATGTAATTTTACTAGTTCACAGTGTTATCTTGTCGTTGAACAGTGTGCTGTTGGTTATATACGTCTTTCTATCAGCTGTATGCTCTTTCCACTGTCTGTGCTCCACCTCGTACACAGTGACAACGCCCCTTTCCGCCCGGTTTGCCGCCGGTGAAGAGGCCCGTCCCTGTTCACGCACAGAGGGACAGGGGAAGGCAGAGCAAGAACAAACACACACCCATGTCTGACTATATTGAACCGGATACGCCTGGTCCTGCGCACGGTGCCGGGACGCCCAGCGGCCGCATGTCCTCTGTGGACTTTTCCGCGCCCTTCGACGATCCAGCCCCGGGCCTGGGCGGCGGCGACAACGTGGAAGGGGACAACGATACAAGCGGCGGCAGTAGTAGCCGTGGTACGCTCGACGAGAGCGTGCTGGCTACACTGAGGCGCGATGTCGACGGCATCAACGCCACGCTGCGCAAAGTGGTGTACCCGCACTTCCCATCGCGCCAGCTGCTCTCGAGCGCCGACAGCGCCGAGGCGGCTGCCAACCCGCTCTCGTCGACGGGAGACGGCACCATTGAGGACATCTCCGCGAACTGCGACCTCTGGGCGCCTTTGCTCTTTGTGATTGCCTACTCGCTGTGTGTTTCCCACGCCCGCTCGCTCTTCTCGAGCCTCTTCGTGCTCTGCTGGGCGCTCCTGCTCTGCATGTCCCTGCACCTGCGCCTCACCAAGCCCCGCGAGAACGTAAACCTCATCACATACGTCTCCCTCGCCGGCTACTGCATGTTCCCCCAGGTCATCAACGCCGCCCTCACACAGGTCGTCTACCCGGTGCTCCTCCACCTCGGCGGCGCTCACCGCCACTGGACAGTCCGCATACTCACTTTGCTCGACATCGCAACACTCGCCTGCTGCATGGTCTGGTCCCTCACCGCCATATCCCTCGTGACCAACGCAAGGGGGTTCATCCAGATATTCCCTCTTGGGCTCTGCCTTCTCGGCCTCTCCTGGCTCGCAACAATTCTGTAACTTACATACACAAGTGCAACCGCACTCCTCAAATAGACTACATCGACAAGTACACACCGACATACTCTCTCTCTCTCCCATGGGGACTCTATCGCTCTCCCCCGCCTCAAAGATGTGTCAAGCATCGCCCCCACGCCTTATATGCAGCCGCTGTGCGTGTGCGGGGCGGCATTTCGCCCCGCGGCGTCTCCGCGAAAGGGGCGCCCGGTATATAACAGAGGCAGGGTGGCAAATACACAGAGGGGAGCGGACGTGTGTGGTCTCGTGGTTCTACACAGAAGGGCCCAAACTCCCACCGCAATGTCTCTGGACAACGATACACCACAGCTGCAGCCGTCAACGTGCACCGGGTACCACCTGAAGCTGCCCCAGATCCCCACGACCGCGGAGTACTCCGCCCTCGACCGCTACGCGAGGCGCAAGCTCACCCTCGAGTGCCGCACGGGCGCAGCGCTGCATCTCGCCCGCTCAAACTTGTACGTGCACGGTGGACTCACCATCCCGCTCAACATTGATAGTTTCAGCATCCTCCAGCTGCAGAAGGAGCTCATCCTGTACTTCTCCCGCAGCAGCAACACCAAGGACAGCTTTGAGAACCTGAACCAGTGGCTCAGCTCAGAGGTGTTCTTCCTCGACCTCGTCTCCCGCACATGGCGCCACCTCGAGACCACGGTGGACCTCGACGCGCCCCTCTGCGCAGCGCAGAACGCACTGCTCGAGGAGGACCCCGTGCACTCCCCCTTCGAGTGCCCCGTCCGCGGCAGGCTCTGCCACTCCATGTGCGTAATCGACTCCGCGCTGTACATATTCGGCGGGCTCGTCGTGTCCCCGCAGACAGGGTACGAGCTCATTGCCACCAACGAGCTCTGGAGGCTGGACCTCCGGAGCAGGAAGTGGCGGCTGCTCAGCAACAGCCCCTGTGCCACGCGGCGCTTCAACCACAGCATGCACGTGAAGAACGCGGACTGCCCCTCTAGCGACACACAGCTCGTGATCGTGGGCGGAACAAACAACATCAGCGAACCCGTGTCACAGGTGGACGTGTACAACATCACACAGAACTGCTGGCAGGCCGAGGTCCAGCCAAGGGACGATCTGCGCCTCGACGTCAACATCGACAGCGAGAAGGTGGCGCTCTCCGCAGAGAGCAACTTCTCCATCCTCGTGGAAAACAACGAGGCAAAGATCCCCGCACTCATACTCTACAACCCAAACAACAAGTTCCAGCTCAGACGACAATCAAGCAACGGGAGCAGCAGCAGTGACGACGAAAACTACGCCATTAACGATTCAAGGGATGTGCATATAATCACGTCCCCGCTTAACAGCCGCTCTAACAGTAACAAGATGATCTCGCCCATGACGACTCTGCCGTTGCTCTCGGACTCAAAGGGGATGCGCCTCGCCTTCAACAACATGCAGACACCAGACATCCTCAGACAGTCCTTCAACCTCCAGTTCCCAAGCGGAGAGTACTTCGGATTCAACATCATCCTCGGTGGGTTCTACCCGAACTGCTCTTCTGAAAACTTCTGCGTTTTCGTCTATGACATACCTTCGGGCCGCTGGACCCGCGTCAGCATCCGCAGTCCCGCCGTGGACGTCACCTCCACGCGATTCTGGAAACTGTTCGTGTGGAAGTCGCACCACCAGACGCTCTTGCTCGGAACATCAAAGAACGACGACTGTTTGCCGAGCGTCCAGAAATTCGACCACCTCCTCACATTCGGTCTGCCATTGATCAACGCCTTCAACAAGATTGTCTCTCCTAGGCAACTAAACACGTTGGAGAACAGAGCTGAGGGGCTGTCTTCTCTAGCATCACTTCAACCGGGAATACATGACCCAATACAACAGCTTGTTTTCGAGACCGAAGACCAACCCACAAGGTCTATGAGCACAACATCGGGAGTCACCTCACAATTTGAAAGCTACATCAAGTACATTGCACCTTCATTTGAGCTAACAACGATTCGATCAACTTTCCCATCCTTCGCAACAGTACTTGGAAAGGACTTACTGGACATATACGGCGACTCAGTCACGGACTTCCAGTTCATCACGAGTGAGGGAGACAGCGTAGGTGTTCCGATGTACCTCCTACGCAAACGGTGGGGTCGCTACTTCGATTTCTTATTATCCAAAGGATATTCGAGAATATGCCTCGAGAATGAGTTGAACATGAAACGGTCCATGCTAGTGAAACACACCCCATTATCCTCCCGTATCACCTCCCGTGCAAGTTCCAGACAGGACTCCTTCGACCTGATTAGAGACTCGACAAGATCATCCTTTAGTAAACTATCGAACAAGGAATCACCCCGCTCAAGTAACGCCTTGGAAAGAACTGTGTCAGGACCACACCGCTCGCTTTCCCAAATATTTATGAACGATGTGGATGACTCTACAAAATATCAGAAGTCCAAGACTCTGCCACGCGTACCTTCTGGAAAGGTAATGGCGGATCCACCCATTATTCTAAAGTCACCACTTGATGAGGAGTATGACATCAACGATCCGGTTTCCCCACCTCCAAATGAACTTGGGATGGAGGATTCTATAGATGAGTCAAAAAGTCAGCCCATCAAGAGAACCGGGACGACATCTACTACAAGTTCCACCAATGGTATGGTGTTCAGGGTACCATTTCAGGACAGTAATGCGCCTGTAGAAAAGATTGAGTCTCCATTCCATAGAAACACAGATCAGAGAAGAAGATCATCTCTAATGGATTCTACCCGTATCAACGAGGACATCCTCCTTTCAAGGAGAAATTCAGCTTTCAAGCGCAGAGCATCGCATCCAAATAATAGCGTGAAATTTAGTGACACGACCCCCTCCTCTCCGAAGTTAAACAAGAAATTGTTCTCAAAGTTTCCAAGCAGTGCGAGAAGCTCTTTTTCTATTGTAAGTTCTTTGTCTGACAAAAAGAGAAACTCACTGCCATCTCTGAACTCTAGTTCAGAGGAAGTCAATAAACACTACAGCGTAATGAACGTCGATCTGCCTCCTCCTACATCAGCTCCTGTAGAGACTCTTCCGGATGTTCCTATCATAAAATTTGGAAGTGACAAACCAAATGGTTCAATGTATGACTTCAATCTTTCAAATAAAGGAAGCCCTTTCTCCTCCAGGAGAGCATCGTTTGTTAGTGCCAGCAGTAACCCTGATTGGAAGGGAGTTTCTTCTTCTATGAATACATTGACTCTTGATGAGAAGTTGCTAGAGAAAAATGATAAACTCAACCGAGAGTCACAACCTGACGCAAGTCGCCAATCTATGGGTCAGTTCAAATCGTATATCTTCAGGAAGGGTAGTAACTCTGGCGAAAACAGTTTAAGCAATATCCAAAGTTTCTCTGACAGGACTCGCCCCTCCATTGCTTCCTTTAGTGAGGGTAGTGATAGTATATTTGGCTCGACACCATATGATATGGAGCCATTATTGATTCCAAGATCACTATACATGCCCTGGCCAACAAGTTCTATTAGGGCCTTCGCTGAATTTTTCTGCACAGGTCAGACGAATCGCAAATGGCTCTTGGCTCCAGTTACCCTGGATTTATTAGTGATGGCTAGATTGTACGAAATACCTCTACTGTACACCCTAATCGCAGAAATGCTATACACAATATTAGGGCGTAAGGAGGAGGGTTTATTCGTAATTTGCACAAGCCTGAAAAGTAAATTTGTGAAGCAAGTTCGCAAAATGCTCGAGAACGACACAACCAAGGTTGATGAATACTTGAAACAGAGTGATAACTACAAGGAGCTTCTACGCTTACATAAAGCTTTGGTTGAAATGGATAATGGATTTTTAAATTTTGACCTTCTCAAACGGAATGCTAGAAACCATTCGATTAGTACTCATAATAGCAGTGATCCCGACGATTTGGACAGAAATTTCCACAGGGCTGCGAGTACCGGATCTTTTGCCAATATGCGCCAGTCTATCATTTCATATGGATCAAAGGATAGCAGTGGATCCCTCGGTGCGGCTGGTTTTCCTCCCACTTTAAACTTCCAAGATCAAAGAAATTCGGTGGGTGCTACGAGCTCCAGAACGAAAAAGAAGTCAAGTCTGAGTAAAGAAATAAATCCATCCTCCTTCCACCAATTTGAGGCTATGAATTTAGAAAAAAACCTTCCTGGAACAGTTAAAGATTCATTGCATCAGAACGTGCAAAAACCTCGTTATAACTCAGCCACTCATGACTTTGGCGACTTCGATCTTGGAGTTGAGTTGAGTACCAGTAGTAGCGATGACACTAGTGAAGATTCAGAGAGTGATGTTGGAAGTTCAGTGAGTACTGAGCGCCAACAAAGCAGGATGGGTCGTACTAAATCATCTCCTGAATTAGAATCTTTGTCAACAATTGTGGATGTCAGGACTAACGAAGACGAAGATGAAGCAGAGTTTGAAAATAATATAAAGAAACTAAGTGTACCTGTTCCCAGAAACAAGACGAATAAAGTCCTTTTAGGTAATTATGTTGATTCTGGTTTAGGAATGTCCTCTTTGTCAAAACTAAAGAAGAAGGTGCAAAAAGCTGAAGGAGATCATGACGAGTCCGTTGATCCACTTTTCAAAATAAGCTCAACATTGCATAGTCCCGGTAGGCCACAGAGTGGCGTTGGTAGAAGTAGCACCCATGGTTCTGCCTATGGTGAGACTAAGTCGGGTCCTAGACCCACGAAGACTTCGGTATGGGACGAAGAATACAGCATGCTAAGGCTTGAGAACATAATAGCAACCAATGCCCTACCTCCTGTCGATCATATCATAAAGTACATCTACAAGACTGCAGTTGTGGTTAACGATATCAAGATGACAATCCGTTGTGCAGACTGCTTAGAGGTTTCAAAGGGCCTCAGGACTGTCAAGAAAGAACTTTTGGCAGATCTCGGTAAATTACAGGAAAGTATTGCTAAGTAGACATGTGATTGAACGACCTGTCCTAGCTCCCATGAACTATATGATTACAAACTCAAAAATTAAAATAACATTCATACACACATACATACATACACACAAACGCATTAATAAATATCATGTTATATAAAACCCCAAGTTAGTCTGAGTGATTGTACTGGAAGTGTATGCCTTGGTGTTCTATTAGTTTTTCGGATCCTCTTATCCGACTTGAAATCATTATTTGATTTTTGTTTACATGAAATAGTTGTTTCTTAGCTGTGTGGTATCTCTCCTAGTTAACTTTTAGGTGGACTCCAGAGATTTTCACTGTAAGCGCGCTTTTTTTTTAGAAGGGGAGAAGGGAAAAATAGAAAGGATAAATGGGATAACAAAGGCAATTGAGCAAGAAGTAATAATTCGAACGTGCAAACATCGTGAGTTACTTCATTAGATACCATTATTATTTACAACAATCACTATTTTAGGGTACACCAAACATGACTGATATTTTATCTTTGTACAAGGGACAGACGGTCAAGGATTTACCTACTCCAAGTTTTGTTATCGTTGAGGATAAAGTCGATGCTAATTGTAGACATATGTTAGAGAATGTGAGTGAGTTAGCTAGAGAAACTAGATCGCCTATTAAGTTCAGGGCCCACATTAAAACTCACAAGACTATCCAGGGAACATTGAAACAATTGGGAGTTGGGCTTCTCGAGAAACCTAAAGACGCCATTGTTGTTTCCACGCTAATGGAGGCCAGATCCATCCTTGATTACCAAGAAAAAGTTGGAAAATCTATTGTGAAAGATATCTGTTTTGGAATTCCTGCTAGTGTCCCTTCAATTCTCCCTCAATTGAGTTCTATTTCTCAACGTGTCGAGTCTTTCAGAATCTTTGTGGACAATATCCAGCACCTCGACAACCTCGTTAACTTTGGTAGAACTGCGGGTGATAAGAAGTGGTCTATCTTTATTAAGATTGACATGGGAACATCAAGAGCTGGTCTTCCTAACGACTCAACCGATTTCCATGAGTTACTTAAGAAATTGATGTCTCCAGCTGTGTCCGAAGTAGCGGAACTGTATGGATTTTATGCACACGCCGGCCACAGTTACCATGTTCATAGTATTGTCGATGCACACAAGCTGCTTCTGGATGAGATTATAGCTGTGAATGAAGCTGCGAAGACGTACGGTCGTCTACATCCAGAGATCGATGTTAAAAGTCTTACTCTTTCTGTCGGTGCCACCCCTACCTCTAACTCTCTAAAGATTAGGGACGAATTACAACTCAATGAATACATCAGAACAAAGCTAGTTGGATCTCTTGAGATCCATTGTGGAAACTATTGCATGTATGATTTGCAGCAGTACTCCACTGGCTGCATTGAGAAACATGAAATTGCTGGATATGTTCTTGGCTCCGTTTGGTCGGCTTACAATGAAAGAAAGGAGTTCTTAACAAACACAGGGGTAATGACCTTGACCAGGGAATCCTCAGATATCAAGGGCCATGGCCTGTGCATCCCTACAGGCCAGATCTTCAAGAGTGACGACCTTAAAATTAATTGGTATGTGGACAGGGTCTCGCAGGAGCACGGAATTTTGAGACAATACCAGGAGGGTGATGATGAAGTCAACGGCGAAGCCATCGCGCCTCTGAAACTAGATCAACAGATTGCAGTTCTTCCACAGCATGCCTGTATTGTTATGGCTCAATTTCCATACTATTTTGTGCTCGACAAGAATGGCAAGGTCTCTGACGTTTGGACGCCTTTCCAGAAATGGTAGGCTGTCCTGACCAAAAACAACGATAGAAATATATAAGCCCTACATACTCGATGCAGATCAACGTTACCAATGATTAATGTAACAAAACCAGGCGCTGCACTAATTGCCGCCCAGAGCGTATTCGACCCTTTTTGCCCCACTGTGTTGCAGTCATTTCTAACGGTGAAAAATTTTTCGACTCAAAGCGCCTAGGTGCCCCAGGTGAAAAAAGATGTTGTGTTGGCATACAAAGACAGCAGTAGCTGTTCTTCTCATTGTCCTGATCACTTTCAGACAATAACAAAGACACCTAAACATTACATCTGTAATTGTTCACATTAGTTCTTTGTGAATTGAACAATGACTCAGGACTTTACTTGGGAGGAAGCATCCCCTGTAATGGAGAAGTGTTGCCAAAGTTCTTTGGTCGAGGTGAGAGTGTCCTTCTTGCAAAAACTGCAGAAGCTCATTAAGACCGAGACTTTAGAGGCTCCACAATTGGGTCAGATTTCAATTGTACTATTGAAGACTCACACTATTTACGGCGATAACAAATCTAAGAATATCGTCAAATCTATTTTTGCAGACATTTTATCTCTAGAACCACGCCTGTACGGAAAGTACATCTCGTATATCCTAGACCAAGTTACCAAGGCTCCAGGTTCAAGAGCGTGTGTTGATTACTTGAACCTTCTCGAGTGGATTCATGAATTCCTAACTTTAGTTTCTGCAAGCGAGGAGTTATTCTCCCAGCACATGGAGTCGCTACTTACTGCTCACTGCTTTACTACATTCAGTATCGAGACCTCTCTCGACAACCAAGAGAGCGACAAGAAGTCCAATGGCAAGAGAAACCAACACAGGAACAGAGTGCGTGTCAGTGCACTCCAGTCTTCTACTAAGACGCTCTCTCAAATCTTCCATGTAGACGGTGACAAGAGTGCGCAAGCAGATGCTATCATGGCTTTTATATTGGAGAAGTATGTTGCTGCTAAGCTACCAACTACAGGTGTTGTGATTCTCATGGGTGCATTGACACAAGCATTCCAACAATTATCATCTTCGAAGCCTGCTTACTTTGGTTTACTAAAGGAGAAGCACGTCACCAAATACAGTGAGTTTATTGGAAAGGAGGTTATTCTAGGAAAGACACCTCCTTCCGCCTTCTGTTTGGAAATTGCACTAACGCCATTTGTTAGAGATTTCACCGACGGAGACCTCTTCAAGACCCATATTCTGGCTAACCTCGAAAAGGCAAACCTTCGTTCTCCAGAAATCGGTTTCACAATCTCTAGAGAAATCTTTGCTGCAATTGACCAGCAAAAGATCAACATCCTACAGGAGTTTGTATCTTCCAAGTTAATGACCCAAGCGTTCTCTTCTTTTAAGAGCTCTAAAGATGGTACCAAGCTTGCGTCCATATCCTTTGCATCTTCTCTGATTTCTTCTCTCGATACCAAATATTCAACTGAGGATGACCTCGTGAAGTTCACCAACGAGGTTTTCAAAAATATCAAATCTAATCTAAATGCGGACTATAAGATTCTTGCGTCCGGTATTCTGAAGTTAATTCCACTCACCTCTCAAGAGGTTTCCACCATTATCGTGAAGGGATTATCAGGTTATGTTTCTAAGGAGACGAATGAAACTGCTCTAGCTGACATGTTGGATGCCTTCTTTATGAACTACAATTACCTAACTGAGGCTATACCTGATGTAGAGAAGATCATCGTTGCAGGGCTCACCAACAAGAAACCAAGTTTCAAGAAGATCTGGTGTATGTCCTACTTTACCAATTCTCAAAATGCATCTGAATCAAACTTGACTGCGCACGCCGATCCATCCGTTGAATTTTTCAAGGACTCATTGAGCCATGAGCAGAATTACGACCATCAAGTTATCTATTCTTGTCTACAATATTTCATCCATGCCAAGACTTCTGCATCTAACGACCTCTCATCGAAGCTAACTGAAATTATAAGGAACCTACCAAATGATTGGAATCTGGGAAATGCACTTGTTGTTACCACTCTTTCTAAAACCCTTGACTCCTCGAAACGTTTGAACTCTATCAAGCTTTTGGAGCAATTTTTCAGATTTGAGCCAGAGCTTGTTGGCCTAAGTGTCACGAGTGCCCTTAGACGCAGAATAACTCTTTCTTTGAGTTGCGAGGAAGATAACATCTCATACAAATTTAGCACACCGCTATTCAATGCTATCTCTCAATCAATTGATGATAAGGGTGCTCTGGAAAAGGTCATTATCTCGGAGCTATTCATTTCTGAATGCAAGGAGTTCCGTTTAAAGAATGGCTGGGCTGGTTTGGCCATGAACGCCCAGATGGATCCATCTATTGTCATTGAGAAGAATATATCAGAAATCCTAACCCAAGCAAATCAGTACATCGACAGTGTTGAGATTTATAACAGTCCCCTACGTGATTGTGTCCTGAAGAGTGTAGCATACACTTGCTTTATCAACCCGGATGTTGCCGCCACTCCTGTCACTGACTTCATTAAACAGAACCTGGATGCCACTAATATTTCAGAGTTTACTGAGCAAGACCTTGAGATCTGGGCTTCTGAAGAAGGTACCTTAGTCATCGATGTTTTAGAGAAGAAAATGGCGAAACAACTTTCAAACAAGAACACTAAAGATTACGAAACATTGCAGTGGGAACAGAAGGTCAGAAAGGAGCAGGGCAAAAAGGCTCCAAGAAAATACACCAAGGAGGAAAAGGAATTGGTTGATGAACAACTTGCAAAGGAATCCGCTACAAGATCTCAAATTTCTGCTGTTGTGAGGCGCCTGACAAATGGTATCAACACTATTAATGCATTAAGTGAGCAGGCTCTAATTGTTGAAAATGGGAGAAACACTTGGTTCCCAGCGGCGGTATCTTCACTACTTGAGCTAGCAAAGAATAAGAACAGTGCAAACCTTGTGCAGAGTGCTGCCATAGATTCATTCTTGAATCTATCTGAGAACGTCTCTGACAGACTTGGCGCAATCAAACTGTTTATCGGTCTGGCTATCGTGCGTGTTCTTAAGGTTTCTAACGTCCCAGATAACTTTACTGCCGAACCACTAGAAGATCTTCTTTCTAGAGTTCTATTCAGGGTCAAATTTGTTGCCAACCAGAAGTCTCTTGATGCTGTTAGTTTGTCATACCTGCTACCTCTACTAATCAATGTACTTGAGGAGGGTAAACGTGTTGCACTAAAGAATGCTGATAAACCAGTGGCTAGAACAGAGTTTGTCGAGGAAGACAAGGAGGAGGAACACCTAATGTTGGCCATGGAGATCATCTCGGTCCACGCTGAGGTTTTCGAGGACCCATCTATTCCAAGAATTCCTATCATGGACGTTCTAATGTCTCTGCTTGGATTAGCGTCTAAGGCAAAGAATGCTAAGGACTGCCTAAATGTCCTTTGTCAGAGTATCTCTGTCTCACCAACACCAAATGATCTATCCGTGATCTTGAGTAACCTACTTTCTGCCAATCCATTTGTTAGATCGACCATTCTTGAAATCATCGATAACGAGTTCGAATTGGAACCATTCATGAAATATTCCCCAGAAGTTTTCATCTGCAGATTTGACTCAGATGCTAATAACAGAGAAGTTGCTGACTTCATTTGGGAATTCAGCAAGTTCACCATCACAACTGAGTTGCTATCTTCTCTCCTGGCTCTCTTTAACAAGGACGACAGTGGTCTACGTCTATTTACCGCTCGTGCATATGCTTCTGCCTCAATAGTACTCGAGAAGGAGACATCTGGGTCTCTTCAGAACTCCTTGGACATGCTCCTTGAATTCTACAGAACAAAGGCCGTTCCATTAGAGGCTATTGTCGACGAATTCGGTCTGGTTACCGTAGCTGCTGCTGACCGTAAAGACCCATGGCAGGAGAGAAGTACTGCTGCTATTGCGCTCAAGGAGATCAGCCCAGGCCTACCTGATGATGGTCCATACGTTGTTAACCTAATAAGATTCCTAGTAGAGGATGGCGCACTTGGTGACAGAGAACTACTTGTCCGCCAAGAAATGAAGGAGGCAGGTGTTGAGATCATTACGTCGCACGGTGCCCAGAAATCTGAGGAATTAATCCCAATTTTTGAAACTGCCCTAACTTCCAAGATCAAAACTACGGTGAAGGAGAATGTCATTATTCTATATGGTACCCTTGCAAGACATTTACAGGCCAACGATTCCAGAATCAATACCATTATCGAAAGATTATTGTCTTCTCTTGACACTCCATCTGCTGATGTTCAACAGGCTATTGCCGAATGTATTGGCCCACTAGTGTTCCAATTTAGGGATAAGGTTGGCGATTACATCAACGTTCTAATGGCCAAGTTGCTAGACCCATCTCTTCCAGCTCCAATCCGCAAGGGTTCCGCTTGGGGTATCGCTGGTCTAGTTAAGGGCTATGGTATCCAGGCACTTTCAGAGTTTGACATTGTTCGTAACCTGATCGAGGCTTCTGAGGACAAGAAGGAGCCAATTCGTCGTGAATCTGTGGCTTACGCGTTTGAATATTTGTCTAGATCTCTAAAGAAGTACTTCGAGCCATACGTTATCGAGGTGCTGCCAAATATTCTAAAAAACCTGGGTGATGCCGTCCCTGAGGTTCGTGACGCAACTGCCAATGCTACCAAGGCCATTATGTCCCACACCACTAGTTTCGGTGTCACAAAATTGATCCCGGTTGCTGTTTCCAACCTAGATGAGATCTCTTGGAGAACGAAGAGAGGTTCTGTCGAATTACTGGGAAATATGGCCTATCTAGACCCAGCACAGCTTTCTGAGTCACTTTCCACTATTGTTCCTGAGATCGTCGGTGTTCTCAATGATTCCCACAAGGAAGTACGTAAGGCTGCGGACGAGTCCTTGAAGCGTTTCGGTGAAGTTATTAGAAACCCTGAAATTCAGAAGTTGGTTCCAGTACTCATCCAGGCTATTGGTGATCCAACTAAACACACTGAGGATGCTCTTGATGCTTTAATCGGAACACAGTTTGTGCATTACATCGATGGACCATCTCTTGCACTCATCATCCACGTTATTCACCGTGGTATGCATGAGAGATCTGCTAACACCAAGAGAAAGGCATGTAAGATTGTCGGTAACATGGCAATTCTGGTCGATATCAAGGACCTGGTGCCATATCTGCAACAGCTTGTTGACGAAGTGGAGGTCGCCATGGTTGACCCTGTTCCAAACACTAGAGCCACTGCCGCTCGTGCCCTTGGTGCCCTTGTTGAGAGATTGGGTGAGGAACAATTCCCAAGTCTAATTCTGCGTCTAATCGACACATTAAGCGATGAAACCAAGTCTGGTGACCGTCTAGGTTCCGCTCAGGCGCTTGCTGAGGTTATGAGTGGTCTAGGTCTCTCAAAGTTGGATGAGCTTCTTCCAACCATCCTTGACGGTGTTACAAGCTACCGCGCCTACGTTAGAGAAGGTTTTATGCCATTACTACTTTTCATTCCTATCTGCTATGGTCCACAGTTTGCTCCATACATTAACCAGATTATTCAGCCAATTCTTGGTGGTCTGGCTGATACTGATGAGAGTATTCGTGACACAGCTCTAAAGGCTGGTAAGCTCATCGTCAAGAAGTACGCTACCAAGGCCATCGATCTACTTCTACCTGAACTTGAGAAGGGTATGTTCAATGAGAACGAGCGTATTCGTCTTTCCTCCGTTCAGCTTACCGGTGAACTTCTATTCCAGGTTACCGGTATCTCTTCTAGAAACGAATTCTCTGAGGAGGAGGGTGATCACAGCGGTGAATTTGCAAACAAACTTGTTGAAGTTCTCGGCCAGGATAGACGTGACAGAGTATTGGCTGCCTTGTTCGTTTGCAGAAATGACACATCTGGTATTGTCCGTGCTTCCACTGTTGATATCTGGAAGGCTCTTGTTCCAAACACCCCTCGTGCTGTGAAGGAGATTCTACCAACACTAACAACTATGATTGTTGGTAGCTTGGCTTCGTCATCCTCTACTTTGAGAAACATTGCCGCCCAGACTTTGGGTGACCTTGTCCGTCGTGTTGGTGGTAACGCCCTATCGGAGCTGCTTCCAACTCTATATCAGTCAGTTCAGGAATCCACCAGCTCAGAATCCAAGCAGGGTGTCTGTATCGCTCTAAACGAGTTGGTCGAATCATCTTCTGCCGAGACTTTGGATGAGTTCCAGTCCATTATCGTCAATATTCTACGTGAGACTCTTATCGACGGTGACGTATTCGTCAGACAAGCAGCGGCTGGTGCCTTCGACTCCTACCAGGACATTGTTGGTAACTCCGCCATTGACGAGATTCTTCCATACATGCTTCACATGCTGGAATCCGAAGATAGTTCAGCTAACGCCTTGCTGGGTCTACAGGATATCATGTCTACAAAGTCTGACGTGATCTTCCCTATCTTAATTCCAACACTGCTTGCCCCACCAATCGATGCATTCAGAGCATCTGCTCTAGGATCCCTTGCCGAAGTTGCTGGCGCTTCTCTATACAAGCGCTTGTCCACCATCATCAATGCTCTGGTTGATTCTTTGATCAACGAACAACAGCCACAGGAAAAGAGCGCACTGGAGGCTTCTTTGGACAAGATTTTCCTATCTGTCACAGATGAGGAGGGTTGCCATCCTCTATTGCAACAGATCATGGCACTACTAAAACATGACAACCAAGAGAAGCGTCTTGCAATCCTTGAGCGCTTACCTAACTTCTTTGAGAACACTACGTTGGACTTCGATCTTTACATTCCAGATTTTGTTTCTAATGCAATTCTTTCATTGGACGATGCTGACCCACGTATTGTAAAGGGCAACTTCGAGGCGCTAACAATTCTAATCAAGAAGCAGAGCAAGTCCATGCTAGAGAGACTGGTTAAGCCTGCTAAGCAGAGTCTACAGCTGATCGGTAAGCAAGGTGAGGATCTTGGCGCATTTGCCCTTCCAAGAGGTCCAAACTGTGTTCTTCCAATTTTCCTTCATGGTCTAATGTACGGTTCTAACGATGAGCGTGAGGCCTCTGCTCTGGCTATTGCGGACATCGTGTCCAAGACTCCTGCTGCTAACTTGAAACCATTTGTTAGTGTGATCACTGGTCCATTGATTCGTGTTGTTGGTGAGAGATTTAGCAGTGACATCAAGGCCGCTATTCTGTTTGCTCTGAACATTCTATTTGTCAAGATTCCACAATTCCTGAGACCATTTATCCCACAGCTTCAGAGAACCTTTGTTAAGTCTCTTTCTGACCCAACCAACGAGACTCTACGTCTACGTGCTGCGAAGGCTCTTGGTACTCTGATCGAATATCAGCCACGTGTCGACCCACTAGTTATTGAGCTGGTCGGTGGTGCCAAGCAGGCTACAGATGAGGGTGTCAAGACAGCTATGCTAAAGGCACTTCTAGAGGTTGTCGCCAAGGCTGGCTCCAAGCTCAACGAGACTTCTAAAAAGAACATTGTCAATCTGGTTGAGGAGGAGATGCTTGTCAGCAATGACAAGATGGCCGTAGCTTACGCTAAACTAATTGGTTCTCTCTCTGACATTCTCACTGAGAGTGAAGCTAAGAACATTCTAACCGAGAAGGTTTTGAATGTCGATCTGGCGGGTGAGTCTGGCAGATTTGCCATTCTGACCGTGAACTCTTTCTTAAAGGACGCTCCAGGACATATCATTAATGCTGAAATGATTGACCAGTTTGTTGATTACATCATTGGTGCAATGAACGCCACTGACATTTACTTTGCCGAGAATGGTATTGTTGCTGCCGGTAAGATGCTTCTATTGGAGGGCGAAACCAAGTCTCCATACTCCCACCACGAAACCACAGAACCCCTAAGTGTAGGTGAGGACAACATCGGCAAATTGATGGATTGCCTATCTAAGTGCATGCTGCAGCCAGTTTCAAACTCAATGGATGCCAGAAGATTGTCGCTTGCCGTTATTCGTACTCTAGCAAGATTTAAAATGGATGAGTGCATCAAGCCATTCATTGATGTATTGGCTATCTCCGTTTTCTCCTGTCTACGTGACCCAGTCATTCCAATCAAGCTAGCTGCTGAGAAGGCTTACTTGGCCATTTTCAACCTGATCGACGATGTCGAAATGACTGGCTTCAATGAATGGTTCACTGCTTTCTCCAGTGACAAGGACAATGTTGAGAACCTAATTGGCACTACTGTTCAGATGAGATCAATTGGCGACTTTACCAAGAGAGTTGGTAAGAGACTGGCCAACGTCGAGAGAGAGAGAATTGCCGCTGGTGGTGACGCTGAGACTATGTTCAGTGACAGATTCGAGGACGAGACCGAGATCTGGTCTGTTGGTGGTATTGAGCTTACCAACGAAGCGTAATATAATTGTAAACTATTTGTAAACTAATTAATATACTACCTTTTTTTCTTATTTTTTGAAGCTGCATTGATTGCGCCGATGGTATACTCACGCGTATTGCAGTACATAGTGTATATTACATATTTATTCAATGCCACTGTCCTAGGCTTGTTGATATTACGAGCTCAGTATCTCCTGTATTTACTGCGTAATGAATATCTGTATAATACCCCCCTATCAACACACGGCAATGATGAAGTGTCTATATTGTCTAATGATAAGTAATGTTACATAAACTCCGTGAGGCCAGCGTTCTCCCTTTCTATGCGTTCCAATCTCCACGCTTCATTGTCCTCGTTAATTTCATTAATCTCGTCCTCCTCTTCCTGTGTGAGGGCGGTGATGTCCTGTGTCGGTATCACCTCTGCGTCCATTCTTACACTTGGCGCACCTTGCAGGAACCGTATGGACTCGAGACATCGTATTCTCGTATCCTCGAGGTATTTTTTCGAGTTTTTGTTCTCAAACAGATCATCAAGGACAGGGTACAATGAATAGTCCGGTCCGAACGACTCTCTAAAGGGCAACCCATCCGGCAATTCCTTAGGTAACAGAACACCGTTGAGCAGACCAGTTTCATGTGCCCACAACCTCGAGACGTTCCTGGGGGTGTACCCGCCACCGCCGACAACGAGCATCGGTATACCGAATGACCGTACGAAGTTCACACATTCGCCGTGTGCCTTGATGTTCAGGTTGAAGCAGCCAAGCCTATCATGCCCTAGGGAGTCCGCGCCACACTGCTGGATGATCACAGTTGGTTTGTACGTGGTGATTAGCGGATCGATGACGGACTTGAACAAGGTGATATAGGATTCGTCATCGATACCGTCATCGAGTGGAACGTTCATAGCAAAATGCTTACCAGAGGAGCAGCCAATCTCATCTACGTCACCTGTCGCTGGGAAAAACTCACCGTTGTACTTGTGGAAGGACACAGTGTATACTCTATCGGTTGTGTAGAATGCCTCCTGCACACCATCTCCGTGGTGCAGATCAATGTCGATATAAAGTACCCTTGGATGGTACCGCAGCAGGTTTAGCACCGCGAGCACGATATCGTTCACATAGCAGAATCCGGACGGGTTTCCCTTCTTTGCGTGGTGGAGCCCACCGGACCAATTGATCGCTATATCAGACTGGTTGTTTATCAGTTTACGCGATGCATCTAGGGAAGCACCCGCGTACAGCGAACTGTAGTCGAATATATTCTGGAATATGGGGCAATCGTCGCCGATGTTGAACTTTTCGAACGTTCCGCGGGGCATCTTGCTGATATTATCTGGTGTTACTTTGGACAGAAACTTCACGTAGTCCTCAGAGTGGAACGCCATTAGCTCTTCCTTGGTAGCGGCGCGTGTCTCGTACAGATCCATGATCTTGTGCAGGCCGTACCCTGACACCAAATGATCCGTCAGCATCAAACGGAACGGTTTCATCGGATGGCGCACACCGTAGTGGTAGTTGGACACTTTGGGATTGAAGTGGTACGACACCCGCGGCGTGTAAGCGGACCCAATCTCGTACAGCGGCTGCTGTGCCGCTGTTTTCGTGTCGTATGTGAAGGTCCCGGACATCTAAAGCGAAGGGCTGGGAAACCTGCAATTATGCAAAACGGACAAACGTGTGCTCTCTAAACAGCCAAAAACCAGCAAATCTAGTCCTGATACACTCACAGAACCGTATTACAGCACACTCTTGGCTCTTTGCAACCGTCTAACCGGGTGGCAAATGTGAGAGGCAGAACGGCACAACAACTTCAACACTTTGAATCGCAAAGAAGCGCTCAGCCCGAATATCGTTACTTACGAGGCGCGCACGTGACGTGTATACAGCCCTACACCGCATACATATATGTTTCAGAGTTGCTTCAAGAGGGTGACAGCCACGATGAGGTGCTGCCACAAGGGTGAGAGTGTTACTACTTGGATCTGCATGATGGTGTTGGACTACGTACCCAAGTGTGTTGAAATGCCCGGCCCTGCTGCCTCGAGGCCGCGCCTGGAGCTGGGCGGGAAACAAGAAATAAGAGGCTCTCCAATGTGGGTGGCGGTTAACACATGCCCAGATCTTGCTTGAGGGAGGTTCACAGATACGCCAGTTGTTAGCAGTTCTGCTATAACACGTACAAAGAGTTTTACTGGGGAATGCTGGAGGAATACATGGATGCTGCTGCCGTGGAGGCTGATCTGGTGGCGTTCCTAGTCGAGAACCACAGGGAGATCATGGAGACGCCGATATCTGGCTGCGTGAGAGACCTTTATGCTGTGTTTGCCAGTGCGGTAAGCGGCGATGAGAGCTCTTTGGTGTCGAATGATGATGAGCAGATGCTCAGCGCCGAGCAATTCCTACGGGTGCTTAGTGATATCACGCTTCTGGCGCCAGGGGCGATGACGTTCAAGGAGGATGTGTTTGACGGAAGGACGATTGTGGACATGAACATATACCTGCTGCAGGTGCTACAGAAGGAGTTAAGCGTTGCAGGGACATGCACAGCAGCTGTTGATGGCGATGATAGTGCGGATAATACCACAGTTCTGCTGAGCGATGAGTCCACAGTTGTGAATGACGAATCAAACGAGCAGGACTCAGAACCGTCACAACTCATGTCAATGGAGGAAAAACTGCGATTATTGAATCTGGTCAATCCAGAGGGAGGCAATGCCCCCATCACGTACGAGGACGCGCCCCTGCCGATGTACCTGCGACAGAAACTCGCTGAGCTGCTGGCGATGGAGCCCATGTCGTATGAGCTGGGCCGTGAGAGGGCCCGGGCCACGGAGCCCATCGCACCTTTCATCCCAGTCTGCACCGATCACACACACGCAATGCTACTGGCACAGACAGTGTTCATCTCGAACAACAAGATCGTGTCGCTGAACTCCGGGAAGCTGAGCTCGCTGGACCACGACCACGCGGGGTTCATGGAGTGTGTGCGGACGCACATCCACTACGTCCCGAACATTAAGCCGCAGACAGATCTTGCGTTGGGCGACTGCTCGTACCTTGACACATGCCACAAACTGAACTCGTGCCGGTACCTGCACTACCTGCAGTATGTGCCAGAGGCGACGGTGTCGCAGGTCATGGAGGAGACGCGGCTGGCGAACGCAGAGCAGGCGAAACACGTACCGCTGTACACCCACGGCGCATGCAGCTCGACGATGGTGAAGGAACCGCTGCCACCGCAGTGGATCCGCTGCGACGTGCGGCGGTTCGACTTCCGGGTCCTGGGCAAGTTCTCGGTGGTGGTGGCTGACCCGGCGTGGAACATCCACATGAACCTACCGTACGGCACATGCAATGATATTGAGCTGCTGGAGCTGCCGCTAGACGAGCTACAGGACGAAGGAGTGCTGTTCCTGTGGGTGACGGGGCGTGCAATCGAGCTGGGGAAGGAGTCGCTGGCGAAATGGGGGTACACTGTGATGAACGAGATCTCGTGGATCAAGACGAACCAGCTGGGGCGGACTATCGTCACCGGCCGCACGGGCCACTGGCTGAACCACTCGAAGGAGCACCTGCTGGTAGGACTGAAGGGGGCACCAACGTGGCTGAACCGGCACGTCGATCTGGACATCATTGTGTCAACAACTCGCGAGACGAGTCGCAAGCCAGATGAGCTGTACGGCATGATCGAGCGGATGGTGGGGAAGCACGCGCGCAAGCTGGAGATCTTTGGACGCGACCACAACATTCGCCCGGGCTGGTTCACGATCGGCAACCAGCTGACGGGGTCCTGTGTGCACGAGCTGGACATCAAGGCGCGGTACGATGCGTGGGCGGCAACACAGCCCCAGTCGCACAAACCACAGAGCCTTAATGCCACTGCACATCCACACCAAAACCAACAGCACAACCAGAACCAGACGCACCGCCGGGGCGGAAGCAGCGGAAACAACAACAGCAAACACAACGAGCACGGCGGCAAACGGAACCGCCCAGGCAGCAACAGCAGCAACGGCGGCCCGAGACACAGCCGCAAGTGAACCTCGGAACCACACTAGCTATCATTATATTCTATACACATACGAATTGCACAACGAACCACCATGCCTTATAAATGATGAAGCAAAACGGATATTACACGCGCGACCGTTTGATGCAATTTCCAACACGCATGGTGTCTGGGTGTTGTGTTACCCGGACCAAAACAAAACTCCGCAATATGCCCATATCTGCCCATACAAACAGCACCATCATGCACCAACACATCTCCCAACCTAGCTACACCACCACCACCCACTCTCCCTTCAATCCCCGCACACCCGCCACACGTGACCCCCGGCCAATCACCGCCGCCCCCGGCCGCCCCCGGCCGGCCTTTTCGGCGCTGCAGCGCGCGCCCGGAGGTTTCGCCCGAGACAAAGTCCAGTGGCCGCGACACGCAGGACAAGCAGGCAGACAAGACAGGGAGGACAGGGAAGGGAACTCAGGGAAGTCACGGAAGGGAAGCAGGTAGAGGCCGGGGTTGGCTATATATATGCACGGGGCGGTGCGGGAGATGCTGCTGTTGGCCCCATTTTCTTGTTGTGTTCGAGGGCGTTTGGCGGTTGTCTGTGTTTATTATTTAAATAATTAATTATTATTTTATTTATTTAATTACTTCCTTCAATCCCCCTATCGACACCAATTATACACCCACCATGAACAGCAATATTATCAGATCCAGCATAAGAAAGTATGCCACTCTGCCACCACACGCTCTGAAGCCAGCCCTTGGCGCCCCTAACAAGGCTGCTGCTGAGGCGTTCAAGCAGTCCCTGCAGGCCCAGTCCTCCCACGGTGAGAGCACATACAAGTTCTGGCTCAAGGTTTCTTACTTCGTTGCTGCTCCAGCCATCCTGCTGACTGCCGTCAACACCTACTTCGTTGAGAAGGAGCATGCTGAGCACAGGGCCCACCTGGCCCACGTCCCAGATGCCGACTGGCCAAGAGACTACCAGTACATGAACGTCAGATGGAAGCCTTTCTTCTGGGGTGACGGTGACAAGACTCTGTTCTGGAACCCAGTCATCAACAGACACATCAACCACGACGAGTAAGTGCCGCCGCGGCCACAGCTCCCAAGGCTTTGTCCGCTCCAAGTATTCTATCCCCTACCCCCTTTTTTAAACACTTACGACCACCCCTCCCGCACTATAGAACAACAGAGAGAGGAAACAAGAAGGCAGGGCGCAGTGCAACGTAAATGCACTCCCCGCGGCCGCCTCTCGGTATCTACATGTTTTAATTATTCCTTATTATTATCCCTACCCATTCACAACTATCTCTACGCTTACGTACTAGTCTTTATATCTTTTTTTTTATCTCTTTAATTTGAAATTGAATTGCTCTGAAGGATATCGCATTGGTACTGCTGCAATTTGCCCACTCGTATATTTATTATTATGACAGTAGAAAACAGATACAACAACGTCTATGTAGTTCACGTATGTAGAAAAGAGGGGCGAGAAGTGAAGCGACAGAGTGCGATGTGCTGCGTCCAAATTTACAACGCGGAGAAGATAAACAGGTTGTTCGTCGCCGCGATCGCAATGCTGTTTTCCTGAGGGTGCCACGAGAAATGCAGGATGCTCTTCTTGAAGTCGATGTCGTCACCCCACTCCTTGTTGCGCGCCGAGCGCTGCGTCTGCGAGCCGAACTGCTTGTTGCGGAACGCGGTCTTGTCCGCCTGGAGCACGATCTCCTCCACGGGCTCATCATCACTGGCGCCGTCGCCGTCGCCGTTGTTGTTACTATTATTACCGTTAGTGCTGGACCTTGTGCGCGCACCGTTGCCCGTATTACTATTACTGTTGTCGAATATGTTATTCTTATGCCTCGTGCCGTTGCTGTTGTTGCCCTGGCTATTATGCTTGTCGTTGGCGGTGGCGCCGCTGCCGCTGCTGCTGCCGGCCATTGGCGCGCCCTGGTCGTCAAACGTCTTCACTATGCTCGTGTCGTCGCCGTCGGCGTTCCTGACGACGTTTGGATATATCATAAAGTTGTTGTTGTAGGACCCGGTCATGATGCTGGAGGAGTCGCCGCTGAACTCGACCTCGAACTTGTCGAAGATGGCGTCGTTCTCGTAGGTGTCGCTCAGCCTGTCCTTGAGCTGCTCGTGGATGTTGATGGTCTTGAGGGGCTTGTTGTTCATCTTGACGTCCCAGATCTTGACCGTGAGGTAGTCGCGGGAGGCGATGTAGCGGCCGTTCGGGCTGAACTTGATGTCGGATATCGACGAGGTGATCTCGGTGAAGAAGTTGTGGTTGATCGGGTTGGTGTACTCCTCGAAGACCATGGGCTTGTCGTCACACAGCGCGTTCATGCGCATGTCGCACAGCTTGATGGTACCCTTTGAGGAGGAGTACATCAGCAGGTTGCACTCCTGCGGGTGGAACTCTGCGCTGGTGATGACCTCGGTGAGCTCCTCCATGTTGACGGGCTTGATGTCGACGATGTTGAAGCTCTCCTCTGGGAGGTCGTAGTTCCAGAGGTTGATGCGGAGGTCGTCGGCACTGAGGAATGTCTCCTGGTCGGAGTTAGGCGATATGGAGTTGATGTGGTAGGTGTGGGCGTTGGCGTATATCCTCTTTGGCGTGGCGGCGATGATCTTGTCGTGTTGCGAGAGCACTGGGAGCCTTAGGTTCTGCAGCTTGAGCACCGCGTTCATGGAGCCGCTGCCAGCGATGGCGCTACGTTGTCTGAGGCCGTGGCCCTCGGAGAGATTGTTGTCGCTGACAAGCTTGATGTTCTTTTCGTATATCTTCCACAGCTTGATTGTCTTGTCGTTGGTGCTGAGGAGGAAGTGGGAGCGCTGGACGGGTTTGAGCCACTTTATCTGGTTGATCTTCTCCTCTATCTCCAGGGACTTGAGGTAGTCGAACTCTGCGTCGTGACTCTGGAACTCTGTGAGGAACTTATACTCGCAGTGCCTGCTGTTGCTGCGCTCGAAGAGCACGACTCTTCCGCCCTTGTCACCTGTGGCGAGGAAGTTGCCGGTGTGGTCGAACTCTGAGGCTGTTATTATGTCTGCCTCAGTGACCACGATGTCCGCCTTGTCACCAAAACACTGGCTGAACTTGAAGTTGAAGTTGTCAGTAGCCATTGTTGCGTGAGGAAAGAGGGTGGTATGTCAAATGCAAAGGGAGGAGCAATTCGAAGCGGTTATAACCAGTATTAAAAGAACACAAACAATATAGTCTGTTGTGGGAACTGAGAAACCAATACAACGGAAATACCCGTATACTCTAGTGAATACTGAGTACGCAGTTACTGTATACTCCTGTTTATTCTACCTTGTTGCGTATACCAAACACGCAGTTACTGTATATTCTTCCTTATTTTACCCCCTTCGATGGCCAGAGAGCAAAGCGGCGAAAAAATAAGACAAAATGCAATAAAAAACGAGTCGCGACCAGCAGAAGAGTGAGGGGCCTGTGACACGAAACTGCAAAAGGGATGGGAATAGGGAATACCTGTGCTAATGTAGCGGATGTACTATACAGCGGGTGCACTATATCGCGTTTGTGTGCTTATGACTTCTTGTAGAGTAGCCTGTAAGCCTGGGCGCTAACAAAAATGTGTCCTGCTAGAGTGTTGAGTCGATGAGACGATGAGACGATGAAGCGATGGTACAACGAAACAACGAAACAATGGAATAACGATACGACGATGCAACGATACGGCGAAACGTAAAATAAGGGATGCACAAAAGTAGCGGAGTAGATGATCCAGACGAAGCCCGCGTAGCAGTGTATCCTCTGTCTTGTGCCAATTGGGGAGGGGAAGAGGGAGAGAGAGACAGAAAGGGGTCAATGCCTCCCAACAAGAACACAACACAGACCTACCGCCAACACCCCCCATTGATAACCGCACAGCGGCCATAGACGCCGACCCCCTCGCTGCAGACGCCCAGCCAGCCTCGTCGCCGAGCGCGGTGGCAGGTGGCACGCGCTCCCCTGCTTGGCCGCCCCGCCCGCGGACAATCGTGCCACGGAAGGGGCGGATGTCACTCTGCACGTTGCATGGGCGGGTAACGAAGTGTGTATCTTCGATCTGCGGTTGCCTGGTTCACACTCGCAGTATAAGCACGTTAGGGTGTGTGCGTTAGTGTGTGAGTACGAGTGCTACATGGATGTAATAGTCAACCCAGAGTGTATGCACTAGATATGTGTATCTACTTACGCTTTAACAGGGTGTCACAGTGGCAGGTGAAACCAGTGTAAGGCGACAAATTACTGTCATACACAGCTCGAATACTTCCCCACAATTTCGTCTGCACCAACTCTTTATAGACATATGATTGCGTGTTAGATGATATATACTTATAGAATTAACATACTATTGTATACACTGCACTGGTGCAAATAATTATATGTGACCGGGCGCTTATAGAGCCTTCTTGGCAGCGGCGGCTGGAGAAACCTTGTTGTCTCTGTTGAATCTAGGTCTCTGAGGTGGCAGTCTGTTTCTTCTGTCGGTTCTGGATCTGACTCTGACAATTCTGGCGTGAATGGCACAGGAGACACAGTAGTGCAGCTTGTTGTAGGTCTTTGGAAGAGCGTACTCAGCATAGACGGAAGCCTCAGACATGTCTCTGACGGCGGCAGCCTCAACAATGTTTCTGATAGCCATTCTCTTGATAGCCTTGTCCTTTGGAACGGACTTGGAACAGTTGACACATCTAACTGGCTTGACGTGACCTCTACCCTTCTTGTTTCTACCGTTGGAAGCTCTCTTCTTTGGCATCTTGATCTGTGGAAAAATGTTGATGTTCTTCGTGCTATGGATAGCAAGCGAAATAACGAAAATAATTGTTAGTAACGATGTCGCAATAGTGTGGTGTAGCAATGGCAGTGACAGTAGAAACGGCCCTAGATATAGCGCGGATGCATGTTCCTCTCTCCCCTCCCGTCAGCACAACACTGACAGAGTTTCAGAATCTCCGTATCTCCTTCATCCGTATATCTCTCCTTTCATCTATTCATTCCAGCTCCTACTGACGCCTGAAGCTTATTATCCTGGTGTGGTTGCACATACTGATTATTTGACTATGGTTCTTTAGGATTGAGAGAGAACAGTGTTAAATATTACGTTCACAAAACACACTGTTCTTGTAGAGAACGTTGTGTAAATTGCTAAATAGTGGCACGCTCACCGCGATTCCGTCGAGCGTGGTGTGTGGCGCTGGACACAGCAGAGTGAATCCCGTTGAGTGGGTGGGCGCATCTCTCGGCTCGCTGTGGCTCCCGCCCTCCCATTGGAATTTCCATCTGCTGCGTGTCCTGCCCAGAGATGCGATGTGGTGTCGCCTGGCGGCCGTTAGCAGTGCCGAATGAGCGCTTGGGAGGCGCATTCCTGCGGCAGTTTCTTCGTAGCGCCAGGGTGAAAAAGTTGTATTTCCGCGTCCCCCGTTTTTGTGTCACCAAACCAGAAAAGTCTGTGATGTTGCAATCTCAGAAAAATGAATATCTAGATGCACGGGTGGATGGTGCACGGATGCACAGTCACAAATGGGGATATCGGGTCTCGGCCGAGGCCAATTGTTCATCAGGGGCACCGACCCGGAGAGATACGCGCAATAGCGTTCGCTGCCCTTGCAGGACATAGAAAGAGCAGAGAAGCTGCGCTTATCACAGCAATCACCTTCTGTATTTCTCAGATGTACCTAGCTGCTTGTAATTTCCCCACATCAGCTCGCTTCTGGCCGTTGACAATATAAAGAATAATGAATAAGTAGTAGTAAATAGTAGGGTGTAAAATCTAGTAATAAGGTATGCTTGCTACCTTGTCGTAATAAATATAAAAAAGGAGGATAGGAGGTAGAGTAAAGCATTACGCGTATTACTCACCTCCATCCTCACCTTACACCTGCATTTCTTATCTGGCTAGCTTTGGGGAGCAGGAAGGGGAGCGGGCATTGCTAAATCTCATATTAATAAAGCCCCCTTCCCTCTCTATCCGCCGCTAGGCACAGATACATCGTGTCACCAAGGTGAAAGGGGTGGGAGTGGGTGTTGTAGTAGACTCAAAATAAGGGATGGAATGCGAGTGGGCCCAGCCATAGTAGTAAAATAAAATAAAAGATAAAGAATTCTCGTGTAGTAGGCTAATTAGGACATCAATAACTCGACATTAAGAGCGCACCACTTAGTGGTGGTGGCCATCTGGGTCTGGGACACCGACTGGGTTCAGCTTGTAGACGGAACCACACTCCCAACATCTGGCGACCTGCTTGACGGTGGGCTTCAGCCACATCAGGGTGTGGGAGCCGGCTGGGGAGCCTGTGCAGCCGACGTATCTGTAGTCATCGTAGGAGTCGACTATGATTGGGTCCTGCATGGTACCGGTTCTGGAGGAGTCGAGAGGCTTGGTGTCGAAGACATCGACACCCTCGAGCTTACCTAGCAGTTCCAGTCTCTCTAGACCGGTGGCCTGGTCGAGGTCGGTTGGGATGGTACCCTCCTTGGCACCTTGGCCGATCAGCGAGTCTGGGCCGTTGACCTCGGCTAGGTTGTGTGCGGTACCGCTGACTGGCTTATTGCTCTGTAGGATGATTCTGGAAGTGGACAGCATTCTGCTGGCAGGTCTCATGAATCTCATGGAAGATTGGCGTAGGGCTAGCATTGTGGTGGTGGTGTGTATGTGAATATTAAAATAGAAATAGTGGATTTAAGGGGGAAAACAAATAAATAGTGCCAAAAAAACGCTGTATTTTATTTCCTTGCTGAATCGCTTATTCCTGGGTGGATACGGGGAGGTTTATCTAAATTTCTTGTAGGATCTCGCTAATAGAAGTACACAATCAGGGAACAGTAAGCAAAAAACCCAGTAGAAGTATATATACTAGAAAGATTGCACCGGGACTAACGCTCCGAAACAACACACGTACCGTGGATGCGAGCACGCCCGGACCAGGTTACACATCCTCCGGCAGGATATATATACACACACCAACACGCCCCTGCAGCGCACCCTGCTGTTGCCAGCAGAGAGACCATTGCAGGGCAGACAAACACCCCCGGCCAGAGGCTGCGGGCCACTGCAGCAGCGGCAGCAGCCCGGCACCCCAGGGCTCTTACTTCCCTGCACGGGCAGCTTCACGGAGTAATCGCTCTTTGGGCCAGGAGCGGCCGCTGTGCACTGCACGCTGATTGGCCGGCGCGTTCGCCGGGTCGGCCCGGGGCGGCCGCGCTGCAGCGCCATTGTCGCGGTGCATTTTGCAGTCACGTGGGGAGAGCGTTCTGGTCACGTGGGTGTGAAGGTCCCGGTCACGTGGGGAACGTTCTAGTCACATGCACAGTGAATCTATCTTAGTATTATCATGGGGAATATATATCTGTAGAGGTGAATATCCGGAGAGTTCTAACGACCGAAGCGCTTCAGCTCGAGGTAGCGCACCCAAGGGTATACCACGCCGGAGAAGCCCATGGAGAGCCACATTGCGATGTCGCCTCCCGCCTCGCCGAACTTGCGAGCGATGGGTCCGATCCAGTATGCCTGTGCCATGCCGACGACGACGCCCGCGACGCCGCATAAGAAGGCGAACGTGGCGGCGTAGCCGTGCGTGAGCACCTCGTAGTTGTTCCACTCGTCCCAGTTGTACCTGTGGTGTGAGGCGATGTGCTTGCGCTTGAGCGCGTGCAGGTTGGTGGGTCTCCCGCTGAGGCCATCGCTTTCCTCCACTTTTGCAGGGGGAAACTCCTTAGTGTAGAGGTGCAAAAAGTACTTTCTGAAGATGAGGTTCTCCTCGAACAGGAGGATGAAGTACATGCTGATCCAGTAGCCGATCATGGGGAGGAAGTTGCCGAGGATGGTGCTGAAGTGGTTGCGGCCGACGAGGGCGCACACGAGGTATATCACGGTGCACACGATGGACCAGAACCAGCGGGGCACGCGGGCGCAGAACACACTGGACAGCTGGATGGAGAACGCGGCGGAGTAGGTGTTGATGATATTGTTGGAGACGAGGCTGAGGATGAGGATGACGACGCAGAACTTGCCGAAGCCGTTCCAGCGCTCGAAGCCGGCCCAGAGGAGGCCGCCCATGCCGTGTGTGTTGTACTCGTCGTTCCATGGCTGGTAGGTGACTGCGATAGCCGCCAAAATGATGCCGAGCACGCCGACAAACAGGGTGGGCACCAAGGTGCCAAAGAGTGTTAGGAGAAACACCTTGTACTGCTTGGTGTCCTCGGGGAACAGGATGTAGTAGTCTGCGGTGATGGACCCCCACGTGGAGGTGATACTGTAGCACAGGGAGAAGAAGCTGAGCCAGTTGCCCTTGAGTGTCTGCCTGTCGAGGGCGCTGTTGTCGATGGCGTTGATGAGGTCGTACTTGCTGCTGGAGGAGATGTACAACAACATAAAAGTAGTCAGCACGGGCACCGCGAGGTAGGTCTCGACGCGGAGCACCTGCTTGATGCCGAACACCGCGACGAAGAAGGAGCAGAGCGTGACGATGAGGATACCGACCCACACGGGGACCTTGTCATTCGAAATAGCAGCGAGCATCTCTCCTCCGACGACGGAGTTGACGACGGACCAGCCGAGCACACCGATAATCGCCGCCAGGGCCACGAGTTTCACAAACCACCAGCCAAAGAGGTAGCGCGCGGTGACCATCTGCCTGCAGCCGGACTGGGGCCCCATCATGGAGCAGTACGCGGCGATGACACAGCCGATCGCCATTCCGATGAGTCCCGAGACCAATGTCTGGTGGAAAGTGAGCTCAAATAGCAGCGGACCCAGCAGAAACGAGGACATCGAGGAGAGACCACCCGTGGCACTCAGCCACAGACCAGCAACATGAAGAAACAAACGTCCGGAACCACGCTCATATGGCGGGATACGGTCGATACCGGTGCTCTCGACACCCAGAGCATCCAGCCGGCGGGAGAATCCCGCCAACATGGAAAACAGCCGGGACTTGCTGTCGTGATTAGACGCATCAGGCGAGGCTTCCCGCTCGGACTCGCGCGGGCCGCAGCTCTCTATATCGCGGATCACTTCGAGGTTCCCCTTCTTTTCCAGTAAGTCAGTCATGGGGAGTGTATGGCATCATGGGAGGGACAGGCAAAAGACAATTCCATTACTTCTATCACTCCCAGCTGTGCAACCCACGCTCCTATATATGTATGCACGCACAGGGCACGCAGCCACGGGCGACGTGCCGCTGCATGAAAGGGCGGGCAGAACGGGTGCGCACAATGAGTAATCGCGCGCCGTGCGAAAACGGGCGGCACAGAATGCGGGCGCCGTGGGAAAACGCGGCGGGTGCGCCACACCCTGCGATGGCGCGGTGACTCCTGCGCTGGCAACTCGCGATTTCTGCGGCGGGAGTGCATGTCCGCAGGATGTATGTATCGGGAGGGCGTATACGCGCTGTGCACTACAATGGATCTTGTATACACAAGGCTGGAGATGGTATGTAGTATGACACCGCTGGGATTTGCAATGCGCCCTGCCTCGGACGTTTCTCAATGGTATCTGCACTCTTGCATGTTTCTCTTGCACAGTTGTGCTTTGAGAGTACGCCCTGATAGTCTACACGCCGTGAGAAAACGAGTGGCGGCGCCGCAGTTGACTCTGGACGTGCGATGGAGTATGCGGAAGATAAGCTTGTACTTAGCACAGGTACTGTGTATACATGGTAGTGTTATTCTATAGTCCACTGCGCTTAGGCCACGCGGCAGAGACGGGCACCCGGCTCCTCCGCTTTCGTCTCGCCCTGCCCCTCCGTGGCCCGCAGAATGTTCATCAACGCTAGCTCGCAGCTCTGCGTAAACAGCTCGATCGTCGCGGACCCGTCGTGCGGGGTGCACGTAGTGCCCCGTGTGTCCTCGCGCAGCACGGCGTCCACCACGGGCTCGTCGTGGAACACGTCCGTGCCGAGGTGTCTCAGCCGCCCTGCACGCAGCGCGGCCTCCGCGGCCCCGCTGTCCACAATGGTGCCGCGCCCGACGTTCACCAGCACGAGCTCCGGGCCGCGGCACTGCGCGAGAAACCGCGCGTCCACGAGGTGGTGCGTCTCGGGCGTCAGGGGCAGCGCCACGACAATCGCGTGGAACTGCTGCAGTACCCCGCCTTCCAGCAGCGTCGCGTCCAGTGGGTGGAACGGCCACCCGTAGCGCGCCTGCAACTCCGCACCCAGTGGTGTGCGCTTCGCGTAGTGCACCTCCATGCCCAGCCCGTGCTGCAGCTTCAGCGCGACCTGCGTCCCGATGGACCCCAGCCCCAACACGAGACAGCGCTTGCCGCGGGGGCTCTCCGCGTAGTGCCCGGCCGGCGCGTCGGCGGGCGCGACCTCGTGGCCGAACGCGAACCGCGAGAGGTCATCGTACCCCGCAATGCGCGCGCGCGCCCTTAGTGTGTTGCCGTCGCCCCGCAGCACCTCCTGCTGGTACGAGAACTTGCGGAAGCCCTCCAGGACGTGCCACAGCGCGCAGTCCGCGACGTCGTTGCTCACCTGGTCCACCTGGAACGCGGGGAGTGCCGCGTCCGCTATGGCGTCCTGGTAGTTGTACAGCGCGATGCCGTGCTTGCGGAGGCACTCCAGGTCGAAGCCGTTGTAGCCGCGCGAGCACAGCACGATGCAGCGCAGCGTGGCAAGGGGGAACCCCGCGCCCTCGATGATGTCCGCGGTGAGCCCGCCGATCCACGCGAAGGCCGCGAAGCCGCCGTAGATCGCCACGATGTTCGTCCCGCGGCGCTCCTCTGCTTGCAGAAACGCCAGGAACGCCTCTTTGTCGCTGAGCGTGTAGTACAGCGGGGTGTAGTGGTCCGCGAAGCGCGCGGACGCCATGACCTGCGATTCAGCAGCGGGTTCCTGCACAAACAGAACAGTCTTCTGAGGGGAAGCCATGATTGTATGTGTTGATATCGTGTTGTACTTCTTAGCAATTGCACTTTGCAACTGCCCCGTGCTATATACGGCCCCGTATCAGCGTGGCTGCACATCTTATCTAATCGGCGCCTTGTTTTTCGCCTGCGCGATCTCTGCAGGGATGCGCTCAGCCCTCCCACTGCTCGGGCACCTCGAGCTCCCGCCGCAGCGTGGCCCGGTCCACAAGGTACTTGCCGCTGAGGTAGCTCACGAGCGTGTCGATATCGTCAGCGAGCGTCTCGAGGTTCCCGCGCATGCTGATGGCCCGGTCCCGCTCCCTTGCGAGCCGTTCGCCGCTCCAGTTCGTGTCGTCCCGCTGCAGCGCCTGCAGTTGCTTCGCCAGGGCCGTGTGCTTCTTATATAGCGCCGCGTGTTTCTGCAGCACCTTGGCCTTGCCCCTGAACTCGCCGCGCTGCGCAATTGCCTCTGCCAGTTGCCGCTGCATCCCCGCGATGTCCTCCCGCGCCTGGGCGACGCGCAACTCCGTCGCCAGCGCCTGCGCCACCACCCGCCGCTGCGTCTCCGCGGGGTACATGTAGTACACGTTGAGGCTGCCGCACTTGGCGACGTCCAGCAGCAAGGGGTACTCGCACATCACGCCGTCCAGCATCTCCTTGAGCTGCTGCGTGGGCACCTTCACGGGACAGCTCTTCTCGAACTCCTTCTGCGTGAAGAGCACCTCCGTGGAGAAGCCGCGGAGGTACTCCACCAGCTCTCTCTTCTTCTTGTCCGAGGCTTGCGGCGGCATACCAGGGAGTGCAGTGGCCGTAGTGGATCGAAGAAGAGTATAACTTACTTTGATAAGCGCGAATGTGGGAAGTAGTCCACTTGGCGATTCTTTTACCCCAACGTATTGCCTGGGAGGCCGGGAACACGCCACCACGCCCTAGGGCCTGTGCTGCATGCCCTAAGTGGCGTCACGCAGCCGCCCAGGTCCCCCGTAAAATTCCACCCGCCCTAACCACACGCTCGCATGCCCTAACCATGCCCTACCCCCGGCCCAGCCGCCGAGGTCACGAGCACTTCACCCCCACGCCCCCACGGGCACCCCCACGGCACCCCGGACCCTGCCCGCCACCCGCCGTGCTGTCAACGCCCCGCGCCGCCGCCTCTCACGCCGCGGAACGAGGACGGCCCGGGGCGACAAACGGCCGCAGGAAATGCCGCCTCGCACAAATGCCCCCAGCGGCTTATTAAAGGGGGAGGCAACGGCAAAGTATCCCCCACGCAAAGACACCACAGCACATCACACCACGCACGATGAAGCTACTGTCGATGCCCAAGTTCAGCCGGGCGAACACCCACGCCCGCGCGAAGGGTCACAAGGGCCACGGCCACGGTCACGGGGGCCGCGACAGCTACGACAGCTATGATGACTACGACGACTACGACGAGGGGTTCGGGTCCTCGAGGGGCGGCAGCAGGCAGAGGCGCCAGTCCTCGTATGACAACTACGATAGAGACGACTACGATAGGGACAGCTACGGCGGGGACAGCAGGGAGGACGGGTACATGGGCCGCGACCGCACGAGCCGGATGAGCGGCGGGCGCCGCTCCTCCTACGGCTCCTACAGTTCGGGGAACGTCCAGGAACAGCTCAAAGACCTCATCAACGACCCCGCGACGCGCAACCGCTGCGGCGAGTGCCAGGCGACCTTCCCGACGTGGTGCTCCGTGAACCTGGGCGTGTTCCTGTGCGGGCGCTGCGCCTCCGTGCACCGCAAGCTGCTGACGGGCCGCTCCGACGCGGTGCATTCGACCCTGAAATCCGTGTCCCTCGACCGCTGGAACGGCCGCGACATCGCGGAGGTGCAGCGGCTCGGCGGCAACCGCGGCAACGAGGAGACGTGGAACCCGCGCAAGGAGCCGTTCCCCTTCGACGCCGAGGACGACAAGACGCAGGTCGAGCGCTACATCCGCGAGAAGTACATTTTGGGGAAGTACCGCTTCAGCGAGGTGCTCCCTGAGGATTTCGGCGCTGAGTCCCGCCCCACATCGCGGGCGAACTCCCGCTCCACTATGCACAGCGAGGAGTACGACTACGGGAGACACAGCTCCAATGGAAGTCGCAGGGAACGGGAGAGGGCAGCGAGTGTAAGTTCACGTAGGGACGTTGCACCTGCCACGGCCAGCGATCTCGCCATGCCATCGAGACGCGCGACTATATCTAGCCGCCCAGCAACAACAGCGGCGCCAAATGTTGCCACCCCGCTGCCAACACCAGCCCCGGGCCCAAGCGCGGCTGCAATCCAGGCACAGGCTACGGGACTCGTCCAGCAATACTACGACCCCAACACGGGTGTAGTGTACATGGACCAGCAGCAGTACGCCAGCACGCTGCAGCAGCAACAAGCAATGCAACAGCAAGCCATGCAGCAGCAGGCGATGCAACAACAAGCAATGCAACAAGCTGCACTGCAACAACAAGCGCTACAGCAACAAGCGCTACAGCAACAAGCGATGCAGCAGCAAGCCCAGCAACAAGCCAACAAGAACGCAATCATGGGCCTGTACGCGCGCCCGGACATGTACACCACGCCCGTGGAGATCACGCCGACAAACCCGCTGTACCCACAGATGACTGCGCAGATGGCGCAGCAGCAGCAAGCGCAGCAGTACCCGCAGCAGTACCAGCAGCAGTTCCGTTAACACTACCTATACACTAACACTACACATATATGCAAATATGAGCGGGTCCAGATGCACACCCTCTCCACTACACAATGCACAATGCACTCCCAACACGCCTATAAATAAACACAACCCCACCGAATACGGCACACTGCGTCCACAATACGCCCACAATACGCACACACAATACGGCACTATCGCGCACGCATACCCGCCCCATGACTACCATTGTCCGGGGCGCTGTGGGCCCCTCTGTGCGTCTCCCCGTCCCCTCCCTTCTCTCCCCTCTCGCCTCGCCTCCGTGTTCCCCGCCCGGCCCCCTGCCCTGCCGCCCAGAACACCCCGCAGCGCGGTGCCGGTGTGTCATCGTGTACCGTGTAGTATAGCACAGTGTGGTACACGAAAGGTCCCGCCGCACGCTCCACAGTGGCGGGACAGGGCGGAGGGCATAGGGCGGAGTGCACAGCGAGGAGAGGAGGCACCGCTGGAATCGCGGAGTTGCTGGGCGGCCCTGCCGTTATCTGCCGGCGCGATAGCGGGCGGTTGCCAGGGGCCGCCCGGTGGGGCGCATTCCCCGGTGGCGTTTCTGTTTGTATGTTTGCACGTTTGTATATATGCGCGGGCTCCCCTGATTTCGGGTGTGAACAGCTCACGCGCCAGACAGGACAAGACACACACACACAGCTTCTCTTATTTGCGCCACAGTGCTGCGTGATACGGAGACAGCAGTATATTATTTGCTTCTGTGATACACGCCTCGGAGAGAAGGGGCTGGCAGTTTGCCACTGATCGCATTAGTAATAGTCAAGAGTCATTTTCAGCGGGTAGACGGGAGAATAAAGTACAGACACATATATACGCCTTCTACTACCCAGAAACCCATATTCACACCCACACATACATACACCTGTGTGTTCGTCCTTTCGCCCCTCACACACACACACATACATACACCTGTGTGTTCGTCGCTTCGCTCCTCACACACACACACACCGCTCGCTTCGCTCGCTGCACGATGGACAACACTCACCCCAGCATACCCGGCGGAAAGTACATCGTCGACAAGGAGATCGGCCAAGGCTCCTTCGCCGTCGTCTACCGCGGCCACAGCGCCAGCGCACCCCAGACACACATCGCCATCAAGGCAGTCAGCAAAGCCAAACTCAAGAACAAGAAGCTACTTGAAAACCTCGAAATAGAGATAACAATCCTCAAGAAGGTGAGGCACCCCCACATCGTGCGGCTCATGGAGAGCGAGCGCAGCGCTACAGACTTCTTCCTCATCATGGAGTACTGCGCTCTCGGAGACCTCACCTTCCTCATAAAGCGGCGCCGCGAGCTCGTTGCGGGACACCCTTTACTCCAGGAGATGTTCGACATGTACCCGCCCCCAACACACTCGCACAACGGTCTCCACCAGGCATTCGTGCTCAACTACCTCCAGCAGCTCGTGTCCGCCCTCCAGTTCCTCAGATCAAAGAACCTCGTGCACAGGGACATCAAGCCACAGAACATGCTGCTGTCCACACCCTTGATCGGCTACTCCACTCCACAGGAGTTCCACGCGCAGGGCTACGCGGGAATATACAACATGCCCATCCTCAAGATTGCAGACTTCGGTTTCGCAAGATTCCTCCCCAACAGCTCCCTCGCAGAGACGCTCTGCGGGTCCCCCCTATACATGGCACCCGAGATCCTCAACTACCAAAAGTACAACGCCAAGGCTGACCTCTGGTCCACCGGCGCCGTCCTCTACGAGATGTGCTGCGGCAGCCCGCCCTTCAAGGCCAACAACCACATCGAGCTGTACAAGCGCATCAAGCGCAACCGCGACAACATAGCATTCCCTGCATACTTCGACCAGTACCCCGCCGACCAGCCCACCGCATACAGGCAGACCCGCGCAGCCGAGGAGGAGTTCCACACCATCAACGACAGGCTCCGCGAGCTCATCCGCGGACTGCTCACCTTCGACCCGCAGGCGCGGCTCGGCTTCGACGAACTCTTTGTCAACAGGCTCGTCATGATGGACCTGTCGCGCTACGAGGCGCCCCCCAAGGTGAACCATACTCTGGAGAGCAAGTCCCGGAACCTGCAAGAAAGCAGCATGTTCGTGTCGGAGTTTCTCACACCCCGCGCAAAGCAGAACGCTGCGATCGCACGCTCCCCGGAGAAGAATACGAGCCCCGGCAGCAAGAAGAAGGCCACGGCGCTACTGCCCATCCGCCACACCGGCGCAAACATTCACCCACCGGCAAGAAGCGTGCATAACAGTGACCTGGTCCTGGAGAAGGAGTACGTCGTCGTGGAGAAGAAGAGCGTCGAGGTGAACGAATTAGCCGACGAGATGGCGCGGCTGGGACACGGACAGGTGTCTAGCCACACTACATACACGAGTGGCGGTGCCGCCGTTGGTCCTACACAAATGGCACGCATCACGTCGGTGGACAGCGACGTCCCAGCAACGACGACGACAAACAACTACAACAACTACAATCTGGACACCGAGCGGGTGCAGCGCCAGAGAAGCACGTCCAACAACAGCAACTCGAGCAGACGCGCCTCCCTCGTGGAGCGCCGGTTGTCGATAAACTCGCTCAACCCTACAAACGCCCTTTCGAGGGCGCTGGGTATTGCGTCGACGCGCTTGTTCGGCACGAATGCGAATGCAAACGCCCACGCAGCCATAGGTGCGACCACCCCGACGATATTCAGTCCACAGATGTACAACGAGCTCACCGAGAAGATGGTGCTGCGGTTCAACACCAGTGGGGATGTCAAGGAGAGCGGCGACAGTGGTACTGAAAACCGTCTCAGCACAGTGAACGATGTCGTGCAGATGGACATGGGCGACATGGTGCACTACCTCGAGACGCTATCTGCCAAGGCATTTGTCATTTATGCGTTTGCGGAGGTGAAGTATGCGCAGGCGATGCCGCTGCCGGGACCAACCGGCGTCCCCACGGGCACAGTTGGCCGCGATGGCAAGAGGCTGAGCACGGGCAGCTGTGCACTCACAGATGACGACGACGACGATGCTGATGACCAGCCACATGGTAACAATACGACGATCGCGGAAGAACCGGAAATTATCGACGCGACTCTGTGCAAGGAGGCCGTGTCGCTGTACCTCAAGGTGCTGGAGATCCTGGGCGAGGCCATGCGCAACACAGCAAGCTGGTGGTTCAAGCACCGCGGGCAAGGTAGTTCGTCTGCAACAGGAACAAATACGGGCACGGCTGGCACGCTGTCGGTGCGCCTCAACCTGCTGGTGCAGTGGATACGCGACAAGTTTAACGACAGTCTGCAGAAGGCGGAGACGATGCGCTCGAAGCTGGTGCAGAGTGCGAGCGTAGAGCGCCAGGGCAACAACAGCAACGACTCCGACGAGATGTTCCTGGAGCGGCTGCTGTACGACCGCGCGCTGGAGGTAGCGAAGAACGCTGCGCGGCTAGAGATCGCGGGCAACAACACTGCTGCGTGCGAGCTAGCGTACGCGACGTCGCTGTGGATGCTGTCTGCGGTGCTGGACGACACTGTGCCTGAGCACCGCGGCGACACGCAGGACCATGGCGCCAGCAGCAACCTGGATACAGACGACCGGGAGATCATACAGCGGTACATCGAGAGCATCTCGGGCCGTCTCAAGGCATTGAGGAGTTCGCAGCCGGTGGAGCAGTAGGCGATATACATATACGGGAGTGCAAGATACCAACACATCAGATCACAGTGCAACACACCAACACACCAACACATACGCACACACATACACATACACACGCGGCGAACTAGCCGCCCACATACCTGCATACATATACCTATAATTAATGACCACAATAAGAAGAGCGCACGCCTTGCACAAGCTACACTACAAGCGCAGGGTCGATCTAACACTGCATTCATGTGGAGCCAACTATATAGAAATATGAAGTCTCATACTGTATTCATATGAAGCCACCTATATAGAAGTATCATCCTCCACACTGTATGGCAAACACGGATCGAGAACTGCCAGGCAGTGCACAGAAACACACTGACAAACGCCCGCACGCCCACCCACACACACCCCACCGGGCCCCACGCGTTGCCGGGGCAACCCCCACGCCGGACGGCCCATCGCACCGCCACACCCCTATATTTTGGTACGCAGACGCCCCCGCAGCCCACCCCACCCGTGCACCACAGACCACGCCACGGCGCCGCCTACTATTTATAACGCGGCCGGACACGCCGCGGGCCGCGGGTGTGACGCCTCTAGCGAGTGTCCCTCTCAGAACGCCCCGCAGCGCGCCCTGGCACTGCCACGCTTTCACTGGTGTCACACCGCCCGCCTGCGGCATTATGCAGAGGGGGCGAGCAGAGGGAGGAGAGTACGGGCGGGCGAGGGGCCCCTCTCTCCGCGCCCGGCCTCGGGCCTGGAGCCTGGGGCCGGCCAGTGCCGACTGCCCTGCCCAGAGCGGGCAGGGGCGGGCGCAGCGGGAGGCCCGTGCACCACGCACTGCCGGGGAACGAGCGCGAGGCAAATGCGAATGCCAGTGCGAATGCGAGTGCGGGCCGTCAGCCCATGCCCCAGCCCGCGGCCCCAGCACACCCCTGCCTCGCCAGGCCCTCGAGCCTCGAGGAGGCCGCCGCTGGTGTGGTGTACGGCGGTGCATGCGGGCCCCAGGGAGGGCAGGGAGGGGAACCACCGCGCTGTGGTGTGGTGCACGTCCGTCTGCCCGTACTGGGGCACGCGGCGGCCCGAGGCGCGTGTGCGGTTGTGCGGTTGTGCAGTTGTGTGTCCCGCGGCTTGTGGCAGCGATGCGGCAGGGCAGGGCAGGGAGGGAGCCTGCCTGTTTTTCTGTTTGATCCGGGCGGCAGCGCTTGTGCTACTGCGGTTTGTGCTACTGCGCTGGGGCCTATGGGTCTGTTGGGCCTATTGGGAGGGCCGCTGTGCCCTGCTGCGTTTGTACTGGGCCGTACTGGGCGTGTACTGCCTACGTACATGCGCAATTGAGTATAGGGTGGCAGCGCACTATAGGCTGCCAGCGGTATGCGCTGCCGTAATACAGCTAGCATCTGCACATCTGCACATTATATATATAGTGGATAGTACTCTTACAGATCAAGTGTTAGTGCCGGATCTTTGTGCACACACCCCTCACACACACACGCACACTCCTTGGCACAGCAACAATGGCGTACTCGCACCAGTCTCATTGCTCAGTCAATTCAGTGCAGTCCATCATCGAGCCAGTCACCCCGCCAGCCAGCGGACACCCTGGTCCCTCGGGGAACCCCGGCAACCCCAGCTCGCTGCGCAAGGGCGCCCAGCACGGCAAGAGCCGCTCCCTCGATCTCGGTGGGGCCTCTGGGGTCTCTGGGGCCCCCACACACCTCTCGCCTGGGATCAGCTCACCAGGCCTCTCCCTGACCATGCCCCTGCCCCTCATCAGCGAGGCTGCTTCCAACAGACCTTCACACGATTCTTCCTATGGCGCCTCTCACGACTCTTCCCAGGGCATCGCCCAGGGGAACGGGGCCCGGGCGGGTAACACCGCGCACACCGCGCACACCGCGAACGCCACCCGCGCCGGCGGCTACGGCGCCCGGCAGCAGGGTAACGCCGGTGGCGACAGTGTCCCCAACAGTTACCCCAACAGTTACCCCAACAGCTCGGCGGCTAATTCGAATTCTTCTCACAGGGGTAGTAGACACGGGGCCCGCGGTAAGGGCAGCGGTAATGGAAACGCACACGGTAACGGACACAGCCGCAGTCACAGTGGTGCAAAGGGTAAAGGTCGCGGCAATGGCAATGGCCGGCGCAGGACTTCCTCCAGTGGGAGCCACAGCAGCAGCAGCGGTGCCAGCGAGGGTGGTATGTCAGGAGATAGTGGTGCGCAAACTGTGCTGGTTGGTTCTACCTCCGCCAGCGCGAGCAACGCGGAGATCAGCGCGACGCCGCTGGAGGAGCTCGACTACGTCAAGCTCGCGACGGACCAGTTCGGCTGCCGCTTCCTCCAGAAGAAGCTGGAGGCCGCGCCCCGCGAGTCCTGTCTCGTCCGCGACCTCATGTTCGCCCAGATCAAACCGTACTTCATCAACCTGATCCTCGACCCCTTCGGCAACTACCTCGTCCAGAAGCTCTGCGAGTACCTCACCACCGACCAGAAGACACAGCTCATCGACACCATATACCCGCACGTCTTCAAGATCTCCATCAACCAGTACGGCACGCGCTCCCTCCAGAAGATCATCGACACCGTCGACAACGACGACCAGATCGCGCGCATCGTCCAGGGGTTCTCACCGCCCTACACGTCCATCGACCAGATCGTCGTGCTCGTCAACGACCTCAACGGCAACCACGTCATACAGAAGTGCATCTTCAAGTTCCCCGCGGCCCAGTTCGGCTTTATCATCGACGCCATCGTCGACAGGAACAACATCGTCGCCATATCCACGCATAAGCACGGCTGCTGCGTCCTACAGAAGCTGCTCAGCGTATGCACCTTGCAGCAGATCTTCGACATCTCAGTCAAGATCGTCCAGTGCATCCAGGGGCTCATCAACGACCAGTTTGGAAACTACATCATTCAGTTCTTACTCGACATCAGGGAGCTGGACTTCTTCCTCCTCCCCGAGATATTCAACAAGCTCTCCGGCGACCTCTGCCAGCTCTCCTGCCTCAAGTTCTCCTCCAACGTCATCGAGAAGTTCATCAAGAAGCTCTTTGGCGTTGTGATCGCCGCGGTCCGCGGAGAGGCTGCGCCAAACATGTCTGACACCGTCATGAACACAATAATGAACATCCTCCTCACAATCATCGACATATTCACCATGAAGCTCAACATCCTCATCAGGGACAACTACGGAAACTATGCGCTGCAGACATTGCTCGACGCAAAGCACTACGCAGTCATGCTCGAGTACCCAGGGAACGACTACATCCGCATCAACAACCCCAAATTCATCAACTTCGCCCACGACTTCACAGAGCGGGTACACACCCTCGTGTGCATGACAAAGGACCTTCTTCCGAGCATAAAGACCACATCCTACGCAAAGAAGATTAAGCTCAAGGTCAAGGGCTACTCGGAGATCTGCGGACTGGACCTGAACGAGGCGAAACAGGTGCACATGTCCCCCTCCACGGCATCGCTCGACACACAGGGGTCTGCATCCGCTACCGCTGGGGTTCCCGTTGCTGCAGGTTTGACTCCACTGAAGGGGTCAACCCCAACACCATCCACGGGCGTCGTCACACCAACTACGAGCATCACGCTGGAGGTCAACGGACAGCGCACTAGCAATGCCAGCCAGCAGCACCAGCGCCATGTATCCCTGCCAGCTAACGCCTACCACAGAAGAAGCAGCAGCTCGGTCATGCAGGCATCTGGTACTGCTTTTCTGACCCTGAACACCACCCCGCAGCAGCTGGGTGGCAATGGCAGTGGCATTCAAACATCGCTTGGCAGCATGATGGCATCACAGGACTCCTCGCCCTTGAGCATCACGCAGTCCCAGCAAATGGACTTGCTGGGTGTCGGCTCCAACTCGTTCATGCCCATGCCAATGCAGCTGCCTGTCACCATGCCCGTAGTCTCGTCTCGTGTGCTCTCCACGCAGAATGGCCTGGGGCTTGGACTGACCGATGAGTTCGATCTTGCTAGACCTCTTGCCAACCTGTCGCTGAACTCCAGTATGCCTTCTCAGTCGATGTTCTTTGCGAATGACAACAACGCAACAGGAACCAACAGTAACAATACCAATACTAATAATCAAAGGAACATGAGTACAAGCAGCAGCTCAAGCAACGTCTTGCAGAACAACTACAGCTCCGCAAGCAGCTCAACGATCAACAGCTCCATTCCAAACAACTTTATGACAACTCCAAACCTAATGAACACGTCAAATATAGCATTTACCCCAAGTGATAGAATCACATCCAGTAACTTTAACGATTTCAAAAATGTAGCGTTGCAGCCACAGCAGAGAATGACCACCTCCCAATATGCAGGAAACCAAAACTTGGGCTACGACAACATGGGCCAGACAAAGAATGAACAGGGATCCACTGAGTCCTCTACCACAAGTCCACAGTTCTACTCGAATGGCGTTGCCGGAAATAACTTGATGAATGGAATGAATGCCATTCCTCAATCCAATGGGCAAGATATGCTGAGCAACTCCTTCGGATTTTACTGAAAGTCCTCTGTGATCCTATGTTAATTATTTTCTACTACAGAAAGTAATGACATCGTCCCCCTCCCCTATATCATCCTGTTTTATTCCCACATGCTCTTCTCTGTTCTTATATCCTTCTACCGCTGCCCCAGCTCACGTATAGAGGACACTCCCATTCAAAAGAAGTCAAACCAAAATAAGCTGTCCCTCTCCACAAAAAAAACAAAAAAGCCATAATTCTAAAAAAAAACCTTCACCCCAACTTATATTATTACAACGATCATCTTTTTCTTCTTCTTCCAAATAGACTGTGTGGTAATTACGAGAAATTATAGAACCTTTACTTTCTTCTCGCACGTCACTTTCCCTCAATCTTATAAAACGAGAAAATTCGCAACAAACCTATTAACCCATTGTATTTTTACTTATTCTTTTTTCCTACTATATTCATTATTAAAACCATTCACTCATTCATGACAAGCATTCGCATACACGTTTTCTATTGATATAACAATATTCTTAACGGGCAACATTGTTCAACCCGTTTAGATCAACCCCACACATTCATTCTATCCATTTTATTCATTCGTTCACACATTCACATTATACAATTATTCATTCCTTTACATATACGGTTGTGTTTTTGTTTTCCATTGAGAGAGTTATAAATATAAATATCGAGAAGAGCTTCTACTGTTTCCTATAGCTTTTTCACACTTTCAATTGTAATCTATAATCACTATTTGTTTCCTATTACTATTATAAATATATATACCCAATAGATCAATCCATATCTCTCTACTTAAACTGTTTGTCCCTGGGACAATGCTGTATCTTATTTTGTCGGACAATCGCCTTGACTCGAGGTTTAGAAGGTATATACACAGGCAGTTATCATAATCGGTGTGTCCATATCATCAATACTCCGCTCGATGAGCTTGAAAGTCATCACGATCAGTGGCTTTGTTCTGTATGATTCCTCTTGGTAATTATTTTCATCTGAAATTCTGTACTGCAACTGTAGATTAGGGTGGTCTTCTACGGAAAACGAATACGTATCCTGGAAGGTCTTATCGATACAAGAGAACGAGACATTAGATAAACGGTATTTCTTTAAATCAATGGGATTATCGTTCTTGATGTAATCCTCAAAAGAAGCAAATGGATAGCACACATAAGCATCATTTCTTTGATATTCCCGATGACGAAGAGAGAACACTTCAAAATCTTCACCCTTTCCGTAAAGAACAAACTGCTGGTCCTCAGATATATCCAAATATTCTGAATCTTTAGTGGCATTGCTGAATTTGGTTTTCAGGAAAACCACGGAGGCTTCATTTTGAGGTATAGAGCACTCTAAGTCTAGTGCATCGACCACCATAAGATGCTGTGATGTGGTATTTTTCTTTATGGCTGACACTAGGAGGCGTTGGTCCGTAAATGCGTGTATTGAGACAACTGATGAAATTCCATGTAAACCTTTTATGCAAATTATACGCTCTTTCGAGGGTCCGTTATATCCATTTTTGTGCTTGAATTCTAAGCAGTAAATATGTCCATTTCTCGTTCCGCAAAAGATCTTGCATGGAACTTCGTTACATTGTGTGTACTGTATTGCAGTTATATCTGACTTAGTGGGTAATTTGAAGAACGGTTGCGGAGAATGGTGAGCCCACTTCAGACAAAGTAACTTGTTTCCAACGGCCAAAATCGGTCCATTTCGAGTGACTACGGTATCTTTAACTCTGGCAGATGTTTCCTCATTTAAAGTAACGGTGCAACATGGGAATTCCTCTGGAGCTTCCCTTGATATGTTACCTTTGTTATCAACTGGGTGACGAACTAACTCAAAAATATGTTTTATAAGATTCTTATGTCTGAATGGGTCATCACCATAATCAACATCTCTGTTCTTCGGAGTTACGGTATAATAACGAACGAGATGGTTTGGTGGAAACTTCTTAATACTTACCATTTTGATGGATTGGTAATCCGGACCGAAAATATCCGCACTATTCACAGGTGTACATTTACTTGGTACCCAATCTCGTGTGTCGTCCTTTATACTGAAATCCAGCACAGTGGAGTCGGACAAAACTGTTCTAAATAGGTTGCCGTTCAAGTAAACAAATGGGTAGCTAGGCTCATTCTTGCCGTTGGTGGTAACTAACTCCTTTGGGTTGAGTTCTAACACATTTTTAAACATATTTACTCCATTTGCTCTCAGGTCGGTGATTGATGCAATCAGCGGCAGGTCTCTCCGATCAAACGGGATTACATCATCTGACCTTGGATCAAAATTGTTGTATATATCTGTGCATTTCTTCCAATAGACGCCACTCTTATCCTCGAGTGATGTACTTATCTTAGCTCTCTTTACTTCTTGCACCTTCTTTTGTGTTAGTGGGAAGTATCTCTTTCGCTCCTCATCATAGTAAAATCCCGGTAGTTCTCTTGGGGCAGTAGACATGTTAGAAAAGAGGTTGGCCTGTTTGGCGCACTTGATCAGCTGAATTGGTATTGTATACAAACATCACGAGTAGCCTTTGTCTCCATTTCTTCCTTTTCTCTTGCTAAATCAACATGTTTTGTTTTGCGAACATTAGATGGTCTTCGCATTGTTATGGTGCCTTCGTGGGTGTTGAATGATTAGAAAAATTGTAAATTATTATATGCGAGGAGGTTGGTTGTTATATGCAGTATTTATTCATGGTATTATAAGGTATCTTGAGATCCTATTTATGCAGGGGGGTATATCTGAAGAAGATCTTTATCCCAACGGAAATTGTCGTTGTCAATGGCATCATTCAGAGCGTCGCGCTTGAAGAGAAACTCCCGTTCATGAGGTGGGATGCGATGGTTCACCGCAGAGAGGAATCTGTGTAAAGTTTTTTGGTGGATTATCCTCTTGGACTCCAGTTTATCACTAGCCCTTTCTTGGGTTGTAGGAAAATCCAGCCGTCCATAGCCAGGAGGAGAGTCTGTTCTGCCAACCAGGTTATCAAAGATAAAATTATCCATAATTCTGTCATCATTATTGGGTAAATTACTCTCGCCACCAGTTCCCATTGGCCTTCCAACCTGTTTGTGGAACTGGTCCAGCTTTCTTTGACCTCTTTTTACACTAGCAATATCTTGATTAGGTTTGAAATCCTCAAGGATCCATGGCTTCAGAGTAAACGGGTTGTTGTTGAAGTCCTTCTGTTTAGCTATACTTTGCTTTTCCCTTAAAGAAGTTGATCTGAAGGATAATCCTCTGTCAGTTTTAATAACTTTATTGGGTTTTGATGGATCAGCAATCTCGCTGGACGAATCGTTTCTTGTACGTGTCTTCTTTCTTGACCAATCTTCATAACTGTTACGCGCTAGTATATTTGTATTCTTCTCCAGCAATGGAATTCCTATTACTTCAGCAGAGTCTGCAGATCCCTGAGACTCTTTTAGTGGAGAACTGTATAAATGCTGGGTCTTTTCATCTCTACCGTCATAACTTTCTTGGGTGAGTATAGTCTCTTGAGACTCTTTGATGACTGGAGTATCCACGTTCTTTGGCCGGTGGTTATGTTTTGATGTATTTTCTTTTGTGCTTGTCGTGTTGGCTGGAGGCTCAACTTGTGTGAAAATGTATTCCTGTGTATCCTCCATACAACTTCCTTCTGAATTTTCGACGATACCCATCTGCATGTCTGCTACAGATACAGGGTGTAGAAGAGCAGTTGGTTCCTCCTCCTCTTCTTTAACCGCTGTTTGAAGGTTCCTCTCAAGATTTGTTGGAAGATATTTCTTATTATCCCTAATTCCTGATCTCTGGTTTCCATTTGATTTGTGTTTCATGGCTAGTTTTAACTCTATGAATCGCTTCTCGAGCAACGCATTTACCTCCTTCTGCACCTCGAGCAACTCCTCGATGTTTAGCGTGTTCAGAACTTGAATGTGATGTCGCGATTTGGTCCTTCTAGAGTCCTTGGACATTATATTGTGGTAGTATCTTTGGGGTATTTGGTAACGGGATGTTGTTCCTGACTTATTTGTTTTTGAAGAATGTTCTAGACCCAAACACGAAGTTGTTCACTTTTATTTTGTAATAGAACTAACCTAAAAAAATTCTTCGAAGGTGTCTTGTCTGGAAGGTCCATAAGCTCAACACTTCTAAACATACACGCTAATCAGCACACATAACCTCAGTCTGTCAGAATTTGCTGTGTTTCTTTTATTTGCAGCTGAGTGGGAATTAAAGCTAGCTGTTGGTTGTCTGTCTCTCGATACCTACGCACCAGATGTCACTTCACGACTATCTCTCGAAGACATACGGCACATCGACAAAAGCTGACAAGAAGAGTAAATCAAAGAGCAAAAGTCGAGACAATAAGAATGCATCAACGCATCATACAACAACTCTCATCACAGAACGTATTGATGGACCAGTGCTGCCGAACCAGAGTCACACTGCACCAACATCGGCAGGAGGACAGAAGAAGACTCTCTGGAAGAATCTCAAGACAAATGAGTTAGTTGAGACGTCACATGTATCAGGTAATATTACGCCAAAACTAGATGATCCTTCGAATCCAAAGAAGCCCGATAACCAAAATGTAAGGGACGAAACATCAAAAGACAAGCCTGAAACCATATTTCGTGATGAGAGGGGTCATGTTCTCTCTTCGGAGCAAATGGCAGAACGCAGGTTAGCGCCCGACTTGCAGAAGAAGGCTAAGCAGATTGCTTTGCAGAAGTTAAACAAAGGCCCTTTGCAACTGTATATGGAGGAGAACCAACTGACATACAAATCACTTGAAAATACATTAGGATCTAGAATAGGAGACAGCAGCCTTGCCGATCCGGCATTAGCATTTGATAATAAGGAAGAGAGTAATAAAAGTAACGTTCCCACTTCCTATCTTGGTAGGAAACAGTGGGACGGTCTTGCATCGAGTAACAGATTTAATATACCGCCTGGGTCTAGGTGGGACGGGGTTGATCGCTCTAATGGTTTCGAAACGAAATGGTTTAAGAAAAAAGAAGAACTGGAACAACAAAATGTGGAGAAATATACGCTCCAAGAGGACTATTAGATTATTTTTTGTATACTACTATATACTTAATAGATCTTTTACACATTTGATACTACTTGTTCCAAGAATATTTTGTTGTATATGTCAGCACCACAAAACACACTTGCAACCACCGAATTAGAGTGTAGTTATTTTTTATTAATAAAAAGAAGTATCAAATGTTGTTTACATCAAGGTGTATATAAGTTAACTAATCTTCAGATTCAGGTTGTCTCTTAAGAATCTTAGGCTTGTTGTTTTGGCGTGGAGCTTTAGCTTCACCCTGTTCACCAGTCTTCTTATTGCCACCTTCATTCTTATTTTGACCGTTCTGGTTTCTTCTTCCCTCTTGTTTCCGTCTGTGGTCCTCCTTGTTGAAGTTTCTTGTTCTTTGACGACGCTTAGAGTTCTGGTTTGACTTTGGTGCATTAGCATTCTGGTTTCCGTTCATCATTGGAGGAGGAGGGAAGGCACCATTAGGTGGTGGACCCATTGGCATACCCATTGGAGGAGGACCCATTGGCATAGGCATTCCCATCTGGTGAGGAGGCATACCCATTGGAGGCATACCAGGCATCATATTCATTGGTGGAACTGGCCCATTGTTGATATGATAAGGTAGGCCGGCAGGATCCAATGTCTGAGGCATAGGTTGTGGGATACCCCCTGGTCCCATCATGGGTTGTTGAGAAGGATCGAACTGATTCAACACAGCGTTAAACACAGAGTTTGCAACCTGGGTGTTAGGCAATGGTAGGTTCTGGCCATCCTGTGTGGATTCGGCACCTTGCTTGGATAGAGACTCCAATTTCTCCTGCTCTTCATTAGCTGGCTTCTCCTTCTTCTCTTCAGAAGTAGTTTGACCATCCTTCTGCTGAATAACATTCAATAGGTCTTTAGCTGCCTTCTTTCTAATGTTCTCGGATTCGATTTGCTTCTTCTGCTGATGAACTTGCTTTCTCTTTAGCAGTTCCTCCTTGTTCATCTTTGCGTGCTTTGCAGCGGCAGAGTTCTGTTTCTTGGACGCCTTGGAGTGGTAAACATACTGTCTCTGCGTGATGTTTAGCAAGAAAGAAGAATCGAGACCAATACCTCTCTTTGTTCTTAGTCTACCACCAAAGGTGTTACCTGCAACAATCTCATGATCAAACAGCACCTGAATGGAAAGGTTGGTGCCAAGTGTCGTGTAACCGACCACGGTACCCCTAGAGAATAGAGGAACCTTACCAGAATCCTGCACATAAATGACACGATCACCTAGATCGAACTTCTGAGCACGAAGCAAGGAAACGGATTCTCTCGCATTTAAGATAGCTTCACGTGGAACCTTAGCTAGCTGCTTGGTCTCGCTCTGTTGTTCAATGGCGGCAGAGTTGGCGATAATAAAGTTCTCTACCTCAGCAATCGAAGCCTTAGTTAGAGAGTCACTCTCAAGCGAGACAGTCACAAAATTGTCGGTGATCTGTCTCAACCAGTGTCTGACCTCAGTCAATAGGGCAGCACTCTCCTTGAGTGGCAGTTCTGGGTACATCTTAGAGATGTTTGGAATATCATTTCCTAGCTTTTCTAGTCTGTTGAAAAATTCTGGGAATCTTGTTCTGTACTCTCTCAGAATGTTCATAGTAATGTTAGAATATTCCCAACCCTTGGTGTTTCTCCTCGCGTAACCAAGGACCTTCTTATGCTGGGATTCAAACTTAACAGGTATACCAATGTCAACGCGTCTTCCATCGATATCAGCGATCAAAAACTTTGATGTAATTCTCGACAAGAAAAGTCTGTTGATGCCTAGCTTCTTGGAAACGATGTAAGATGGGACATACTGAACCAATTTGGTATCATGCTTGACTCTTTCCTTACCGATCATTGGCTCAGCCTGCAAAAATCTCTTCTTGACAGTGATTTTCAGTCTCTTCTCACTTGAGTAACCGTCAATGACAGTCTCACCACCGTAAGCATAGTCACCGAGGAAAATAACCTTGGAGTTCTCAGGGAACTCTTCTTGAATAGGAAGTGGTGGTCTCTCCATATATCTAACATCCTTATTGGTAACGGTCTCGACCATCATCTGCAATGGGTATGTTTCTGGAACAGAAGAGAATGTCTTGACGTATGCACCCTCCTCGTCTCTTACGAGACCAGTGACAGGAAGAACATTGATTATGACCTTTACATCATTCAGTATAACGGCCTTTCTCTTCTTGTACTCTCTGATCATCGATCTTCTTTGAGATTCATAATCTCTCTGCTCGTGGTTGTCGCATGGTCTCTCGATTATCTTGAAATGATTCTTACCATTTGAGTCAGTGTGCTCCTTGAATTCAAGCATCTTTCTACCTGTAGAAATCGATAGAAGTTTAGCTTCTCTGAGGTATGGCCATCTCGTGTAGATAACCTTGTTCAGATATCTCTTTCCAAGCTCCTCGACAGTCAGATTGTTCTTGGAGTAAATGTCCTCAACATAGAGACACATTGACTGCTGTCTGGAAGGCTGCTGGAACACCAAACTCTCATTATACTCAAGCTTGTTATCGAAAGGAATCGACATAAGGGTAGGGAATCCAGCAAGTAATTCTGTACCATATTTAGCGTCTGGCAGCAGACCGTACTTGAATTTCAAACCCTCCATAGAGTTACCTGTGAATTCCTTTTCGACACAGTGGTTGTGCTCGATGTCACTGAAAATACCGCTCAGTGGACTCTTGTAAACATTATCCACTTGTGGGTTAAAGAGGTAAATAAGGTCCTTGCCGAATGAATTTCTTTTTTTCTCCTCTGGGGTCAACTTTTCCAGATATGGAGCCATAGCATCAACAAGTCTCTTTTGGTCAACGAAAGAAATCTTAACAACCGCTTCCCAATCGGCCGTCTTTCCATTCTTGTCCAGTTCGACCTCCGATGGGTAGAAGTCTAGAATTGGTGACTTTGGATCATACATTAATGGTCTCAGAACAGCTGGAATTAGGTTCTTGGATCTCTCTGGCAGAACGGCCATCAGCTGCTGGAATGGGGTGAAAGGTGTACTCAAGTCGAACTTGATAATCTTGTCAATACCCTTCGAAAGGTCGGAAATTCTTGGAGCATAGTGGTATTCGAAATACCAACTCCAGGATGGACAACCACGGTAGTAGTAGTATAGAACCCACTGGAGACCCTCGATATAGTTCTCAGTTAGGGTTAGGACATCCTTGTTACCGTCATCAATACGCTTAACGTCAGTGACCTCACCATCTACGTGGGCATCCTCTTCAGTCAGAGTAGAGTCCTCCTCAAGATGTTTTGACTCGGACTCGTTGGAGGCATCTGTAGCATCAGTCTCCTCGATGCTCTTCTTGGAGTGCTTCCCCTTCTTGGTCTTGTGGCCAAAGTTGAAGCCCATTTTGTCCTTGTAATACTTCTCCTTCCAAGTCTCAAATCTGTCATTGTAGAGGTCCTGCTCTCTGTCCAGCTCTTCAGTGTCCTCAACCAGGATAGCTTGCTGGTATCTTCTGATGGTCTTTCTGATGGCGGAAATACGCTCGTTCTTGTCCTCCTCTGACTCGTTAGGGTTGATGCCGTCGACATCCAGCTTGAGGTAGTACTTGTCCTTCGACTTGGAGTGCACGACAAACAGACCAAGTTCGTGGGCGAACTCCTTTAGGAAAGGCAGGTTCTCGACGATGTGGTCCTCGCTGAGCTCGATGGTAGGGATCTTGTCATCAGAGATATCTACAGGATAAGTGTCGTTGACGACCTTTAGGACCCATGGTTTCACCACACCGACGATCTTCTTCTGCTGCTTCAGCAGCAGCTTCTTGCCCATGCGTGCTCTCTTGCGCTCACCCTCGAGGGAGATGTTCTCGAGTTGCTGGTTGAACCACTCGACGTCGATGTCCTTTCTCTCGAAGTTCATGAGCTCGAACTGGGACAGGTAGTCTAGCCACACCTTTAGTCTTGGGAGGTTGATGTGGCCGTGCTCGTTGATGTAGCCGTCCAGATGTAGTAGGGCCTCCTTGAAGGTCTGTAGTATTACAGGGAACGCACCCTTGTTGAGGTGCAGGTCTGGCAGGTTTGGCAGGAAATCATTACCGATGACGAACATGATGAGGATGAAGTCGTCGAGGATGCGCTCGAAGTCGTACTTGAACTGCATCTCGTCGGATATCTCCTGGAATTCGAGCTCGAGGTACTCTCTCAGGAGCGATATGTGGAGCAGGTAGAAGTTCTGCTGTTCCAGTGGTGTTGGCTGTTTGCTTCTTCTGCCGAAGGTGACCTCTTCTCTGAGCAGCGCGAAGTGTGGGGCGTGCGCTGAGAGCGACAGCATGATCAGGTCTGCGTCTAGACCGTAGATGCAGTGTCTGGTGTTGTTGTCGAAGTTATCCTGGGCTCTGAGCTTTCTGATGTAGTCCATAATCTTGTGCTCACCCTCACCTGGGACCTCGTGTCCCGAGAAGATGATCTGGACGTCTCTCCACTTGGAGTCTGTCGTGATCTTCTCGTGGACGAAGTACTTCAGGTTGGTGGTGAGCTTGGCCATGAACTCTGTACCGGGGGTGATACAGTTGGAGTCGAAAGGCTCGCCGCTGGGGATGGGGTCGCCGTTCTTGAGCGCCTTTTGGAGGAGGTGCTCGGCGTCCATGGCAGTTCTGAATCTACGGGCTCTCTGCTGGTTCATCTTTGCACGGGGCGCGACACCGTCGATGGCCATGTAGAACACCTTCTGTGGCTTGATGGTCTGGAAGAGATGATCGATATACGAGAAGATCTTGGCAAAGACCTCTTCCTCGGTCATACGCTTGGTGATGTCGTCATCGTTACCGTGCGTACACGTGTGCAGAATGGAGTTCATGTCGAGATACAGGTTGTCGAACTCAGGGATGTCGTTGCCCTCGATCAGCTGTGAGATCATGGGCCATCTCTCAGAGATGTATCTGAAGAACTTAGGGATACCCATGCTTGCGATATATTAGTAGCGGTAGTAGTGGGGTATAGGGGGCGATTAAGTTTTATTTCGTGAAGGAGAGAAAGAAGGTTGTTACAATGTAGTGATAAAAAAGATGTGTTAAATGCAAATTTATCCTCCTATTATTCTCGGGTTCTTTCGGCAAAAGTGGGAAAGATTCGTGTCAATTGAGCGTATGCAGAAAGTGGGGCTGTCTCCTAGGATTAAAAAATGGGAAAGAAGAGCAGTCTGTATTGTGTATATGCCAGAAACAAATGAATAAATGACCGAAATGTAGTCAGTATACGAATGAAAACTGTGTATTATGATTAGGTGATAGAACAGTGTCTAGTAGGAACGTGTGTTAAACAGCTAAAACGGACAATTATATGCAGCAACGCTAGTTGTACAGTCAAATACCGTATATGTGTTTGTTTGTTTGTTTATCCTTTGCTATGTGGAAAACGGTCCTCCTTTGGTTATATTCTCGACCTTGTTTCACTCTGGGCGCCTGTCCGTGCTGTATTCTTCTGTCAGCAAGTAATTGAGTCCTGGTGCTTGGTGTACATAGGGGAAACGAACCACACAACACACTCAACCCCACCAAACACTCCCCTTGCCGCCCACTTCCCCCATATACTGCACGAGAAACACAAGGGTGGTTCGCCACCTGCTCTCCCTCTCGTCGGGCGCCCGTTCTGCTGCTGTCGTGTCCGGCCTCGGGGCGGGTTACCCGGCCGGTCACTCCGCACGGTGGGCGTCTCCACACGTTGAGATGTGGGAGAGTCGATCTGTCCAGGTGAGTGGATCTCAATTAGCCCATATGTACATGTACCAACTCTCACATACCCATGTACAGCTGTTGTATGGCCAGAGACGCTGGGTACAGCATATGTTGTATGTCCCTGCACGCCAATATCACACTGTACGAGGTGCACTTCGCGGAGGAAAAATCAGCACTGTTTGCACGCCAACCCAGACAGAGGCTCGACAGGCTCGATCCAGAGCAGATGAGCACGGATATCTAGGGGAAGTGGTGCTGCAAGAGGTGGTTGTGTGTTGTTCTTTTTACATTAGGGCAATTGCGAGAGTGCACATTATTCCCCACTGGCGAAACTTCCCCCCATTTCTGCCCCGTTCTCTCCCCAAGACTAATTGAAACATGTTCAATCTCGGAAAGCCGGCGTCCACGGGATCCCTCTTCGGCGCTAACCAGCAGAACAGCGCCGGAACAAACACTGGCACAGGCTCAGGGTTCAGTTTCGGACAGCAGTCCAACAACGCCACCGCGGGTACACCCGCTACGACTCTCGGCGGCGCCAACTCAGGCGGCCTCTTCGGAAACAAGCCTGCCGCTGGCGGTTCCATGTTTGGAAACAACAACAATGCTGCTACAGGAGGCGGTCTGTTCGGTGCGAAGCCAGCGGGTGCGGCCCCAACTGGCGGATTGTTCGGAAACAACAATGCCCAGCAACCCGCTGCCACGGGCGGTTTGTTTGGCGCTAAGCCGGCGGGTGCGGCTCCAGCCACGGGCGGATTGTTTGGAAACAACACAGCCCAGGCTGCTCCAGCCACGGGTGGTCTCTTCGGAAACAATAATGCTCAGACTGCTCCTGCTACCGGCGGTCTGTTCGGAAACAACACTGCACAGACTGCTCCGGCTACCGGCGGTCTATTCGGAAACAACACTGCACAGACTGCTCCGGCCACTGGTGGTCTATTCGGAAACACTGCCCAAACTGCTCCAGCTACCGGCGGTCTCTTTGGCGCCAAGCCAGCTGGGACTACAACTGGCGGTCTCTTCGGTGCTAAGCCCGCGGGTACTACAACCGGCGGTCTCTTCGGTAACAACACTGCTGGATCCGCGCCTGCAACTGGCGGTCTATTTGGCGCCAAGCCAGCAGGCACCACTGGTGGATTATTCGGAAACAACAACACTTTGGGTGGCGCTACCGGCGGTCTGTTTGGTAACCAGCAGCAACAGCAGCAGCAGCAGCAGCAACTCTCCGCACTACAGCAGATATCACAGCTACCAGTTACACCAATGACGAGGATAGCCGACCTGCCACCGCAACTCAAGATGGAGATCGAGCAGCTCGACCAGTACATCCAGAGACAGGCCCAGATCTCGCAGAACCTGAAGTCCGAGCACGAGGAACACATAGAGCTCATCAAGTCCGTGCCCCGCGACATCCAGTACATGCTCAAGACGCAATCGCAGACGAACCAGCTGCAGGCGCAGGACCTGAAAAAGATCCTGTCCATCAAGGAGCTGACGGACCAGAACATCTCAGACACACAGGCATTCTCGGTACTGCTGCAGCAATTGCTGACTCCCGGAAGCAAGGTCTCCTCCTTGGACCTGGACAAGTTCTTCCAGCACAAGATACAGATATACCACACCAAGCTAGACGAGTACTCGCGCGTGCTGTCCGACATTGAAAACACAATCAACAGCGTCAACAACGAGGTGGCAGGAACTACTGGCGGCACTCTAGACGGCACATTCAGCAGCAATGATAGTGCTGGCAGAAGCCTGGAGTTTGCAGACGTCGTGTCGCTGAAGTCCGGCCTGAACATGGTCATCAACACCGTGATCGAGGAGTTCAACCTGTTCATGGACATCGCCCAGAGGATAGCAGTTCTGCATCAGCATGTTAAGGCACTTTCCAATGAGTAGACTAGATTAGCAACTAAACAATTATCGCTGTTTGTTGTGTTTTTTTCTTCACAACCCCTGTAACATAACCCCGGATCCTGTGTGTATTCTCGTATATATCTTCAGGACTTAACAAGCATATGTGATTAAAAAATAATAGTAATATGTACACAAAGAGCCGTCAAACATTGTTACGGTTGCAAAACGTCTTCGATAGTTTGATGATTGCAACTGCAGGTAACTGGACATACCGTCTCACATCGACAACTGTTCATAACCTTTCGGAATAGCAAAATGTGATATGTAACAAGTTAAATAGGCTTGAATATATAAATCGGGTGGATGACCTCGTGGAGGAAACAAAGGGGCTGCATGGGGCAATTGTAATATGTATGGCCGCCTAATATGCCTCTAATCCTATCTAGTGGGCGGCGGCAGGGGCAGCAGCAGTCTGTGGGTAGTGCTTGTAGCCCACGAGCTTTCTTCTGCCAATAACCTCACCAACGGAGTAGAAACCTAGCAGCTGGACACCAAAGGCACCGTACTTGAGGAAGTCGTTCTTGGAGGTAGCCTTAAAGCAGTTCACAGCCTGCTGGGGGGTCTGGATGTATCTTAGGGAAGACGCGTACAGGTTCTTGTAGACGGCCTTGAACTCGTTAAGGGAAGGAGGCTGTAGCTTCTCGGACTTGTAGATCTGCTTCGCCAGCTCGCTGGTAACCTTACCGGTGTAGACAGTCTTCTCGACGGTCTTGGTCACCAGAGCGGTGGTTCTGGTGACGAGGGAGGTAGCGGTGTTCTGAATTCTTGCTAGCATCTCGGTAGTTGTGTGTGTGGTTTGTGTGAAAAGGGACAAAAACGCAAAAGCAAGAACAAAACAAGATAAACAGCACCCAAATATCTACTCATCAACTCCACCACCTGCAGATCTGGTTCAACCCAGCACAAAAGTCCTACAACTCTGCCCTTCCTCCCTAGTTCGCCGGCTCGCGCCGGTCCCGCGAGGCCCGGCGGGGCTGCCGGCTTTTCCGTGCGCGGGCGGCGGCTCGGGGCGGCTCGGCCAATCAGAGCGGCGGAAATTGTGGGAGCTGGTAAGGGCCCCAGGCAGGCTATACTTACAGGCCACGAAGACCTGTGAGCTGCTGGTTTGGCGTCTGGTCCTTCCTATTGGTAATAATTACAATTGTGTATACAGTGTTATACAGTGCGGGTGTGCTTGTGGTGGTTTGTGCTGTCTATACACCCTAGACCCTTCTGTTCAGACGGATGGATCTTCTGACACCCTCGCCCAGGACAATGATCTTGTCCTCCTGGATGAGTCTTGCCAGGACCTCGGAGATATCCGATGGGTCCACTCTGTCCTCAGAGTGGTCGTTGATCTGCTTGTTTAGCTCGTTGAAACTCATGGAGTCTGAGGTGTGGTCCGTGAGGAGCTTGATGATCTCTCTGGTGAGGTCCTCCTGCAGCTTGCGCTGGATGACCGACTTACCCGTCTGCACAAGGTTCATGTCGATCTTTCCGGTCTTGGGGTCCGTCGCGTAGTCCTTGATGGCGGTCTTGATCAGTCTCACGGCCTCCTGGACGTCCTGTAGGTCAACGGACTCCGACAGTCTCATCTTGGCATGCGCCTCAGACAGACGGATCATACTCTCTAGCTGTCTCGTCGTCGCAGTGATTCTCTTCTCATCGGATCTCGAGTCGTCACCCATCTTCCTCATCCCCACGTACGCGCGCACAAGCTCCGTCTTGGCCTCGTTCGTTATGACTGGGTGGATGTGCTCCTTCGCGTAGTTTATGTACATGGTTAGGAACTCAACGGGCAGGATGTCGTCCTTCGCGACGTGCTGTGGCTTGTCCTCCAGGTAGAGCGCCGTCAGGTGGTTCGCCAGCTCTCTGTCGTTAGTCTCATCGACCTTGTCCAGCACCAGGTACACCAGATCGAATCTGGACAGTAGTGGAGGAGGCAGGTCGATGTTCTCTGTGACCGGTAGGTTGGGGTTGTAACGGGAACCGATAGGGTTGGCACTGGCAAGGATAGAGGTTCTGGCATTCAGCGTAGTGATGATACCAGCTTTAGCTACAGAAATAGTCTGCTGCTCCATCACCTCGTGCAGAACAGACCTCGTGGAGTCACTCATCTTGTCAAACTCATCGATGCAGCAGATACCACCGTCCGAGAGGACTAGCGCACCACTCTCAAGCACCATCTGGTTGGTATCCACATCTCTCGTGATGTAAGCGGTTAGACCAACAGCGGACGAACCCTTACCAGAAGTATAGACACCACGAGGAGCAATCTTGTGGACATATTGCAAAATCTGAGACTTGGCAGTGGATGGATCACCGCACAGCAGAATGTTAATATCACCTCTGTAACGGCCACCCTTGTTGAAATGCTTGTTGGCACCACCGAACAGCTGAAGAAGGATACCCTTCTTGACATCGTCCAGCTCGTAAATACTTGGCGAGATGGATCTTGACAAGAGGTTGTACAGATCCTCCCTCTCTGCAACAGCACGAATCTTGGCGATATCACTGTCGGTGACGTTTCTTGTTAGTTCAACCTCACCGTGGTTCAGTTGATTTTGTAAAAGCTCTTGCTCAACGGTAGATGTGTCCACATCCAGTCTCTTGTCAGACACCTTCTTCACGTGAACAACATCGATATAAGTCTTGTAGAGCGCCTTTAGAATTCTCTGTCTGGGGTTGGCTCTAATTGGAATAGATCTGAAAGTACCGGTAACTTCAATTCTGTCACCGGCTCTGCATGAGTCTACTAGTTCATCATAAACACAAAGCGAAACAGAGTGTGGTGTCTGTCCGTCAGGCACCAAATCTGGTGTCTCCTGTAGCTTGATGACCTGCTTGTCGGCAAAGGAGCATCTATTGTGGATTAGAGACATGGAGTTTGGTTCGTTACAGTCAATACGCTCACATCTTGCAGGCTCCTGGATAATACCTCTGTCGATTTCAACAGCCATAGTGTGGTCACAAACATTACACTTGAAGAAAGCCACCTTCATGTCTGGAATGACAGGAGTGGCTCTCAAAACAAGACCCTTGAGACTGATGAGCTTGTCAATATCGTTGGGGTTCAACTCACGCATACCGCGCTCTGTCTCAACATTGAATGGTCTGACTTTGTAGAACTTTGTTTCAATATCATCCAGGTTGAAGTTTAAGTGGTTGTCGACAACTAAAGAGACCATACAGTCCTTAATTGTTTGATCCATGATGGAAATGACCTCCTGAGGATAGTTGAGCAGTTGGTAGTATAGTTCCTCAGTTGGTTTGTAAGCCAGCAAGTTTCTGCAATCCAGATTGAGATTAGTGGTACCTAGCTCTCTCATCTCATTTAGTTGATTGACGTAGTAGAGCTCTTCATCGGAGGTGGCGTTGATGAAATCTTCGCGTTCATCGAGGGTTTTACGGAACTTGTACTTGAAGGACATCAAGAAGTTTCTGAAGTTGTTTGCGCACTCTTGGATACTGACATTGGTACCCCAGATGATCCTGACAGGCTCATTGGCCTCCGAAGGTGCGTCTGAACTAGAGCTGTTCTGGGAGTTTGGCATACCTGAGTAGAATCTTCTTGGAGAAGAAAAGTCAGAACCCTGGACATCGTTTCTTCTCATTCTGAAACTAGAAGAGGAGTGGGAGCCAATATCAGATCTGTCACCAGCAGTCGAGAATCTATTTCCACTGGGAGTAGCCGCAGAATGGGCATTTGGCCTGGCGACGCTGCCGTTAATGTCCGAAGACTGGTGTTGCGAAGAAGAAGGGTAGTTGAAGGGCGACGAACCATAGTGGTTTCCGCTACTTCCAGCAGCTCTTCTGTTGGCAGAGTCAGCCTCATATGTATCACCCTGTGACGAAGAGGAAGCAAGAAACAAACCTCTTTGGGTGGGCTGTGGCTGCGGCTGAGAAGAGTCGATCTGAGTTGGGATGGGAGAACTGGACTCCTGGTCACCCGTAATTGGGGAGCTTGGCTGTTCAGACATTTATGAACTAATGAATATATTAATATAGGTCAGTCGTGTGCGACAATTGGCGTATCTCTAAGTGGTCTCTGTTTTAGTATCCTCTATGAAGACGTGAAGGCAGACTACAATAATTTTAACACCTTCAAAGCTTTTCGAGTCTCTTTTTTTTTGCGTTGCGCTCTCGGCGTCTTTTCTTTCGCGTGTCTGTAATTGGATTTCCGTATTAGGAAATTATATTGAAAAAGTGGCTGCATGAGAGGCACTTTGTGCTGCATAACGACGAAATTCACTTCTTTTAATAATTGGTTAGGTTTTGTTGGTCTTCATGAGGTTTTGTTGACGTTCTCTGTATGAATTTTCAGAGGTGAAATTATATACTGCTACGTAATTGTTCCCAGTGGCTCATGTCTTTGATCTGCCACTTCTTTGTAGTCTCGCCCTTGTCACAACCCTTTACAGCGTATTCTTTCACGGTGTTCTTGATGGTTTGTTTGCTGTAGTTTGGAAGGCTCTTTTGCGTTATTTCTGTGACGGTTCCGAGGGAGAATGTGCTATGTTGAATCTCGTCAAAGAGTTTCAGAAGGTCCTTAGGGTCTGTAATTAGGCTTTTGGCCTTCTTCTCGGGACTCGCTGAGGAACCCTGAAAGTCTCCATTTGCAACATCGCTTGTTCTCTTGGAAGGAGATGTGTTGCTGCTCGATGAGGTTGCTGCGGTGTTACTCCGTATGTTCTCTAGTGCATTGATAGGAAGCGGTTTGTTTTGAATGAGCGATTCTGCCGCGGTCATTTTGAAATAATTTGAATCGTCGGCATCCATCGTATCTATATTTCTGCGCAACAGCACTGTGGGTATGAGAGGGCCAACGAACTTCTTTTTGCCGTTTGAGGTTGCAGAATCTTCTTTATCCAAGAAACCGTCGAATTCATTCTCACTTCCCTCGTCATCATCGTCATCTTCGTCATCTTCCTCACCACTCTCAAGGTTATCGATTCCGGCGCCATCTGCATCTTCCTCCTCATTAACCCATTCTAGATCAGAGTCGTAGTCGTAGTTGTAATTAGTACCCTCCATGGAGAATGGATCTTCGATTGGGAGAAGGGTGTCCTTGGAATATGTTCCAATATATGGTGGTCTCACGTTTTCATAAAATTTAATATATTTGTGTGGAACCAATGCAAGTAATGTTTGGAGCTCATCATCACTCTTGTCCTTCGCAGTCATCTGCTGAAGGAGGGTGACAGCCTTGTATTTTATCGTGCCTCCTCTCTTTCTATACTTGGAGGACAACCAGTTCTTTATAATGTGGGTGTTGGAATCGTCCAATGTTTGATTCAAGTGGGAATCTATTTCAGATATCTTCTGTTTAATGGCCTCGGACTTTAAAGTTGCACTTTGGGACATGATCACATCTTCCCTAACATGAAATGGTAAGAACAGTGATTGATAATCTGATTTTGGTTGCTCTTCCTTGCCCTTATCGCTAACCTTTCTGAAGAAGTTTGCAATTCTAGACTGGGATCTCTCCTTTGCCTCCTCTTCGAGTTTCTTCTTTTCTTCCTTTAGACGTCTTTCCTCTTCCCTCTTGAGTTTCTCATTCTCACGTTCCTGTTTAGCCTTTAATTTCAGCTCTTCCTTAGCTTTCTTTTCGTTCTCTCTTTTCTCTTTTAATTGTTGTTTCTCTTCTTCCTTCTTGCGTTTCAGTTCTTCGCGCTGTGCTTTCAACTTAAGTTTCTCCTGTTCTTTCTGTTGTTTTTGCTTTTGTTTCTCTTCCTCTTTCTCCTTCTTGATCCTTAAACGTTCTTCTTCCTTCTGCTTCTTTAGTAAAGCCTTCTCATCAAGCTTTTGCTCTTTTTCTGTAGTGTTTTCACTTTTCTTAGATTCAGTCTTTGCACTTCTGCTTTTTACATTGGCCTGCTGTGTTTTCTCCTCTTGTTTTTCCAAAGATTCAGATCCTTCTTCAAGGTCGCACACTATCGCATCCGGAGGTGAGGTAGGAAGGATGGATGATACTGCTATATCGCTCTGATCTGAGGTCTCTGTCTTTAAAGCACCTGTTTCAGATGGGATGTCAGCAAGCGCACTTACGGCACTTTCTATAACACTTTTAGGTATAGTGATATCTTTCTTCTCTGTTGCCATTGGCTCGTCAGTGCCAGTCATATCTGGCTGAATCTCATCCTCGAGCACAATAATGTCAGGTTCAGGTGTTTCATTTTTGTCCTTTGTATTATTTTTCTTTATATTTTCAGTCGACCTCTTCACTACAGTGGTATGCTGAAAGAAGGATAGGATTCCTTGTTTCTTGTCTGTGTCAGTCTCGCTATTCATATTTCCCGAGAATACAGAGCAATACTCGACGTTATATGTTTCTGTTTCTTATAGGTCCTACACTGCTGAGTAATTGAATGCAATAATCAGGTGTATCCGCTTTTGTAGGTGTTATCTTTACCTAACCAATACTGGTTTGCTAGCTAGATCAGTGTTGAAATAACAATGTTCGATGGTTTCGGCTAGCTGATCAAGCCACCGTCGACCTCATGTATGACGAGCTTCGCGTTACGCAGCGCTGCACGAAAAATTAAAAGGTGCGAAAAAAGACGCGTCGGTGATGCGCACCACTTCGCGCGCTGGGTGGACTCACTGGCGCCAGTGCCCTTATATTAAAAAAAAACATATCCTATATACGTATTCGTCTTTGAAAAGAAAATCCAATACTCCTAGGAGTATAGACTACTTCGTGTTGTTAATATTTATAGGCTATATAGGTTGGGCTTTTCTAATGACATATTTTGGATTTTCTTTGGAGATACTTCTGCCTGTCACCTATATTTGGCTTGGCAAAATATTCCCATATCTATAAGGTAAGGAATATCCAAGATAAACTTGATCCACCAGGAATGCTTTGCTTGGGATGATAGATCAGTTGTGTGAGGTACTTGAGAAATACACAATGTTTTCTCTTACCGGTGACTTGGAGCTCTTGATCCTGAGTTCCCCGTGTCCTTGTGTCTTCTACCCGTCGTACGTTCGTCAAACTCGGAATAACTATCAAAATCATTTTCATCGTTGTACGGTTCACGGCTCATTTGTTTTATTGAGCTTTTATCATGACTTTTATTTAACTTTGAATTTCTTGTATCCTTCTTAAGAGCAGCGTCCCTCTTCCCCATGTGTCTTGAAGGACCTTCAATGTACCCGGAACTAGTTGAATCATAACATAGAGTTTTTTGTTGGCCACCCTTATAATCATTCTGTACTAATAATTCAGCGCTGGGTAAAGCATTGAATACATTACGTGGTAGCATGCTTTTAACGTTGTTGTATGCTTGGGTTTGTTGATTTATGTTTTTTGTAAACTCGTGATGAATTTCGACCGTATGTTTTAGTAGTTTAGTAAGTCTCTCCCTACTAACATTGCCCGACTCTCCAGAAAAGACTGCCTGGTTAACATTTTCGAGGACATCATTGACACTGGAAGGACAAATATCCGCGCTACGCATGTTTTGAAGAATTCGCTGGACGAAGCCTAGGGTATCAGCAACAATACCGTCCCTATCATCTGTAGTTTCAGACTCCGTTTCTTCTGAGGAGATTTCGTCTCTAATTGTTTCTTGACTGGTTTCACTAATAGTTACGTAGCTGCTGTCAATACTAGTTTCAGTTTGAGTTGTGTAGGGATTGAAACCATGCGACAAAAGATAATAGACGGTTTTATCTCCTAGATTACTGTTAACCATGCTATCGTTAATTCGGGAACTGTCGATTCCGTTGTTTGGGTAATCGATCGTACTTGATTCAGTATTCTGGTTCCTTAGTTGAGCTGTATTTCTATTTAGTCTCCCAAGTCTTGAGCCTGAATCTAGGTATACTTCTTCAGTTGTCACATCGGTACTATTTTCATATATGTTGCAACCTGATTGCCGATGCGGTATAAAATTTCCTCTATTTCTGGCATGCAATATTTCTGAGTTACTGCTTTGTTGTGATGGTCCAGAATTCTTGTGCACTCTCGGCATTTCTGACCCCTCTTCGACATCTGGCATAGTAGGTAGACGTGAACCGCGTATATTTTTCCGTTTATTTTCAATCAAGTATCCCTTACTGCCGGAATCGGGATGACTTCCAGACAGAAGTAAATGTTCCTTTTTCTTACTAGAATTACTGTCATATGACACACTGCATTTGAGATCGTCTAAAGTTGATCTCTTATTTTGTGTGTCGTTTATATTTGCATCACGCCTAGAGTAGCGTCGGGCGTCTACGTTTTGTGTACTTGAACAACCACTGAGATCGGAGTCTTGATCACAAAATCCGTCATCTATGAATTTGCCATCTGTCGTTGTGCTGTCTCGCCGTATTTGATTTGACGTTGCATACCCCTTCCTTTGTGTTGTCATATTGGGTGATGCCTGATACCTACGAGAATTTGAAGGCATATAGGAGTTCAGAACTTTGCGAAAACTAAAAGGAAATTATATTATCAAATAGGATCGGTTTACTCTCTTTGTCTTCGACCTTAAATGTCTTGAGTTTGGCCCAAGTTTTGAGTGTTGTCTAGCTATATCACGGTTGTCTCCCTGTGGACACCTACTTGTGAGATTAGACAACGTTGCGGTGGTTACTATTGGCGTTGTATTCCTTTGCGTTGTAGCCCTGACTAAGAATTGGATTCTTATCTTAGCTGGTGTTCTACTTTGTATAGGGCGAAGTCTACCCTTTCCCCGCTTCCAAATTTGCTTTTGCAAACACAAGCAGGCCGGGCATTTTGCAATTTCTCAAGGTTGCCGCCCAAACTCCAATGTATTACCCTGAGGTAACACTACAAGCTGTGCAAAAATGAATATGCCCTAAAAAATTAGCAATTTATTAGAGGGTGGAGAAGCTTCATCACGTACAATAAGGACAAGATAAATATGATAGAAGAATAGAAGATGGTTTTGTATTGGTTTATTAATTGTAGAGTGCCCTTAACAATGCGACATTGCGAACCTCGGTTGTTGAAGCCAGTCTATAAGCATACCTCAAATCGTCAGCCTTGCTATAGCCAAGTTGGAGGATCAAGAAATTGACACTATGCAAACCTGCAGCCAATGGTTGGTCCATATGCCAGCAACACTCTCGCAAGTCGAAAAAGGAAAGCATATCAATTCCGCAACTTCTTCTATTTTCTACAGAAAATTTGTCAGGATTACCAATTACGCTCTTTTCCCCAACCGGTGCACCCATTGCCCTACGTCCCTTACTATGCTTAACACAGATAACACCAAGAGATATGGCCAGCTTTCCTCTTCCGGGATACCCTTCACTGAGATGTGACATGCGGCTACCTTGGTTTCTGAGCTCGTATAGGGTACTTGATTAAGAGGGGCTGTTAAAAGAAGGGATAGCAGCCTTTCCACGCCGTATCATCAACTCCAGAAAATTGCTCAACTACATTACGGTGGTTTCTACTAATTGTACACGTTGCTCCTTGGAGCTCTAAGGCCCTTCTGAAGCAAGCAAACCTAAATGTGAGCAAATATCACTGTTCGATCGTTGTTCACATGGTCACCTTCCCTTTCGCTGTTGCAACTACGTCAGAATTTCTTTTGACGTATTCTCCAATACAACAATGGTGAATTGTTACTGCAACAAGGGGCGGCTGTACCTGCAACACTGTGGAACATATTGAGTCGGAACAATTGTCGAGCTGCAGCCTCTGTAACAATCCCTTGGGCACTGTGAGTGTACTCTCCTACGCAGTTTCTTAGTCAATCTCATCCTCCCCCTTCGTGCAATCAAGTATTCTTTTCTTTTTGGTGTTATCATGTCAAGCAGAGGGGGGGCGTGTCAACAATACGGAGCTCTGCAGTTTTTCTGTTCGGGAGAGCCCGAAGTGAAAAGCGCATTTAGCTTTGGCCGCTATAGAAGACACGGATCCGGCCTGTCCAGAGAAAACACCGTGGATTCCCTCGCATAGCATCATTTATGGCCTGCCTACCAACACACGGCAAATGTTTCCTTTCTGCCATTTTGTTCTGTCAATTCTCCTTCAAAGAGATCCAGCAGCTCCCAAAAAAACTGCGCGGTGCCGAAAAAGAAACGATTATTCATGCAAAAAAACAATACATCAGAGAAAACAGCGCAGGATAAAAGTATTTCTCCTCTGGGCGTCTTCCCTCTCGTCATGTATGCATTTCCTAGATGGGTACCAGTGACTACGCTATTCGGTAACTAAGTCATGAGTTCCGACTCCCTAACCCTCAAATTTTGGCGTTTACTCGTTAGACATTGTTGAATTTGGAGACCTTTATGGTTGCTGAATGTTTCTTCTTGGAATATACTGTCTTACCCCTCAGATTATCAAAATACTTCCAAAAGATGATGTCACTACTATTAATGGAAATGAGGGTGAAAATATGCGTGCTTGCTCAATTTGGTGGATAACGGTCATTGCACATTTCCAATCACTCTGCATTCCTTAAAGGCCTTCTATAACAAAGTCCAGGCTTGCTTCTTTCATGTCCGAAACAGTCAAAAACAGCACCGAACTGGACAGCTCAACAGATAATACGAGGATTGCTACGCACATCTCTGTGCCTGAAAGTTATGCCCCTAGCTGCCGGCAATAGTCGGATAACGTCCGTCTTGCAAATCATCCGTCCGTGCCGAAGGTACCTGTGCACTTGCGTAGCACTCTCCCATACTGACATCTTTCTTTTTTCACCGCTCTACCAACCTAATAACATTCACTTGGCTGCAGCAACGCTCGAGCCCTCCTTCCCGAGGCATGTAGCTGGGGTTAATGTCCAGCCTTCCGAAAATTATATGTGGTCCGTCCGTGCTTCCTACCAACGGACATGGAAAGTCGTCCAAGAGTAGATACTGAAGTCCTGGGATACAAAGTTAAATAAGATGTCGCACCAAAGTCAACAAATTGAAAACTGTAACCAAAAACCTTACGCCACGAAAAGCTTACCCCAGGCCAACTCTTCATGTCCTTCTGGGCATTCTGGATTTTCCGTGTGGTTACTCCTTCCCCATAGTATATCGCTTCTACATGCTTCAGGCCACGTTCTTGTATGTCCGCCGGCAAGTAGCTTTCCAGTACTGCGCCTGCACTGCTTAGAACCCCCACGCAAGTTTCTCCGCCGCCCACGTTTTTTCAAGGCCGTGACGCTTGGACATCCCACGAAAAGAAAAAAAAAACAAGTTTCACTTGTGCGGGTGTTTCTGTGAAACTGAAGGATTAGCGATTTTGTGAATCTAGCTGCCTGTTGTAACCGGCACTTGCCGGACACGGTCGTGGTCCCGTGCGTCCTGCTGCAGAGCGCCCAAACATAGGCCCGCTTCCACAGTTTTCGCCATCGTCGGTGTTTGACCTTACGTAAGGTACCTCGTCTATCAGTATTGCTGCTGTATTGACCTCCTACAGGCTTTCTATGGCAAGACAAGGGATGCCGCAGTGATGGGCCAGAGGGAGGAGATGGTTACTCAGGAACACCTTTGCTGCTTGGAGTGCTTCCAACGGTAAACAACATGCGATGGCGATGAGCGGTCACACATTCTCCGTATTAAGATATCGGTCTTACTGCCATTACCACTGCCGCCCAGAGTGTCGTGGGGTGAGGTGGTTGCAAATACCAAGTAAAAAATCTCTCAACATTGCATGCTACGATGAAACAAGAATGAGAGGACCAGGTTAGGCTATCGGTAACCATCTGTTCTTTGCATGGTCTGGGCGGTCGACAATTATCGCTTATTATCACTGATGCCCGGTCTGCTACAAGACGCCGAGTCTGCTCTCACACGATTGGTAACAGTAACCGCAGCTAAAGAGATGATCTCTACAATATCTCTTTCTGCAGTATTTTCTTGGCTTCCACGCATCATTGAGACTGGGAAAATAAGGTTGGCCTGCTCTCCTCTAGTGGATATCTCTTAGCTTACGCTAATGTTATTATGCAGCAATAGTCAACATAACGGAAATTTCACTTCTCTTGATATTCATTGAGTGGGGCCAATTACTATGCTGAGCGGTGGCAGACCTGTGTTCTATGTTGTCTATGCGGGATACGCTGGGTTAACTCGCCCCCCGAATAGTTGTTGTTTGCCTTTTTGTCAGGTAATGACTCCTTTACCTGCATGTCTATCCGGTAATTTCCGAGCGTCCCGCATGTGCATCAATCCTACAATGGAGACACCCGCAACTTCCAGAAGGACAGACATATGCGGTGCTACACATTCCTCACCATTATTACTGGATGAAACAGCAACTAATTCCTATGTAGCTTTCTGAAGGTAAACAGTCGTAACCGGCAGAGGTCAATTCAGCGTCAATACTGCCTTTAAATTGTTGAAACTGTCAGAAAAACACAAATGCATGTGCACCCGAACACGCATGTCTCCTGCGCTGCTGGTACGCGCAAGTGTAGCAAGGATTCTGCCCACGGTCGTCTGTCGTCCGTACAGTAATTTCTTGATTTCTTGTATTCCCACCACCTGAGCATGCAATTACCGTAGTGTGTGTAATTCGAAACCTGCTTCGCCAACCCCTACCAATATCCAATTTAGGAACTCTTCTAGTGGGATATGTCCACCAGTGCATTACCAATGAGGCTGCGCATTCATACTATCCACTGACACTACCAACCGGAAATAAAAAATAATAACCGCCAGCGTCTTGTCTGCATGAAACAGCCGCAGGATATTCCAACTCTATCACCCCTGCAACCCATTGCGGGTTAGCACTACAAGGCCGTGGAAGTGTATCTGCTATGCGACTGTGTCAAAGCAGTGACTGTAGTACTGTATTGCTAAACATAGTATGCCACAACGAGACATCAAATTGTGCAAAGAAACCCCTATACGAAGTGCAGATACAGGGGTGCACATTAGACTCTGTGTGCGTTTTGTCTGCTCTTCCGGTACTTCCCGGCGTAAGCTGCGGAAAAGACTTGTCTGGGGCACAGGTAAGTCTTCCCGGATCCAGACGCCCGCACCAAAACTAACGCAACCTCGGTGAATCCCAGAGTAGGAAGGACAACATAGTCTGCCTTCCCAATCCCAACCTCAACAGCAGTAAAAAGAAAAAGGGATAAAATAGCCGATACAGAGATATACCGTGGAACTCATGTGCACATTGAAGAACGTTTACAGGAGTGCTTTGCTTCTCCATAATTACCTAAGCGCATCTATCGCTGTATTTTACCAGAGGCCCGTGCCTGCCAACAGAGCTGGACTGAAATGTGGTACCACTCGGAAAGCGGAGGCGTTGTTTCTCCCACGGGAAAATCGCACGGAATCGATTGTAAAGAGTGAGCCGCAGAGGCGACGTTGCTCGGAACTTCCATCCGCATTCGTCCGCTACTCCATCCGTGTTTCTAGGTGCCTGCGTTCCGCTAGGCTAGGGGCCAGGCAGCACATTCTTTACTACGGGGATTTGACTTCAGCTCCTAGAATATGTATCACCCAACGACGACGAGCCTGGAGCACGCGCGCAGACGTAGAACGACTGTGCGGTCTTTTCCAAGCACCAGGCATTCCTGGAACAACGATCCCGTGTGAAACATATGTAAGACTAATCCACCCCTGTAATAAAATCACTACTGTGCAGGCGTGTCTGTGTGGGTGGTTCACTTGTTTACGCGTGCAGCTGCACACGAACGACCCGCAAGCGCTACTTGCAGCCACCGCAGCCCAGAAGCAAATAGAGAGGGGCCAGAGAGAAAACAGGCGGGGACTAACAAGCAACCCACAACACAAGCAAAAAGAAAGGAGGATAATGCTATACGTAATGCCCCAGAGGGATCCGTGGAGGATACTTACACATAATGCATTGATACGTCTATTTCTGAGGCCTCCCTCACCTCCCACAGCAAGTTGAGAGGGCATTGCAGGTCGATCTCACGATATGCGTATGACCACCAGTATTGTGACTGAAACCTGCGTACCCGTATGTTGCAAATCCTCCTTCGGAACACCCCTTCCGGGGTTTCTTCTGGCCCTCTGCCCCATTATCTCTCTCACTCTCCCTCTAGGTGATCTACTGAGGCAAAACAAGGTTGATTTAGGCTCAGAAAACATCCCCATACAGAGAGCCCGCAGGATGCAACTACCTCAGACCTCTCCCCAGCAGGCTGCAGAACTCTGTAGGAACCGAAGGGATACTGGAGAGGAAACCGTGCGAGGAATTTTGTTCAACAAAAAAAAAATGCGGCCTGTAACAAAGTAACAACACCTCGTAGGGCCGAGGAGAGACAGAGCGCGGCCGCAACGGAAGTCCTTCCAACCTCGGGATATTCGTTGTATGCAGTGATTTCTGGCTGAGGAGGAAAAGCCCAGACCTGCGAGAGAAACTGCCGCAGCGTGCACTGTTGGTCGTATTCTCTCTTTAGCCCACCTCCCTCCCATTTCTCTCCCCCCCATCTGTTTCTTCGTACCGCAATTGCAAATCACAAGGATAAACAAGAAATAGGAGCAGCAACATGAATGTGGGTGTGTATGCTTTGCAGGAGCCTGACAGATTCCTGCCCGGCTCTACACTATTACTGCCGCGCCCCGCTACAAACCGGTCATTGCTGCTCCCACATTGCGTGTGTGCTTGTCAATCATTGTTGTCAAGGACTTTCTCTGGTGGGCTTTGAGTTTTATTACCTCTTGATTGTTTCTCCTCTATGTATGCACTGGCCAGAAGCCGATAGGAGGTGCGGGCCCCCCTCTGCTGCCGGCGTTTGTCACCCGATGTATTCGAACATCATTTTAGCTGCAGTCCTCCTTCCCCCTACAGCCCTCACCTGGGGGAGTGAGGGTGTTCCTTAACGCTGGGGTCGCTGGCTGTTGTATGTTGGTTTTCGTCTTTTTTTCTTGCATGAGGATATGTATCATCTACGTATTGTCTGTGAACTCCCCACCTCTTGCTGCTTGCGTTTCTTCGCTCCCAGCTTGGCCAGCGATATACACGCATTTGCACCGTTGTGCAGGTCCCTAGGGTTGTTCCCTACTATTCCGAGTCTAATCCGCGTTTACGTAGTTTGCTGCTCTCCATTCGTCCTTGCTTTTTTAAATCAGAACCGTCATTCTAAGTGTCTACTGTGCGTCCACGCATATTACTCTCTCTCTCTCCATCCCTCTTTCCATCCCCTGCCCTGCTCTTCAAGATTTCTGTAGAACATACGTTTCTCCTTCAACGCTTTCTTCCTGCCGCTTCAACTGATCATCTCCGCGGCTCCTTCTGGGAAGAAACTCTAACTGCCTGTCTTGTGTTTTGCTTTTGGCTCCCTCTCCGCCTTTCCCTTATATCCCCTGGGGGTGGCCGTTTGGATCATTCCTATCATCTAACGTAGCTTTTACGCTACGTGGGCAGACAGATGGCTCAGTCGCCTTTGTGTGAACTTGCTGTCCCTATTGTCCTAAATTATTAACATATATATACCCTTGCTTGTGACAACACATTGCACCTACAACTTCGCTTCCTTCACAATATTATATACTCCCTATTATATTAGCTCTCCTATTGTTCTAGTTCTTTTAATTGTTCTTGATTTTTTTCTTGAATTTCATAATTTACTCAGGTAATATATTACTAATAAAAGGCAGATACAAAACCCCCGTATCTATTATATTATTCCTTAATCCATCCATCAGTACCGAGCGCCTTTGTTTTCTCGTCACTCACACTCCTGGCCTCTTTTGTTTTTAGCATTATTATATTATTGCCACTAAGGACAGAGGACAGCATAGAAAACTAAGCCAATCATCTTGCCGCTAGAATTTTAACGCCACCCCATTTGCAAAACAAAGGGATAAAACTAGACGTGCAGAGTAACCACACACCAAATCAAGGGAGAACAGTTATTCCACTTCACTACTACCAACCAGTGGTATACATTTGTTCTTGAATAAATATTGCTTCCAAAAAGTTATTTTCCTTTTACACCAGTATTAGACATTATAGACGCACCCAATACCAGGCATAGAACTAAATACCGTCTCCATTTTCTCATACCCCCAAGAAACTAGGAAGCACAACAGGATATCTCATTTTTTTCCCAAGATATGCTATTTACCCAACTACAATGAGCATAGCAAACACCCAACCACATATAACACAGAGCGTGATCCCAGGAGCTGCCCCGGCTCTACAGGTAAGGAGGCAGTCAGACACCCCATCGACTTCTACTTCGGTCTCTAACGCAACAAAGGTGACATTGCCGCCTATTTCTTCCATTATCGGCACACAACAGACTAGCCCTCGGGTCCAGGCTGATTATGTCGACGATGAGAGATCTAATAGTGCGCTTCGGGCAAACATGAATATGAAGCAACCCCAATCCACTGCCAGTCAAACGCCACGTAAGCTCTCTAGTACGCAATTAAGTGTACCTAGCCAGACCCCTGCTACGGGAGTGCCGCCTAGTGTGACAGCTACGCCTTCATCCGTACAGCAGGGCGGCTCGATTTCAGCATCACGTGCGATGTCACAGGTAAGTCAAACTTGGAGACCGCAGATCTTGCCAGCTAGCAACAGCAACGATATGAATTACTACACCCAGCCAACTACCCAGCCTATGTCAGTGCCACCATCGGTAGGTACAGCTCCTGTTGTTAACCAAACACCCTCCGCTACTACGCCGACACAAACCCCATCGGGCAGCCCGAATGCTAACTACACGGGTGCCTCAGGCCAATCGCGATCTGATAGTGAGGCTGCTATCCTGCAGCACCATAACATTATGTTGCAGCAGCAGCAAATACAACAGCATATGATTCATCAACAGCAGATACAGCAACAGCAGCAACAGGGTTATTACTATGTGTTTACCCCAATGCAGCAGCAGCAACCTCAACAGATTCCAATGGCTATGTCCCAGGGACAGCCGCAAATGATGTATCAACCAATGCAGGCTATGCCTCAAATGCAGCAACAACCACAGCAACCCCAGCAACCACAACCTCAGATGGCACCATATCCTGTAGTCATGTCTATTCCAGGGCAGGCCGATCCCCAGCAACGAATTCTACAACCCCAACCTATGCAGCAGCCTCAAATGCTGGGTCCACCCATGCAGACTGTAGACTACGAAAACAATGCAGTTATGTATCAGATGGCCCCACGTCCAGATATGATGCAGCCAGGGCAGCCAATGATGATGCAACCGAACGGAATGGCTGCTCCAGGTATGCCCACGGGTGTTCCACCTGGAGGCTTAGTTCCACCCCATCAAGCGATCAAGGCAACTGTGGATGCGGGTTTCGTACAGACAGACCAAGGTCTAATCCCGGTTCCATCCAGCATCCAATCGAATCTGAGTCTCGCGGTGAGGTTGAGAAAGCAGTGTCCTGTTTGCGGCAAGATATGTTCGAGGCCGTCGACGCTAAAGACACACTACCTGATTCACACCGGTGACACTCCGTTCAAGTGTCCTTGGAAGACGTGCAAGAAGTCGTTCAATGTCAAGAGTAACATGCTACGGCATCTCAAGAGCCATCAGAAGAAAGCAGAGATGCCTGAGGAGGACCACACGTACGTGAGTGATTCTGAGAATGTGGATGATCCAAAGGTCAAGGAGGAGGCTATTGCGAAGGAGATTGGCGCAGCTGCATTAGCAGGTGCAGACTCTGCCATCCCTAAGGTTCCAAGCTCGACATCCAGTGCCTCTGGTGAAACAGAATCTTTGCATAAGACGTAGACGATGGCTAACGAGAGAGCATACAAAGCAAGACGTTCCTTGTGGTAATAATGTTTGAAGTTTTGTTATAAGACAGCCACAAAAAAAACAAAATAAACACAAAACGTTGAGAATATTCTAAAAGTAAGAGACTGCAGGTCATGGTCCCTCTACTAAGTTGGTGAAACATCTCACGATATGTTCATTACAGTTGTAGCACTTATGGAAGGTCTAGGCAGCTGCTGAAGAATTACCGCTCTTCGAGGCTGATATCAAGACAGTTTTACACCCTATGACTTTAGGTCTGTTGTTTACAGACGTGACGACGAGACATGGCGAATCATTCCCCCTCTCGTGAACCCTAAATTATCCAAAAGTACTTGCACTGTATATATATAACCTATTTTTTTTATAAATTCATGTAATCATTTATTCATTTATTCAACTATTCATTCATCACGTGCATAGACAAATACTACCCAGCATCCAGCGACACTTCCCAAACAGAAGAGAAATACGGGGATACTGACACCCAATTATCTCGGCGATAGGGCCTGTGCGTGACAGCGTGATAGGGGTTGCATTTAAGCTTACAGGATACGAGTCCTGAATTAGCAGGCCGTATTGGTCCGCACCAAAAGCAACTTCCCGTTCCGTGGAGATCGGACCCAGACCGCCAATAGCCAGCAGGTGCCTGCGGCCGCTTACTTAAGCTGACGCAGTTGCTGTTGCTACAGGCATGTGAGTCCTCACCGCACGAACCCGCGTTGGGATAGGGGTTCCGCGGAAGGTGTTGCAAGTGGCGTCGCTGGTGGGCGGTCGGTGGTGGGCGGCATCCCTGTGCGGTATAATTATAAGCTTTTTGCAGCAAGCCGATCCCGGCTTCCACCCAGAAATAGTCGCAGGGAAACACCCCCGAAATGGGCGAGTGATCGACGGGCTTATCCCCGACTGCGCACATTTCTGTGGATATCCGCATCTCGGACAAGACGGGTCCTGCGTCCCCGTCTGTGGCCAGGGGAGAAGCTGAGGGAATAACACGCAAACGTTGGTCCATGCGCAGCTGTCAGAGGCCGCACCGTCCTACGACCCCGCCTTCGGGAATGCCCACAAGCCCTGCGCACGCCGGCACCCCGTGGTGTTGTGCAACTCCGCAGCCCGAATTCCCTGCGATGAAACTACACAAGACACATGCAGTTCAGCCAGAACTTACCCTCGTTGGTGTGGGGCGCTGTGCGGTTTTGTATAGCAAGATGTACTGGACTTACGTTCCTGTCGGTCCGCCTTACCCCGGTTCTTGAAAACTGGTTATCGGGGGACGGATTTGCAGATAACGCAGCTGAGTGGCTGGTCTCCCTCTGGCTGGTGTTGTTGTTTCATCGCCGGCACGGGGAGCGTGTCACCATTACGTCTGGAATTTCAATTGTTGTTGTCTGAGGGAAACCTGGCGAAAAATGAGCCCACGCGGCCGCAACGGCAGCTAAAATCGGGCCATCATTCCTCATGGACGACTCCAGCTCTGAAATCACCGTAGGGCGGCACGCCCTATGATCACAGCTTTCGCTGATTGGACGTGCATGGCTTGTGTTCTTTGGTGGGGCTGCATGGTGAGAATAAAGAAAGGCACCTGTCCTTCTCTCTCTCTCTATCCATCTGTCTCTATTTATCTCCGCGGAGGTATTTGCGGCCGCTGATTGGGCGAGCTCAAATAAATACCGTGAGGTACTGCTCGCGCAGGCAACGGATACGGGTTTGTCGCGCATACAAGACTCTTGTGTAAGAATGAATGAGACTAACCACCGGTGCTATCGCTGGTAAAGGTGCGCCGGTTCTCAACAATTACGAAGTTAAAGACTCAAGTGGACCGATGGTGCTGTGGTAAATCTATTGACAATGCGACAGAAAGGCGTCGTGGCCGGTACCCAAACCGGCTATCCTAACTGGGACAGGGCAACCTGGTGACCTATGACTGATGTCATTTAAGTTTGTCCTTCAAATACAATAGATTATTTTTTAAAGCAAACTTAAAATAAGAGTGTTCTTGCATGGTGGCATGGTTTCTTCTAAAGTTGCGCGCGTATTATGTAAGTTGTTGAGAGAAGGTGTAAGGAATCGTTCACGGACGAACTTTCCTATGGAACACAGAAATATCTCTTGAGGATACCCTCTGAGCAAATTAATAGCGGCTGGGCTATGGGGCGTGTACACCTGGCTTTATCGTAATTTTACATAGGTCTTGATTTTTCATGTTTAGCAGATTTTGTCGCAAAGTTCCCTTATCCAGCCCCCCAGATACCTCTAGGCAAACCGCTTCTCGTAAACAAAACCATAAAAGTGATAATCGACAGTGATGTAATATTTATAAGTTGGCACTATTTCAAAACTATGTATGTACAGGCATTATTTATCAGGGGTGTCCATTGCAGAGGTGGCAATTCAGAATTGGTAACGGAGTACTTCGAAAGAGACAAACCTCTCTGGCCTCACTTCTTGTCGCCCTTTATTTTCTTAAACGCCTTTGAGATGAACGTCTCCAGACGTCCCAGTGCCCCTGGCTCGTCCGGGTTGCTGGCAGCGCTTCCCGATGAGCCGGTACCATTCTCACCAGTTGAGAAAGACGACGTGTTTCCGTCTTCTAGGTCATTTAGCGACAGGTTCATGGTCTTCTTGGCGCTGGTGTCGTGCGTCACGTCGGCGAGGGCCTCCCACAGACACTGCTCAGCCTTGGACTGTGGCTTCCTTATGACGATCTTGTACTGGACCTTCATGCTGCCGCGGCTGGCCTGAGAGAGGAGGCTGGAGCGGGGAACACCCATGTTTGGAATGGATATGACGTCGCCCTGCTGTGTGCCGCCTTGGACCTTGAGTCTGATCTTGGTGCCGTCGACGGTCGGTATCTCGACGGTGCCACCTAGTGCAGCGGTGGTGATTGGGATCTCCTTCACGTACCAGATGTCGTACTTGTTCTGGATGGAGAACTTTGGGTCCTTGTCGACGCGGATAGTGACGATGATGTCTCCCCTGGTCATCTTGATGTTCTTTGCCATTTCTGGGTCGACAGCCATCTGTGGGTAGGACCCCTGGTTGGACACTCTGATGGCGTCACCGTCCTGGAGGCCGTTTGGCAAGTCGACATTAATCGACTTGTTGCGGGTGAACTCGACACCGTCACCGTGACAGGTGTGGCAGACGTCCTCAGCCTTCACTGTGGAGCCCTCACCCTGACATTCGTCACAGGTGGACATCATCTGGAACCCGCCGCGGACGTGCACCTTGGTACCGGATCCGTGGCAGCCGGAACAGGTGTGCTTCTCAGCACCCAACTTCATACCGGAGCCGTGGCAAGTGTGGCAGGGGTCAAAGGTGTTGAATGTGAGCTTCACGTTCTTCTTACCGAACACTGCGTCCTTGAAGTCGAGTTTGCATGAGACGTGGATGGAGTCACCCTTGTACTCGCGGAACATGTTCATGCGACTTGAGCGGCCGCCAGCAGCACCACCAAAGGGTGAGCCACCAGCACTGCCACCATTGCGCCCGCTGAATGCTGCGCCGAAGAGGTCCTCAAAGTTTATACCGCCAAAGTCGCCGAAGGGGGACCCAGCCTGGCCGCCGCCGCCGAAACCACCGAAGCCAGGGTGTCCCTGGCCCTGGGATGCGCCAAAGTTGGGGTCAAACGCCGCGGGACCATACTGGTCGTACTGCTTGCGCTTGGTCTCGTCTGAGAGGATCTCGTATGCGTTCTGGAGATCGTGGAACTTCTTCTCTGCGTCGGGCTCCTTGTTGATGTCCGGGTGGTATTTCTTGGCGAGTTTTCTGTAGGCCTTCTTGATATCCGTCTGGGAGGCATTCTTATCGATGCCCAGAGCCTGGTATGGGTCCTTGATGGACTGTGCAGCTACCGCTGAAGCGTGGAAGCGGGAGGAGAAGACGAGGGGTCCTTGCGATCTGTGGCTTGAAGTGAGCGGGTTGTGAAGGGCAGAGCCGGCGCAAACACGGCCCTGTGCAGCCACTACATTGTAAAGTGAGCGGGCAGACACGAATGGTGCTCTAGCGGAGACACCTATCATATTTCAGAGGCGTGTGGGTGTGGAAGGGATCCGTGGGGGTTATAAGGAGGAAAAAGGTCAAAAGCAGGTCAAATCAAACGGGGAAACAGCACAGATGATCAACAATACGATACACCTAGCTGTAAACACGATACGGAACTTACAGACTTGTGTATACATCAGCAACACACGCGGCATCCAGGGTCCAGCATCTGCAACGCCACCCATTTATGACACCGCCCGTTTTCCAGCGGCGTCCGCGCACCGCGCACGTGACCGGCACTTGATAGACAATATATGTGCAATATACGTAGTAACAATATACACAGTAACAATATACACATTCAACATACATACTTACAATATTTCATTTGAAGGTGTAACTTTCACATGTATTAAAGAAGATACAATATTCTATTACAATAATGGCGATGCAATATATATCTATATACTAGTGGCAGTGGGTTCACTCAGGCACACTATTATATTAGGCAATATACACAATACTATGTCTTGTATGGATAATTCGCATAGTATCCACAACATGTAATCTTGTACAAGAAAAAACTTGGATTAAGTGAACATACAATTCACATCCATGCCATTCTTTACCCACTCTATATATACAGTAATTTATCATGCAATATCCATGTATACCATAGGCACATGCATATGTCAAACACCCAATACTAATATCTACAACTGCGTTATTCATTCTGACATCTACATCTGCGTTGTCCAACGCTAATATATAAGTGCATTACTCTATTGCTTATACAACTGCCACAGCATTTGGCCTATCCCAGCTTAAAGAAGGCGGTGTCGATATCCTCATCGACAGGCGCCGCCTTGACATGGTCGAGCATCGCCTGCTTCGCCGCAGCGAAACTGCGAAGGCAGTCCGTCTCGAACCCGAGGAGGCCGTCCTGGAACTTCTTGCGCTTCTTGCCACGGATGCCGATGACGGATGCCATCGTGACGTCCTCGTACTCGCTGAAGATCTTGACGAGCCCGACCTCGCGGCGCTTGTCGCGCACGCTCCTGTGCGCCGCCTGCAGGTCTGCGAGGAACTGCCGCTGCGTCTTGTCCATGCCGTCGAGCTTCTTGGCCTCGTCCAGCTGGATCATGGCCGTCACGCGATCCTCGTTCAGCTTCGCAGCCGTCGAGCGGTAGTCAGTGGAGAACTGCGTCTGGGTCATCCCGGGGGATGGCCGCGGAGAGGCCACAGAGGGCGTGGCGGTGGACACCACGGAGGACTCCTTCGTCGGCGAGTGTGTCGGCGTAGTCGCGGAGGGCGTGTTGCTGTCGTCTGCAGTGGATCCAGCGCCACCAGACGCGGAGCCCAGGGCCACGGACATTGCAAGGTTCTTCTTGGCGCTCTGCTCCTCCTGCAGGCGCTTTGCGGTGAGCATCTCTGCCTTGGTCCTTCTGCGGCGCCTCTTCTTTGGGGGCGGTACGAAGTCCGGAGCCTCGTGCTTGAGCTCTGTCTGTGTTTGTGCTTGCTGTGGCGAGGCCGTGGAGGAAGGTGTTTCCCCTGGTTGCTGTGCCGGTGCGATCTTCACGGGGGTCGCTGGAGCGAGCGGCAGCGGCGCTGCGGAGGACTCCGCGGACGGCTCGCTGACCGGGTTGAGGATGCTGGCGAGGGCGTTTCCGTGGGGAGCCTCCTTCTCCACGGGCCGTTTCTCCGGCGAGGGCGATGTGAGCATGTCGATGTCCATGAGGGTTTTGCCGCGGGGGACCGTGGTTGGGACCGGCGTTGGTTCTGCGCCCTTACCAGTCTCGCTGGCGTCTGCACCCTTGCCAGTGTCATTCGTATCTGCGTCCTTGTCCTTGGCCTTTGCGGCGCGGCCCTTCTTCTCGAGCTGCACCTGCTTTATGAACACTTTGCGTCTGTCGCGCTGTGCGAGGCCGAATGCAACTTCCTCCGCCGTGTCGACGTCCTCTGAGGTCTCGTCGAGGTCGTTGTCGCGCAGACGTATGTGGTAGGAGTCTGCGTTGTCCTCATCTGGCTCGCCGAACAGACGCAGGGACTCCTGCACCTTCTCCTTGCTGAGGTCCGTCTCGAGGTGCACGTAGAGCAGCCACAGCAGCGCGTTGCACCTGTCTGCGCACTTGAACCTGTGCTGGTCGAGGATGGAAAAGAGGGAGAGCGGACCGAGGGTGAGATCGCTGTCCTTTTCCTTGTTCCATTTGACGTACTGCTGCGTGAGGAACTGCACGTTGACAAAGGGGACGTTGTCGCACATGGCAAACAGCATGTTGATGACATTGTAGGGTGGTTCTACTGTGCTAGCAGTCCCCGCGTACATGTCGTGGAGGTTGACCGGGTCGTTGCCGATGGGCAGGCTCTTGACGATGGACTTGAGGCGCGGTGTGTCCTGGAGGGACTTTGGGTCCGCGACCATGTGCTGCAGCGCTGGGATGGAGTGGAAGGTGCGCAGCTGCGAAGTCATGGCGAGGTAGAAGTTGATGGTGGTGTTGAGGCGGCCGATGTTGACGAGGATGGCAAGGAGACAGGTGGAGAACGCGACCTGCGGGTCGAGCAGCAGCTTGTCGCGCAGGATCTTGGAGGACTTGGTGGACGTCGCGAGACACAGCACGTACAGCTGGGAGAAGGTGAGCTTGTCGTGGTGGAAGAAGCGGCGCGCGTCGTAGTCCGCGTCGTGCACGTTACAGGAGGGGGAGGTGTTCTTCGCGCTGGGGGTCTTGACTTCATCGCTGCCGTGCACTGCGCTGGGGTCTACCGGGGCGATCAGCGGGTTGAGGAAGTAGCGCTTGAAGATGTTGGTGAAGAGGGGACGGGTGTCTGCGAGCAGCGTCTCGAGAAAGTGGAACTGGACGTCGCGGCGGGAGAAGTAGTCGCCGTCTGGCTTCTTGAGGTGGCGGGTGTAGCGCACGGCGGGTGCAACGGGAGGTGCGATGCGCACGCTGGTGGTGCTGGCGCGGGCGTTGTCGCTGGCCAGCGGCGGCCGCTGTCCCTCTGCCTTGCCGGGGGAGTTGCTGGCAGTCGCAGCTGCAGTTGGCTCGTCGTCGCTGTCGCTGTCGCTGTGGTTCAGCTCGATGGTTGTCGTGGTTGTTGCAGTGGTTGCCGTTGCAGAGGTGTCTGCCTCCGGCTGCTCAGGCCGCTCCGGGGCGGCCTCCTGGAACACGTCGTGGATGGGGTCGTACACTCTGCCGGCCATGTGTGCGTGTATTGATTGTGTGCACTTGTGTATTGCGTGTGTGCACTTCTATATGCAATTGTCTATATGCAATTGTGTATCACCTGTGTGTATCACCTGTATATGCACTTATATATATACCTTGTATGTATCAGTTGTATCTGTTGGGAATGGAGCGCCGCTTTTTGCGCGCGCCGCTGTGTTCGTGGTTGGGGTTCGTGTGTGTTGGAGTTCACGTTCACGTTACCTGTTGGGGTTGGTGTTGAAGTTATGAGTTTGTTATACTTGTTTGTTTGCTATATTTGTTTGTTTGTCGTGGTCGTGTCTTATTTACTGGGTGTGTGTAGTTGTTGGTATTCGGGCGCTTAGCGTACATAGACGGGAAGGCTCGGCGGTTATGGCAAAGTGCCATCACAGCCCGCGGTAGTGCACCCTGCCTGGCACTCGCTGCACCACCCAGGTGTCCGCGAGCAGCGCCAGCGTGCGCACTATATACATGGTGGCGAGGGCGCCGAGTGCGATGCGGGCCACGCGCCACAGCGCCTGCTGCCACACGCCGTGCGCCACGGCGGTGCGGCCCTGCACCACGGCGTCCACGCCCAGCAGGAATATCGAGAAGCTGCCCACCGCGGTGAGCACGCCCACGACGAGACTGCGGGCAGTGATGCCTGTGGGGGACGCGCGGGGTATCCCGCGTCCAAATACTCTGGTTTCAACGGATCTCATCTGGGGAGTAGTGTAGCAATGAGCTGTGTGAGTGAGAGTGAGGGTGAATAAACCAGCTGTGGTAGTCAGGTGTTGAGCTGGTATAGTATACTATATTGTGCAATTGCTATGTACAATTGCGATTGAGAAACTGTATTCTTGTAACTGCCTCTGCAATACTGTTTGCGTACAATACTTACCAATAACGTGTCTATCGACACGCTGTTCCGTGCAGTATACTGTATACCGTTTACTGTATACCGTATATATAGTGGTGCGAATGTGTTGCACCCTTGTAGCGCTTTGCACGTTGTGCGCGCGTTTCTGTGCGGCGCGGCTGCGTTTCCGGGTGCAGTTGCGATGGCGATGGCGATGGTGATGGTGATGCTCACGGCGGTGTCTACGAGAAGTCCAGCATCTCGATGGAGCTCTCGCCGCCCTTCTCCACTGCGGCCACCAGCAGGTTGTCGCGGAAGTTCACGGACCACACCTGGTCCGCGTCCTGCAGCAGCTTCGAGTGCACGAGCGCGCCGGAGCGCAGGTTGTACACGTTGAACTGACGTTCGGAGCCGCTCACCAGCAGGTTGTCCGTCATGTGGAAGGTCGTGATGGCGCCCATGTTGCTGTGCAGGTAACTGAAGCGCAGCGTGTAGTCCTCGGCGTCCCAGCCCTTGAGCGTGCCGTCCGCGGCCGCGGACACGAGGTACTTGTTGCTCAGCTTGAGCAGGCCGACGAGCGCCGAGTGGCCGCTGAGCACGCGGAACGAGTCCGCGACTCGCGTGCACGTGGTCCCCGCGCACGTCACCGTCTGCTGCGAGCCGTTGCGCGCGAGGTGCACGAGGTCCCACACGCGCACCGTCGAGTCCATCGACGCCGAGATGCAGCGCCCGCGCGCGTGGTCGTAGATCACGGAGTAGATCCGGTCCGAGTGGCCCGTCAGGATGTACAGGCACTTCATCTGCGCGATGTCCCACACGATGAGCGTGTTGTCGTACGAGCCGCTGATCACGATGTTGCCGTGGCCCGAGACCGTGCGCACGGACGCGACGTGGCCCTTGAGCACGCCCACGAAGTACGGGTTGACGTCGGGCGAGTCGTACACCACGGGGCTGCGCAGGCTGTCGTCGTTGTCATCAGTGCCGTCGGCACTGCTACTACGATTGTACAGCGACGGGCACAGCTTCCACACGTGCAGCGTGTTATCACGCGACCCCGTGACGATGTACTTGGTGCCCTTGTAGCTGACGATGTCGAGGCAGCGCACCGTCGAGGTGTGGCCCTTGAACACGTAGAGGCAGACGCCGCGGCGGACGTCCCAGACGCGGACGCTGCGGTCCGTGGACCCGCTGACAAGGATGCCGTCGCAGTCGTACTTGAGCGCCCAGACGCCGCCCTCGTGGCCCGCGAGCTGCGCCTGGAAGCGCTTGGTGCGCGCGTTGTACACGCGGATCATCTTGTCGTCGGCGCCCGTGATCACGTAGTCGTCGGCGAACTGGAGGCAAGTGACGACGCTGGTCATGTGGCCGCGGAGCGTGGTGCGCTGCGGCGCGAACTGCGGGTCGTACCAGTGGTGCAAAGTGCGCATGCGGCGGAGGAAGTCGGGCTTGTATGCCTCGTCGCCGGCGGGGAGCTCTGGGTGCTCGCGGGGCAAGGCTGCGGCGTACTGTGGGAACGTACCCAAGGGCACGAGCGACTCTGCGAGCAGCAGATGCTTCCACACCGCGGGGGAGTTCTCGATGAGGGCGTGCCAGCCGCGGGAGACGGCGAGGCAGGCGACGATGTCGCGGAATGCGAGGCGCGCGAGGACGTTGAGCGCGATCTCCGTGGGCACGGAGGCGACGAGGTCGCGCTTGAGGTTGTCGCGGATGAGCGACCCGAGGTCCGTGAGCTGTGCGCGGTTGAGCCGGGCGATGTAGGAGTAGGCCAGGCGTTGCAGCTCGAGGGGGGAAATGCCCGGGGGCACTGTGGGCACCACTGGCCCCGATGTAAATGCAGATATAGTGTCCAGCACACCCGTGGCGTCCTGTCGTACGAGCGGCGCGCGACCGTCCGCAGACGCCACCGGGCTGATCGGCAGTGCGTCTTCAGCGGAGGAGGGCGCGACAACACTCTCGCTCAGCGCGCTGCCTACATCCACATCCACATCCAAATCCGCATCCACACTTGTATTTGTATTCGTAGACGCATTTGTATCCACGTGCATGCGGATACTCTGTGCATCCGCCGGATCACGCTGCGCAAGCACTCTCGCCCGCTTCACGTCGGCCGAAGCAGTCTCTGCATCCACAGACTGCGCATCGCTGTCAGCACTGGGCGTCGCGAGGTCCATGAGCACACTTGCACTGTTCTCTGGGCGCGGCGAGGCCTCGGACTGTTGTTGCAGAGGTGGTCTGCGGGCGTCGACGCTGCGCTTCCTCTTGCGGAGCGGCAGGGCGGAGGCAGCGGCAGCGGTGGCGCCAGCCACTGCTGCACCTGCCACCGCATCCATGGAAGCATCGAGGGAAGCATCGAGGGAAGCATCTATGGACGCATCCATAGACGCAGCCTCGAGCGGGGCAGCGCGGGCGGCGCGGGCAGCGCGGGCGTAGATATACGGCGTCGGTAGCTCTCTGAGGGGAAACTCTGGTGGCGCCGGGTTGTTCATGGGGGGAGGGAAGTCAGGGTATGGTCTGCTGACTTGCTAGGAGTGACACAGACCGTGGAATAGCAGCATACACGCCCATATAGCCATGCAGCGTGGCACATTACTGCGTGGCACGCTCCGCATCCACAAACGGCGGCGAAAATTCTGCGGCACGTGACGCGCGGGCCGCGATTATAATACACTGTGCTGTGCTGTGCTGTGCTGTACTATACTGTACTATACTGCAGTGCAGTCATACAGAACACACAGTGTGTTATAGCATAGTACGCTGGAGTACATCAGAGCATAGTACACCACAGTATAGTACATTATATTACATTATATTATAGTACTGTATAGTACATTATATTATATTATATTATAGTATAGTATGGCATCTATAGTGCTACAGGATTGCAGTAGGGTATATAAATCGCTGTATAGTAGAGCACCATGCAGTGCAGTATAGTACATTACAGTATGGTACAGTACAATATAGTGTACTATAGTATGGCATAGCACAGTATAGTGTGGTGCATAATAGTGCAGTATAGTATAGTGCAGTGAATAATAGGGCAGCACAGCCCATTACAGTATACGACCCAGCAGCATGGCTCCTCGCAGTACACATATTACAGCGTAGTACAGTATATTACAGTATAGTACAGCGTATTACAGTATAGTGCCTACAGTTTATTATAGTATAGTGCGTTATAGTACAGTATACTATAGCCCATATACACACTGCAGTGGACACAGTATACAACGCTACAGCACAGTGAGTACCCAGCAGTGCAGTGCAATAGAGCACACTACAGCATAGTGTAGTACAGTATAGTGCAGTGAAGTGCAGCACAGCACAGCACAGCACAGTACAGTATAGTGCAGTACAGCACAGTGTGGTGCACACTTGTTTTTCGGCTGGGCTGTTGTGCTGTGGGCAGTGGAGTACAGTGCAGTGCAGTGCAGTGCAGTGCAGTACAGTACAGCGCAGTATAGTGCAGCACAAACGCGCTGCGGCACCGTCTGTGGGAAGTATTGGGGTAGCGGTAGCCGCCGAGCGGGGTGTGTGGGTGTTTCCCTGGTGTGGTGCACGGGTGCTGTCACGTGCCCTCCACCCACACACCCGACGCGTCCGTGTTTACACCCGGACGCGTCTCTGTTTACAGGCGTATATCGCGTGTGTGCGTCTCCACTATTTGTATTCCTCCTGTATCCCTCCTGTATCCCCACAACACCCCAACTGCAATTATGGGACGCCTGCTCGGACTGGAACTGCACAACTTCAAGTCCTACAGCGGCACCGTCAGCGTCGGCTTCGGCGACGCCAGTTTCACCAGTATCATCGGGCCCAACGGGTCCGGCAAGTCTAATATGATGGATGCCATTTCGTTTGTGCTCGGGGTGCGCAGTGCTAATTTAAGGTCCTCTGCGGCCAGGGATTTGGTGTATAGGGGGGTACGCACTGATAGTGGTAGTGATATTAGTAGCAGCGGCGATGCCGCTGCTACCACTACCACTCTCCCCGCTACCTCTGCCTACGTCAAAGCGTTCTACAACGACAACAACCGCACCGTGACTCTCCAGCGCTCCATCGAAACATCCGGCGACTCGCACTACTCCATCGACGGGAAGACAGTGCCCTACAGCGACTTCGCCGCGTACCTCGAGTCGCAGAACGTGCTCGTCCGCGCAAAGAACTTCCTCGTGTTCCAGGGTGACGTCGAGCAGCTGGCGCAGCAGCGGCCCCGGGACTTGTCCCGTCTGCTCGAGCAGATCTCCGGCTCCGCAGCGCTCAAGCAGCAGTACGACGACCTCCAGGAGCAGCGCGATGCACTCGCCGCGGGGCTCGCCGACAAGACCCGCGCGCGTCGTAGAGTGCACGCGGAGCTGCAGACGTTCGAGGAGGGCATCGCGCAGGACGATGCGTATAAGGCTGCGGTCGCTGCGAAGCGGTTGTTGCAGCGGCACTACGCGCTGTGGCAGCTGTTCCACCTGGACCGCCGCCGCGCGCAGCTCGACGATGCCGCCGCCGACGCAGCGAGGCAGGTATCGGACTTGGACAGGCTGCACGCAGCGGAGCAGCGCAACTTGCAGCGCGCAAGGAAGCTCGCCGCAAGGGACGGGGCGCTGTGTGCAAAGGCCCGCGCGCATGCAGATGCGATTGCGGAGGAGCGTGACGCTTTACGGACACGCGAGGCGGAGGCGCGTGCGCCACAGGGGCCGCAGCGGAAGCGGATCGCTACGGCCGAGAAGCGGATTGAGTCGCTGCAGCGCGATGTTGACAGGCAGCGCGAGTACGTCGCGCGCAGTGAGCGGCAATTGGGTGTGGTCACCGCGGCGAGGGATGCGTACAAACATGAGGTGCTTCAGAACAATGCGCACAACGGCACCCGGTTCACGCTCTCCCCAGAGGATCGCGCCGAGTACGAGCGGCTCAACGCCGCGTTCCTCGCGGAGGGCGGCGCCGCGCTGGAGGAGCGCATCCAGGTGCTCGAGAACGACACCGACGAGACCAACGACGAGCTGTACAGGCTCCGCGCAAGGGTCGACGACGCCCGCCACACCGTCGCGGACGAGATGCAGCTCGCTCTCGAGAACAACGAGCAGCAGCACGCGGCGCTCACCGCGACTCTCAACGACAAGAACGCGCTCCTCACAGAGCACGTCGCGCGCCTCAAGGACGTCCAGGGCACCATCGAGTCCAGCAGCAACAGGGAGTACGACCTCAACTACAAGCTCCGCGAGACGCTGGTCCGCATCGACGACCTCAGCGCCACACAGCGCGAGACCCTGCGCGAGAAGAAGACCCGCGAGAACGCAGCGATGCTCAAGCGGTTCTTCCCCGGTGTCAGGGGGCTCGTGCACGACCTGTGCAGGCCCAAGAAGGACAGGTACGCCACTGCGGTGTCTACGGTCCTCGGCAGGAACTTCGACTCCATCGTCGTCGACTCAAGCGCTACGGCACAGGAGTGCATCTCATACTTGAAGAAGCAGCGCGCCGGCGCAGCGTCCTTCATCCCGTTGGACACAATCGAGGCAGAGGTCGCATCGCTGCCGGTGTCCGGCGGCTCGGGGTACCTCCTCGCCATCAACGCCATCGACTACGACGCCGAGTACGAGCGCGCAATGCAGTACGTCTGCTCAAACACCATCGTCTGCGACACGCTCGACATCGCCAAGCAGCTCAAGTGGCAGCAGGGCGTCAGAGCCAAGCTTGTCACCCTCGACGGCGCCTACATCCACAGGGCCGGCCTCATGACCGGCGGCACGTCAAAGAACCAGAACAACAGGTGGGACAAGGAGGAGTACCAGAGCCTCCTGACGCTCAAGGACAAGCTGCTGCAGGACATCGAGGACCTCAGCGCCGCGAACATGTCCGCGTCGCTGCAGGCGAGGGAGCTCGAGGGCGTCATCGCCGTGCTCAACACCGAGATATCGACGACGCGCGTCAGCTTGACGCAGATCGGCAGAGCCATTGACGAAAACAAGGTCGAGATCGAGCACCAGAACAACTTGATCGACGGCGAGTACACCCCCAAGATCGAGGCACTCGAGGCCAAGAAGCAGCAACTTGAGATGCAGTCCAGGGAGGCCCAGCGCGAGAGAGAGCAGCTGCAGGAGACCGTGTACAAGGAGTTCACCGACAGACTCGGATTCACCATCAAGGAGTACGAGAGCCGCTCCGGCGAGCTGCTAAGAAAGCAGAACAAAGAGCTGCAGCAGTTGCAGAGAGAGATTATGAACGTGGAGAACAAGCTGCAGTTCGAGACTGAAAGATTGGCCACTACCGAAAAGAGACTCGAGCGCGCCCAGAGTGACCTCGAGAAGGCCAATGACGAATTGAGAGCGCTCCAGGACAACCAGGCCCGCATCAAGGCCCAGATCGAGGACAACCTGCGCGAGGAAGAAGAGCAGACCGCCAAGATCGCCGAGATGCAGAAGGCATACGACGCCAAGCAACTCGAGCTCACGGTGACCGAGAACCGTCTCTCGGAACTGGAACTGTCAACAGAGACGCACCAGCGCCAGATCGACAACGTCGGCGGAGACGACGACAAAATCGAGCTAGAGAGGGTGGGTATCCTGCAGAATTGTAAGGTATCGGGTATTCCGATCCCCGTGACTTCCGAGACGGACCTCGACGACCTTCCAATAGCGCAAATCGATGAGGAGACCCTGGACATCTCGGAGAAGCTGGCGGTAGACTACAGCGAGCTGCCCAAGAAGTACAAGGGGAGCAACAGCCAGACGATCCGCACCAAGTTCATCGCGGGCATCAAGGACGTCGAGGACAAGCTGTGCGAGCTGCAGCCGAACGCGAGGGCCGCCGAGAGGTACAAGGAGGCTCAGGACAGGTACAAGGAGGCGAACAAGGAAGTCTCCGCACTCAAGACACAGGAAGCAGCCATCACCAAGCGGTTCCTCAGCGTCAAGAGAGAGCGCAAAAAGCTGTTCGACAAGGCGTTCGACCATGTGTCTGAGCACTTAAACGGCATCTACAAGGAGCTGACCAGAGACCCCAATCTCCGCGAGGAGCTGAGCGGTGGCCACGCCTCCCTGACGCTGGAGGACGAGGACGAGCCGTTCAACGCGGGCATTCGCTACCACGCGACGCCGCCACTGAAAAGATTCAAGGACATGGAGTACCTGTCAGGTGGTGAGAAGACTATTGCGGCGCTAGCGCTGCTGTTCGCTGTCAACTCGTTCCACCCAAGTCCCTTCTTTGTCCTGGACGAGGTGGACGCCGCACTGGACGTCACAAACGTCGAGAGAATCGCGACCTACATCCGCCGCCACGGCAATCCGGAGCTGCAGTTCATCGTGATATCGCTCAAGAACTCGATGTTCGAGAAGTCCGACGCCCTTGTCGGTGTCTACAGGCAACCCCAGGCCAACGCCTCGAGAGTCGTCACCCTCGACCTCCAGGGCTACCCAGACAAGTAAGTCGCGGGAAGTACCCCGCCGCCCACACCATATATACGTACATGTAACATCACCATCGCTACCCACACGAGACACAGCACACACATCCTCACCAGTGGACCACGTTCCTTGTGAACAGGCCACCCATCATGCGTTTGCCACCCCCTTCTTTCCCGTTAGAGCGGCGGCACGGCCCACAGAAAAGCCCGCAGGCGACAACCCGCATTGTGGCGATGCACTCCCTCGCAAGGCTGGACCTTGCAGAGGAACGTCGTTCAGGAGGCTGGGGTCCTCGAGGCGCATGGATGTGGCAGGGGGAGTGTATATCTGATCCGGTCGTCTATTCTGGTTGTTACTGGGAGAAGAGGTTTTGTTTGTTTTCTGTAACTCCCTCCCATACACATTATTGTTGCTATTCCTGGAATAATTTGCCACCCATACCAATTGTGGAAAAGAAGGGAGAATAACAATTACACCCACAGCAACACACCTTTGCATAACTAGACACCGATCCGCTATCCATTACCACGATGCACGGGGACGAAATACACGCCCCTACTCCTCTGAGGAACAAGGCCGTTTCTCACCTTAATCTGAGGGAGCTGGCGATCAAGCGGTCCACCGAGGAGCGCCAGGGAAGGTCTCCCGCCTTGCGCTCCCCCGAGGCACTTCTTAACACTAGCCCATTGAGGGCCAGGTCGACCACCCCCATCGGGTGGAAGTCTGCAGGAGAGTATAGGACGGATGTAGTGGTTGGCGAGAGATTGAAGCACTACAATCTGGACTATCCCGAGGACGAGACGGAGCTCAACAGGGTGCTCTATGACAGAAGCTCCAAGTGGTTCAGCAGGAGCAAGAAACCAGTCTTCAACCCGGCTGACAACTTGTGCTACTCCATCGAGAGCAAGGCAGACCAGGCCAAGTACCTCTGCCACGTCCTCGTGAACCTGTATATCGCACTGAGATCCCTGGACATAGAGGGCACAATCTCCATTTCCAACAAGGATCTCGGAGAGTTGAAGGCGGATATTGATAACCTGGCACTCAAGACCGACATGTTCAGGTTCTCGAGGGATGGAACCACCGCCGCCGCTGGCTTGCAGGCTGGCTACGAGAGCTTCGACGAAAATGAGCTGTACAATGAGGACGACTTCTTGAACTCGACGGGCCCTGATCTGCATGCCACAGGTAAAATCACTACCAAATCCTCCAGCATCATCAATGTCAACCACTGGACCCAAGAGCTGAGAAACTGCATGATTTTTGACATCCCATTGTCGCTGAGGAAATCACTCGCTGTTACCTATTTCTATCTGTCTCTGGTCAGAGGCCAAAGAATTGCTCGCAGTCTTCATGTTTCCATGTTTGAGATGCTCGTCGACCGTGACGATGATGGCGAAGACTTTACCGACCTACTGAAGAAGAGCGGCATGGTCCTAGACCACAAACCCCTCTTTTCCTTCTTCTGCGCATTTCTGCCATCCCCAGATGCCGATTACACTGCGTTCGACCTGTCCTCCTCTGAGGACGCTGAGATTTTCAAACAGTTGCAAAAGCTGGCGCTGGCGGCTAAACCATTCTATGCGGAGAATGACGAGTCAATTGTACGCGAGTCCCTGGAAGTGCTCCTTTCAAGCTTCTCACCAGGCACGCTATCCACAATACTTCCAATAATTTCCTCATACGTCCCATTCCATTACCACAAGGGCGCTAGTGTCCTGGACTACTTCCCATTCTGCTTCTCTCTATGGACATCTGTGAGCGCTAATGTCGTCGTGGATGCCAACTTGTCAGAGTTCGTTGGACTCGTCGCGGAAGACGTCTACGCAAACGTATTTGAGCATGGCGATGCATTTTTGCAGCAGACTGGGATAGAACTGGGTCCCTATGGAATATTCACCGAGGATCAGATGACATTCTTATTCAACAGACTGCAGGGTCACCTAAGAACAAAGGCCCATGTCCACTCATACTCAAGGACTCTAAGACCATTCATCTACAGTATCATGGGGGATGACAACGAGAGTTTCTTTGAAAAGTTTCAAGCGCTCATGAGGTCAATTGAAACATTCATTTACCCATCGAACATGGGCTTCTGGACAAAACCTATTGCCAAATTTATCCACACATTTATAAAGATGTACCATGCCAGAGTTGAGATGGAAAAGGAAAAGGATATTTCGATTACCAGGAAGAGTTTGACTTCGGAGTGTAATTCCAAAATAATCGAGCTCTTTATGAACACCCTGAGAACAGGTTCCCAAAACAAGAGCTCCGAAATCACCAATTACTATATCTCAGGATATGCCTATCTTCTGGACTTAGAATCTCCTAAGCGCCATCTAATTTTCGACACCATTCTAGAGGATGTGTATGACGCACTATCAGGAGAGTATGTTGAGGCAAAACACAGAATTATTTCATCCTTCAAGCAATTTACAAGAATAGTAAGATTCATGGCAGAGGATCAACTATACCGTGTCCATATCACCAACATTCTAACTATGATGATTAACATGATCGATATCAACGACGTCATACTGACCGAAAACATCATGAACATTGTTGTGTCTACTGCATCGTTTGTGCCATTCAGTAATCTTGTTGGGGAAGATGAGTATATAACCTTCCAGTCAGATACGATTCCATTTGTGCAACAGCACTATTTCCATATGAAGTCTCATACCTCCACGCCTTTTGTTTATGACGAAGATATACTTGACAGGGCTTTCAAAGCATCCACAACTGAGTTCAAGAATATTATTCTACAATACATCGACAAGCTGTATCAGTTAGTGGACACTGAATTAAATGACGCCATGGTCGTAAAAATCAACCAAACAACTATTGTCGTCATTGCAGCTCTCGACGATGCACACTTGACTTTTTTCTCAGAGAAATTTACCCAATTATTCTGGAATAATGACGCATTCAAAGACCAACATGCAAATTACGAAATTATTACTACTCCACTAGCAGTAATATTCAAGAAGATGCCTGAAATGAGAGAAACATTGATAGACATGCTAATTTTCAATGTGAAAGACCAAATCGACAGAGGTGCAGGTTCTTCCAGAAGTACATCTAGTATTCATGAGAGGGATTCAAAATTGGCCCTGTATTTAACAGCGTTAAACGAGTGCCTGAGGTATGGTTACACGACTATTGTGGAACAGAAGGTCAAATTAATTGACTTTTACAAATTCTTCTCTGAGAATACAACAAACCCTGTTCTTGATGTCCTATCCTCAATGGGTATCCATAATATGTTGAGTAGTTTGACGACAACTGAGATTGTTAACCAATCCATGTTTCCCCCTACATGTTCCATTCCACCTTGTGAAAGATGGGGTGGTCTGCAGTTCAATGACAAGAAGTTTGAAGCAACGAACATGAATTTTGATTGGCATGACCCAACCGAACAAGAGGTTAATGTTGCATTTGAGATATTCCAGGATATGAGTGAATATGCAATGTCTAAGCTTGATGATGTCATGCAGGCGAACCTTTCAACTACAAAGACAGATGACCTTGTCCAGAAATACATGTTCCTGCTTTCTAATTCGTTATCTGGTGCTAGCTTGCTCTTTGATGCCGACTTCAACAAGAATATACACGGTTCAAAAGCGGAGGATCCTTCGACCTACAGAGAGAAGCTTCTCCTTCTGAAGTATATCAGAGAGAGAAAGTGTGATGTACTTGATATCAACATGGACATTGACAGGATTCCTGTTAGTAAGGACGGCGATGAATTTTTGTCAGATGATGCCTCTATCTTTAGTGAGACTGACACAGCCTCTGACGCAATTGTAATCAAGGATGATATGCCTGATGAACTCTATGTCGATGAAGGTGAGATTTCAGAAGTACCCTCGGCTATTGGTACCCCTGTTGCTGGCCAGAGTGCGACAGCGGCATCCACTCCAAATGGATTATGCTTCAGAGATCTCGACATGTACAGATGCAATTACTTCTTCGGAACCAGTGCAGAGGATAAGTTCGAGAACCCATTATATTTTGACATCCACAAGGTTCGTTCTAAGATTGGTTTGTTCTGTCACAAGTTGTGTATGTACCTTTCGGAGAACTTTGAGAATAACACAACCATGTTCCAAGTCCTACTTAGAGCAATAAATATCTGGTTTGTCGATATTGGTCAGGAGACTTTCTATGGCAGCGATTCTATGACCGCCTTGGACACAGACTTCCTTGAAAATGTGCAATCGCTCTCACACTTGGACCACCCCTATACCAGAACTTGCCTAGCTGCCAAGATAAACAGGTATCACGAAAGTCGTGTTCAACTTCGCAGTACTAACAGATATCCATCGAAGTTAGAGGTTCAGCTGCTGAAGGATGTGATGAAATTATCGTTATCGCTCTACCCAAACATCCACTCTGCCGCTCAGAACTCAGTAGCCTACGCTATGAACCAACTGGTTGGCTCCTATGCCATCATTGCTAGGGAGACCATGAAGGCTCTGGAGGAATGTCTCGCTGAGGGTTCTAATATGAAACTAGCTGTCTGTCTAAAGGCCTTCCGGTCCAAGAAGATACTTGGAAAGGCAGGTAGAGATTATAGGAATCTTCCAAAGCTTATATCTCTGTTACTGGAGTGCTGTACTGTTAGCGAATATGATATCGATGTTCATGCGGACCGTATTATCTCGGATATTATCCCATTTATCCGTGTTCCCCCAAGTGTATGCGTCTACGATGCCAGAATGTACAATTGCCTGGGACCCCCTGATTCAACCATTTCTCTTCAAGTTGAAGCGATAAAAAAGGCCAAACAGAGCAAGAGAAACCAATACATTGAAATATTCCAATCTCTGAGATCAGACCTTATTGGTAAATTAGACAGCAACAAATTCAACTGGAAAACACAGATGCTATTGATTCGCTTCATTACCAAGTTTGAGTCTAATATCGAAATGCAATCTGACAAGAGAAGCACAGAAGTTATTATCAAACAGAGTCTATCACAGCATCCCAAGATTGTTCACCTGATGATCAAGTCTGTTATTTCGATTTGGAACAAGCTAATTTCACTTTCGGACTACGGATATGATGTGTCGAATTCCGCAAGGGATACCTTTGACCCACCTTCTGTGGTTGAACTTCAGGTTCCTGATCGCGATGCAAGAAAATGGTTCGATCAGGAGATGAATAATACCTCGTCTCCAGAGTTCTTCATTGACTCTAAGCCATATATCGGATGGTTATGCTGGAGCAAGACCATGAAGGCAGTTTCCTCGGAGATGTTTGAGATTAACCTGAAAGAAATGGATATGGAAGTGCTGAAGACGGTTGGCTCTTTTATTACGAAGGAATTTGTCGAGAACATGGCCGCCACACTCATCAAGGAGAACGAGTCGAAATCGTCCTTTGGCAGCACTGAAGTTTCGTTCTTTGTTCTTGTGAGAATCCTGATTTCCAAGGGGTACACACCCCTAACGTTTGAGGAATTGTGCGAGCTGTGCCAGGCGTACTACCAGACAAGCGACAAAGCCTCGATGATCTTTTCCATTGAGATTGCGTCTGCGATGATGTGTGCTACAAAATACATTCCAGCGGACGATATTGCTCTACAGGACCGGTTTCTGACCGGGTACCTGACTGAGTGCATGGAACACGGCTTGACCCCCGATTCGTTTGGAATCTGGTCGATCGTGTGCTGGTGGATCCCATCTGTTATAGATGTGCGTCGGTGCCCCTCTTTGCTCCGCGTGTTCGGTTCGATTGGCGACTGGCTGGACGTGAGTCTGGACCGCGTGAATGTGCAGTACTCGCGCCTGACACTGCTGCGCAACCTGCTTGCGGGTCTGGAGTTCCGCACCTACGAGGTGCAGCCCATCCTGGACCGCTTGATCTTCGACCACCCATACGACAAGGTGCGCGAGGCCACTGCGCGCCTATTCACGACACTTGTGCAGAACGACTGCTACCCCTCTGCGGACAGCGCTGGGGAGCTGATCCGGGCAGAACAGGGGGTCTCGGCATCGCAAGGTGTGGGGCTGGGTCTCCCCTTCAAGATGATCTCAGCCCGCATGGACAAGGTCATCCGGGACAACTTCGCCCAGGTGTTCATGGAATACGAGAAAGCGGGCAGTGGAGGCCCGCTTTCGCCCCAGGAGATGCTGAAGACGCGGTACTTCCGCCTTGCGTCGTCGGCGTTCTACTGGGTGCGGGAGATGGGCAAGGGCCCTAACCGTGTGCTGCTGATCCCGTACCTGTCGCAATATGTCCTGCCATTCATGGCACAGCTAGTGTCGCAGCGTGACCTGTGCCAACTGGGCGGGCTGGAACCGGGGAAGTTACTGCTGGGACTGGCGTCGATGACGGTGCGCAAGCAGCACCTGGAACCGCTGGTGTCGCTGCTGTCGAGCGACCAGCTGGTGAACCAGGGGTCGTCGTACCAGATCAAGGTGCAGCTGGTGTTTGTGGAGTACCTGTTGTCAAACCTCTTGCTGCAGCTGAGCCCCCCAGAAGTCGCGCAGATCCATGCGTTTGTGCTGGCGCAGCTGAACAACCGCGCACACGTAGAGGTGCGCGCACAGGCCGCCGCAGTACTCTCGGACATCGTGCACAGCACAGGGGACGGCGCACAACTGCAGGAGCTCATTGCGCACTTCGACAAGACACTGACGCAGTACGACTGGCGGGAGAAGCAGGCGCGGTCGCAGACGGACATCGCGGTGCACGCGAGCCTGCTGGGGCTGGGCGCTGTGATCAGCGCGTTCCCTTACGCGTTCCCGCTGCCGCAGTGGATCCCAGCACAGCTGTCGATCGTCTCGTCGTGGGCCCGCACGAGCGGCATGTGCGGCACCGCCGCCAAGAACACGATCAGCGACTTCAAGAAGGTGCGCGCGGACACGTGGAAGTTCGACCGCGCGCAGTTCACACCGGACGAGCTCGAGGACCTCGAGGGTGTGCTGCGCCGCAGCTACTACGCCTAGGCGCAGTGTATACCCACATATGTACATAACAAGAGCAATCACCGTATACTACACCGTATACTACACAGACATCACGCTCTGTAAGCGCCGGCGCGCTTAAAGCCGCGGCCCGGCGCGCTGTGGTGCAGGGGTGCACAGCCCCTGGAAGCGACGCTGTCTGGACCCTGAGACGTTCGATGTTGGACGTCGATGTTGACCTCGAGGGGGTGATGTATATACACTTGGTTATCTGTTGGTGTCTGTTTGTTGTTATAGCCCGGTAGTTTGCTAGCTTCCCCACTTTACAGCTGGATTGTTCGCTGACCTCATCGCTTACAGCTGTTAGGTTGAACTTCGCCCACACTTCTCTCACACCATCGCTCTACCTCTCACCATGTCTGGCAAAAACTACGACTCGATCATGAAGATACTGCTCATCGGCGACTCCGGCGTCGGCAAGTCGTGCCTGCTGGTGCGCTTCGTGGAGGACAAGTTCAGCCCCTCGTTCATCACGACGATCGGCATCGACTTCAAGATCAAGACCGTGGACCTCAACGGCGAGAAGGTGAAGCTGCAGCTGTGGGACACCGCGGGCCAGGAGCGCTTCCGCACGATCACCACCGCCTACTACCGCGGCGCGATGGGCATCATCCTCGTCTACGACGTCACCGACGAGCGCACCTTCAAGAACATCCACACGTGGTACAACACGGTCCACGAGCACGCCAGCGACGACGCACAGCTGCTCCTCGTCGGCAACAAGAGCGACATGGACGCCCGCGTGGTGTCCCGCGAACAGGGGGAGGCACTCGCGCAGGAGCTCGGCATGCCGTTCCTCGAGTCCAGCGCCAAGGACAACTCTAACGTCGACGAGATCTTCTTCACGCTCGCGAAACTCATTCAGGAGAACACTGCGAGCAGCCAGGCCCGTGGCGGCGGCGCAGACAGCGCCGCTAGTGGCGCCGGTATCAACATCAGCACCAGTGGCGCCAACGGCAGCGGCAGCAAATCCAGCTGTTGCTAAGACAGAGTCGCGCAGAACAAAACAAATTACTTCACTCCCCCCACATCACACCATACTTCATCCCGCTCATTCACACCAGCTGTAACATATACACATACACATACACATACATAGTCTATGCTGCGGTGCACTGGACCTGGACGACTTGCGTCGATTCTCTGTACGCTACGTCCCCTCGAATCGCACTCGCCTGCCATTGTCCCAGAACAACCGCCATCCCTGATCATCCCCGATCGCCCAAGACACTACATACCCGATGCACACTGTGTAAGGAAGCCCCCTCTGTATCAACCAACGCGCTGATATGTGGCGATACACCACACGCAAGAGAAAACAACACACCGATACGTTGCATCACACACCTACAATGCACACGCCACATACCGCCCATGTGGCACACAATAGCCTCCGGCCATTGTCCAGCGCTGTCAGCATGTTGATAATTATGGATTATGGAAGCACATCGAGTGGCTCCCCTGCAATATGACCATCGCACCATTTTGGGACATGTCCTGCAGTGCACACGCACAGACGGGCCCGCACAGACCGCCCGCCTGCCTGCGAAAAACGTGCCATCCGCGTCCTGCTGCTCGATACGGGCACACTAGTGAAAAATAAAAAATGTCCTGGCCTGTCCGTGCTGCTTCTGCGCAGCCCCCGCTGCATTCTGCTGCTTGTCTCTGGCAACTTGTCCCAGTTGTCTCTGGGATGTCCCCTGGGATGTCTATGGGATGTCACAAGGATGTCTCTGGGATGTCCTCGCCCTTGTCCATGTTTGTCTGCGCCCAATGTCTCGACTGCCCGATCGGTCGCCTGCCCAAACACATGTTCCAGGTGGCGTCTATATATATATATAAGGGCGGGTGGCGTTAAACGTGTAGGTTGCTACGTTAGGCAAACAGAGACCCCCCACCCACTAACGCATACTCTTTTGCACCATGCTGTTTGGTGTTAAGCTCGCTAACGAAATGTATCCGCCCTGGAGAGAGTCGTACATGGGCTACGACGACCTGAAGGCCCTGCTCAAGGAAGGCACGGACTCCTGGACCGACAAGGACGAGTCCCGTTTTGTCGAGCAGCTCGACAAGGAGCTAGAGAAGGTCTACTCCTTCCAGATCCACAAGTACAACACCCTCCTCGACAAGCTCAACAACCTAGAGAAGCAGACCGCGTCCGAGGAGAAGATCAAGACCCTCGACCCGGAGTCCTTCCAGCGCATCCTCGAGGACGCGCTCACTGAGGCCCAGGAGCTTGACAGCTTCGCAAGGCTCAACTTCACCGGGTTCATCAAGATCGTGAAGAAGCACGACAAGTTGCACCCTGGCTACCCCTCCGTGAAGTCCCTCCTCGAGGTCAGACTGAAGGAGCTGCCTTTCCACTCAGAGGAGTACTCCCCACTGCTGTACAGGATCTCGTACCTCTACAACATTCTGCGCGGCAACTTCAGCACTGTTTCCCAGTCCCTCGCTTCCACCTCCAAGCTGTCCAACGTCGGCAACTCCGTCGGCAACCCTGCCAACGAGGAGTACAGGGTGTACAAGTTCTGGATCCACAAGGACAACCTGATGGAGGTCAAGACCCGCATCCTGCGCCACCTGCCAGTCCTCATCTACGCCTCCACCCCGTCCGCCAACGACGACCTCATCGACAAGTTCGAGTCTGAGATCATCGACGCCGACGGCGGCATCCAGTCCTCCAACTCCAGCCCAGCCACAAGCGAGAACGGCAACGCGAAACTCTCCCACACCTCCCTCGACCCAGTCATCACCACTCTGTACTTCGACAACGAGTTCTTCGAGCTGTACAACAACAAGCTCCTCAAGAGCAGCGAGGCACCAACCCTGAGACTCAGATGGACCGGCAAGCTCGCCGACAAACCAGACCTCTTCATGGAGAAGAAGATGATCGCCGAGGGCAACGCCTCCGAGAACGAGCCCGCCCACTTCGAGGAGTGCAGAATCAAGATGAAACAGAAGTACCTCAACGGCTTCATCTTCGATGGCGACAAGAGGTTCGAAGAGTCCGTGCTAAAACGCATGGCCGACGCCGGAAGCCCACCAGCCGCCATCAACAAGACCCAGGCTGATTTCGAGGAGGTGCAGAAGTTCATCATGGAGGAGCAGGTCCAGCCGGTGATGAGAACTATGTACACCAGAACGGCCTTCCAGATCCCCGGTGACGACAGAATCAGAGTCACCATCGACTCTGACATCCTCTACATCAGGGAGGATGCCTTTGACAAGGCTAGACCCATCAGAGACCCCAAGAGCTGGCATAGGACCGACATCGACGCCGATGTCACTAACCCAATGCGCTTCCTGAGGTCCGGCGAGTACGCCAAGTTCCCTTACTCCGTGATGGAGATTAAGATCAAGGAGGTGAACTCGGAGAACAACGCTCTCGCCACTACAAACACTATCTCCTTGGACAAGATGCCAAGAAAGCACGGTCAGTGGCTGTCAGAGCTGACTGGGTCCCATCTTGTGAAGGAAATCCCTAAGTTCTCCACCTTTATTCAGGGTATCGCTACCCTATTTGGAGACGAGGATAAGCTAGACATCCTTCCATTCTGGTTACCAGAGCTTGAGAATGACATTAGAATCAATCCTAAACAAGCCTACGAAGAGGAAGAGGACAAACGTAAGAAACAGAAGGAAATTCAGAAGAGATTGGATGGTATGAGACGGCTGTCAAAGATCCAGAAACAGCCTCCTTCACTCACTGCCCTCGACTCTGAGCTGGCAGAACCAGTAACCGGTAGTTCTAATGCCCAGTCTGGTGATGCACTAACCACTCCAACAGCATATGAAGCTGATTTAGAGGACCATGAGTCATCCGAAGATGAGGATGAAGGGACAGGACCCGCTCTGAAGAAGGGTGTCAGAAGATCGCTTAAAAAGAAGAACAAGAAGCAGACTACTGAGGCGATATTCCTTAATATACTTGCAGGAAGAGAATCGAAACTTACTGGATTCGACTCAGAAGAGGAGGAGGTAGAGCTTCCAGCCGGTGTCAGGAAGCCCACCAGCTACATCAAGAATGCTGGTCCTGTCAAAGTCGAGGCCAAGGTCTGGCTTGCCAACGAGCGTACCTTCAACAGATGGTTGAAGGTAACCACTTTGCTCAGTGTTCTTACATTTTCCATTTACAACTCCGTGAGAAAAGCAGCATTCCCTCACTTGGCAAACACCATCGCGTACATATACTTTGCCTTGACTATCTTCTCTGGTCTCTGGTCCTACAAGACATACATTGATAGACTAAAGGTCATCAAGGAAAGAAGCGGGAAACACCTTGACGCTCCTCTGGGACCCATGATTGTTGCCACGGTGCTAGCAATCACACTGATTGTCAACTTTGTCGTTGCATTCAGAGAAGCTGCTACGAGACAGAGTCAGACATTTACTACTACAGGAATGACTGGAGGTAATATTGGTGAGCTTTCCGATAATTTACAGTCCATCCAGGCCTTTGTGTTCCGGATTGTTGGTGCTAAACAAACATAGTCAGATCAAGTGGCATATATCCAACCATCTCAAACATTTTATATAATTATAATATTCATAACGGTTACATATCAATACGTAACATTTACTACTTTAATTTAGCAATGAATTTTTCTTGTTACAATAATTGCTAGCCACGAATAGCACCTCTATAAACTTCATTAGTCACTGTCAAATATATCGACAAAATTCGACTGCAGTTTTTCAAGGACTTCAAGACTGATTTCGGATGTCTCAGTTAGTTGCTCCAAAACAGAAAGGAGGTTATGGATTTTTTTTATTTGGTTTACATCAAATGGTGTAATGGTAGTGTCGTCCTCATTTTGTTGGATCTTCTTCTTTATGGAATTTTTGGACTCTTCTAGTTTCGCCTTAATTTTAAATCCGTCGTCTAAAATTAGTTTTGGAAGCAACCCGGTAATAGCTTCTAGTACGTTGTATGATGATGAACCAGTAGTTTCACTTATAGTGTACAGCATATTTACCTGATTATTGGTCTGTGTTGTATTCATCATAAGGTGAATAACTGCAGGTCTACAGACTAATGCTTGTGGGATTTCCTGGAAATGTGTGGAGATAAAGGCGGTACAACCAGACTCTAGAACATGTTCGGTTATAGCTAGAGAAATGGCAAGACCATCATTGGGACTGGTATTTCTCCCTAGCTCATCAAGAATTAAGAGTGAGTTTTCCGAAAGTTCCTCCAAGCAATATGCGATTTCTTTCATTTCAAACATAAATGAAGATGATGCAAACTCCAGAGAGTCAGTGCACAATCTCGTATGAAGATTTTGGAAAATTGGAAAAATTGCCTTCTTTGCTGGTATCGGTGAACCCATCTGAAACATTATACACAACATTGCAAGTTGTTTCAAATAGACTGTTTTTCCACTCATATTGCAGCCCGTAATTATTTGGACGTTTGAGCTCCCTCTGTTAATTGTGATATCATTCGGTATGAAAGTCTTTAGTTGTCTACTCAAGACTGGGTGTCTCGAATCCTTAATTTGCATGTTGGTTCCAACCACAGGCACGCAATAGTTGTATTTTCTTGAATTATTGGCAAAGCAACATAGTAGATCGAGCATTGAAAGAGATTCAGAAATCATAAATAATGCTGAAACGTGTATTGATATGTTATTAAGTAAGGTATGCACGGATTTTTCACTTAATAAGAAAATCTCAACTACGACGTCCTTTAATCTACAATTAAGTTTCTCCAGGGCCAAAGTGGAGCACTCAATTGATTTTCCACGATAAACTTGATTTATCATTTCATCTGGGAGTTGATTGATGTCTGGACATTCATTTCGGGATATACACATCAGAAAACCACGCGTTGGAACATAATTATGAGAAATTGGAAGTGAAGCCTTTGTACTCATAGTTTCGATTTCCTGATATATTTGGTCTATAGTATTTTTGAAAACGTTCCTAGTTGCCTCAAGAAGTCCGTTGGAACCATTCTTAATTGCGTGTATCCTTTGGTGCTGGAGCTCAATATTTGATTTTGCCCAATTACAATCATCCTCTATGACAAGGTCGATTTCGCGCTGTACAGTTTTCAAAATTGGTGAACTTAAAATACCCAATATTTCCGTTAGTAGAGAACTCTCTATCTTCTTTCCTTGAAAACAATTTTGTATCTCAAATGTCCTACATATTGTATCTTTTATTATCAAAACATAGTTTATCTTTTGCTCTGGTTGGATCTCACTGTAGTTTTCTGAAAAGAGCTTCGAAAATATGACATCAAGATCTTGGAGACCCTTAAGATTTGATATGATTGAATCCAAGAGCGGTTCGTTATTCATCAGTTCTTCTACAGCAATTTGCCTCATTTCAATACTTTCCTTATTTGTCAGGGGTTGCAGTATATTGGTCCTAAGTAATCTCTTACCCATTGGTGTTGAAGTCAAATCGAGGGTACGTAGCAGTGAAGATTGATTTCTACCCATGTTACTTTCTACTAGCTCTAACGCCCTAATTGTCAAAGTGTCAATTAGCATTGTATCATCAGCAGTCTCGAAACAACAGCGAAGTTTTGAAAAGTGTGGATAACCTTTTGTATTCCCCTGTTTTGAGGTAACATACTCTAAAGCTCCGGCTATTGCCTGCAATCCAAAAAGCTTTTCGGTATATCGGCCGGTACTTCTGTCGTCGTGAAGAGGGTCGATTGCAAATCGTCTAATATAATCAATACCAATGCTTGCATTAAATGATTTACTTGGAGATGAGATCACCTTGCTACCGTCTGGAAGATTTGACTTAACTACTGAGACTAATTTTGAAGGTGTCGGCGACATAGAGCCACTTGGAAGAATAATTTCGTGGGGTTGGTGTATTTGCAATTTGTGGATAGTTCTGATGTATATTGATGAATCGATGAATTCTGAGAAATTTAGTAAGCCAATATTTAAATTTGCTATGCATAATCCAATCCTTGTTTGAGTGTGGTTTCTAACTTCATAGAGCGCGCATACTATTTTGTTTAATGGAAGATCAAGCGCATTTGTCAGGCCTCTCGTTGTATCCTGCACGGTTCGTTTGTTCATTCTGGTGACCCGAATATCCTCAGTTTTTGATTTAGATGTCCTGACTGCACGGTTGTGTGACATCTGCCTTGATGTTTCAAAATCAGATGGTGGGCCTCGTTTTTTCGAAACACATAGAACAGTCTGTGTTTGAGTAGCCGCTACATCTTCAGATACACTGGAACTGCGGACATCATGGTCATATTTCAAATTGATAAAACTCGACAGGTTATAATGCGGATCCATTATTCTTTGATATTGTTGTTTGAATTGTTGTTTGAATTATTGTGTGGCATATTATGATCAGCCGGCTTTGGCGGCTAATTTGTTGGGGTATGCCGCGCACTTTTATGGACTTAAAGATTTCTTCTTGTATTAAACGTACAATTTAGAAGAAGAAGAAAAAACTCTCAAGAAGCAGATGGGGCTTTTAACATTGAGATCTGGAAGGAATTTTGAAATGGGTATCTTCTGGAGATGAACGTTGTCCCCATGTACGCGTTGTGCATATTACTTTTCTTCACCTTATGGAAAACCACTCTTATTCGTCAAGAATGACAAAGATAAGAGCTAGGAGTTAGTTTTTTGAGTGTAGAAATGGAGAATATGTCAATAAATGAGTGATGGTGTTGATGATACTACACATATACTAAGGAAATTAGCAAAAAGTCAATCAAGTGTTGATTGTCCAAAAAAGATCGACCTCGGTGAGGATTGAACTCACGATCTTGCGATTAACAGTCGCACGCCTTAACCAGCTTGGCCACGAAGTCTATAAAAGTTGATTAAATTTCTCTATCCTTATCTTAATAAATTATATTAATCATGATCAATTTTCATAAAGATTGTATTGTTTTGGGTCGAATATTGTTGTTTTAGTTCGTACGACGGTATAAGCTATTGGTTGGAATGTGGTTGTTCCTGGGTGAATAGATTATGAATGTAATAAGAGATAAAATAATAATATAGGGTACTGGTTATTTATAGATAAACTATTTAACACAACATAAGGTTATGCATATATGTCAACTGTCAAGTGGACGACGTCGACTGTTATATAAAATTTTCATCTTTGTTTGCAACCGCGCGAGCCTATCACGTGCGCTGCATGTGGTGTATCACGTGCATCGCCCATGTGCGGCTGACGCTTGAATTGCGAACAATACAAGATCACAATTTTCCTTTATCTGTCTTTTTAAGATGCACACAGGACCCTATACTTTGATGGAAATATATTGTGTCTCAACAATGGCAAATATGGAGGGTGAAGTGATCGGTTCTCTTTCAGAGAACTAGAGACTAATAAGTCCTGTCCTTGGTCATCGGTGTGGTCCATATAATCATTTTTATTATTCACTACTGTGGTGGAGTGAGGTCGCTCTTTTCCAATGAGAAATAATCAGCTATTTTTGTCTGAGATAATTGAATAACGGCTCTCTATATAGACTATTGCCAGCAATGGTTATGAACACCTCTCATAAATCATATTATCTTACATGCATCATATGGAAGCGTTGGCCCCTTCAACTAAATAAGGTAATCATGCTACTTCCTAAGTGACGCAGATAATTGTCTGTTCTAAGGAGTAATATAGCTTAGGTTAAGCACATAACGGTATTGAATACCGGCAAGGTATTAGTCTTTATTGCCGTTCTACTATGAGGTAGCAGTAAGGAATATATCTGTCTTTTTATTTATTAGCAAAACAAGGAAGAATAACGACGATAGAGAGGGAAGATATTACATAACTTGGAAAGCTCTCCCAACTAGGTTTTATGCCCTAACAGATAAAGGTGTGAAGGCACAAGCTAGCAAATGTGGCATGAAGAGCGATAATGAGTATCTATGGAATCGTGCGGGTTAAGTGTAGAAGCCGACGCACAGGGATATGGAGGAAGATAATTAACGCTGGGACACTGCAAGCTGCATAAGCGAAGCTTCCTGAGAAGGTCGTGCAGAGCAGGTGTTGACTCTTACCAAGAGAGAAGTCAAAGTTGTCTTCAACTGAGAAAGAGTCGTAGCAGTCCTTAGAAGAGTGAGAGGACCCTATCAAGGACAAGGAGTTGGAAACACCTCGGATAAGAAAATATACATAAAGAAAGAAAGAGGCTTTGCCTCCTCTAGATATTTTCCGTTCTCTCCTCTTCTGGTCGTGTTAGCGTTCCTCTGATAGGAATTCTTCGTTAGTTCTTATATAAAGAGGACAGTTACGTTTGCAGTCGCGTTTACACATAGAACCTCAACAATAAATACATTGAAGTAAACTACAGGACACACCAAGTATGTCCCAAGCTCCCACTGACGCCTTGTCTAACGTGGTGGGGAGTGCCAGCGACGTCACCGACACTCAACGCGAGACAAATGTCTCACAATCTTCAACAGTCACAGCTGAAAAATTGGGAATACACTGCATCCCAGATTATCAGGTCTAGTAGCCGTTACATTTCATCATATGCACACAGTTTCCGTGAAGCTATAACGAGTCCTCCAGGTTAGCTCATGTCGGCTCGTTTACGTACTCCCACTGCAAAGGACAGTTCGTCAAAAACATAGTTGCCACTGGAACCAAATCTCTTCATTAATAAGTAACCTCTTAATAATCCTTGAGACTATGCACCTCTTGCTGGAAAGACTCCCAGATATATGTAAACACGAGACACTTGTTCAATCATGTCAAAGTCATGCTTCGGCAGTCGTTTACCGCACACCCATAGCTTCGTATAGTTTCTCTTCAGACCAGCTGGTTGAAGCCAAAAAAAAATGCCACAAAATTAAACATTACACTCTTCTCTTGATTTTTGTTTTTGTGCACAACATCAAAAAAAATAGGGGTGGGGGCGTATCACGCATTTCTAAACATCACCACTTCCTTAAAATAAAGGAAGTCACGTGCTTACTTTGACTAAAAACTATAAATCTACACCAATGTCGACCAGGTCATCAGGACCTACTTAGAGAAGGAATTGGGACGATTCTTTTTATTGTGTTGAATAATATAGATAACTATACCAATGGCACTGCATTCTGTGGACATTAGGTGCCTGTTATTTTTGGTTTTGCTTTATTTATTCATTTATTTGTTGAATATAAATATATATATAAATGCATATTTTTTTTTAAGTTTTTTTTCTGTTTTTTTTTTTAATTTTCCTATAGGCCATATATAGCCTAGAACAAATGGTGGAAGCGTGGACATGCGAGAAGAGACACCGAGAAGAGACACCGAGAATAGACATTGATAAAAGACACCGAGAATAGACACCGAGAATAGACACCGAGAATAGACATTGAAAAAAGACGCCGAGAATAGACATTGAAAAAAGACACCGAGAATAGACATTGAAGACACCGAGAAGAGACACCGAAGACACCGAGAACCGAAAATGAAAGCGACAGGAAGGAGCGAAGACACTGGCAGAATACCAGAAGAGAGCAGAGAGAAAAGCAGACACTGAGAAGAGGCACAAGGCCATGAAATGCGGTAGTCAACGGAAGCTGACTCCTATCCCGGCCTTAACTTGTTGTGGTTGTTGCAGCAGAACGGACTGGCGTGACCCCATGGTCCAACTCGCAAGCCACTTGCAATCATCCCACTGTCATTGCACCAATTGAGTTTTGCTAGATGATCTGTACTGCGACAGAAGTCATCATCAATGCGGATCCAATTCGTGTCTCAGGTTGGTCCTCAGGAGATCTGTGAGATCGTCAACGGTCCGGAGTCTGGTCCCCTCCATCATCCCGCTGCGTCACCCACAGCCGAGCACTAAGGCTCGTTTTTAACCCAAGGCTTCCCCATCCACACTCCTCTTTTCCACATCTCCGACCCACCACCACGGGTGGTCTCCTAGCAAAACCCCAAAGGTACAATTCCAGTAGGATAAGTCCAAGCGTCTCGAGAGCTGCCAATCGGAACTGCTGCGCCAACCAAATCAAATATCACCGGCGATATCTACTACCCATGTTTCTCTGTGGACTGCATCGAGAGAAGTAGCATCATGGAGGACTGCTAGGCATGGGTAGTTTTTGTGTCATCTCTGTTCAAATTCTGGTTTCATCAAATGGGAGGATTTGTGGCCCGCCCCATCGTTGCTGGACGATGCGGTGCCACTTCTTTCTTGGGACCCTTGGTCTGGCAGCCAGCTGCCCTCCTGACGGATCTGCCTGGTTACAGATCTAATGGTCGTCAGGAGGTGTGGAGCTGGCGGCCCCTATTAATTAATATCCCGTAATTCGGCACCCTGCGATTGAAAGTATGCGAGGGTGGCAGACCCCACGTCGCTGCATTCGAATGCGCTGTCATCCGTATCTGACATATCCGATTCCGAACCTTTTCCTGACCGTGTCACTACCCGTCCGCCACTCGAGGGCGGCCGAGAATCTTTGTATCTGAATGGTCGATCATTGGGTTGCAGCCGTGGTGGAGCGCTGCAACCAGAGTTACCAGGCCTGAACGGCTCTTGGGTTCTGGATGAACCGACGCTCGAGTCAGAATCGCTTCCCTGGTCCGTATCAGATGTGTTGGTCCCTATGAAGGACTTTGAACAGGTGTCGGGGATATTTTGTCGGTGCCCGCCATGTGGCATGTCCTCCTCGAGGATCATGCTGGAGTCGCCGTCATTGTCGATGATGCGGCAGTTGTTCGGGTTCTCCCGCCTCTCCCCGTACGACTCCTCGTACGACTCCTCGTACGACGCGTCGTACGATTCCTCGTCTTCGTCGCTTGTGTCATCGTGGCAGATAATGACACAGGGGTTTTGATAGGTGGAGACATCGGTTGCGGTGGATGTCGTTTCCGCATAACTCTCTGATGTCGCCCATGAATTATCTGGGCTGGCGGTGGCTGGACGAGGGCACACTGTTCCGGCACTTGCTGGTATGTCGGAATCATCTGTCTCCTCCCCATAAAGTATACTAGGTAGACTGAAATCCCTGCCAAAACTGTGGCAAGTGTTGGTGGAACCGACATCAATGTCTAGAATGGGAATGTCTACCTCAGCAGATCTCAGACCCCAATGAGGGATGTTGCTTGTCTGCAGCTCAGGAACGCGGTGCAGGCCATTGACCTGCAGGCGTCTGCCAGGATAATCTTGACCGCCATAGTGGTCAGGACCCGCTCTGACTCCCACGTGTCCGTAATCGGTGAATGGGCCGAACGCGCGGTGCTTGTGTCTGTTCTCTTCCTTTCCATTAGGGAAGCCATCGATGTAGTCATCGCTGTATTGCCCATGTGTGAACATCATGATGTTGGACTTGATGGGCGCGTAGAAGAGCTGAGAAGTGCGAGCTATGTAGTCTGGATACTCGCGTTCCATCATCCTGATGAACAGCTCGAACGCTTCGACGGTCCCAGATAGACAGGTCAGGAACCCGCCGCCGCCGTGGAGAATGTCGAAAAGCTCGTCGAATGAGCCAAGTCTGGGAAGAGATTCCGCAAACGTGAAGAGCTTTGTGGCGAAGGTGGCAGCAGCACGGATGGCGAAAAGGTCTCTGACACCCTTCATCATTTGTCTTACCATCACTGTTTCGTGGAAACGAATGAGTGCATGCTGTAGAACGCCGTGGAAGGTGAGCTGGGTGTTGTCACCGGAGAGTGGGGTGAAAGTGAAGGACATTTTAATGCTGGGAGGGGGGGCTTCTAGACTATGTATTAGAATAGAAGGAGGCTGTGTGGGTAAGGTTTACGCACTAGGTAGAATTAGAATACTTGGAAACTTGACAAATACTGTAATTCTTGGTTTCCTTTCGAGAGGGAATAGGAAAGTTGTAGTGGAACACAAGAGAAGGCGTTCTTTATCATAGGAGGATGCAAAACCCAAAATGACGCAAAAGCAAAGAGAGAGATATTGGTGCTACACTTCGAGACACGGTTTCTGGGTTGTGATTGTTGCACAAAGAAAGATGTGACACAGAAACGTAGCCGCCGTTGTTTGTGTCGGCGCGCGACGCCACAGCGATGACCCACAGAAACGGCCGCACAAAACAATAATTGTCAGCCGTGGGTACCGGAGCGTCGGACTTCAGGCGTTCCAAGGTGTGTACAGGACAGTCTTTGCGTGTGTCCATTCCTGCTGTGTGCGCTGGATTCTGCATGGAATTCGTGTGTGGGGGGGGATTTCAGCCGGATGCCGCAGCATTTCCGTTACCCTCTGCTGCTGGCACGCTTGTTAAGTGACCTAGCCGTTCATTTTTTGTCTTGAAGGTGTAGCCGCGCAAAAGAATATGGTCGCTAATGAGCTACACGTAACGGATGTCTAAAGTATCTGGCCTGAGATAATACAGCTAAATTTCTAGTAGACAACGGGAAAATACCTGGTGGACGAAGAGGTTGACACCTGGGTATACATGAAAATCACACGTAGCCAGTGGGCACAGGGTGAATAGAGGGGTAACAGAGAATTGGAATGGGTATACCATGTTTTCCTGAACAACTAGAAGTCCTTCCCAATACCAGTGGTGTAGCAATTTTCCCAACACCTTTCCAGAATACCAGTGATATCAAAAACCCGCTATACTCTTAAGAAAACGGATTCCCAATAGGGTCAAGCCACCCATCCTGTATCAGATATCTTGCATTTTTGGAAGAAAGGTTTCGAGTTGACATTGGGCGACGGAATTGGCAACCATGGAGGCTCGTAACAACAGTAGAAGTTCGTGTGGCTCCTGGGGCTAACCAGACCAACTCTCTATACACTCCGTACCTACTATTCAGAACACCGCCTTGCACAATGTTCTTCCTAACTTCTCACTACAGACAGTCCAGACATGACCCCTCTGTGTTGGAACTGTCTGTCGTATTATATAGGTTGGTATCAACCGCCACTCAGGCCTCCCAATTCCCAGCGCCCAACTCCCCCTCGCAGTATTGCGGGGAGGCGGGCAGGAAAACGCCACCCGGCAAAGAGAAAAATTGGGGTAAAAAACGGGAGTAGCCGCCGAGCGTGCAGTGAAAAGGCGGGGAAGGAAAATGTATAAATATGCCCAGTTTATCTCCTGAGGGGGATTGGAACGTAATGGCAGGAGACGGTTGGTTGTCTACTGAAGGAGTTCACGCCCAAGACGCAGGGCCAGCAACAGAAAAGAGTGAAGAGTTTATCTTCAGCCACGCGAGAATCATTTACAAGAGATGCTCATCATCGATGGAAATAATACAAATATATATACATTACATAGGAAACCAAGATTTAGTACTCTTTAGTATCTTGACTTCCCTATGTCTCTCAGCACTCAGCAGTACCTATATGTATTATTTTCCTAGATCATGTGCATCTCTTGTAAATAATTTTCTGGTAGAGGCATCGCCTCGCGCGGCTGATGAAATTTCTTCGGTCGTTTCTGTGGCAGACCGTTTCTGTGGCAGACCGTTGACGGGTAACGTTTCTCATATATTTGCATTTTTTCAACACTCCCAAACGTTCGTCATGGTTTTCTTGGCCATGTGGAATCCCGATGAGCTCTCGTGCTCGCACATTTATGGGTTGGAAAGGAGCATGTTATGTTCATCCTCTACAAATAAGAAAATATGTATAAGCAGACAACCTGGACTCATATGTGAGTCAGTGTCACAGTATATAAATGCTCTTCATTGTATACAAATCTTAAGAGTATTTCAGGTAATGTCTGATGATTCTGTAACACCAACGCTTTTTCAATTATTCACCAGTAATAGGCTTGCATTGCCATTCACATCGGTTTGAACTGTCTTTTCAAATACCTTGTCTCCGATTTTAAGCAGTAAAGGACCCAGCTTTGAAATTCCGTAGAAGTGTGTCGCACAGAATCTTTTTCGTGAACAGCTTCCCTTCTTTTTTGGCAGCATCGTAACACAGAACTGTAATGTGTTGTGAAACTCCGGCGATCAGCGCGCAACTCCGCAGAACCGCGCCCTGCGGCCCCGTCTACGCCCACCTCTGTGCCCCAGCCGCGCGCGCCCCACAAGACACAATACGCCCAATATAAACGCCGGCCACCATCAAAACCCCACCTCAAGCCCCACAACAACACCCCACAAAACGGCCCCTCCGCCACACTATGGCGACCCTGCAGGCACCCCACCGTAATACCACAACGGCACCTGACCTCCCCCAGCCGCTCTCCCTGCTTTCCACCCGCCTTCCACCCCGCCAACAGCACCCCACGCCCCAGCCGCACTCGCACCCCATCAGGCCGTTATGACATTGTTTTAACTCAGATAGCAAAGGTTCTTTCATTTTGGTCATTATGGAAGAAAGAGAATCGTACAATGGAATTTCATGTATTACCGCTAAAGATAAAATACTTATGTTGACAGGCATAAGGATAATAATCCCTAATATATCTAGCAAACACTGATAATTCAACTCTGTCTGACCTTAACAGTTATTCAGTAGGAACTACATTTATCCTGTTGCATTATGAGACTTGTCCGCGTGTCTCCCCCCGACACAGTGTATGCCGTCCTCGCTCGCATACTCAGATATTGCCTTACCCGGAAAACACCAGATTCAGCGGCAGCCATAACAAGCTGGGCAACACAGCACTCCTACAAGTCACGTTCTTGAACTACATAGAGAAGTATTTAATTCAATTTGACAGTGTTAAGGATATATCTATGTATCTTGCAGTAGCTGCTATTTTCTTATTCATTTCTCACATCTGACCCCGTTCTCTGGGTCAACTAATCATATACATGACATTGCGCGATACATAATAATACTGTAACAACGTATAGAACACTACGTCAGCATCCATAATCTCGTATGGAAGGTCGTAAGAGAGTTTATATGGTTACCACGAGTTCGCTATAGTGGTGTTCACACGAATTGTAGGTTGCCGCATGAAAAATATGACGCGCCGCCACCCAAATTTTTGGTCGGTGGAAAAAAAAACACCTTCACTACCAAGGTGGCCGCGCTGGAGAGGATGCACACCTCCCAACTATTGTATAACAGTAAGATCTATACACGGTAAAGTTTAGCCTTCCGCACCATTCGAACACTGCAAGTGAATACGGAGAAAGGACCAACAAACTGAGTTCGCCATAATATGAAACAAAGAATCAGTGGGTTGGATCTTAAGCTTCTGGCTGAAGAACTTAGAGTATCGCTGGAAACGTACCGGCTTTCCAACATCTATAATGTGGCGGATGCTAGTAAGCAATTTCTTTTGAAATTCGGAAAACCAGACTCTAAACTGAATGTAGTTGTTGATAGTGGTTCTAGAATCCACATTACGAACTTCACAAGGCACACTACCCAAGCCCCTTCAGGGTTTGTCTCGAAGCTTAGAAAACATCTAAAAGGAAAGCGCCTTACCGCTCTGAGACAGGTCCCCAATGACCGTATCTTAGTTTTGCAGTTTGCAGATGGTCTATATTATTTGATTTTGGAGTTCTTCAGTGCTGGTAATGTAATGTTACTAGATGAGAACCGACGCATCCTCTCACTGCAGAGAATCGTTTCCGAGCATGAGAACCAGGTGGGTGAAATCTATGATACATTTGATGAATCTCTTTTCCACGGAGAACCAAATAATCATGTGATCGAGACTACATTTACCGATGAATTGATATCTTCGTGGTTAGAGGAGGTCAGTGAACAAACTGCAGCCTTAGCAAATGTCCCTAAAGTCTCGGGTGCCAAAAAGAAGAAAATCACATCCATTCATAAGTTGCTGCTGCGCAAGCAACCCCAGCTATCATCCGATTTACTCTCTAACAATTTAAAGAAAAATCACATTAATCCGTCCACGTCATGTCTGGAGTTTTGTGGTAAAGAAGCTGCTCTTGTTGAATTGCTGAATGAAACTCAAAAAGAATACATTGATCTGGTTCACGCCAAAGAAAGAAATGGATACATTGTTGCTAAAAAGAACCCACACTTTAATGCTGAGAAAGACGACTCATCCCTTGAGTATGTGTACGAAAACTTCCACCCATTTAAGCCATTCATTTCAGAATCCGACACCCAGGAATTGCAACTTATCGAGATAGCAGGGTCTTACAACAAGACAGTAGATACTTTTTTTTCAACTATTGAGTCAAACAAATTTGCTCTGCGGATTCAAAATCAGGAGGCTCAGGCCAAGAAGAGATTGGATGATGCACGCACGGACAATGAGAAAAAGATCCAAGGTCTGCTGAATGTCCAGGAATCCAATGAACGTAAAGCTGAACTTATTATAGAGAATGCAGATTTGGTAGAGCAAACCAAGGCTGCAGTACAGAGTCTAATTGATCAGCAGACAGATTGGAGTACGATCGAAAAACTTATTCAGAGCGAACAGAGAAAGGGCAACAAGATTGCCCAATTTATTGAGCTTCCACTCGATCTAAAGAAGAACCGCATCAATCTGAGACTACCATTATCTAGTGACCAGACCGAGGAACAAGACAAGAACTTGGATGCGGCTGAAGGTGAGCACTCCTCCAGCGATGAAAGCGACGACTCCAGCGATTCTGATATATCAGATATTTCTGATTCTGACGATTCCGATGCTGAGGAAATTGCGATCAAGCCCAAAACAAAGAAAAAAGATAACAAGGAGAACCAGAGTCAGAAGACACTAGTTGTTACAATCGACTTAGCGCTTTCTGCCTATGCCAACGCTTCCCAATATTTTACCGTAAAGAAGACAGGTGCAGAGAAGCAGAAGAAAATGGAAAAGAACCTGGAAAAGGCCATGAGAAACATCGAAGACAAGGTCAGTCAACAACTAAAGAAGAAAATGAAGGAAACTCATAAGGTTTTGAAAGAGATTAGAACACCATATTTCTTCGAGAAGTATAATTGGTTCATATCTTCGGAGGGTTTCTTGGTTCTGCATGGAAAGAGTAGTGTAGAAACCGACCAGATATACAGCAGGTATATCTGTGACAAAGATATCTATGTCTCCAACAGTTTTGATACACACGTATGGATTAAGAACCCTGAAGAAACTGAAATCCCACCGAACACTTTGATGCAAGCGGGTATTTTCTGTATGTCCGCGAGCCCAGCTTGGTCGAAGAAAGTCTCTTCCTCCGCATGGTGGTGTCAAGCTGGTAATGTCTCCAAATTTGATGAACACAAAGGTGTCCTTCCAACTGGTACCTACCGTGTGAAGAAAGAATCAGAGATCAACCATCTTTCTCCTTCCCAGTTAGTTATGGGTGTGGCTTTTATGTGGAAGATCAAAACCGACCACGAGGAAGCAGTGGAGTCATTGCAGCCAACTGCGGAAATAGAGGACGAGAATGAAAGTGATGAAGGTAAAATCGGACAGGATGACAATACTGTTGTGAGTACCACAGCATTGGCAACGCCTGTTGAGGAAGCAGATGCTAACTATGTCTTGGAAAAGGCAAATGACTTCTCTACCGTAACTCTGAGTGATGACGAAGTTTCCACATCCGACATTGAGGATCCAAATGAGGATCTAAAGAGTGTGGCAACATCCAGCATCATGAATATGAATAAAAACGTCCGTGGTAAGAAGGGTAAGCTAAAGAAAATGCAAAAGAAGTACGCCCATCAGGACGAGCAGGAGAGGCTGCTACGTTTGGAGACTCTAGGTACATTAAAGGGTATCGAAAAAGAGGAAGAGAAGAAAAGGCAAGATGCCGTTAAACAAGAAGAAAGAGAGTACAAAAAGAAGCAACGTGAACGCCAGAACAACAAGCAGGCATTAAAGTTCACTGCCAGCGAAAAGATTAAGGTAAACTACTCCGTCATTAAGGACGAGTTAAAGGCTACTATCTCAAAGGATGACGAAATTGCTGCCGTCGTACCAGTATTTGCTCCATGGCCTGCTCTTCAGAAATACAAGTATAAGGTTAAGATTCAGCCAGGCAATGCAAAAAAGACCAAATCTATGACAGAGGTCCTGCGTTACTTCATGAGTAGGAAGGTGGACAGCCATGCGATTGATAAGGAACTAGACTGGCCAGTTGAGCACAACCTGATCAAGGGACTAGCTGAGGGAGACCTGATTCCACTTCTTTGCGTAGACAAACTAAATGTGTCTATACCTAACGGCGACAAATCGAGTAAAAAAGGATCTGGCTCCAAACAAAAGGGTAACAAAAAGGGTGGGAAGAAAAAATAATCATCCTTCTATCATTTTTAGGTAACCTCCCTATTTCACATATAGTATAGTATAACATACCTATATTAGATATAAGTAATAGTTGACACTCACATGCAAATCAAATTGTCCAAAAGGCTGTGCAAACACAGCTCTGATCACATTTAAGATGGTTTAGTATGCTTGTAGTGAGGTAGAGCCACATTTTTCTCATTTGCCTATTTGGCCTCAGAATTGGAATCTTGGCAATACCTCTCAAAGTAATGAGGCTTGGTTGTATTCCAATAAATAGGATAAATGTTTGTTTCCTTTGGCAGACCTGGACAGCTGAAAATACAACAGCACAATTGTTAGGTCTCCCTCCAACTGGCTGTCTTTTAGGGACACAAAAACAGTTTCAGAAGTTACCCTGCACACAAAAATTCCAAAATTCCAAATACCCGGGTGAACATCAAACACCTATGCCGATGAAAACTAATTTTCTCAAAAAAAACAAAACCCTCATCCAACATAACCCCAATCGAAACACATATATAACAGCTTTGTTAACTATAACAAGCACGTGATATACAACTCTTTTTATTATATACGTACTACTAGCAATCATATCAATAGTTTGTGTGCGCTTACCGAAAATGTAGAACTAAGTATTTTTTCAGGTAATAGAATTAAGCGGAGAAGTGCGCGTGAAGTTTGTTTTTCTTCGTAAAATTTGTTTGTTAGCTGTGTTTATCCGACGAGGGCTACGGAGTGGGGGTCTGCACCTCGGTTTATTTGTTTTCTTTGTGCCCTTCAACTTTATAAGGGGCGCCGGGGTGGCGCAGTGGATTTCGTGAACGCAGGCACAGTAACGTGAGATACGGGATGGAAATGTTTCCCGGAAGTAATGCCAAATAGCAATGACGGATTTGACCAGCGAGGTTCATGAGCTTTTAAGAAGACATATTGACACGAATTATCGTCTGTCAATTGTCATTGTGGGCCCTCCAGGTTCTGGTAAATCAACGATCGCTGAACGTTTATGCGATGCGTTGAATCAAGAGTTCCACGATTTCGTCGACTCCCACAAAACCTCGATCCAATTGAATGAGGGTCCAGATGATGGAACAAAACTTGTAGATGGCTTTCAAGATATGCCCGTTGATATGGAAAGCGAGCTGAAAGTTAATGATGGCATTCTTCCATCCATCGTGGAAGATGTGGATTTCCAACCTGTCAGAGAGACGACAAAAGAAGATGCCTCGGAGAAAACTACTATAATTGGGAGAGGTGGGAGACCTAACGCAATAGTCATTAAGGAGCACAGTGATCTTGGAACATGTAAGGATGATGGCAATAAAGTCAATATTGCACAAATTGTTCCAATGGATGGTTTTCACCTCTCGCGTTCCTGTCTTGATCAGTTCACAAATCCAGAAGTGGCGCATAAGCGGAGGGGATCGGCTCCAACCTTTGATAGCAACAACTTTTCGGCTCTGTGTAAGATCCTGGCTAAAACGAGCAAAATTCCACCAAAACGTATCGATTCAGATGAAGTCTGGCTTAAGATGGCACATTCATTTTATCGCGATATGCCGGACATCCTTATCCCAACTTTTGATCACGCACAAAAGGACCCCGCCCCTTGTAACAATGTTATTTCCAGATATACGAGAATTTTGATATATGAAGGACTGTATTTGCTCTATGATCAAGAGAATTGGAAAACAATATTCTCAACAATTGATGATACAGGGGCTGCCATCTTTGTCAACGTAAATGTTCCTGAGACTGTATTAGAAGAACGCGTGGCAAAAAGACATTTGAAAAGTGGTCTTGTCGATACGCTCGAGTCTGGGAGGGAAAAGTTTAGGTCTAACGATCTATTGAACGCGCGGGATATCAAAGCCCATATGATTTCCTCAGACCTCATTCAGGACATCACAAACATGTAGAAGTGGTCTGTCCGTAAGAAATGCTGGTCCTCAGCTTTTATTTTAGCCATCTGGTTTAACCATTTTGCCTAACGACATCAAATACGTAAATAAATTGAAAATATATGTACACAATATATTGGATATTAGGAATATTCCAGTATCTGATCATTACGTGCTACTGCAGGATTCTTTTCTGTCTGAAATCCCAGTCGTAGTAGCGCTGAGGCTTCGCATAAAAAAATGTTTTACTAGGCCGAGAAAAATATAACTATTCTGTGTCCCGCATCTCTGGTGCACCAAATAAAGGTGCGGGGGGAGTGATATAAACACATTGAGGAGTTTAACACCTAAAAGCAGAAACGCACCGTCCTAGCTGAATTTGTAACAAGCATCGATTCTGATCAAATAAGTGAACCTAAATACTATATCGAGGAGAATGAGTTTCAATACTGCCAGCGGAGGGCAACAGCCGATGCATCATCCACAGCAGCAGCAACAGCAGCAGCAGCAGCAACTTTTTATGAACCCACAAACGGAGAATTTGGACCAGCTGTATTCATTGGTGGGAACATTGGTAGCACTAGTCCAAGAAAACAAAAAACACAAAGCAAGCATACTCAGTAAGGTTGATACGCTTTCTACCAGAATTAATCGGGATCCAGAAAAGGTTAAGGAGAGCTATGAAGGTGACAAGGCTGTTTTCCAGAATTTCATCAATGGTAGCATAGGGTCATATTCTACTTCAGCTAAGTTAAATAGAACAGACGACCAGCTGAGTACCGACCAATCGGAGGATGATACCGATGAGGAAATCGTTCTAAAGCAGAACACCCAATTGAAAGCCATATTAAAAGATGAACAGATGGCCACGTTAAATAGCGTGAAGGCGCTTTCCTATCACGAAGAAGGATTTCATGATATAATTCGTGCACTGCGTTGTGATGTACTGAACCACAGAAAACTCGTTCTCGAGATTGCAAGGAAGAAGTTTAACGGTGATCTGGTGCCGAAAGAAGACGACGAATTCGGCAAGTATATGGAGAATGTTGATAATTTTGACCAACTACTGAAGCTCTCAGAAGTATTCAGGTCATTACTCAAACTATTGAACACGTAGTGCTACGTGTCGGCTTAGGATATTGTCAACAGAACAAGATTTTTGTTGTTCCAGATAAAGGATACGGCTGCTGAATAAGTTGGAAACATTCAGATAGCGATAGATGCACTGTATTGGAACTTTGGGGAGAATTGGTCCTGTAATTAGTTGAGTTATGAAGGGTATATCCCCGGATTTGTTGCACTTATGACTAGATGTTGCGGTGCTGATGATTGATATAAGAATTTCTAACGCTAAATATGTCTTCCTTAATAAACAGGAGAATTTTGTATCACTGGGACGATTTTCTGACTGCTACACGAGGTCTGCTCTTCCTGTTTGTTGTCTAAATTGTCTTTTTGAGAAAATATGCCGAAGGAAAGAGTATTCGCTTTAGCAATTGTGTATGAAATCAGGGCAGTGAGCCAGCAAAGCATTGCGTGATTGAAAGGAATTCTTAACAGTGAATATCCCATAGTCTATTATATCGTAATCTATTTTATCATTTGTGAATTTGGTGTTTATGTATAAGTATTTCCACAGAAATTGACTCGCTGATTAGGAATGTCACGTGCCCATCACTGATGTATTTCCTCTTATAATATTTAGAAAATTTCACAAATTACAAGCGCAAGTGGTTTAGTGGTAAAATTCAACGTTGCCATCGTTGAGCCCCCGGTTCGATTCCGGGCTTGCGCATTTCCTTTTTGCCTGCCATTTCAATAGCTGTGTGCACCTTTTTCCTTTCATCGATACCTCTAACTACAAAATAACCAACCTTGTTTGCCGGTATCTGATAATTATTCTATTAACTTCTAACATTCAGCTTTAGACTGCGGTGTCTCTGTATCTGCATTTGACGGACAATATGAAAGCGATAACGTAATGCGTATGCTACATATTCTATAAACTGAAAAACATGACTCAAGCGATGTCTACGACGAAGAAATGTTAATATACACCCTTTTTATTAGTAACCAACCCTTGTCATCCTGTCCTGTAAGTTTACTCTCGCGAAAGGGTTGTCCCAGAGAAAACCGCGTGGGGAGAAACGTGGTTAGCTTAGTTTCGAAATTCTGCGTGCTTCGGTAGCCGGAAGGCGCACGACCCTGTATATTTTCTTTTCTAAGAAAGGGACGCAGCGCGAATAGAAGGTCTTTTTGCTGACATAGGTACCCTGTAGGGAAAAGATGGACGGTAGCATACAGGACATACATGGTATATAACACCACCAGGAAAACAACGGTTAACTGTTATTGTTTACTATGCACTGTCTAATAGATACAGCGTAACCATATCGACACAACACCCACTATTGTTGACTGAACCGAGAACACATACTACTGTTCTCCCACTGGTATATTACAAACAGAGACCTCCCAAATGATTATTAAGGGCAATATTAAGTACGCATGCGAAACATGCATAAAGGGACACCGTGTTGCCACCTGTAACCACAGCGATAGACCTTTGATTGAAATAAAGAGGAAGGGAAGGCCATCGACCGCATGTTTTCACTGTAAAGAACTTCGGATGGTCAGAAATGTGAATCCATCAGGTTCTTGCAAGTGTCATAGCAAAAAGGCTACAAGTACCTGCGGATGTTTGGATGGAAATCCTTGCAAATGTCATACGCAGAGGAAACGGTCCCAGCCCAAGAATAAAGATAGGTCATTAGGCATAAAGGCGGAGACTCTACCAAATGTATTACTCGACAGTAGTATAGACGATCCAGCATACCATTTAGGTATTGAGAAGAATTTTATGTCGCCACCTGATACTATAAGTGACATATCAACCAGCATAAGTACACCCTTTGATGTAGCTGTAAAATCCCCAGGAAGTTACCATAATAGTCTCGTTGGGGGACCTTACAGTCCCATTAATAACCAGAGCACCACAGTTGCTCTAGATAATTATAGCCTAGGCAACAACACGGTCGATCCTAATATGGCATTATTCATGGATAATCTGGATAATGTCGGCACTGATGTTCTTAATGAAGACAACATCTTATATCCAGAACTCTTTATGCCCGACATAAGTACGGAAGGTGAAGCGAAGAAACAACCATAACAATGATATCCGTAGTAGACGGAGTTGTTAACTCATGTGTATGATTCAATGAATGACAGTAAATAAGAATTATATATTCTGCATATGCTTTGCCGTATATCTATAATAAACCAAGCAAAAGCGCCTAAATATATAAAAAAAGAACAACCCAAAAATTTCTTATAGAACAACAAAGAGAACCTGATTTGGACTGTATATTAAAAGAGTCTCAGCAAATACGCTCAATATTCAAACTCTATCTACTTTCTGTCGCCAAGTGTTAAATTGTCTATACCAGTTGTTACGCCTTTAAGATCGACTGCTGCTTTAATCGAATTTGGATTTTCATCATTCAAATACACAGACAGACGCTCGTCGCTGACTTTGAGCACGTCGGATTGATCATTTTGTTGTAATGATGCTAACCGTATAATGTACTCCAATAAACCGATCAAATTTGACTGTTGCTCAACGTTTACTTTACAATCAGAGTAATGGGATGTAGTGCTCTCGTCACTATCGTCCTCGCTATCGCTGTCTTCTACAACATCGTATCCACCAAACGCAAACCAATTAACTCCAGACTTGTCATCACCTGCATCTCTCTCGTCACCCTCTTTAGCAACTTTTAAAATCAGTACAGCAGAATCACACTCGTTTAGCTTAAGCAATCTACCTGAGACACTAAAATAAATCTTTTCCACGTTCGCGATATCGAAGGTGATCGTCACTGGTTTCTCTTCTCCATCCTCGGTGTTGTGATATCGGCCATCGTCAAAGCTCTGTTTGATCACAACCTTATAAGCATACTGTTCCGAATTATCCTTTTCCACTGTCCGTGAAATAGTGACTAGAGCTCGCTTCATATCTTCCTTCCAATTTATATGATCTTCTGAGTTTATATTATAGAAAACAGAAAACATGGTAGTCTCAAAAGTCGGACCTACCTGAAAGGAGCTTTCATCTTTTGGATCGAACTTCTCATTGCTTACGCACACAAAATTCGAAGCTTGGAGTAAGAGACCAGGGGAGACACCTTTTGCAAGCGATGTACTAAGGTTTGCTCCTGATGTAGTTAGAGCTAAGTTAATGTAAGGTGTTATTTCTTCTACTCTCCGCAGAAGATCTCTGATGTATTCCTCTGCTTCCTTGATAGCTTCATTCTTTGTCTTTTGATTGCTAGAGTCCTCCACTGCACTCAATAGACTCGATATCCGCGTGTCGAATTGACTTATTTCCTCTTTTAACGATTGCGTGATCTTTAGGGTGCTTTGTAGATTCGTATTCCCTCGCGCGGCCACCAATTTTATCAAGTCAATAGCTGCTGAAACAATATCTATCCTATCTTCCAATTTGTTCTTTAGCTTCAGAATCGTACGGGACTCGGAACTTTCGACATGTAAAAGAAAAGAGCCGATTGTCTTAATTGCGTATGAAGAAGCCAGAGACACTCCTGATTTGACAGCGAATGTCACAGCCTGAGAGCCCGCTTTAGCTAGTAATTCGTCCATCGCTGAACCCTTCTCCTTGTACTTTGTTCTCTTTCTTTGCCAGGGAGAACGAATAGCGCTCTTGAACGGTATTCACTGTTGAGGGAACGTGAGTTTTCAAATATTTGCCACCCACATCTACAGGTTACCCTTTTTTTTCAATCAACTATTGTCCGCAGCCTTGTGAGGCAGAAACACAGGCCGTAAAGTGTAGCCTATGCTCGAGACTACACATTCAACAGATGAAGTACCAGGCTGCTCATGTATGTAAACGATCTATTATTACAAATGTACCCATGTGAAATTTAATGAGATATATACTGAAAGGCGAAACTAATATCATCGTGTTTGTACTCGTTGCGGAGAAGGTGATCGTTCGTCTTTTCTAGGCCCTTGTGGTTAAGATGGTTCCAGGATGTGGCGTCACCGTACAGCATCGTGGGGGACCTTATCATTTGCTTACCGTCCTTGTTACATCTCTTGCAGTGATATGTTTCGTGGGTGTCACAGATGGTCTTTTCGTTGAATAAGAATAGCTGTCTCAAGTTGTCCGCACTGAATAATCTCTCAACATCTTCCTTTGCATCCACAACACACGAACTCAAACTCATTTTCATCGATTGTCTCTGGAATATCTTCTCTTCAATAGTTCCGGTAGATATGAACCTGTAGATGAAACAGTCCTTCTTCTGACCATCTCTCCACACTCTAGCAAGTGCCTGCTGATCAGCCGCTGGATTCCAATCAGGATCCATTAAGATAAGTCTGTTGGCACCGATCAGGTTGATACCACAACCACCGGCCTTGGAACTCAGCAAGAAAATGAATTCCTCTCCCTCAGGGTCATTGAACCGATCGACCAATTTCTGTCTCTTGTTGATATTCATTGTACCGTCAAGTCTCACTGTTCCGTAATGCTTGTATCTACACATACGCTCGATCAGGTCCAAAGTTTGGGTATAGTTTGAGATCAGAACAATCTTGTCGTCGGACTCTGAGTATATCTTGTGGAGGAATCTCTCCAAGATGGAGAATTTTCCAGAATAGATTGTCTGCACATCCCTGCTTTTGGTGCTTGGTGGTTCGTAGTCGTCTGGGATTTGCAGCTCGTCGTCGTCAATCTCGGCGAATTCTCTGTCAAAGTCGATTAGGTTTGGATGGTTACAAAGTTTCTTCAGGATACCGATGGCCTTCAATGGTTGCGACCCACCCTCTCCCTTTGCTGCATTCTTGATGTCTCTTGACTTCAGTAGTTTGTTGTACAAGTTGTGCTGGAATGGTTTCAGGTTGACAAAGATAACATGCTCGTACTTGCAAGGCAGGTACTTTGACAGGATATCGTTTGTCCTCCTGATAATAAACTTGGACACAATGTTGGATAGTGTCTGCAGCTGCTTCTCACCCTTTTGCATTTCGTTGTCTGTGGCGTCAGCATCGCGTCCTCTCAGGATGGGCAGTTCGAAGTTCTTCCTGAACTCGGATCTGGTCCCCAGGAGGCCCGGGTTGGAGAAATTCAGCAGAGCGAAGTACTCCGACAGATCGTTTTGAATGGGCGTACCGGACAAGATGATTCTTCTTGGACAGTTGATGCTGTTGAGGGCTGTGAAAGTGAGGGACTCGCCGTTCTTCAGTCTGTGGCCCTCGTCGGCGAGCATGAGTCCGACGTCGCACCCCTTGAGCTGGTCGACGTTTCTGCGCAACGTCTCGTAGGAGATAATGAGCACGGGCTTGACGATATTTTTTCCCTTAGCCTGAGCCCAGCCGTGTACTGCGTCGGCGACGGTTGCGTTTCCGCCGCCCGCGAGGGATGACTTCTTACCGTCGACCGCAAGCGGCGACAGCGTCCCTGGTCCGAGCCACTTCACGAGCTCGTTGGCCCAGTTGTTGACCAAACTGGATGGGCACACGATGATGCATTTGTCGATGAGCCGTTTCCCGTGGGGGCCCTGTCTCAGCAGTGTCCACATCAGGGCGATGCACTGGAGGGTCTTTCCGAGTCCCATCTCGTCAGCCATGATGCACCCGTACGCGCCGGTGTTAACCGCGGGCGCGGCTGGCGGCACCACTGGGGGCGGGGTCTTTCCCTTGCCCTTGGATTTGCCCTTGCCCTTGCCCTTCTGCTTTGTGTCTGGGTCTGGCGATCCCTCCTGGACGTTTTCGTCGTGCGTCTGTGTCTCTGGCACCGGCACTGGGTCGAGCGCTGCGGTGATACGTTCTGTCTCCAAGTACTCCTTCATAGCGAGCCCCGTGACACACCTGTACAAGAACTTGACACCCTCTACCTGGTGTGGTCTGAGGATCTTTGTGAGCTTGGGGTCCATGACCACGGCGACGCTGGGGAACTTGCTCTCGTCGACGACCTCTGTGGGCCCGAGCAGCTCCAGCAGGGACTTGTTCCGCAGCCCGTTGGACATGCGCAGGGGGTGAGTTGTGGCGGGTTTTGCAGTGGCGGGGGGTTGTGTATTTGTCTCTGCCTTCACCTTTGCAGCGGCTTCCTCCGCTGCCTTGGCCGCCGCCGCATTAGGGTCGTGCATGACCATCTCTCCATCAACGGACGGATCATACAGCACAATAGCGCACTCCTCAGACGGGTCATGCAAAGGCCGCGGCTCCGTGACGATCTTGCGCTTCGTACCCAAGGTCATGGGCAGACTGTGGCGCTGCACGTATCCCGTGATGGGCACCGTGAACGCCCTGCGGAGGGCGCGCTCCACTGCGTCCATCCTTCCCGGGTCCGCATTCAGCCGCTGGGAACTGAGAGCGTTCTTCTTCACTGTGCGGGTGACCACCTGGCTGTAGGTGTCGGTGTCGCCATCGGCACCCGGGGCATCAGTTGTGGCGGCGGAGCCATCCATCCCGGAGTAGTCGACGGCACTGTTCCTTGTGCGCAGCTGTCTGCCAGAGGCAGAGACGACAGAGGCACCACTAGATTGTCCCTGACGAGGCTTGTTCACACGGTACGGCACCTTGAAGGGCCTGCACAGCGTGCTGCGTGCACTGTCCACATTTATAGGTCTGGGCACCAACCGTGGACGCGATCCGAGCCCGATGCCGTTGGGCGGTCTGTCTGGCAGTCTTCTTCTCGCCATATATGTGATGTAATGCGTTGGGGATATCTATCTATGCACTAGAAATAGCCGCCGAGAACTGCGTGCCCATCGCAATACAGCAGCACTGAAAAGTTTTAACACCCTGGCCCGGGAGGGTAAGGGGGATGGCCGGCCGGATCACACCGCGGCCCACCGGCGGCTGGACGCGTCACCCCCAACAGAGCGCACGCCAGAAAAACAGTGCAGCGCAGCGACGCGTCGGTGTTACCCGGAGATGGTGTCACTCCGCACGGCGCGCATCTCCGACGCTGCTGTCTACGTCCACCCGCAATTGTCCCTGCGGCGGCCTGGAAAGCTCGGGCTATTCTGCCTGGGCACGGTTGCGCGGTGCCCGTGCCACTCCGGTGGGTGCCCCTCTCTAACTGCCCCCACCGGGCGAGGGCTTCCCGGCGGGCAGCGCTGGCGTCGCGCCGTGTGCGGCAACGCGGAATTCCGCGGTGTGCACAGACGGGGGCGCACACCCCACCGCACCCACACACCGGCACCCACTGGCAGCGGCCCGAGAGGGGCGGAACGCAACGCCACAGGACGCAACGGGACGCAACGGCAACACAACAGCGACGAAAAAAAGCGGAAGCAGTACGCCGCAGCATCGCTGGCGGGGCGCGGGCGCGGGCGGCGCCGTACCGCCCTTTGTTGTGCGCCCCCGCCACAGGTAGCCCCGCAGGGCAGGGCCCCGAAGACCGGTCACGCCGCTCACCGCGCCATCTCGCCTGGCGGTGGCCTTTTTTCTCCCGCCGTCGCTCTCTCTCTCTCGGACACCCAGCACGCCGTCGTCGTCGTCGTCGTCGTCGGCGGCGGCGCTGCAATTCCTGCCCTGCTGCCCTGCTGCCCTGCTGCCCTGCTGCCCTGCTGCCCTGCTGCCCTGCTGCCCTGCTGCCCTGCCCCTCTGCCTCCGGGGCTGGAACTCGGAACGCAGGACGCAGCCACAGGCCGGAGCAGCGTAGGCAGTGGGCAGAGCGCAGTGGGCAGAGCACCGCACGTAGAGCACCGTGCGCAGGCGCACAGATTCGCACCCACGCACCCACCCCGCCCCATCGGGCAACGGGCGGTGTGCGTCTGCCAGACGTTGTGTCGCTCTCGACAACAACAGCGCAACGGATCGTGCGAAAAATCTTGCCAGAGTGGAAAATGTACAGTAGCAGGTGTTATTGCGATGATGTGTTGGTGTATCTTGTAGTGTAGTGTCCGACACCCCGCCGCAAGAGCGAGTATCCGCGTACAGCCAAGGTCCATAGCCATACCATCTGCTAGCTGCAATTGCACTGCATTATTTTCACAGGGTATTATATCAGCGTTGCAGTATATCGTTGCATAATATAATATAGCATTGCACAGTATAATATAGCAAAGCATTGCATACGATTATTGCACAGCACACCATAGCATTGCACAGCACATTGGATACACGCCGCCGATACGTTCACTCGCTCACGATCGATCAGCGTTCACCCTCAGTACAATTCGCCCATGCAGAGCATAATCATATCGAACAGGGAGGAGGGCCTGCCCCCCCTGCTGCTGCCCAGCCTGCGGGACAGGGCGCCCTCGCCCACACACAGCGCCGCAAACGGCCCCAGCCCCAGCCGCACCGCGACGCCCGGCCCGTACCCCGCCGACACCGCCAAAAGACCACTACCCATGGCGGAGAACGACGGCCGCCACAGCCCCGCCGGCAGCAGCACCAGCACCCACAGCGCGTCCTCTCGCACCAGCATCAGCAGCGGCCTCGACAGCCTCGCGTCGCTCGCGTCCCTCGCCACAAAGCGCCCGCGCCTCGCCGCGGGGCCCATGCAGGGAGCGGCAGCAGGAATGGGACAGGGGCTGCCCCTCCCCTTGCCCCTGCCCCTGCAGCAGCCGTCTGCGCCCGGTAGCGCGCTCGGCCGGGCGGCCGCCGTCGCGGTGGCGGTAGCCGCGGGCGCCGGCATGGCGGGCATGGCCAGCGTCGCCAGCGGCGCCAGCTCCCCCAAGAAGGAGCCGCAGGAGGGCGTGCCCGCCTTCCCCGCCGACGCCACGCCGCCGCCCGACCGCAAGCCCGCTGTCGGTGCCGGCGCAGCGGGCGGCTCCCCCGCCAGCCGCACGTCCTCCGCCTCCGCCTCCCGCAGCGCCACCCCGGTGGGCAGTAGCGCCACCGGCAAGGGCGCGCCCGGCTCGAAGCGCCAGCGCGTGGGCCCGAGCTGCGACAAGTGCCGCCTCAAGAAAATCAAGTGCGACGCGCACATCGAGATCCTCGCGCAGGACGAGTCCGTGCTCGCGTTCGCGTCGGACCGGCTGCACTACGCGCTGACCAAGGGCGACGTCGAGCGGCTGCAGCCGCAGCTCGAGCAGCAGTACGGCGTCGAGCGCGAGACGCTCGCGGCGTTCCTCGGGCAGTCCTTCCAGGGGTTCAACGCCGGCCGCGGCGCCAGCAACAAGCACTTCATACACTCGATGTCCATCATCAAGCACATCGACAAGCTCGTCTTGTTCAAGCCCTGCCTCTCTTGCTGCAAGCGCAAGCACTCTGCCATCATCACGAGCTTCGGCGGCCAGCAGGACCCTTACGCCGAGTTCCTCAACTGCTGCACCTTCTCCAAGGGGTTCACCCGCGCGGACATCAACGTCTTTGCAAAGATCGCACACAAGCAGCAGCACCCAAAGCCCATATATGAGATGGACACAGCCGACTACAAGGACGCAGGGTTCTAGGCACTACGTCTCCCCCTCATAACTGCATCTGCATCTGCATCTCCCATCACTGCTTTGTTCTCCCCCTCCCCCGCCTTCTTTTTCGCTCGCCTGCTGTGGGCGGCTACCACAGCGCTTCACGCACCATAATTCATCCCGCGCCACAAGTATAGTCATATGAGCAGCCACGTCCCTAATTAATATAGAAAGAGGGGGAGGGACGGAGCAGGCCCCACACACTCACACACTCACACACAGCCGTGCGTGTCTTGTAGTCACCCATGTATCTCATAATTGTATAATTTAATTGCACTTCATCACGATATGTCGCGGGGGGAGTTGGAGCGGGTGTTTGCACAGTGCGATATTCCGCGGGGGGAGTTGGTGCAGGTGTGGGTATTCCTCGAGGTACTGCTTTGCACATTTCGATGTTTCGTTGTGTCATCGCTATATTGCATTGCGTCATTGACATCCTGTATTCGTACTCATCGCGATATTTCATTGTGCAATCGCGTTGCCTCATCACAACAGGTTGTTGCGTCATTGCGATACTGTGTGTACTCATCGCAATATTTCGCTGCCTCTTCGAGATATTTCGTTGGGTTATCGCGATATTTCCCTGTTCTAATTTCAATGTTTCGTTGCCTCATCTAGATTTCTTCATTGCACTCATCGCAATATTTCGTTGGCTCATCACGAGGTTTTGCTGCGGGGTGGAGCATATGGCGTACCACACTCGTCGCCGTGAACAGTCTAATATCAATTCATTACAAATATCTCTATACAATACACACCCTCAATACAGGGTGAACATCTCTACACCCTCAGTACAAGGTGAACATCAACAAAACACTAAAGATGATGTGGAAGCCTAGGATGAAGATCATGGTGAAGGGCAACCGCACGTGGCCGTTGCCGCGGTTGCAGATCTGCACATGCATGTACTGCGCCGCCTTGACGTACGCAATGGCGATGATCGCCCACTCCGCAGCCACCGCGGTCTTGAACGTCGACCGGAAGCGGTTCACGATGTCCAGCAGCGGCAGGATGAACAGCCATATGCTGTTGCCGTAGCCGTACACCGTGACGAGACCGACGAGGTTCTTCACGCTAGGGTTGATCACCATGTTGCCGCGGTTCGCACCGGGTGCTGCGGTGTCCTCACCATTACCACTTGAAGCACCCTCTTCACCCTCACCGTTCGTGTCGTCCTTGAGAATGATCTGCAGCACAATGAACGGCACCACGAAGGAGTAGATGCCGAACAGCCAGATCGAGTGGATCAGGTTCCAGTAGATCTTCTCGCGGTCCGTGCTCGTCAGCGAGTCGTTCACACGCTCACCACGGATGACCCCGTAGTACACGAGGTTGATCAGCCCGGGGAACAGGAACTTCACCAGAACAATACTGCACGTAATCCATATCGCGCCGAACAGCTCGCGGTTCTCGCCAGCGGGCGTCTCAGACTCGAACAGCAGCTTGTTCAGACTCAGACTGCGGATGAATCTCCCCTTGAACGTCTCCGTCGACAGCTGGAAGAAGCGCGAGTAGTAGTTTATCAGCCCCGGGGGCAGCTCTCCCCTATCCAGCGCGGGATGCTGTGGCTGCTGCTGCTGCTGCGACCGCCCAGCCATGTCACTCACGTTGCTGTATGGTTCCTGAGCCGCCTGCTGTGCCTCGGACTCAATAACATCGTCGTAATTAGGCAGCGCGGTAGTGGCCATGCTGTGCCCGTCGAAGTCCTGCGGAACGCTGTCAGCGTGCTGCGAATTCTCAAAGGGGTTAGGCTCGTTTGTGAAGTCGTCTACGCCGTCCAGGTCATCGTCGACCAGACTGAAGGGATCCTTCTTAATGGAAGACATCGTAGCTGTGTTACTGGCTGTATTATACCCTAATTACATAGTTTGTGCAGACATCCCTTCCCCAGGCTGTCAACCCACTTATGCTCATATAAGCCCCGCCCGGCCAGGCCGGGCCGAGCCCGCCCGTCCACAGAGGCGCCCGCCGCTCTCCCTCCGCGCTCAAAGCGGAAATTGCAGGGTCAAGGCACCCCGCTGAAAAACACACAGAGGCTGGGACGCCGCGGCCGGGCAGCTGTTTTTCGGGTCCGCGGCGTGGACGGCGGGCACTCCACGACGGAAAATTAATAGGCGAAAATGGGTGGTATACTGTCAAATACACCCCAGGGACCTCAAATCACGTGCAGGGCTGGGAAGCAGAATCGTACCGGAACCATGTCAGGGGGTCAATTGGATCTTGCAGTTTCAGGCGGCATATATGCCAGCACGCTGGCGTGCCTCCTGCGGCTATGAGAGCCATCCGAAGAGCTGCCACAAAAATAATTTTGACGGGGATTCCCCCGGTTTTCCGGGGGTGGGAGGTCCCACCGGCTTATATGATGTATATAGGGTGTATGTAATTGTACGTAGATGCACCATTGATATCGTTGGGTGGTCTATGAGGCTCCAGGCGTGACAGGGACCCCATATGGGCTGATGCAAGTTCGGTCACCTTGGACGGTGACGGCCTGGCGCCGAGGCACGTGACTCTGACAGCACGGTGATGGGGCCTGGCTGGCTGCTGAGGAACCACAGACCAGCGGGCAGTGTGCTGGGGGTGTTGGTGGTACTGGAGAGTGCATTGTACCGTTGTATTTGTGTCTGGGGAGTGCCGTGTGGCGGTTGGGAAGTAACGCCGCGCGTGCAGACCAGCGGCCAGCACCGCAGGTTGCTGCTAGTATCACCTGAAATGGGGGAGTCTGTAACTTGGATTGTTGTAACCGTTCAATATTGGAAAAGTGGAAATGGGCGCATCAGAAAGTGGGGCGGGCACCAGTAGACTCCCAGCCAGAACTCGTAGACACCCGTTCAGCACCTTCAGGTCGCTGCTTATATCACTGGAATTGGAGGAGTTTATAGCCTGGAGCATTGTAGCCGTTCAATCTTGGAAATGGGGGCGCCAGGGTATCAGTACAACATCCACGGACCATCAGTCCTTCACCGTAGGTCGCTTCTAGTGTCACCAGAAATGGGATAGCCTATTACTTTGAGCGTGGGGTTCGTTCAATCTTGGATATGAGAGCGCCATGAAATCAGCACAGCACCCTAGACCTTCAGTCAGCACCTCAGACCTCCAGTCGGAACCTTAGACCTCCAGACAACATTAGTGGACCCCTGGCCAACACCTGGGGACTCACAACCACCTTTCGTGGATCACCAACCAGCATTCAATGGATCCCGACCCACAGAAGTAGGCCTTTGACGAGCACCGGTAGACCTCGGGCAGCACCGGTAGGCCTCTGGCCAGCATAAGTAGAACCCTGGTCAGGACCAGTAAACCCCATTAGATCCTGGCCATCACCAGCCGCCCTTAGTAGACCCAGCTAGTATTTGTGGACCCCTGGCCAGCACCGGTAGACATCTGAACAACACCAGTAAACCCCTGACTAGCACCAGCGCAACCCTGGTCAGCAGCAATAGAACCCCATCCAACATCGGAAGACTTCAGACCAGCACCAATAGACCTCTGAATTGAAGCATTAGAACCCAGTAGACCCCGGCTAGTATTCGTGGACTGTCGGCTAGCATCAGTTGACCTCTGACCAGCAGTAGGAGAACCCCCGACCAGCATCGGCAGTCCTTTGACCAGCATCAGCAGTCCTTTGACCAGCAACGGTAGACCTCTGGTGAACAGCAGTGAACCTTGACTTGAACCAGTAGACCCCAGCAGACCCCGGCTAGCATTCGCCGACTCCCGGCTAGCAGCAGTAGAACTCTGGCCGGCAGCAGTAGTACCATGGCTGGCATTAGTGGAACCCCAGCCAACACCAATAGACTTTTGACCAGCAGTAGTAGACTCCATTAAACTCCGACGAACTTTCGTGAACCGCCGGTCAGCACCGGATGGCTTCTGATCAGCACCCATAGACTTCTGACTAGCACCAATAGACCTCTGGCCAACAGCAGTAGATCTCTGACCGGCAGCAGTAGACCCCAGTAGAGCCCCGGCCAGCACCGGTAGTCCTTTGACCAACAGTAGGAGAACTCGGCCAGCACCGGGAGTCACCTGACAGGCAGTAATAGAACTCCGACCAGCATCGGTAATCCTCTGATCAGCAGCAGTAGTACCCTGGGAAGGACCGGCATACCTCTGACCAGAGCCAGCAGAGCCCTGGTCAGCAGCAGCAGAACTCCGGCGTGCACAGTAGGTTGCCGTTAATATCACCAGAAATGGGGAAGTCTGTAGCGTCACGGATTGTAGCCGTTCAATTTTTGGAAATAGGCGGGTTTGGACTTCAGTACAGCACCAATGGACCTCTAGCCAGCACCAGAAGTGGATCCTAGTATTATTTTGAATGAGGGAGCTTATCACCTGGAATGGGGGAGTTTACCGCTTAGAATGGGGGAGTTTATCACTTGGAGCACGGAAACCATTCAAACTCGGAAATGGCGCACCAGGGTATGAGTGCAATATTCTTAGACATCCAGCCGGCACCGGATGTCGCTTCTAGCATCGTTTGGAATGGGAGAGTTTATAATATGGACCATCGTAGCCATTCAATCTTGGAGGCCACAGGACCTGGGGTTGTGTCCCTGGGAAGTCCAGCGCTGCGCCAGGACCTCAGCGCGCGCCTATAGACCACTAGCTGGCACTGTGGGTCGTTTATTGGTATAGTCAGAAATTGAGAAGTTTATAACATGCAGTTTTGTGACCGTTCATTCTTGGAGTTTTGTGACCGTTCAATCTTGCAGTTTTGTGACCGTTCAATCTTGCAGTTTTGTGACCGTTCAATCTTGGAGTTTTGTGACCGTTTAATCTTGCAGTTTTGTGACCATTCAACCTTGGAGTATTGGAATCATTCAATTTTGGACCATTGTAACCATTCAATATTGGATCATTGGAATCATTCAACCTTGGAGTTTTGTAACTATTCAATCTTGGAGTTTTGTAACCATTCATCCTTGGAGTTTTGTAACCGTTCAATCTTGGAGTATTGGAACCTTTCAACCTTGGAAATGGGCGCGCCAGGAAACCAACGCAGCACCAGAGGACCCCCAGCCAGCACTGCAGGTCGTTTGTTAGTATTTTCAGCAAATGGAAGAGACACGTTTCCGTGCTCTCCTGGTAACCACCAGATCCTCTCAAACTACAGGACCCAAGCTCAGTTCCCCAAGAAAAACCAGTCTGGCACCCGAGGGGCCCCGTCGCCGTCAAGCTGTCAGTACACCTTACCTTTCCTACCATTCCAGCAACATCACCAGTCACAGACGCACAAAAACACCTCTGCGGGGTCATCAAGTTCCTTATAGGCTACCGTTGCTCAAGCCTCGGCAGGCTGTGGGGCTTACTTTCCCCAGAGTCCAAGAGCAGGGCCACCGTCTTTCGGACCAGGAAAGGACGGAGGAGCTGCTCGTGGCTCCGCGGGATAGCCCACAGGCTGTGTCTAACTTGGCATGCTCACCAGGAGTGTGTCGGGCATCTTCTTTGATGTTCCCGGCCACGTGGAGCTTCGATGGCCACTACGCAGGGTGCGAGTGCGGCTGGGGCGTGGGGGTGTTGTTAGCAGGGTGGAAAAAGCGGGGTGGAAAGCAGGGAGAGTGGCTGGGGGGCGGTCAGGTGCCGTTGTAGTATTACCGTGGGGTACTTGCAGGATCGTTATAGTTTGGAGGAGGGGCAGTTTGGTGGGGTGATGTTGTGGAGTATTATGTGGGGTTGGCATGACGTCTTGCATTTATATTTCGCGTATTGTGTCATGCGCGACGCGCGGCTGGGCCACAAAGCGGCGCGGAGACGGGGCCGCAGGGCGCGGTTCTGCGGACTTGCGCGCTGATCGCCGGAGTTTGCCGGCGTGGGCGGCTGGAGGGCGATGTTACGGTCGACGGTGGTGAGGGGTGAAGCAGAGCAGTATTGGTGGTATATTATTTTGGGTTGGTGAATTATGCCAATTATTTGCCATCTGGTTACTTTGGAAGGACCTGTTGTGCCTGAAGGATAAAATACATTCATCATGCAGTTAAATATATATACAAGGGTAGTATTGTGATCAACACACTGATTCCACTCAATTACGTTTTGTAAGAGATTAGCATATCCTCATTCTAACCGACGTACGTCTCCCCGCTAATTTCACTTCTTGCGTCCTTCTCTCTGCAGGATGCTAATTACACTCTTCATTCTGCAGGATCAACACCTGCCAGCGCCAAACAAGGATCATGTGACCTCTGTATATTCCTAGTCAACATAGTATATTCGAGTCCCTTTCCCCCCCTTTACATGTATCCAAATTTCACATCTTCTAGTCGAGGAGGGTAACCTCAAAAAATCCTTCGCAACAACGGCAAACTCAACCATAGGTGCACAGGGACCACAGAAAATAGTCAGAGGGCACAAGTACCGCAGCATCACGATATTTGGGCATCTGTTCATCAAACACGTTTCAGTATGATAATTGACTGCATGTGAGAGTTATATGGCTGTTCCTTAGTACTTTTACAGGACCCGTAGCGGCGGCTGGATGGTATGTTCACGTGATCACATTGGCTATTGTTATAAATTGTACGTCTCTTTCTTAGCACCAAATTTCCCCCGCGCGACGCCGCACGACGCCAGCACAGAGATGGGCGGCTAAGTCTCAGTGTCTCATCCTTCTATGCGTAACCATGTGGCACAGAAACCACGTCTCGAGGAGCTTCACCAGCGCCCCTCTGTTTGCTTTTCTGTCCTTTTGGGTTATACATGCCCGTATAATGAAGTACGCCTCTTCTTGTAATCCTCTTGTAATCCTCTACAACTTGCTCATTTCCTTTCGAAAGAAAACCCAGAATTACAGTATTTATCGAGTTTTTAAGTATTCTAATTCTACCTAGTGCGTATACATTACCCACACAGACTCCTTCTATTCTAATACCTAGTCTAGAAGCCCTCTCCCCCCCAACATTTTAATACCCCTCCCCCCAACATTAAAATGTCCTGCCCAAGTTCCTCTGGCTCCCTAACTTCCTCTGGATCCCTAAGTTCCTATCCATCCCCAAGCCATGCCCCACTATCCGGTGACAGCAAGCTGCGCACCTTCCGCGACGTCGCAATATATGCCGTCCAGCGCTTCCACGAGACACAGATGCTCAACCAGATCATGTACACCAACAAAGACCACTATAAGAACAACGCGGTCTTCACCTTCTCCAACAGGCTTGTTGACATACTGGAGGCTCTTCCTGAGCTAAGTTCCTTCGATGCGTTCTTCAGCGTAATCGACAATGTCAAGTGGATGCCATGCCTGGTTGACGTCATCAAGGCATTCAAGTACTTCATCTCCCGCATGACTCGCAAGTACCCAGAGTACATCGCCGGCACTTCCCAGATGTTCGACGGGCCCTTCAAGACCAACTGCAGGGTGTACAAGTATGCTAAGAACGACTGGGACTTCGTTGACGGGTTCCCAAACGGAAACCCGGAAAACAAACGCAACGACTTGGTGTTCGGTCCATTCGTCGACATCAAGCACATTGGATCCAGAGTGGCCAGAGACCACTATGGAAGTCAAGCTCGTCCAGGGAGACGCCTCCAGGTCAATGCCTTTCAGCGGTGTCCTGTGGAGATAACAATGGTCCCATGTAGCGGTATGAGACGCGGTGAAGTGAACAGGTTTGGCTTCCAGATGGAGACAGACGCCGTCGGAAGACCATTAAGTGCCAGAACAGTGTGCTCTCCTCCAGCCACCGCCAGCCCAGACAATTCATGGGCGACATCAGAGAGCTATGCCGAAACAACATCCACCGCAACCGATATCTCCACCTATCCAAACACCCGCAACGTAGCCTGTGGCAAAATTCCTAGCTACGCTTGTGAGGATTCCTACGACGACAGGTGGGAGAACCCGGACGTGTGCCGCGTCATTGACCAAGACGACAATTCCAGCATGATCCTCGAGGAGGACATGCTATATGGCGGGCACCGACAAAATATCCCCGACACCTGTTCAAAGTCCTCCATAGGGACTACCACCTCTGATACGGACCTGGGTAGCGATTCTGACTCGAACTTCGGTTCATCCAGAACCCCAGAGTCGTTCAGCGCTGGTAGCGCTAGTCGCAGAGCTTCACCATGGCGGAAACCCAAGAACCACACATTCTGCCACTCAAGTCAGCAGCCGACATCACCGCCGCTCTTGAGTGCTAAATGACGGGTGACGACAGAACTCGAAGAATCTAATTTGGACCTGTCATACGAGGATGATAGCGGGTCCGAATACAGTGGGTTAGGATTCCGTACTCTCGAGTACTTCCGAAAGCATGATATGAAAATTCGCATACAACTCGGTGATAAGTCAGTCAGATACAAACTGTCTGCGCCGACCTTGACAGATGAGCGAAGGATGAAAATGTCTCTAGAGGGTTCCTATTCGGACGCGTCAGACAATAGTGACAGCACGTCCGAATCCTATGAGATGGGATCTCGAACCATTGAATCCCTTCGAAAGTATGGGTTCGGACCAGATGACACATATTAATAGCGGCAGCCAGCTCCAAACCTCCTGACGACCACTAGATCTGTAACCAGGCAGATCCGTCAGGAGGGCAGCTGGCTGCCAGACCAAGGATCGAAAGACAGAAGTGGCATCGCGTCGCCCAGCAACGACGGCGCGGGCCACAAGCCCTCCGATCCAGAAACCTAATCTTGAGCTGGGAAGAAAACAGAACACGTCTGAAGAGTTGCCCGAAAACAATAAGTGCAATCTTTTATTGTTTTCGAGAACAAACCAGTAGGACATCATGTTGAGTGCCAGGAATTGTCCTATCAAAAACATGTAGCGTCATTATTTTGTTAGATGCGATCTATGGTAACTTCTGTCACCGTAAAGGGCATCTAACAAAATCCCGGCTGACCACCTTCCAGCAGGGCGTTGTGCGATGTAATGTTTACCGAAGCCTTGAGGGTTTGCTGACCTACTTGAAAGGTAAACCAAGTAAGTTAGGTGTGTAACGACAACCTGCATGTAGATGTCCCATGTGTCTCGCATCAATGTAGTTTGCGTTAGGGATGGTATCCCATGCGCAAGGGAACGATGGCCCTGCGGTGATGGGCGAAAAATGTTTTAATAGACAACCAGCAGTCCTCTGCCACTACCTTCCAAACTCCCCCTCATGAGAAGAAACGCCCATATTTATACATTTTCGCTCCCCGCCTTTCCACAGCGCGCTCGGCGGCTACTCCCGTTTTTTACCCCAATTTTTCTCTTAGCCGGGTGGCGTTTTCCTGACGCCTCCCCGCAGTACAATGAGGGGGACCTGGGCTCTGGGAAAATGGGGGAGACCTGTGTGGCGGCCGACCTCTACCTACATAATACGACAGACAGCCCCCACACTGAGATGCCTGAACTGTCTGTAATGAGAAGTGAGGAAGAATATTGTACAAGGCGGTGTTCTGAATAGTAGGTTACGGAGTGTTTAGAGAGTAGGTCTGGTCTGCCCCACAAACCGTGCGAATTTCTACTGTTGTTACGAGCGTCCAGGGCTGCCAATTCCGTCGCCCAATGTCAATTCGACACATTTCTGCTAAACTACAAGATATCTGACGCGGGATGGGTGGCTTTATCCTATTGGGAATCTATTTTCTTCAGAGTATAGTCGGCTTTGGTAGCATTGGCATTCCCCTGGCGAGGTGTTGGAAAAATAGCTATACCACTGGTAATGCGCAAGTGAGCTAGTTCAGGAAAGTAGAGTACACCTATTCCATTCCTCTATTACCTCTGTAACCACCTATACTCAGTGGCTACGTGAGACTTTCATGTATACGCAGGTGCCATCTTCTTCTTGGACCAGTTAATTTTCCCCTGTCTACCAGGCATTTAGCTATATTATCCCAGGACCAGATACCTGAGACCTCCGTTACGCTTAACTCATTAGCGACAATATCCTTTTCCGCGGCTACAACTTCAAGACAAAAAATGAACGGCTACGACACTTAACAGGCGTACCAGCAGCAGAGGGTAACGGAAATAATGCGGCATCCGACTGAGATTCCCGCACACAAATTCCATGCTGGGTCCAGCACACACAGCAGGAATGGACACACGCAACGACTGTCCTGTACACACTTTGGAATGCCTGAAGTCCGACGCTCCGGTAACCACGGCTGACAATTATTGTTTTGTGCGGCTGTTTCTGAGGGTCATCGCTGTGACGTCGCGCCGCCACAAACAAAGGCGGCTACGTCTCTGTGTCACATCCTTCTTTGTGCAACCGCCGTGACACAGAAACCACGTTTCGCGGTGTAGCACCAATGTCTCTCTTTGCTTTTGCGTCACTTTGGGTTTTGCCTCCCCCTATGATAAAGAACACCCTCTCTTGTATTCCTCTACAACTTTCTTATTCCCTCTCGAAAGGAAACCAAGAATTACAGTATTTGTCAAGTTTCCAAGTATTCTAATTCTACCTAGTGCGTAAACCTTACTCACACAGCCTCCTTCTATTCTAATACATAGTCTAGAAGCCCCCCCCCCCCAGCATTAAAATGTCCTTCACTTTCACCCCACTCTCCGGTGACAACACCCAGCTCACCTTCCACGGCGTTCTACAGCATGCACTCATTCGTTTCCACGAAACAGTGATGGTAAGACAAATGATGAAGGGTGTCAGAGACCTTTTCGCCATCCGTGCTGCTGCCACCTTCGCCACAAAGCTCTTCACGTTTGCGGAATCTCTTCCCAGACTTGGCTCATTCGACGAGCTTTTCGACATTCTCCACGGCGGCGGCGGGTTCCTGACCTGTCTATCTGGGACCGTCGAAGCGTTTGAGCTGTTCATCAGGATGATGGAACGCGAGTATCCAGACTACATAGCTGGCACTTCTCAGCTCTTCCACGCGCCCATCAAGTCCAACATCATGATGTTCACACATGGGTACTACAGCGATGACTACATCGATGGCTTCCCAAATGGAAAGGAAGAGAACAGACACAAGCACCGCGCGTTCGGCCCATTCACCGATTACGAACACGTGGGAGTCAGAGCGGGTCCTGACCACTATGGCGGTCAAGATTATCCTGGCAGACGCCTGCAGGTCAATGGCCTGCACCGCGTTCCTGAGCTGCAGACAAGCAACATCCCTCATTGGGGTCTGAGATCTGCTGAGGTAGACATTCCCATTCTAGACATTGATGTCGGTTCCACCAACCCTTGCCACAGTTTTGGCAGGGATTTCAGTCTACCTAGTATACTTTATGGGGAGGAGACAGATGATTCCGACGTACCAGCAAGTGCCGGAACAGTGTGCTCTCGTCCAGCCACCGCCAGCCCAGACAATTCATGGGCGACATCAGAGAGTTATGCGGAAACGACATCCACCGCAACCGATGTCTCCACCTATCAAAACCCCTGTGTCATTATCTGCCACGATGACACAAGCGACGAAGACGAGGAATCGTACGACGCGTCGTACGAGGAGTCGTACGAGGAGTCGTACGGGGAGAGGCGGGAGAACCCGAACATCTGCCGCATCATCGACAATGACGGCGACTCCAGCATCCACCTCAAGGAGGACATGCCACATGGCGGGCACCGACAACATATCCCCGACACCTGTTTAAAGTCCTCCATAGGGACTACCACCCCTGATACAGACCTCTGTAGCGATTCCGACTCGAACGTCGGTTCATCCAGAACCCCAGAGTCATTCAAGTCCGGTAGCCCTGGTAGCAGCGCTCCACCACGGCTGCAACCCAATGATCGACCATTCGGATACAAAGATTCTCGGCCGCCCTCGAGTGGCGGACGGGTAGTGACACGGTCAGGAAAAGGTTCGGAATCGGATATGTCAGATACGGATGACAGCGCATTCGAATGCAGCGACTTGGGGTCTGCCACCCTCGCATACTTTCAATCGCAGGGTGCCGAATTACGGGATATTAATTAATAGGGGCCGCCAGCTCCACACCTCCTGACGACCATTAGATCTGTAACCAGGCAGATCCGTCAGGAGGGCAGCTGGCTGCCAGACCAAGGGTTCCAAAGCAGAAATGGCACCGCCTCGCCCAGCAACGACGGCGCGGGCCACAAACCCTCCCATTCGATGAAACCAGAATTTGAACAGAGATGACACAAAAAACTACCCATGTCTAGCAGTCCTCCATGATGCTACTTCTCTCGATGCAGTCCACAGAGAAACATGGGTAGTAGATATCGCCGGTGATATTTGTTTTGGTTGGCGCAGCAGTTCCGATTGGCAGCTCTCGTGACGCTTGGAATTATCCTACTGGAATTGTACCTTTGAAGTTTTGCTAGGAGACCACCCGTGGTGGTGGGTCGGAGATGTGGAAAAGAGGAGTGTGGATGGGGAAGCCTTGGGTTAAAAACGAGCCTTAGTGCTCGGCTGTGGGTGACGCAGCGGGATGATGGAGGGGACCAGACTCCGGACCGTTGACGATCTCACAGATCTCCTGAGGACCAACCTGAAACACGAATTGGATCCGCATTGATGATGACTTCTGTCGCAGTACAGATCGTCTAGCAAAACTCAATTGGTGCAATGACAGTGGGATGATGACAAGCGGCTCGCGAGTTGGACCATGGGGTCACGCCAGTCCGTTCTGCTGCAACAACCATAACAAGTTAAGGCCGGGATGGCAGTCAGCTTCCGTTGACTACCGCATTTCAAGGTCTTGTACCTCTTCCCAGTGTCTGTTTTTCTCTCTGCTCTCTTCTGGTATTCTGCCAGTGTCTTCGCTCCTTCCTGTCGCTTTCATTTTCGGTTCTCGGTGTCTTCGGTGTCTTCAGTGTCTTCTCAATGTCTATTCTCGGTGTCTCTTCTCAATGTCTATTCTCGGTGTCTATTCTCGGTGTCTCTTCTCGGTGTCTCTTCTCAGTGTCTATTCTCGGTGTCTCTTCTCGCATGTCCACGCTTCCACCATTTGTTCTAGGCTATATATGGCCTATAGGAAAATTAAAAAAAAAAACAGAAAAAAAACTTAAAAAAAAATATGCATTTATATATATATTTATATTCAACAAATAAATGAATAAATAAAGCAAAACCAAAAATAACAGGCACCTAATGTCCACAGAATGCAGTGCCATTGGTATAGTTATCTATATTATTCAACACAATAAAAAGAATCGTCCCAATTCCTTCTCTAAGTAGGTCCTGATGACCTGGTCGACATTGGTGTAGATTTATAGTTTTTAGTCAAAGTAAGCACGTGACTTCCTTTATTTTAAGGAAGTGGTGATGTTTAGAAATGCGTGATACGCCCCCACCCCTATTTTTTTTGATGTTGTGCACAAAAACAAAAATCAAGAGAAGAGTGTAATGTTTAATTTTGTGGCATTTTTTTTGGCTTCAACCAGCTGGTCTGAAGAGAAACTATACGAAGCTATGGGTGTGCGGTAAACGACTGCCGAAGCATGACTTTGACATGATTGAACAAGTGTCTCGTGTTTACATATATCTGGGAGTCTTTCCAGCAAGAGGTGCATAGTCTCAAGGATTATTAAGAGGTTACTTATTAATGAAGAGATTTGGTTCCAGTGGCAACTATGTTTTTCACTGAATTGTCCTTTGCAGTGAGAGTACGTAAACGAGCCGACATGAGCTAACCTGGAGGACTCGTTATAGCTGCACGGAAACTGTGTGCATATGATGAAATGTAACTGCTATTAGACCTGATAATCTGGGATGCAGTGTATTCCCAAATTTTCAGCTGTGACTGTTGAAGATTGTGAGACATTTGTCTCGCGTTGAGTGTCGGTGACGTCGCTGGCACTCCCCACCACGTTAGACAAGGCGTCAGTGGGAGCTTGGGACATACTTGGTGTGTCCTGTAGTTTACTTCAAAGTATTTACTGTTGAGGTTCTATGTGTAAAAGCGACTGCAAACGTAACTGTCCTCTTTATATAAGAACTAACGAAGAATTCCTATCAGAGGAACGCTAACACGACAAGAAGAGGAGAGAACGGAAAATATCTAGAGGAGGAAAAGCCTCTTTCTTTCTTTATGTATATTTTCTTATCCGAGGTGTTTCCAACTCCTTGTCCTTGATAGGGTCCTCTCACTCTTCTAAGGACTGCTACGGCTCTTTCTCATTTGAAGACAACTTTGACTTCTCTCTTGGTAGGAATCAACACCTGCTCTGCACGACCTTCTCAGGAAGCTTCGCTTATGCAGCTTGCAGTGTCCCAGCGTTAATTATCTTCCTCCTTATCTCTGTGCGTCGGCTTCTACACTTAACCCTCACGATTCCATAGATACTCATTATCGCTCTTCATGCCACATTTGCTAGCTTGTGCTTTCACACTTTTATCTGTTAGGGCATAAAACCTAGTTGGGAGAGCTTTCCAAGTTATGTAATATCTTCCCTCTCCTCTCTATCGTCGTTATTCTTCCTTGTTTTTTTTAATAAATAAAAAGACCGATATATTCCTTACTTCCACCTCATAGTAGAACCGCAATAAAGACTAATACTGTTGCTTTTTGGACATTTTGTTAAAAATGATGAAAGAAATTACAACGTATAGTCGTCTGGTTTCTTTCCATCTAAAATATATAAGTATAAAAAAATATAGAACAGAAAATATATTACAGTAACTGTAATAATCTTCCCTTTAAGTATGATTGGAATGTCGTGTCGTGATTACGAACTCGTTCGACGATGGATGTCGTCAGCTGTTAGCCACGTTTGTATTCACGTACTACGCGGGACGCGGTACTGTTGTGCAGCAATGACTGAGCAGCTGTGTATGAACCTTAGTAATTATCCGCAGCAACATTTCCGGAGTTAAAAATCATTCACCCCTTTTTTATTCTACGGCTTGTTTACCAGCGACAAATTGTTTCCTCGTTGGCGACTAGGCGGAATACTTCGATTCCTGCATTACCTCTTTTACCGACCGTTACTAATTTGCCTCCGACAATTATACATTTTCTACATAACCGTGTTTGCAATGAAAGGTAAAATGCAATTAAAGCCACAACTACAAACTTGCAGTATCGAGAAAAAAACACACTATACATGCAATTATTGATAATCTTCTAATTATTCGATCGATGTCGTCTGACATTATTTAGTAAGGCATCTTATCCTCCAGAAGCTGCAATCTTGTTCTTTATTTAGTTATTCAACGGTGTATTAGTTTCTACAGAATTGAAGAAATTTCATTCTGGTGGTTTACCCACAACTCTGATTTTCATCCACCCTTATATTGGCAGGCTAGAGAACAACTAAAGCAGTCATCCCAAGTTATTTTCCTTATATGATCACATGATCAAAAATAAAATTGAAAAAAGTAAATGCGCAAGCCCGGAATCGAACCGGGGGCTCAACGATGGCAACGTTGAATTTTACCACTAAACCATTTGCGCTTTTAATTTATAAATTTCCAGAAATTAAGAAAAGGGACGTACAGTGGGGAGGGAGGTCACGTGACAACATATATATCTTGAATTAGAGTTTTTTTCCAACAACTTGATCTTCTCGAACTAATTAAATTATTAAGCTAATAATTTACAATTGGCAGATATCTCCAGGGGGTTTCAGGGTTTGAGGGGGGTACCAAGGAAGGGAAGTTCGGATTCGTAGATCGATTTTAACTAGTAAGGATTTAGTTTGAATTAGCATTTCAGGGGGACTCCAATAGTTTTTCATGACTTGACCAAGATTAATTTGAATTGCCATACTCTCTAGGGTTTAATGACTAAAAAATACGTTGTCTGAGACTTCCAAAGAATGCTATTTGGTTGACTTTCTACACTTGGAAATATTGCTGATACAAATGAATGAACATGTCGTATTTGGCACATAATTGAAAAGCCCAACAACAAGAATCTGATTACACAAATGTTTCCACCGTCGGGTACAACCTGCTCATGCATCAGGTTCTTGCAAGCTATTAAAATACTACTTTAATACATATCTAACGACCATTCCTAGTCTGGACAGCTTCTCTGCAAAACCAAACATACATCGACATTTCAGTAAGTTATTTGGTTGCACACTACTATTTGGTACCATTAGGAGATCACTAAAGCCAAGGGAGTTGTCCCTCTCGAGTATGATGTTTTAGGCACAATATACTGCTCATCGAGCTCAATTTTTAGCGCTTTGAAGATGCTCTGTCATAGCCGACGGCGGTCCTCAGAAAACCAGGAAGGGACTGTCCCAGCGAAAAAAAATTACTAACAAACAGAAAAATTTTTCTGCTCATCGCCAATCCTCATCTCAAACTCCTTCATTGTTAAACGGTTAAGTATACTTTTCAATTGGCTCGTTTACTTACAATACGAGAGATCCAAGGAAAAGAACAAGCAAGGATTTATTCGTCATGGGAAATATCGTCAAGCCCCCCATGGGCGCCAGAACCGCTGACTTCCGCACGCTCGAGAGAGAGAACAGGTTCATCAACCCTCCAAAGGACAAATCAGCCTACCCTCTGCTGGCTGAGGCAGTTGAGCCACATGTAGGCTCCTTCAACGCCCTGACTGAGGGTCTAGGTGGCGGCCTGCTGAACCTCGGTGTCAAGGACATCGGTGAGAAGGTCATCTTCGACGGTAAGCCAGAGAGCACCGATCCAGACCACATCAACAGCAAGTACCTGGGTAACAAGCTTTCCGTCAGCGTCGAGCAAGTCTCCATCACCAAGCCAATGTCCAACGACGGTGTCTCCGCTGCCGTTGAGCGCAAGGTTTTCCCAACTGAGGCCAGACAGAGACTCAGCTCCTACAAGGGCAAGCTGCTGCTCAAACTGAAGTGGTCCGTGAACGACGGCGAGGAGAGCTTCACCGAGGTCAGAGACTGTGGTGGTCTCCCCGTCATGCTGCAGTCCAACAGATGCCACCTGAACAACATGTCCCCATACGACCTCGTCAAGTACAAGGAGGAGTCCGACGAGATGGGTGGCTACTTCATCATCAACGGTATCGAGAAGCTCATCAGAATGCTGATTGTGCAGCGCAGAAACCACCCAATGGCCATCATCAGACCAAGTTTCACCAACAGAGGTACCGCCTACACCCAGTACGGTATCCAGATGAGATCCGTCAGACCAGACCAGACGTCCCAGACCAACGTCCTCCACTACCTGAACGACGGTCAGGTCACCTTCAGATTCTCCTGGAGAAAGAACGAGTACCTGGTTCCCGTTGTCATGATCCTCAAGGCCCTCTGCGACACCAACGACAGAGAGATCTTCGACGGTATCGTCGGTGCCGACGTCGGCAACTCCTTCCTCACCGATCGTCTGGAACTGCTGCTACGTGGTTTCAAGAACAAGTACCCAACGTTGCACAACCGCACTCAGATCCTCCAGTACCTCGGTGACAAGTTCCGCTTCGTCTTCCAGGCTTCCCCCGACAAGTCCGACTTCGAGGTCGGCCAGGAGGTCCTGAACCGCATCGTCCTGGTCCACCTCGGCCACGACAGCGACAACACCCAGGGCAACGTCGACAAGTCCAAGATGCTCCTGTTCATGATCAGAAAGCTGTACTCTCTGGTGGCTGGCGAGTGCTCCCCAGACAACCCCGATGCCACCCAGCACCAGGAGGTCCTGCTAGGTGGTTTCCTCTACGGTATGATCATCAAGGAGAAGATCGACGAGTACCTGCAGGGCATCCAGCAGCAGATCAGAACCGACATCAACCGCGGCATGGCCATCAACTTCAAGGACCGCAAGTACATGTCCCGTGTCCTCATGAGAATCAACGAGAACATCGGCTCCAAGCTGCAGTACTTCCTGTCCACCGGTAACCTGGTCTCCCAGTCCGGTCTGGACTTGCAGCAGGTCTCCGGTTACACCGTTGTTGCCGAGAAGATTAACTTCTACCGTTTCATCTCGCACTTCAGAATGGTGCACAGAGGTTCCTTCTTCGCCCAGCTGAAGACCACCACTGTCAGAAAGCTGCTGCCTGAATCGTGGGGTTTCCTGTGCCCAGTCCACACCCCCGATGGTTCTCCATGTGGTCTGCTGAACCATTTTGCGCACAAGTGCCGCATCTCCACGGACGAGTCTGACCTCTCCCAGGTCCCAGCCATCCTGTACTCCCTGGGTGTCTCCCCCTCGTCACACACCTTTGCCGCTGGTCCATCCCTCTGCTGTGTGCAGATCGATGGTAAGATCGTCGGTTGGGTCTCCCACGAGCAAGGCAGAATTATTGCGGACACCCTACGTTTCATGAAGGTCGAGGGCAAGACCGCTGGTCTTCCACTAGACATGGAGATCGGTTACGTTCCACCTTCCACCAAGGGTCAGTACCCAGGTCTGTACCTGTTCGGTGGCCGCTCGCGGATGATGCGTCCAGTGCGCTACTTGCCACTGGACAAGGAGGACATTGTGGGCCCATTCGAGCAAGTGTACATGAACGTTGCTGTCACCCCACAGGAGATTGAGAACAACGTGCACTCACACGTTGAGTTCAGCCCAACCAACATCCTGTCCATCCTGGCCAACCTGACTCCTTACTCCGACTTCAACCAGTCGCCCAGAAACATGTACCAGTGCCAGATGGGTAAGCAGACGATGGGTACGCCCGGTGTTGCTCTGGTGAACCGTTCCGACAACAAGCTGTACAGACTGCAAGGTGGTCAGACCCCAATTGTCAAGGCGAACCTGTACGACGACTACGGTATGGACAACTTCCCCAACGGTACGAACGCGGTCGTTGCTGTCATCTCCTACACCGGTTACGATATGGACGATGCCATGATTATCAACAAGTCCGCTGACGAGCGTGGTTTCGCGTACGGTTCCATGTACAAGGTTGAGAAGGTCGACCTTTCGATGGGCCGCAACCGTGGTGACCCTATCACCCAGCACTTCGGCTTCGGTGACGACGAGTGGCCCAAGGAGTGGCTGCAGAAGCTGGACGACGATGGTCTGCCACACATCGGAACCTACCTTGAGGAAGGTGACCCAATCTGCGCGTACTTCGACGACACCCTGAACAAGACCCGCATCAAGACGTACCACTCCTCCGAGCCTGGCTACATCGAGGAAGTCAACCTCATCGGTGACGAGTCCAACAAGTTCCAGGAGCTGCAGACGGTGAGCATCAAGTACCGTATCCGGAGAACGCCCCAGATCGGTGACAAGTTCTCGTCGAGACACGGACAGAAGGGTGTGTGTTCGCGCAAGTGGCCCACCATCGACATGCCATTCAGTGAGAGTGGTATGCAGCCAGACGTCATCATCAACCCTCACGCGTTCCCATCGCGTATGACCATCGGTATGTTCGTGGAGTCGCTTGCCGGTAAGGCCGGTGCGCTGCACGGTATCGCGCAGGACGCCACCCCCTGGATGTTCAACGAGGAGGACACCCCCGCTGACTACTTTGGCGAGCAGCTGAAGGCCGCTGGCTACAACTACCACGGCAACGAGCCCATGTACTCCGGTGCGACGGGTGAGGAGCTGCGCGTGGACATCTACATCGGTGTTGTTTACTACCAGAGACTGCGTCACATGGTTAACGACAAGTTCCAGGTGAGATCCACTGGTCCCGTGAACAGTCTGACGATGCAGCCAGTGAAGGGCAGAAAGAGACACGGTGGTATCCGTGTCGGTGAGATGGAGAGAGATGCCCTGATCGGCCACGGTACGTCGTTCCTGCTGCAGGACCGTCTGCTGAACTCGAGTGACTACACGCAGACCTCTGTGTGCCGCGAGTGTGGCTCGATCCTCACAACGCAGCAGAGCGTGCCCCGCATCGGCGCCCAGTCCACCGTGTGCTGCCGCAGATGTGCCGTCACCTTTGACGACGCCAAGAAGATGCTCTCGAAGCAGGCCGAAGGCGAGGAGAGCATTTACATCGACGACTCGCAGATCTGGGAGGACGGCCAGGGCAACAAGTTCGTTGGCGGTAACGATACCACGACCGTGGGCATCCCATTCGTCCTGAAGTACCTGGACTCCGAGCTGACCGCAATGGGTATCAGACTGCGCTACAACGTGGATCCAAAGTAAGCGGCGTGAACCACACCTGCACTATACACATGCACTATACACCTGTACCATACACTATATACGTACTAGATAAGAAACATATCAGAACAAGACGGGATAGAGGGCAACGTGAACCACACCCACACCTCGCACCAATCACCACACCCACACCTCGCACCAATCGCCACACCCACACACCCTGCACCAACCACCCACACACGCCCACCCTCGGCGGCTAACCGCATCGGGAAACCGCAGCCGACGCCACCCACCTAAGCAACACCGCAGCACCGCAACACCGCAACAGCGCAGCAGCGCGAAACGGAAACGCAGACACATCGCACACCCACACACCCCGGGCACAGCATTGCGCCACCGGGGTCCGCCACAGACACCGCCGCAGGACCCGCGCGCCATACAAAACGAGGCTCAGCAGCGCTACCCCTTGCCTCCCCGCGCACAGACGCGCCCGCACGGCCCGGCCCGCCCCGACGAGAATAGCAGCGATGCAGCGCGGCAGCGATGTGGCCCGGAATGCGCGGCAGAGGCTGGAGGCTGGAGGTGAGGAAGCAGACGGTATTATGCCTGGGCACATTCACGCTGTGCCAAGAGGGTTCCGGCTGCTACCGCCACCTCCGCAAGGGTTTTGTGTCGTTGTTCTCTTTGTCTGCTGCTGGATGGCGGGCGTGATCCCTCTCATATCTACGAAAGTATACGTGCCTCGCTGCGATAACAGAGTAGTTGCGTACTTGCGTTAGGTATCCAGGTACTCCACGTGTGGAACTGATAGATAGTGGCGTATACGCATATTGCTCTTTGAATATTGTATATTGCGTTTTCCCTTTGCATATCGCATATCACGCGTTTCCCTTTGCATATATAGTGGCTGGAATTCTGCACAATTCTGCACTTCCGTGTTGTTTCGCCTGATTTGCTTCCTTCTTCTTTCCCCTGGCGCATTTACAAGCAGGTTCGGTTTTGGCGTGTTGAAATACAGTTTACTACTTCTAGGTATTCTTTCCTGTGTTCACCATGTCTGCCATAGGCATAGAGATGAACCCGTACGCTAAGCTGTCCGGTGCAGACTACAATTTGCCACAGATGCAAGAAATAGAGATGGATGACGGAGCTACAGCGGTGTCTGCGGGTACTACCGCTGCCTCCACCGCTTTCACTTCCGCTTCCGTGTCTGGCGCTTCCGCTTCCGCTCCCGGCGGTTCCGTTTCCGTTTCCGGCTCACCCGCCGGACTCGCAATTAACACCACCGCCTCCGCGGAGTTCTGCACCCTGTCAATAGAAGAGACAGAGCAGAGACTCGCCACCAACAGAGACACTGGTCTCTCCAGCATTGACGAGGTCGCCACGAGGAGAGCTACCCACGGGACAAATGAGATAGGCAGCGACGATGACGATGACGACGACTCCCTCTTCAAAAAGTTCCTAGAGTGCTTCGTCGAGGACAGACTTATTCTCCTCCTCATCGGGTCCGCGGTCGTCTCAGCGATAATGGGCAACTTCTCCGACGCCATAAGTATCACCGCGGCGATAGTGTTCGTCGTCGCAGTCGGGTTCATACAGGAGTACAAGTCCGAGCAGTCCATCGCTGCGCTCAGCAAGCTGGTCCCCGCACAGTGCCACCTGGTTCGCTGCGGCAAGGAGGCACACGTTCTCGCCTCCACACTAGTCCCCGGAGACGTCGTCGCTTTCCGTATCGGTGACAGAGTGCCCGCAGACATCCGTCTCACGCAGGCAGTGGACCTCTGCATTGACGAGTCAAGTCTCACGGGAGAGACCGAGCCCGTGCACAAGGGCACCCAGGCAGTGCCAGCACAACCCGTCGTGCCGATATCCGCCAGGACTTCCATCGCGTACATGGGTACCCTCGTCAAGGAGGGCCACGGCCGCGGCATCGTCGTCAGCACAGGCAGCGATACTTCCTTCGGCGCAGTCTGCAAGATGATGAGCAGCGTCGAGAAGCCAAAGACACCACTGCAGCTAGCCATGGACAAGCTCGGCAAGGAGCTCTCCCTCTTCAGCTTCGTGGTGATCGGATTCATCTGCCTCATTGGCGTCATCCAGGGCAGATCGTGGCTGGAGATGTTCCAGATTTCTGTCTCGCTCGCTGTGGCCGCCATCCCAGAGGGTCTTCCCATCATTGTCACCGTCACACTCGCCCTCGGCGTGCTCCGCATGGCCAAGCGCAAGGCTATCGTGCGTAGACTACCTAGTGTCGAGACTCTGGGGTCAGTCAACGTGATTTGCACGGATAAGACAGGAACCCTCACAGAAAACCACATGACGGCGGCCCAGCTGTGGTGCCTCGGCACAATGAAGTCCAAGGAGAATGTGCTGAAGCTGCGCAGCGGCACGGCTAACAACGGCCACCTCCGCAACTACCTCACAGACGACGTCCGCGAGACGCTCCAGATCGGGACACTGTGCAACAACGCAGTGTTCTCAGAGGACCATGCAAAGTTCCTCGGAAATCCCACCGACGTCGCGATCCTGGAGGAGCTGCCTTTCTTCGACCTCCACGATATCAGGGCGCAGTACAACAAGGTCGCCGAGATACCCTTCAACTCCAGCAGAAAGTTCATGGCGGTGAGATTGACTGCGGACCAGGATCACCAAACAAGAGTTTGTGTCAAGGGTGCGTTCGAGGTCATACTTGAACGCTCTACCAGCTACATCACGGAGTCTGGAAAACTCACCAATCTCACTGATTCGGACCGCAGCACTATCATCGAGTGTGCCAACGCAATGGCTTGCGATGGCCTGCGTGTCCTCGCATTCGCCCAAAAGATAGAAGATGACCAATCCACCAGCAATGACCAATTTACTGAAAATGACATCAGCAATCTCTCTTTTGCCGGCCTGATAGGCATGAGTGACCCACCTCGTGCCACCGTCAAACCTGCCATCGAGCAACTGCTCCAAGGTGGCGTGCACATCATTATGATCACGGGTGACTCCCCAAACACAGCTATCAGCATCGCCAGGGAAATCGGAATACCCGTCACGGACACCGAATTGAACGTCATGACGGGCGAAAAGTTGAAGACAATGAGTAACGAGCAGCTATCCAACGTTATCAAGAACGTCAATATCTTTGCTCGCGCTACGCCCGAGGACAAGCTCAACATCGTTAATGCGTTGAAGGAAAGGGGTGATGTTGTCGCGATGACCGGTGACGGTGTTAACGACGCACCTGCGTTGAAGCTCGCGGATATCGGCGTATCCATGGGTATTATAGGTACCGATGTGGCAAAGGAGGCATCCGACATGATCCTCACTGACGATGATTTCAGCACCATTTTAACCGCAGTGGAGGAAGGCAAAGGAATCTTCAACAACATTCAGAACTTTCTCACATTTCAGCTCTCCACCTCAATCGCGGCGCTCTCATTAATTGCGCTGTCGACAGCCTTCAAACTGCCCAACCCACTAAATCCAATGCAGATTTTGTGGATCAACATCTTGATGGATGGCCCACCAGCACAGTCGCTGGGTGTGGAGGCTGTTGACCATGAGGTTATGAAGAAGCCACCCAGATCCCGCACAGAGAGAATACTAAACAAAGCTGTTCTGGGTAGACTCATTGGGACTGCAATTTGCATAATTATCGGTACGACATTTATCTTCATCAGGGGATTATCGCCAGAAGGTGAGATCACTTCCAGGGACACTACAATGACATTCACATGCTTTGTTTTCTTTGACCTTTTCAATGCACTAGCATGTAGACACGCTACAAAGTCAGTTTTCACTATTGGTATCTTCTCCAACAATATGTTCAACCTTGCGGTCGGTCTCTCGCTCATAGGCCAACTTTGTGTCATATATGTTCCCCTGTTTCAACATGTCTTCAAGACTGAAAGGTTAAGTGGATGGGATCTGCTAATGCTTTTGGGTATTAGTAGCACTGTTTTACTAGTTGACGAAATTCGCAAGTTCGTTGTCAGACGCCTGTATCCATCAGATGATGAGGAGGCGAGCAGATATGAAAACCAGGTCTAATATGCAACATTAGAATTGATATTTTGTCTGCTCTCTCTAGTCTTTAAAATGCACCCGCATCGAATAGTATATAAGAACTCAAATTATATATTCCAAGAACAATAGAATAACATTACGTATAGTGTCTATGTTAGCACCAAGACTCAGTTTTTGTGCTGAATCTATATTAGTTTGATAGTGTTTGATATTATGCTATATGACGAAATTTAGAAATCTATACAGTTGTTTGCTGCTGCCTTCCGTAGTCTGTTCATGACAGCCAGACCTTCATCCTCCTCTGGAATACCCTCAACGAATATTAAATCAACCTTGTCCTCTTCATCAACTTCTCTTAGAGCGGCAAATAGGTTTGCCTGGATCTCTTCTCCATTTTGGCCCAAGGTTTTGACCAATAGTTCGTATTTCTTACTGTCATCCAATACTGCAGGTGAAATACCATCAAGATATTTTGTGGTCAGAACAGCAATTTTTTGCAGATTCGGTATTTCAACAGTCTCCCTTCTAAATATATCTCTAAAGGCTTTTTGCTTTTCAAGGGCATCATCATCCTTTGTTGGTTGGAGAAGTACGACCTTTGCAGAAGGAGCGTAATGCTTGTATTTCATACCAGGGGTTCTCACCTTTTCGTTAGCCTTGATCGTTTTCATGTTCTCCACCTTACAATCCTTCCAAAATGGTCCTCCGATGGTGACAATATCTTCGTATGTGAATCCACCTGGTCTAAGCAATAATGGTGGATCACACAATCCATCAACAACCGTGCTCTCTACACCAACCTTGCAGGCACCACCGTCGAGAATGAGTGGAATCTTTCCTTGCAGATCGTGGTAAACATGAGAAGCAAGTGTTGGTGAAGGTCTAGTAGAAGCGTTAGCTGATGGAGCAGCAATAGGTGTATCACTCAGAGCGATAAGAGCTCTTGCGACTGGATCAGATGGAATTCTAACAGCGAAAGTAGGTTGGTCAGCTGTTGTAAGTTTCGAAAGTGTGTGGATATTGGAAGGTGGAACTGGTAACAGGATTGTCAGAGGTCCAGGCCACAACTTCTCGATTAGATTATGGTATGATGGTGGTATGTTTTTGAGAATATCCGAAGAATCTAGGCCAGTTTCGGAGTATATCTTGCGGTTTAGTTGATCAATAGACGATATGTGAGATATCAGTGGATTATCGCTTGGTCTGTTCTTTGCCTTGTAAATGTTCCGCACAGACTGATCATTCAAGGAAGAACCCCCTAGACCGTATACCGTCTCTGTTGGAAATGCAACCGTTTCATCCGTATCTCTAATTATTTGCGCAGCTTCTAGAAGGGCCTGTTTCGTTTCGGGATCTGAGATAACGGGCAACGATCCGTCAAAAACAGATGTAGGCGAAAATTTGATAGACTCAGGCTTCACCTTTAATATCTTTGTGTTAAAAAGTGCTTGCGATGACATCTTGGAGCTGATGAGTCTTCGTATAAACATGAGAATATTCCTGAAGTCCCTCTAACGAAAGAACTGCAATGCGAAAAATGCAAATGTAGGACGTGTTATGTATGATGGAAAGCCACACCAAAGAGTCACACACCAACCGTACGGCGAATAACTGTCTCTTACTCAGCTGCATATGCCTGTCAAAAATGGGGTGCGATGAGTTTGCGATGAGGTCTGGCCAGGCTTTGCGAGTAAATTTTTCAGTCACTTTCAACGAGGTGCAGTTCCTGATGTCACAAGATTCGACGAGGTATGAAATGATAGGAGACAGAGGCACAAGTGGCGCTGGCTCGATTCCTGTATAGGGATGTATATTCGCGATGTTCGTTTGTTAATTGTACTGGGAATGTCACGAATTTCGGAAGAATGGTATTTTTATTTCTGAAACAAACGATCAACAAATAATATTATGGCGTTGACAAAATTCATAAAGAAAATTGGGTCCTGACAATATTAGGCCTTTATCCTCACTCAAATATAATGCCAATTCTTTTTACATGATCAACGATACCTTGTGTGTAGCGGTAACTTGATAGCTTCTTGAATTTTAAATGCTCAACATAGTTTGGAGTGCTTTTCTTACAAAGTATATATGCCTTGGAACCAATTTCAAAATATTTCCTTCAATGACATATTCAAAGTAATTTTCATTGGTTGTAATATTCCCTAAAATATATAATATATTTTTACCACTTCTGTTTAAAGTAAAATATAGTGCCGTATATGCATACTAAAATTATTTTTAAAATACTTTCATTCAACTTCCAGGCTCTATTTCTTAAATTAATTGTACATTTCATTACTACTGACATACATGCTATAGATTTTAAGATGTAATTCTTTATATACTCGACACTGTAATTAAATGAAAGAAAATTGTACTCTGTGTGTTCATGCACTACGTCTTCTCTGAAACGACATAACTGGTTTATTTATCCTTATAATCTTAATAATTTTCTATAAACCAAAACGATGACATTATTATTTTTTTAAGAAAACCAATGTAGGTTAATAAATATATAAGAATAATATACCAAAAATTTTAAGAAGAAATCTCATTATATTCATGTAGTCACTTATTGACCCAAATTTTCACAACAAGTAGCCTTGTTGGCGCAATCGGTAGCGCGTGTGACTCTTAATCACAAGGTTAGGGGTTCGAGCCCCCTACAGGGCTATCTATTTTTTTGATTTTTTGATCCCGTCACGTGATATTATACATTTGTAAGCAGCTTTCTCTGCATCTTGTCATGACATATGATATTATATCTGAATAACTCGTATACCCACAGCCATGATCTACAATCCCATTACCCTTTCTGTTTCTTTTTCTTTTGTTTTGTGCGAATTAGAATAAGGACACGGCGCGGGATCTGGTTGTCTGTCTGCCGATGGTTCGGTAATCACACCACCCAACCTTGCCCAAATTTTAGTCACCCTGGGTACCTACACGTGCTGCTTAACATCTCTGCTTTCAAAATAACATGTAATCGTGGTTTTAATATCTGATGATGATGCAAATGAGGAACCGAAAAGTTGGCAAGGAGACGCTACCACTTGCCAAAAAAAATCTATATAAAAGGAAGGGACCCAGCAGCAATTTCAGGATAAAATATCTAACAGCAATCACCATACACACAATTACCCTCTAATCTAAACAATGACAACTAACACAACGAATTCTATCCCCGCTGGATTTGAGATCCGCCGTATCGAGTCCCGCGACTACGCAGGCGTCACCACTGCCCTCTCTGGTCTCACAACCGTGGGCGACCTGTCACAGTCGCAGTTCGACGATATCCTGGCATACTGGGACACCCAATTGCTTCCTGGCCGCACTGATGGTGCGCGCAGCTACAACACCAGCGTGATTATCGAGTCTGCGACGGGGCGTGTCTCCGCTGTGGGCACAGTGTTCGTTGAGAAGAAACTGATCCACGCGGGCGGCCTGGTGGGCCACATCGAGGACATTGCTGTGAACCCTGATTTCCGCGGCAAGCAACTGGGTAAAGTACTCATCAACCACCTGAGCGCGCAGGGCGCGTCCCTGGGGTGTTACAAGGTGATCCTGGACTGCGACGAGAAGAACGTTGGGTTCTATGAGAAGTGTGGCTACTCGCGCGCCGGCGTCGAGATGCAGGTGCGTATGTAAATGTGCAGAGGATAGTGTATATTGATGTAGAGAAAGAATAGAACAAATGTACGTATATTAGAATGCTGGGGTGAGGTGGTATGAGGATATACTCTCACTTACACCACTGTGTCGAGGGCCTCTATGGAGAGGATGGAGTTTCCCCTTATGACCGTTTGGGAGCCCATCGGCACAGGGGCTGGGGCATTCTTATCAGACTGAGAGCCAGACCCGCTGGGCATCTCGATGGCATCGTCCAGGGTAATGTTGAGGAACATGTCGTAGCCGCGGACAACGCCTGCGACCTTGCGGGTGCCGTTAAGCTGTATCACGACGCGCTTGTCGAGGTACTTTTTGAGTTCGGGGACAGAGACCATGGGAGAGGGCGTGTATTACTTGTTGTGTTATGGGGGAGGTGATTGGTGGATGTGTTATACTAATAGAGATATGCAGGTGCTATAGAGCGATGGTTCTCCCCGTTGTATACACAGTTGGAATATTTTCACGTACAAATTGGATGCGGGCGGCGCGGCGCGCGAAAAGCCGGCGGGCATGATGCAGTTCCTGCTGTGTCGCATTGGGCAGCGGTTGGCATCACGGTGAGTGTCGCAGTGAGCTTTGGGAGGGTTAATTGGGGAATGTTAAGATGGGAATGTACAAGTTGTTGTCGATTGTGTCAGGAGTTCATACAATTAATTGGTAATGACGTTGGCGAATTTCTAAAATGAAAATCTCCGTTAACATGTAGGCAAGATTCTTGAAATATCTCCGAAATATATCAAAAATATTTGTGAATGTCTAGTATAATCAAAGTGATATCGGCACTGGTATATGGTTGTAGTAAATGATCGAGATGGTATTACGATAGTTATTGGGTGTAAACTTGTGTAAATGTGGGGATCTGTTCAAGAATTTTTACAAATGATGCAATTAAAACTGATTTTGCATGTTTATTCCACTAAACACTTGAATATTTACAAATTTGTTGCCACTATCTGCAATTGCAACCCCTGATCTCCTCAAACCACCATGAACACTAAATACACTTGTCCTTACAAAAATCAGTCTGCTTTACTGAGGGGTTGCTAAGCTATCTGCAAACGCGAAATATTTGCGACAGTAGCTAAATACCGGCAAACACTGAAATTGCTGACATGTTATAGCTCTTCTACAAATAAACTACGACAAACATGAATAAAGCTATGGACACGAATATGTGATGATCCCACCACGGACAGGTATTCTTGCTATGAACATGAAACACTACCATCGCACTACCTTAGACGTAGAATATTGTTGTGAGCATGGCTGTGCAACGACATCACCATGACACTACATGACACTGCATGACACCATATGACATTACCATGACACAATGTGACATCACCACGACATCACCGTGACAAACATACGGATACCTCAACGTTTCCGATACCCCAATGCCTAGCCGCCGAGCCGCGGAGCCGCTACACGCCCTGTCGGCCGAGCCGCGGAGCCCCGCCGCGGATACCCCAACACCACACGCCGCTACGCGCCGCTTCGGGCCCTGCGGGCCCTCGCATCGCTACGCACCCCTCACAAATGTACATCACTTCACTACAGCTTTATAGACAGCCAGTCGAGATTGTTCTCCTCCTTCACCTGGCTCTGAGCCTGCGCCTGCGCCTGCGCATGTGCATGCGCACGGGCCTGCGCCTGCGCCTGTACCTGGGCGCGCACCTGTGCCTGTGCCGCGGCATGAGCCTGCGCCTGCGCCTGTGCTTGCGCCTGCGCCTGCGCTTGCGCCTGGGCCTGTGCTTGCGCCGCAGCCGCCTTCCTTGCCGCGGCAGTATTATTACTCCCGTTGCGCTGCCTCTTCTTGATCACGTCCGTCTTGAGGGACAAGGGCCGCATCACGCCGTGCAGTTTCAGGAACAGCCCGCACGCATTGCACAGGGAGTTCCCCTGTGCGTCCTTGCGCCACAGGGGTGTAGTGTAGGTGCCGCAGTTGTTGCACTTGGTGCTGCGTGCGTCGGGGGACCCGCCAGCTGCGGGCGTGGAGGCCGCGCTGGAGGCGGGCGTGGAGGCGCTGTGGCCCTGTCCCTGCGCGTGTGCGTGTGCGAGCGCGCCGACGACGCCCGCGGCGGCGCTGCGGCGGCGGGCCGCGGCCTTCTTGGGCGGGCGCTGCGGCTTAGACACGGACGCGGAGGAGAGCACGGGGATGGCGAGCGCGGAGGCCGGGCGGGAGAGCGGCGCGCGGGCCGCCGAGACCGCGGAGACGCCGGAGACCGCGGGGCTGGAGTGGAACTGCAGCGGGCTGGCGAAGGAGGGAAGGGAGTTGGACACGCCGAGGTCCCATTGAGGGGTGGCCCCGGCGCGCATCGACGCGGCGCTGCCAGCGTCGCTCGCTGTGGCGAGGACGCTGGGTGCACGTCCGCCGTCCAGCACTGCGTCGTCGAGGTCGTCGTCGTCGATCCCGTCGTCGATGTCGATGTCGTTGTCGTTGTCGTTGTCCCCCGGCATGTCGCCCAGGGGAGCACTGTCGTCGAGGAAGTGGAAGTGGCTGGAGCCGCCGAGGGGCGCGCTGGCGGGGATCGCCGTGCTGCCAGGCATGCCGCCCATGCCCATCGAGAGCGACATGGACATGGGCCCGCCGTAGTAGAAGTCGAAGGGGTCGGAGCTGTCGGCAGGCAGGGACCCCATGCCCATCCCGAGGCCCATGCCCATTCCCATTCCCATTCCCATGTCCACTCCCATGCCGCAGTCTACCCCGCCCATGCCCATGCTGGGGTCGGCGTGGCTGTTGGAGAAGGAGCCGTAGCGCGTGGCCTCGTCGTCGCCGAAGAAGCCGTCGCGCGCGTCGCGCTGCAGCATCTCCGCGGGGCTGGGCGTGGTTCCGCTGGGCAGCGTGTTGGGGTTGGGCTGTGCTCTCTCTGCGACCTCGTCTATGCGGCGTAGCGTGTCCGATACCTCGTCGATGCGGCGCAGTGTGTCGGCGGCAGAGGCGTTAGGGGCGCTCGCGGAGTGTGGCGCGTTAGGGGTGGCGCGCTGCCGCACGGCCGGCATGCGGAACGCGATGTTGAGCAGGCGCTCGCGGTGCGGCAGCTGCAGGCGCGCGTGGCGGTACAGCCGCCACAGCTCTGCGCCGGCTTCTTCGCCATGCGCGGTGGGGTTAGTGCTTGTGTTTGTATTTTTGTTGGGGATTGTGTTGGGGTTGGTGTGTGTGTTTGCGTTCGGATTTGTGTTTGTGCGGGTGGTGGCACTGCTGGAGTCCAGCAGCGCGTACTCCTTGAGCTGTGTGGTGAGCAGCGACATATGTGTTTGGGTTTGTGCAATTGTATGGTGTGTTGCGTTTATATAACTGTACGGATACGTTTATGTAATTGTACAACCCCTGCTTACATAAATCTCGGACAACCCTCGGATGACTACATATTATATACCTCTGGCACTGCCTACCGGTGTGAAAGGGACCGGCAGAACTGACCGCGTACTGGCAGAACTGACCGCGTACTGGCCGCACCGCTTACTGCAACTCTGCATGGTGACACGGAACAATACCATGTAGTGAAGAAAGGGAAAAAGGGACGGCCGGCGGTGCTGCGAAATAGCAGCGGAATTAGTGAATTAGTGAATCAGTGAATGAGGAAATGGAAATAGGCAGCAGGCAGCCGGCCTGTCCGCATTGTAACACCGCACAGACCGTGGGCCAGAGACCACAGGCAGGGCGCAGCAGCGCAGCAGCGCAGCCGCTGTCACCGCGGCGCACCGGCACTGTGGCGTACGTCTCCATGTCTGTGCGTGTGTCTCTGTGCGCACCCTGTGCACACTCGGCAGCACATCGCGCACATCTGTAAACACACAACGGCCGTGCGGCGTGGCAGGAGTCATCGCCCCTCGGGGCTGCCTCGGGGGCTGCCTCGGGGGCTGCCTCTGCGCTGCCCGGTATGCGGATGCGCGGGCCGGGCTCGGCCCGCCCAGACCGCTCTGCGCGGTGCACAGTGCACTGCGCACAGTGCGCAGCGCAGTGCGGTCACCGCGCCTGCAGGCGGTTGTCGCAGAGCGACGCTGCAGAACAGCGCGCCCGCACAAGCACAGTCCCCTATTGTTCGTATCTGTGGCCAATCAGCGCCCAGCACCGCCAGATAGCGCGCGGCAACACGCCTGCAGCGGGGCAGTGGCCGCTGCAACAGTGCAGATTGTAAGAGTGCAACCGCACAGCAGTGCAGCCAGACATGCGGGCCCGGACTGTTGTGTGTTGTCCCGCCGCTGCCGCTGGGCGTGCCGCCTTATCGCGCCATTGTGAGACGCCCAGCCGTGTTGTGCGGACAGTTGTGTGCGCGGGCCGCGGCCTTATCTGCCAGCTGCCCGCTTTCGGCCGGCCGCAGCGTTGTGCGGTGTGCAGCGAGCAGCGAGCGCAGCGAGCGATGTGTGTGTGTGTGGCGAGCGGTGTGAGTGTGAGTGTAGTGAGCGGTCTGAGAGTGTAAATGTGTGGGTGTGAATATGTGTCAGTTTCAGTGTCTACGTGAGTGAGTATGTAATTATGCGTGAGAATGTGTGTGTTTGTGTGTGTGTGTGTGTGAAAGCGAGTGTATGGGCGTATTTCAATGGTGAACTGCGGCGGTGAACTGCGGCGGTGAACTGCGATGGTGATTTGCGATGGTGTGAAGTTTTGCTAATGGCACATGCAGTCCCACGGAGTTCTCACCTCTACAGCGCACGGAATATCTCTCATACTTACCCCTTAAGGCTTCTTTGCTGCTTACATTAATAAGTACCCTGTATCTCACATACAAGACCTGAATATATATCTATACAATCTGTACTGTAGATGGCAGACAGGAAAGCGAACCAGCTCCCACATCGCAACGATCCATGCACAGCCGTTTACATCTGCTATATACACTTGCGTTTCTCTCCTATCTATTACGTTCGTAAGAGCATACTACGCAGTCTGCCGTATATTAACCGTATATTAGCAAGCAGTGTATGGGTTTACGTCCGCTTGTTGCAATATGGCTCATTATTAAGCACGTGAGCATTGCCGGGTAACTGTAAGTATTGTGAATATACCCTAATGACGCACGCCGTCCTACGGCACGGAGCTCATGTCTACAGAACATGGGATATATTCTCTAATGAGCATATACTGGTTGCTTTTGTGTTTTACACTATGAGTTTTTTGTATCTCATACAAAAGATCCGAAGATTAAACATATCCAGTTAATATATACCACATTAATAGATAGGAAACGAACTAGCTTCCCATACTTTGCAACGATCCATATACAACCCTGTATATCTAGTGTGTATAATAACGTCTTATCTCTACCTTACTCCTCTTTTCATGCCATAGCTTACTACCCAGCCCTGCCTTATATTTATAATATACTTATCAGCACTATGTATTGGCTTTCCTGTTGGAATATTTAGGCGCGGTGCACGGGTGTGAACATCACGGCCGTCGCTGTGCAGCAACTAGCACGTAGCAGGCGTAAGGGCGAGTGGCTCGTTTCTACATCTTCGGAACAATTGTGCGTCTCAGCTCTTCGTTTTGGGCGTGGATCGTGAAACTATAACCCAACTCCCCGTTATATTCTGCACACACTGTATTATACATAACACTTTCGCCGTGTTAAACTACGTCTACGCCCTCGCGATACCAACACTCCCCCATGACCAGCTACCAGGAGCTCCGCAAGGACAAGCAGATACAGTTCGCCGAGCGCGCCGTTGAGATCTACAAGCGCGAGTCCGCCGTGCGCTCGCTCGCGCAGGACGTGCACAGCAAGGACAGCGCGGCGGCGTCCGCCACCGCCGCGGCCGCCGCGGGCACCATCCCGGCCAACACCATCCCCGTGAGCATGGTTGCTTCGGGCACCAATATCAAGCGCCACATTATCGGCGTCGACAACATATCGCGCATCAACTACGAGATGATCAAGAGCACGCCGGGCAGTGTACCGCTGCAGTCCACGGCGGATGTCACTGCTGCTAGTGCCAACACTAGCATCCGGGAATCCGCACCCTCATCCGCGTCTTCCTCCTTATCCACCGCTGTGAGTTCGCGGAAGCGCGCCGCCATGTACGCGGAGGTCGAGCAGGCCAAGACCAAGATGTTCAAGAACCAGCTGTTCGACATGAACGACGCGTACATCGCTGCGCTGACCACGGCGCGCAAGATCGGCCAGGCAGACGAGACCGCGGCGCAGAGCAGCACGCTGCCCCTGGACAAGCAGAAGGAGATCCTGCAGAAGATCCAGACGTCGCTCGTCGCGCAGTACGAGGCGCTGGAGCGCGACGTGCGCAAGTGGTTCACGCTGCGCGAGCTCCTCCTCGACGCCAACATCGAGCTGGACCTCTTCAGCGAGCAGGACACTCGCACAAGGCCCGCCAAGATCTTTGGCGACGGCACGGGGCCCGCCCGCGAGGTGCCGCGCATCAAGCTCGGCTGCATCAACCTCCCCGCGGCACACACCCAGTCCGCGGCACACACGCTCGCCTTCAGCCGCTCCAAGCGCATCCGCATCGCCAGGGAACCTTCGAACATCCTCTAGACACAGATATCTATTCACATCCATACATATCCAATACCACAGACATCCGGATACTCATACATATATACGTTCACACAGATACCCACATATATCTACACATATCCACAGATATATATCCAAACACACCCACAAATATACACACATCTCTATTCACATCAAAGCACACCCACACATATCTATACATATCCAAACATATCTATACTTCTTTATACATATCCAAGTACCAGAGATATCCAAATACTACAGATATCCACACATATCTATACATACACACAGATATCCACACTTATCTATTCACATACACATATATCCACAGATATCCACAGATATCCACAGATATCCACAGATATCCACAGATATATATACATATATACAAATACCCACATCCACATATATCCACACATATCTATACATATCCACAGATATCCACAGATATATCCACACACACGCGCCGCCGTAGACGCCGTCCGCCTCGTGCACAGCGACATCGCCGCCGACGCGCAGAAAAATTTTCGGCCGCAGCGTCCAGCGGGACGGCGTGACAGCGTATTGTATACATGTACATGGACGGCGACCTGGGCTGTAATTGGAGGTGTAATTGGCGCTCTTTTAAGTGCCCCCGTTCAATTGCATCAACACAGGTACACCCCACCACCCCCAGAATGTCCGACTTCCAGCTACAGATCCTGCAGAAGCTGAACGAGCAGGGCGAGATCGTCTCGTCGCTGGCTGCGTTCCCCGACAAGGCCTCCCAGGAGGTGCTGTCCGCGCTGAACTCGCTGCAGGCGCACGGCAAGGTCGAGTTCAAGAACATCGACACGCTGCACTACGACCTGTCCAAGGAGGGCCAGGAGATCGTCGACAAGGGCTCCCACGAGGTGCTGCTCGTCAAGGTCATCGCCGACCTCGGCAAGCTGCAGATCAAGGACGTTGCCGCCAAGCTCGGCCCATCCGGCAGGGTCGGCCAGGCCCGCGCCTTCAAGAACGGCTGGATCAAGAAGAACGACAGCAACGAGCTCGAGCTCTCCGACAAGGTCAAGGCCATGGACCTGAACGCGCTCGCCGACGACACCAAGGAGCTGCTGACCAAGCTGGCTGGCGGCGACGCTGCTGCCGCGGACGCCAAGACCCTCGCCGACCTCAAGAAGAGGAAACTCGTCACCCAGAGAAAGGTCACCGACTTCCACATCACAAAGGGCCAGGACTTCTCCCTCACGCTGGAAAAGGCCGAGACCGACCTCACCTCCGAGATGGTCCAGAGCGGCAACTACAAGGACATGAAGTTCAAGGAGTACAACTTCAACTCCCAGGGTATTGCCCCCCACTCCGGTGCGCTGCACCCACTGAACAAGGTCAGGGAGGAGTTCAGACAGATCTTCTTCTCCATGGGCTTCACCGAGATGCCCTCCAACCAGTACGTCGAGACCGGCTTCTGGAACTTCGACGCGCTGTACGTGCCCCAGCAGCACCCGGCCCGTGACCTCCAGGACACCTTCTACCTGAAGGACCCGCTCACCGCGGACCTGCCCGAGGACAAGGTCTACATGAACAACATCAAGGCCGTCCACGAGAACGGCAAGTACGACTCCATCGGCTACCGCTACGACTGGCACGCGAAGGAGTCGCAGAAGCTGGTGCTGAGAACCCACACAACCGCGATCTCCGTCGCGATGCTGCACGAGCTCGCCAAGAACCCACAGCCCACGAGACTCTTCTCCATCGACCGTGTCTTCCGTAACGAGGCCGTCGACGCCACCCACCTCGCCGAGTTCCACCAGGTCGAGGGTGTCCTTGCGGACTACAACATCACCCTGGGCGACCTCATCCAGTTCATGGAGGAGTTCTTCGCCAAGATGGGTGTCACGGGCCTGAGATTCAAGCCCACTTACAACCCATACACCGAGCCCTCCATGGAGATCTACTCCTACCACGAGGGTCTCGGCAAGTGGGTCGAGATCGGTAACTCCGGTATGTTCAGACCCGAGATGCTCGAGTCCATGGGCCTGCCAAGGGACCTGAGAGTCCTCGGCTGGGGTCTGTCGCTCGAGAGACCAACCATGATCAAGTACAAGGTGCAGAACATCAGAGAGCTGCTCGGCCACAAGGTCTCCCTGGACTTCATCGAGAACAACCCAGCCGCCAGACTGGACGAGGATCTGTACGACTAAGCATCCGCTGGGTGGTCGTCGCGCAGTGCGCAGTGAACAGCGTGTGAACAGCGCGTGAACCGCGCGTGAACCGCGGCACCGCCACAACACCACGACGGCCCGCCGTTGCCACACTTTATATCATTTTCCATATTACATATAGATGACAATAAGCAAATAAAGATACGAGCTAGGGGAACGCACTTTTATATCATTTTCCGTATTACATATAGATGACAGTAAGCAAATAAAGAAAAAAAGCTGGGGAGATGCAATACCCCCATGCACATCGCGTTAAGAATAGTAAATGAAGTATAGTGTATATATGCAGATGCAGCGTTGTTAGCGCGTGCGCGCCCGCACAGCACTAAGCCGCTCGGCGATGCGGAAGGGCACGCCCTTGTAGTACATGCTGAGGCCCTTGCCGACCTCCTGCGCGTACTGCGTGAGCACGTACTCGCAGTCCGCAAGCGAGACGCCGTCGGCAAGCCCCTCCTCGATGGCCTTCCATATCTTCTTGCGCCGGTTGATCTGGCGGGAGAAGTTCTTGTCGGTGCTGCGCCAGCCGGAGCTGAACTTGTCCTCGAGCTCCTGGATGGAGCTGCGGCGCTGCAGGATGCGCCCGATGTCGATCTCGCAGCCGTCGATCTCGGAGATCTTGCGCACGTTCACGAGGAAGTACGTGAGGTACTCGCGCGACCACTCGCTCGGCGTCCGCGTGTACTCCTCCCACAGCTGCGCGACGGACTCCGGCCAGCGCAGCAGGATCACGCCGTAGTTGTTCAGCCGCGAGCACGAGTCCCCCAGCACCTTCGGGTCGTGCACGTCTGCGAGTGGAGACCCGTTGCTGCCGTCCCCACCCTCCAAGTGCTCCTGGATGTCCACGCGGCCGTAGCGGGGCTCGCTGTGCGTGGGGGCGGGCGGCAGCTCCCCCCACGCGAACGCGTCGCGCGCCGCGTCCTGGGCGGCTATTTCGCGGAGGCCGCGGACAGACTGGAGTATATCTAGAGTGGGCCCTGAGAGGTCATGGGGGAGAGTGACGGGACTTCCCAGATCGGTACTGGTCTTTCCCTGGGAGAGTGCACCGTCTATGAGGTCTATCATGCCGTGGAGCTGGGCCGAGACAGCGGATATGGTTGTCTGGAGGTCCTGGTCCTCGGATGCGTCTAGCGGTGTCACAAGGGCGTCAATGGAGGCGCTGGCAGGATCCGGGTGCTTCAGGCTGTGGTCGAAGTCGAATTTGTCCACCTCGGTGCGCAGGAAGAAGCCCGAGGTGTACGAGCTCTCCTGGTGGAGGAACCGCGGGTCCGCGGAGGGCGAGTCGAGCTTTGTGTCTGCGAGCAGCGAGTCGATGTAATGGCTCGTCGGGGAGAGCACGCTGAGTGCGGTGGGAGAGCCGAGGGCTGCTCCCTGCACACCGCTATACTGGGTGTGCGCGGGGTTTTCAGAATTATTCCCTAGCATATCTGTTGAAGAGGGTGTGATGAAGTGCAATTTGCACTGAGTTCTGAGAACAATGATGTCTAAGTATTTGCGAGGAACGGTTGAACTTCCCCCAAACAATAATAACCTTAGTCACCTAGATCTCAATCGAACAAGCACAGCTATAGATACCTGGGCAGTGGTGTACAGATACGTTCTACTGACACAGAATTGCTAATTGCTACAACGCTAAGCTACAAGACCATCCCAATACCCAAAAGCACCGGGTATATATACCCCAACGCCATTACATCACCACGGAACTTGGGGGTGTCGCACCCTATTAATCACAGCGACGCCATCTCCGCGACGGCCGGCCACTGCTCCCTCTGGGATGGCGAGGAAGGGATGCGTGGACTCACCCTCCAGCCGCCATAAAAGGCTCTCATCATGCAACCCGAGCAAATAACTATGGCGCCTGCAAGAGAGGGCCGCCCCGCCCGCACGGCGCCCGCGAGAGAATGGGCGCACACAGCAACGTGCCGCCGCGGTGCCGCGCCTGCCGTTTTGCGCGCGCGGTGCGGCGTTTCTCTGGCGCGCGCTTTGCGCTGGATGACACCACAGCTGGGCAGCGCACGTGACTCGTGCACCTGTGGCCGGGGTTACCCGCAACTCGGCTATTCCCGCGGTACTCGGTCCGAAACGCGCATGCACTGTGCTGGGGCTGTCCTGGTGGCTCGGCCCGAAGTGTTCCAGCCGCGTTGACACATGGGCCCGGGATGCTGTAACCACGGACGTTGTCTACGGGGATATCTATGCGGACATGTGCTAGGGTGATATGCAGGCGCTATGCGCGTTATGCATTTGTCTATCTACGTCTATGTGTGGCGCCAGTGATAAGAGATAACCCCGGCCGCCCTGAGGGGCACGCGGGGCGTTTGAGGGATAACCGCAGGGTCGTGCGTCTGCGTGCGATAATGTAATCAATCACCCAGATTCAGCGACATGACTCTGCTGCGGGTACAGGTTCCGCCGCTGCGACTTGAAGCGACTGACACGTACCGGGTTGCCTTCCGCGTCGAGCGGCTCGATCGACGGGTCCGCCGCCTGTGGCGCTATTGTGGCGGGTGTGGCGGGTGTGGCGTCAGCTGGCAGAACCTTGTTTTCGTTCAGGGACATGTCACGCATCATGCCTACCATTTTCGTCCGCAGGCTGCGGTACTCCTCGTTGACAGCCTGCGCCAGGTTGTCCGGGAGGAGTCCCAGGTTGCCCTCGTACCCTTCCTCGATATCGCGGTAGTCTGCGGGGATATCTTTCTCCACGACGTCCGTCATGACACCGGGCGTGTCGTCGTCGTCGTCGTTGTCGTCGTCCGCTCCCTGACCGTCTATCGGGACCATCGGGTTGTTTCTCTTGAACTCAAGGATGTCGTCACGCAGCTCGTTGACCTGGTGGTTATACGCCGCAAAGTCCTCCACGTGCTCAACCACAGTACCTGGATGCTCCTCGAGGTCGTCGTCGTACGCCCCAAGCGAGTACGCCTGCACCATGTCGTCCATGTTGTCCACCAGCGCGCTGTAGTCTACATTGGCTACACGCACTGACTCCTCGGTTTTGCCGGCTTCCGCAATCGCAGCCTGGATTTCTTTAGGGATAGCCTCTGTGTTTTCACTGGACTTTGGCTCAGCCTGGTCTGTCTCCACATCCCCAAGTTCCTCGATCTTGGGTGGCTCTGGTTGTTGTGCTGGTTTGGTGGGTGTCTGTCCCTCCTCGTCGTCCGAGGAATCATCCATCAGTTCCTTGGGGAAGGGCTTCTGTGTCTTACGGCGAGGCCTCGGCTTACTAAGGGACCCCATGCTCTTTTTGAAGCGGGAGGGAGTCTTCGTCTGTGAAGGTTCATCAACAACATCGCGCTCAACGATGTCCGAGGTTACAGACGTGGTGTTCTGAGGTGGTTTGGCCTTTCTCTGAGCAAACTTGCTAACCCGCTTCTTTAGTGCAGCGGGAACCTCTTCGTCGACAACTTCCCTTTCAACAATAACGTCAGCCACAACTTTCACAGGTTGCTCAGATTCCTTCACAGGCTCGTCAGCAACAACATCTCTTTCCACAATGAGATCAGAGACAGCTCTGCTGGGCTCCGCAGTCTTCTCTACAATTTTCTCAGCAACAACTGGACTGCTCGCAGAACTTTCCTCAATTTTAGTTGAACTAGCATTCACGTTAGTGCGAGACTGTTTCTCCTTCTTAAACCTCGACACACGTGGTTTCCGTACTTCCGACTTCTGTTCCTCGTCGTCCTCGCCCATACCATTCTCCCCACTTTCTACCTGGTACTTATCATGCAACTCCTCTGATGTTTTCGCACCAATCAGCGAAGCAAACAGATCGCTGTCAAACTCGTGCAGCTTTGGATTGTTGGTGTCGTCGGTCATCATGTCCTGCACCATCGAGTAAAGATCGCCACCGCGGCGGGGAAAGTTGAACGTTTGCTTTTTGGTCTCCTCTTTGAAACTCTCAACCTCATGCACATCCAGGGAAGCGGCAAACCCGACTGACTTCTTGGGCTTTGTGGACTTCTCCTTCTTGAGAATAGACTTTTCAGGAGCACTAGTGGATGCGCCGGATTCGATAGATGGTGCTTTCTCCGTTATTGTTTCGGTAACGGCATCGTCGACCCTTTCCACAATACCAGCAGCAACTGCTGACTCATCGGGCTGCTCTTCAGCAGGGTATTGTTGGCCTCTTGCGGCACGTAACTTGCTTATCTGGTCCATAAGAGAGGAATGACCAGGCATCTTTTGGTACCCAATATCATCATCACTGAAGTCGTATTCCTCATCCTCATCCTCGATGTACCCTTGAGAGTCGATTCCCTTGTAGCTGTCGTAATCGTAGCCTGCTTCTTCTGGATCAAACTCTTCCTCATCCTCTTCGGCATCTATCATATCCATCTGGGCGACGAGATCATCAAATGTGTAGAGCGTTGATGTGTCGACCTTACGTGCGCCATTCTTAGCAGTTTCATCATTTACGTCTGGTGCTTCGCCTGAGACTTCCTCAATCTTTTGCACGTTCTTCTTGAGTGACTGCTCAAACGAAGCATCAAATTTTTCATTGCCCTTAGCTGGCACCTCACTCTTCGATGGAACACCTGCCTGTACCTTAGGTGCAATTTTGTTCTCCAGTAGGTCCTCAATTTGTTTTCTGTCCTTTTCGGTAGCCGCAGGCACCACGGAACCGCTCACGACATTCCCCTCCTCATCCAACTCTTCGCGAATCTCCATCGTGGGCAGTGAATCATCGGCGTAATCATCATTGCCAGGGTGGGCTGCCTTCTCGGTTGGTTTGGTTGGCACAACACTCCCCTGGGGAGCATGTTCGACCATTGCTTTCAGATTTCTCAAGGTGTTGTTAGCCTCATCTATCTTGGCGTCGAACTGTACCATGGCATCGTCCATCAGCTGGAGTTTATCCAGGACAAAGTCCAGAGCCTCCTCTGCTGACTTTTCCACATAGTATTCGTAGCCCAGATTAAGGAAGACCTTGTTGGCCGAGATGATGATGTCTCCAAAGATCTCGCCTTTCTCACTGTCGTCCTCATCACCACTACCCTTTCCCTTGGACTGGAGAGCAGTCAACTTGTCCCTTATTACGGCATAGTAGTGCTGCTGTTCCACCAGAAAGTCCTTCTTGCTCTGGAAATTCGCCAGCGTCTTCTTCACAGTGCTCGCCAGCGTTTCATACTCGCTCTGCATCTTGCTCGGTTAAGTATTATAACGGCGTTCTTATCGCTTGTCCTGGGTGAACGTGTATGTATAGGCCCAAACAAAGCGGAAAATCAGCTGTAAAGACTTAAACCTCTCTCTGTCCTTATGTAATCTACAATTGTGAAATATTTGATCAAGTCCGCCCTGCGCATCTTCACAGGGCTCATCGCCCTAGCCTTGTTTCTTTTTCTGCACGCTTTTCTGTGTATTTTCAGCTCAGCACTGCGTGATGAGAGGGCGGCCCTTGCTCTTGGCGGTTGCAGAGTGTCCATCCAAACACACCCACTTAAACATATAACAAACAAGCTCCCACCATGTACAATTGACATAGAGCAAGAGCGTTACCACAACACTCAACACCCCATTACACGTATTCTATGTTACCACGAACGTATCACCCTGCACGACAACATCACCCCAGACGATGTGGCCATTTCCACCACCGGCCATTCGGCACCGCACGGCTCGGCCGAATGCGGTCGGCGTCGGGGGAAAAACAACATGGACGAGAAAAAGTCGAACGCGGACGGGGTAACAAACGTCCGTTCCCCGCCCGCCAATAGTTTTAACACCCTCCTCATAAACAGGTGGTCCACGTTCGCCACCCTCACAAGAGCCTACTGAACAAGTGCACCGCTGTCTCCTCATACTGAGGCTGGTACGATATCACAGACATAGTCACACTCCTTTATTTTGCATAGCACAGCGTATTTTCGTTGTGTCTTTTTATTTTTTTCTATTCTATCACCCAGCATATTTGATAGGGCCCTCCCCTCCTTATTGACGACAAACAAACAACACAGCATAAAGTTTTTCTCCGCAGTGCCCCACGCATTTTTCTAGGCGACTTCGCGAAAACACAAGAACAGCTTCGACGAGCAAGAAAAAAAAACTGCACACCGAGGAAATCTCGAATTAGTGTCATTTCATACGATATTGATCACGTGCAACATCAGTCCTTCACATGTCATCAGCGGTTAAGGAACTTGGACAGACCGACAGTGGCCGCCAGAGTGCGGGAAGTTCGCGGTTCAGACACCGGAAGATATCGGTGAAGCAGCACCTGCGCATTTACAGACCCAGCGATGTTAAGAACCTAGACAAACAGGAACTGCAGCAGCGAGACGTGGTCGATGTGGAGACAGGTGTCGAGAAGAACGAAGAGAAGGAGGTTCACCTGCACCGTATCCTGCAGAAGGGTGCCAGTCAAATTAATGATGAGAAAAAAGAGTATATTCCCACGCCTGACGTGCTCCCCGACTGGAAGGAGTTCGACAAGTTCTACGACAAGAAGTTCAATGAGCCAAGCACATACATCAAATTCTCCGCCACGGTCGAGGACTGTTGCGGGTCCAATTATAACATGGACGAGCAGGATGAGACGTTTCTCAACGAGCAGTTCAACAAGCAGTTGCGCGAGGAAGATCCCAAGGCTGCTATATTGACAGAGGATGAATTTGAAATATTGTGCAGTGCGTTCGAGAGCGCAATTGCCGAAAGGCAACCTTTCCTAAGCATAGACCCTGAGAGCATACTGTCGTTTGACGAGTTAAAGGCTACCTTGTTGAAGGTGGATCTCGGCGACAACGGAATCAGGTCATCTCTAGCACAGGAACTCGATTATAATGCGGGCAAGAGATTCCTCACACAGTTCGACCCGGAGTCCGAGACCATGGCAAGACCACTAACCACGCTTATCGACACTTACGGATCACAACTATACGACTATTGGAAATCCCGTAAAATAGAGTCGAATGGTGGAAATATCTTCCCAACTCTAAAGTTCGAGAGACCTGGTGAAAAGGAGGAGATTGATCCGTACGTTTGCTTCAGAAGACGTGAGGTAAGACACCCCCGTAAGACTAGACGTATCGACATCATTAATTGCCAGAAACTGAGAAACCTACACAAAGAGCTCAAGCATGCTAAAGAATTGGCGTTGCTCATTGCACAAAGAGAAAACACTTCCTTGAAATTGATAGAAAGGGAGCAGGATATCCTTGATGACAGAGTCAAGATAAAGAGTTTGAAGAGGTCTCTAGATATTAAGGATGATGACACTAATCTTGTCAGCCACAGAAGAAAGCGCGTGGCTGTCGTTACTCTGGAGAAGAGATTGCAGATACAGGAAGAGGAAGCAAAGGCTGCTCAGCTAGCGAAGGAGAAGGCCGCAGCGGAAGCCGCAGAGGCTGCAGCCGCGGTCGCTGCTGCTGCTGGATCAAAGAAGGCTGCCAAGAACAGAACTCTGAAGAAACATTTGGAACAGCTGTTGAAGTCTGGCCAGAAACTTACCAAGCAACAAGCCCTCCAATTACAGCAGCTACAGAAGGGCAAAGGCGACGGAAAAGGTTCGAAGAAGGACGAGTTGCTGGGGCTTCCTCAACAATCTGCGGAGCAACTCCAGCAACAGCAGCTACTACAACAGCAACAACAACTACTGCATCAACAGCAAGCACCATCCATCTCCTCACACGTTTATGTTAAACTGCCATTTGCCAAGATTCCAGATATTGCACTAGAGGACGTCGACAAACTCCTATACGACAAAGAGAGAAATGCAAAGCGGTATGTCCAGGAAAGAATGGAGAAGAGAAAACAAGAGGACGGAAACTTGTTTTTCAATGTCACGGATGACCCATACAACCCCGTTTTTGAACTTGGTTTACCTAAAGATCACACTGATTCAGAAACACCATTTTCTTCCATCGCTTCTTCGAAGTTCCAAATCGACAGGTCATTCTACACTCCAAATCTCGATAAGTACCTAAATGGTACTGCTGACGACCTCAAACTATTCAACAAGAATGGTGAAAAGATGCAGTCCGCCAAATATGTTGATATGAAAAAGGTGGAGCTATACAACCCATTCGACACACAGAAGGAGATCAAGTCTCGTGAATTCCCAATCAAATTCAGAAAGAGAATTGGCCGTGCAGGCATTCAATATATCGACCGGAAGCCAAACGATTCTTGTGCGTCTGTGCGCAACAAGCCATCTGTGTTAAACGAATTCATGGACTTTAGTGCTATCGACAAAGAGAACACTAATCCTGATGCTGTCATCGATGTTTACGACTCCAAATCCGATGAACTTTCAAGAATGTATGATAAATGGAAGTACAACTCCCCAATGTCATCTGACTACGGCATGCCATTCTCAAGTGAGCCATCAAGACTCAACAAATTATCTGACGAAACTCAAACGATCCGTTTTGGTGTTATGCTAGGCAGCAAGTCTTATGAGCAGCTAAGGAAGTCCACCATAAGATACCGCAGAGATTATATCAACAAGGTAAGACAACAGAAAATGCTTCAACAACAAATGCAGCAACAACAACTATTGCAACAGCAACAGTTACAGCAGCAAAGTCAGCAATCGCAATCAAACAGCCAGTCTACGAGTCAAACTAATAGCTCAAAGAAGAAAAACAATACCAACAATAAATCTCCAAGTAAGGCATCATCCAACAAATCAACACCAAACTACACAGTGAAGCGTGAACCGGGGGAGACCGACTCTCCAACTCCGATGCCATCTCAGTCTTCGTCGATCCCACAGGAGACCTCAATTTAGCTGAAAGACTTAGAAATACCTCTAATTCATTAGAGACAAGCTACTATATTCAGCTAACATTTATGCTATAAGCATAGTTGTATCATTAATACCGAAGTGCGCCGGTTCCAGGTCTGAATTACACTGCTTGGCATCATACAACCGCACGTTACCAATTGCTCCAATTGGCCAAAGACACTATAATAGAAAACAAAACAACAATAGCACTACATGCGCATACATTCGCATGTTTTGTGTGTTGCACAGCATGTATACATAACTCAAATATATATTGTAAATAACAACCATTGAAGTTATACATCTGGCCTACTCTCACGACTCGTAGATGAGCGCTTAAGATGATGAGGTGGCTCGCGGTCCCAAAAAAAAAAAAGAAAGCGCAAAGCGTTTCGCGATTGTTCCAATGTGATCAGCCTTCAATGTAAAATATGTACCCTATCATAAAATGTCTCCCCTACCAGGTTTCATTTCATTTCTCTATTGAAAGGATTTAGAAGACACCACACACACATACCTTTGTTTTGGTATCCCTGTTCAGAACTCAGAAAATGGGTTTACTGGGACCCGTGTCACATCTATTTCGAAAGACATCGTCCACTATGCGAAGAGCTCTATACTCGCGCACGAGAAATGAATACAGGCCAGTGAGCAATGAATCTGATATACCATTGGATGATCTGACAAATAACCATTCTGTTGATAATGATGAGAGTACCAACCAAAGAGATTCCGGGCGAATCCAACTTACAAGGAAAGGACATAATTATCCAAGAGGAACAAACATACCATCAATTATAGGCGTACTTCTTATTGTTCTCACGGCAGCATTCATGTTTTTTAGAGACTTCAAGGGAGCTGATGTTCCTCAGTGTAGGTCGATATACATGTACCCTTCATATGCAAGAGTAGATGGTTTTGATAAAAGGTTCACCCCACTGGCTCAGAAATACCACCTTTACCTCTATAGGGAACAAGACAAGGACCAGGAGCCAATCGAGAATGATGCGATCCAACTCAATGGTATACCCACCCTATTCATTCCTGGAAATGCTGGTAGTTTCAAGCAGGTTAGGTCCATTGCATCAGCATGCGCAAATTTATTCTTTGATTCACCCGAGTCCATAGAGAATGAGTACTCGCAAAATATCGACTTCTTTGCCGCCGACTTCAATGAAGATTTTACAGCTTTTCATGGCCAGACAATGCTGGACCAAGCTGAATATCTTAATGATGCTATTGCTTATATTTTATCGTTATATGAACAATCCCATGGCAAAAGTGATAAACCGCTTCCTGAATCCGTGATTATCGTTGCCCATTCTATGGGAGGTATTGTAGCAAGGGTAATGCCTACTCTTCAGAATCATGTTCCAGGATCGATGAACACCATTCTAACACTCTCTTCTCCCCATGCCGCTGCCCCTGTAACATTTGATGGAGATATTCTAAAGATATACAGAAAAGTCAATGATTATTGGAGACAACAATTCGAAGACCCTGAGTCGTTCTTTTCAAAGAATGTCTCTCTCATTTCAATAACTGGTTCTATCCAAGATACAGTGTTACCAGCAGACTATGCGGCTGTGCATGATATTATACCGTTGCAAAATGGTTTTACAACATACACAACCACAATCCCAGGCGTCTGGACACCAATAGATCATCTGGCCGTTGTTTGGTGTAAACAACTAAGATTGGTATTAGCTAAGCTACTACTTGAAATTGTCGACAATAGGTCGCCGTATAAGACACAAAACTTAGAAGGCAGAATCAATGTAGCAAAGGAACTATTACTATCAGGATTTGAAGAATATTACAAGGAAAGTAAAACAAGTTATAAATCTAAGGAATATCATATAGTCCAAGATCATGTTGACGTAAGTATATTTGATAACCTCCCAAGTAATCAACCACTGGTTATCAGAAAAGGTGTTTCACCTTTAAAGTCGGAGCACGGAACTATCGTGTACATTCCAAAGGATATTGCCCAAGGTACCGCTTTAAACGTTATTTCTAGTAATCGGTTCCCTAACATCCGCTTGTGTTCCGAAAGGGCTGAATTACAATGCGTCTCTATGGACGATAATGTCCTCATGACACCTCGTTCCGTAATATCCACCAGATTCGCTGCAGACTCTTCCCTGGATGAGGACAATTCACCTTTCTGGTACCTAAAAGTATCATGGGAGGATCTCATCAAATTCGATCTCGTCCTCATCGAGCCTATTGAAAGTGAATTATTTAATGATGATGACTTCTTTTATTCCTCATTTTCCAAAGAGTCTCAGGATGTCACTCAAAAATCATCTTCCCTTGACATTCTTACAAAGGGAAATAAAATAAGTTTACATTCTGATAACCATATTTCACAAGTAAACATAGAACTACCAAAGCTCACAGATGCGCTTCTTTCTTACAAACTCAATATTGCCTCAGAGACCCTTCAACACAAAAGCCTGCTTTTTCAACCGTTCATTCGTCAGTGGATTCCATCTCCGTATGAAACAAAATGGCACATGAATATCATAGAGAACAATGAAATTGACATTAACATGCATAATGTTGCTCCATTTATACCTTTGAATTCAAGAGAGAGCCATAGTCTAAATTTGAATGTTATGTTACCTCCTAATGCAGATGTCAACATAAGCCTGCATGTTAATTGGCCATTAACGTTCAAAATGCTGTTTATCAGATACAGATTAGCCATAGGATCAATCCCAGTCGCTTTTGTGGCTTTTGTGTTGGCGATCCAGTTCTACTCTTTCGGGAAGACCGGAAATTTTGAAGAATTTTCATATGTGATGAGAAATGTACTGAACCGTCATTTCCTGGTCGTTTGTTTTGGGCTAATGATCATCACACCAATATTAAACGTTAGTGAAATTCAACATTTATTATATTTCTTCGATCCAGTTAAGTTGAATAGGCCATTTGTCTTAGCCGAAAAGGGCATTTTAACCAATTTCTATTTCCTCGGAATCAGAGACTGGTTACAGTCATGGATTGGATTGCTATTTGGATTGATGTCCCTGGGCGTTCTTTTTGTTATAACCAGCTGTATCGGAATGTTTGATGCATTGATCACTCGTTTATCATCTAAATTGCATTCAAGCTCCGAAGAAATTGACGACAGTTTTATTCAGCACAAGAAAATCTTTGATAGGAAGAGAATTATTGCCTGCTGTATCATCCTTTTTGCGGTCATGTTTTACATTCCATACCAGCTTGCGTATGTTATATCCACGATAATACAGGCCGGGACTTGCATCAGAGTTGTCATTCATAGACAAAGATTTAAGCACGTTAGAACGAGAGAATACAGGAACTTGTTCAACTATAATGTGTCGTTATTGATTTTATTCCTTTTTGTTGCAATTATCAATACCCCTGTAATAATTGTGTTCCTGCACAATTTGAGTATTGGATATGAAACGACTTTCAGATCACATCACAATATTGTAGCCATTACACCCATCATTTTGCTCGTGTCTAGCAATTCTACCTTCAATATTCCATCTTTCCCCAAGAACTCCTTTGATTGGCGCATATGCTATGGCTTGTTTGCCTACCTTTCATTCTTCAGCATTGTATATGGTACAAGAAACCTCTATTTCATCCACGATATTGTGAACATAATATGTGGCTGGCTTTTTTACGGCACGGTAACTAACTACATGAACAATGGATCTGCATAGATATAGATACTTTGAAATATAGAGAAATATATTTTATTAATGTAACAATACCTGATATATTAAATGTAAATATTATGAGGCATTATCCTTAACGATTATTAGATCCACTTTGAGAAATGAATAAACATGATCAACGAAAAATGGGAAAGTAACTCCAATTCAAATTCTGTGTTCCTTTCCATCAAGATTCTTATCTTCGGTCATCCAGAATTTTCTCGTCTCTTCATCTTCTGTTGTTGAAGGTGCGTATATGTCCATTAAAGGGCTACTGACCTTCGTTAATTCGTGTGTTTCGGCTAGTTCCTTCTCGGAATATCCTTTCGATGCAGAAGATGGGTTGGTGTCAGATGTCATTGTTTTGTTAACATCTCTGTGGTGAATATTGTCGTGATTAGAGTTTGACCCAGAGTATTGTATATTGCTTAAGCCGTCTGTCTTCTCGATCCTCATGGTTGGTGCTAATGTGTCGCTTGAAAGCTTAGTATTCAGCTGCTGGCTAAATGGAGCGTACTTGGCGTTTGAGAAATTTCCACCATTACGATAGCCATCCCCATTATCGTTCATAGGCATGAATCCCTCACCATGCTCTTGTTCTGACACAGTTGTTTTCTCTAACGCTGTATTATTGTTAGCAGTTGCCCACAAAGAAGAGAGGGGTAGAGACAAAACAACAAGTAGAGTTGCGACAGTTGTTAAAACATCTGTACCACTATGCTCATTTAGCGAGTATGCCAAAATAAACAGAATCGATGGAACCAAAAGTGACTGACATGTCATGATAAGCAGAATATGGAAACTGTCAAACTGCCTTAGACCCATGAATCGTCTAGAGCGCAGCGCCAACACAAGCTTAACTACCAGCACAAAAGTCATAAAGTTAATTGAAGAAGAAAGCATAATAGTTGAAATATTAAAGTACTTTGCGCCGTTGGTTCTTGTACCCTGGTACAATGAAATCATACCTTTAATGGCAGTCATGAAGTATAATCCGACAGTTGTCAATCCTAATCCAATAGAAATAAACAAGCAAAGGTATCCAATCTTCTTGTAACTGATGCTGGCAAACATCACTCTAATTTGGAAAACAAGCGAAACCTGGATAGAGGCGACTAGGAGGACCTGAAACATATTTGTGGCTCCATACATATGAACGTCATACCTCGATATCACCTGGTGAAATCCAGTTAATGAGTATGCCAATGAAGAAATAGGTGATAGCAGGTATTTGAAGTAGAGACCCGAATGGATTACAATTAGGACTAGAGAAATCTGGTTAATAATAAAAATAGGCGTACGTCTTTTTTTAGACATCATCCACATGATAATAATCGTAAGCGTCGCTGCACCGCATCTAACGCCAAAGAGAATTGCCTGTCTCATTTTTTTGTTAATAAGGTCCTGGGCATCATTAAATGTGATGTCTGTGTCTGGTCCATATATGGATGTGAAAACCAGGGAGCTTTCACCAGGATTATATGACTCGTTGAAGGCCAGCGGGCTTAGCTGTGGCATTCTTGCGGACATGGTCGTTTAGGTGTTTTCGAAGGTGTACTCTTTAACTTATTTAACAAAGTAAAATCGAAAAGTATCGCAAAACGAGAAAACGCAGGTTCAAGTTACAGATTACAAGATATATTCCTTTTATATAGGGTATATCAAAAATTCTTGTCCTTTCGTGGTGATCACCACCCACGCTCCTCCTCACCAGCCATACTCCTGCAGAACAATAGACATGACCGTTTCATGTTTTCCGAAAGAGGAAAAATACATGCCTGACATCGCATTGACAATGACGAAGGGATCAGCGTGTCCGGGGGAACCTCAAAAGGCAGCCCGCCTAAAAGAAAGAAAAAGTATATTTTGTATTGTCTTGACGTCTCCGTGAGAATACATTTTCAAGTCTTCATTGCCTGTGTGACATGTTTCTGTTGCAGTCCCGCTTTTAAGATTGTGGGACCGAGGTGCGCATTCTGTGGTGCACAGAGGATGGGTTTCCATGATACGCAAGACAGCGTGTTACTCATAGTCCTGTTAAATCAGAATGTTTAAAATATAATATCTGCCTTTCAATCATGGAGATGCTTTCATTCACTTCTTTTTATCTTGTCCTATTCACAAGGGGCTGTACGACGGGAATAATATTATATATTACCTACAATTATCCTGATACAAAGTTCAGCCTGGAGTTGTATATATGTGCTTGTGAATATATTAATGAATATTTCCACAAGTCTCCATTGTCTGATGTATTTCTTTCTCCCTGTAGCACGATGGTTCATCGTTGGCGCCAGCCCTGCGCACTTTCTCTGCGAATCGGAGCACCGAAATTTCGCAGAGGCCAGCAGGGAAGGGCGACGACAGACAATTGAGGCAGAAGATGCATGACGGCAGTGAGATTCGTATACGTAGCACCATCATATATAGATCGTTAACCCGAGCACAATCATCCACCAGCCGTACTACGCACCCAGTGAAACTAGTATGGCCTCTATACTCGGGCTTGGCGAAAGCGACCTTACCACGCAGCTTGCCGATACCAACAGGGACACTAACGACCTATCGTTCCTCCCATCGTTCTACAACGACAAGACGCAATGCGAGCTGAAATCACAGGTGATTAGTCGTGCGCTACGGAAGAAGGAGAACACACTGCTCTGCGCGCTTGGCAAATCTAAATGCGGGTTTGTCAACAACGACCTTCGCCAGAAGAGTTGGAACACAATCCTCAACAACCAGCTGATATTGTACAGCAGCCCGAAGGAGGTGAATAACACGCCGCACTGCGACGAGAAGCAGATTGAGCTGGATGTGCGGCGATCCTTTGGCTACGTTAAGGATGAGGTAGAGCGCAACTGTCTCAAGAAGGCGTTGAAGCAGGCCATTGTGACGTTTTTCAGGAAGTATCCCACTTTGAGGTACTACCAGGGGTACCACGATGTCATCAGTGTATTGGTGGTTGTGTTCTGCCTGGACCCTAAGAGGAATAAGATTTCGCGTAACATATCTGGCCAGCGGCGGAAGATTCTATACAAATGCGTGGAGATATTCTCGCTGGCGTACCTGCGGGACTTCCTCATGGACTCATTGGACTTCCCCATCGATCAGATATCTGTCATCCCGCTACTTATCCAGGACAAGGACCCCCAGCTTTTCCAGCGGCTGCAGCTTGACAAGCAGAAGCCACTGTATGCCATCGCATCGGTTCTCACAATATTCTCGCATGACATGAGACCAGACATCACCGGCGCGAATTCCATAATATTCCAGATCTTCGACTTGGTACTGTGCACCCACTCAATGTACACACCGCTTGTACTCTACGCAAACATAGTGCTGGCACTTCGGGACAGAATCAACAAGGAGTACACTGCGAACATCGGCAACTTCGACAACGATGTGGATCTAGTGCACGCGGTGGTGCAGAAGGTCCTAATGCAATCCATCAACGACGAGGCGCCGCAATCACGTCAGCTGTGGGAGACTGTACTTGACCGCACGCGATCCGACTACTCCATAGACCCCAAGCTCGAGAAGAAAGCGTGCAAGTTCATCAACAAGACGAGTCCGCTGCGGACCACAGCGAGCGGGCGTCCACAGCTGGAGATCAACGACGGCTACTCCCTCGACAAACTGATCAAGAAGGGCATTGTCCTCAACAATAAAAAGAAGGACAAAGTGCCGAAGGACACAGATGGCCAAGACTGGAACTACGACCGCCTCATCAAGACGTCCTTACTTGTCGGCGCGGCATCGCTCGCCCTGGGCGCCTGCCACCAGCACGGCTCCTTGCTCCCGGACACCATGGCCACCTCGCACCTGGACCTCAACCGCATCGCCTCCTCAGTCAGTCTGGTGTCAGACTCACTGAAACATATAATTAACAGCTCCTAGACACAAACTTTCAACAACTACACAGCAGCCCCACGATTATTGCCCTGGCAGAATGGCACGTGACTTTGCATTTAATGGATCTGCCTCGCCTCTACGGCACTTTCTGTGCGCATCCCACACCCCCACGGCGTATGTCAGCACTGCATGTGCTGGCAAGGGTACAGGCAGGAGCCCCTGGAACGACGTGCAAGGGCTGGCGTGCTTGCCATCACAGCTGTGGACGAGCAATATGTTGCCATTGCGCATCGACGATGCGTTTGCCTGTTTCTCCTGTATAAATGTGTCGTGCGTCTGCCCCTCCGCATTATATAATCTGTTTACGTCAGACCTGTCACTAACGAAATAAGGCAATTCGCACATATACAACAACCACACAGTACAACATGGCTACCTATGCAGTCGATGTTGAGAATCTCACATACACCTTCCCTGGCAAGACGGGACCAGCTCTGAAGGATGTCACCATCCAGATCCCATGGCACACACGGACGCTAATGGTCGGGTCCAACGGTGCAGGTAAATCCACGCTGCTGAAGCTGCTGAGCGGAAAGCATCTGTGTCTGAACGGCAAGATCCTCGTCAACGGGCTCGACCCCTTCAGTCCTCTCTCGATGCACGAGGCTAACGCCGATGAAGCGAACGGCGACATCCAGGTTAGCACGTACCTCGGTACGGAGTGGTGCCACATGAACATCATCAACCGTGACATTGGTGTCCTGGAGCTGCTGGAGAGCATCGGGCTCTCGCACTTCCAGGAGCGTGGTGACCTGCTATGCGACATCCTCGAGATTGATCTCGAGTGGCGCATGCACCAGCTGAGTGACGGACAAAAGAGACGTGTCCAGCTGGTGATGGGTCTCCTGAAGCCATGGAGGGTGCTTCTCCTGGATGAGGTGACCGTGGATCTCGATGTAATTGCCCGGTCCAGGCTGCTGGATTTCCTGAAGCTCGAAACAGAGACGAGGAAGTGCTCCGTGCTCTACGCTACACACATCTTTGACGGCCTTGCAAAGTGGCCAGACTGCATCTACCACATCAAGGACGGAAGCCTGATTAACAAGCTCGACTACAAGAACGACGTGAAGTTCACAGTGTCAAACGAGGAGTACAGCGACGGCGACGTCTCCTTCAAGGGAGATTCCAAGGTCAGCATCAGCAAGGTGAACAGTCTGCACCCTCTGGCCCTAGCGTGGCTAAAGAGAGACAACAACATCGAGAAGTGATGAATCCTCATTGCACCCAACTCATATATTTGTAATGATTACATAAATAGCAACACAAACATTTCCACAATTATTTTCTTGTAAGGGTTGTCTTTATTTCAACACAGTTTCTCCTGTTTGCCACTCAAGAAAAGCGAACACTGCAAAATCACACAATTATAATCACCACCACACACCCAGCAATGGCAACCTTCGCAGACGTGGAGCAATGCCCAAGGAAGTTGATTAAGAGCACCAAGTTTGCCCGCGTTTACAGTCTCGATGACAAGTTTGCCGTCAAGACGATCACCACCGACTTTATCGTGGCCCCCCATGACCACGTTGCAGAGAAGAGTATCCTCTACAGGGTCAAGGAAGGAGTGGATAGCTTGGACAACGACAACAGGAACAATGTGCAGTATGTTATGGAGCTGCTGGACGACCGGCGGCTGGAGGACGAGGTGGAGCTCCTCTTTCCCTTCTACCCGCTGAGCCTGTACGAGCTTATGCGGACCCAGTATAAGCGGGTGGCTCACGATCAGCCCAAGAAGAAGTTTAACCCGTACTACGATCTAACTTCAAGTGCTGATTCTGCAGCTCCAGTGCCTGCCCGTATTCACTACAAGAACTGTTTCGACGTTGACAGAGACGCCCACGCATTCTTTCTACAGATCGCAAAGGGCCTGGAGTATATCCACGCCTGCGGGATCATCCACCGAGATGTCAAGCCACAGAATGTCATGGTAGACCCACACACACGTCAGCTCAAGATCACCGATTTCGGTATCTCCTATGATACACACAGTGCCCAGCAGACGACGAAGGAGCTGCCCACACACAAGATCACGGACGTCTCGACGTCGTTTTATAAGGCTCCCGAGCTGTTGCTGAGCGTAAAGAACTACGGGTTTGAAGTAGACGTGTGGGCGCTGCTGGTGCTTGTCTCACAATGGTTCCAGAGCGGCAGGGATCTCGCGGCCCGTTCCGGGGCCAGCGCTAGCGTCACGAGCCAGCTCCGGGATGACTTCTACATGCCTGCGCTAGTGGACGACGGTAGTCAGGATGGGGAAGCTGGAAGCGACGTGAGGCTGCTGCTATGCATATTTGAGCGGTTCGGCGTGCCCCGGTTGGCAGACTGGCCAGAGGTGGCCCACTATGGCTCTGAGGATGCGTTCGTAGGGCTGTTTGGCTCCGATGGTGACGGAAAGTGCATTCAGTACAGCACCAGGGCGGAGCAACTGACCCGCCTGGGCTCGATGCTGCCAAGACTGGACGAAGTGAGCGACGGGCCGCAGCGCAACCGCATCCTGACCACGCTTCTAGCGATGACGCCGTTCCAGGCATCGCAGCGGATCAGCAGCGCTGCGATCGTGGCATCGCTGCAATCCTAGCACGCATAACTGTACAGATATATATTAGAAATGCTACACACGCTACGGAATGTATGTATGGAATGGGAGTTGTAATCATGCAACGATTACACAGCGAGAGGGTACTCGCCGGCCCAGTTGTAGATCTCCTGCTTTAGGGCGGAGTATAGCTCTGGCTGGGCGTCGATGGCGGCCTTGAAGTCCTTCAGTCTGTTGGCCTCCTTTGGCAGGCTGTGCTGGGTGGTCTCGGCGATGGTGACGACCTTGTTGATGTACTGGACGATCTTGTGGAAGTCGTCCTCGCCCATGCCTCTGGTGGTCATGGCTGGGGCGCCGATACGGACACCACCTGGGACCAGGGCGGACTTGTCGCCTGGGATGGAGTTCTTGTTGAGGGCGATGTTGATCTTCTCGCAGACGTACTCGACACGGGCGCCGTCGACACCCTTCTCTCTGAGGGAGACGAGGACCATGTGGGAGTCGGTACCGTTGGAGACGAGTCTGTAGCCGAGGTTCTTGAACTCGTCCTCGAGGGCCTTGGCGTTCTTGAGGACCTGGAGCTGGTACTCCTTGAACTCCGGGGTGGCGGCCTGCTTCAGGGCGGTGGCCAGGGCGGCGATGGTGTGGTTGTGTGGGCCACCCTGGTGGCCTGGGAAGACGGAGAAGTTGATTGGGTTCTCTAGGTCGTATAGGACCTCCTTGCCGGTCTTCTGGTTGACGGATCTGACGCCTCTTCTGAAGAAGATCATGGCGCCTCTTGGGCCTCTGAGGGACTTGTGGGTGGTGGTGGTGACGATGTCGGCGTACTCGAATGGGGATGGGATGACGCCGGCGGCGACGAGGCCGGAGATGTGGGCCATGTCGACCATGAGGTAGGCGCCGCACTTGTCGGCGATCTCCCTCATGCGCTTGTAGTCGATGAGACGGCAGTAGGCGGAGGTACCGGCGACGAGGACCTTTGGTCTGTAGAGGATGGCGTTCTTCTCGAGGGTGTCGTAGTCGATGATGCCGGTCTCTGGGTCGACTCTGTAAGGGAAGGACTCGAAGTAGGTGGAGACGGCGGAGATCTTTCTGTGCTCAGTGGCGTAGCCGTGGGACAGGTGGCCACCGTCTGGGAGGTACAGACCCATGAGTCTCTCGTGGGGCTTCATGACGGCCTGGTAGACCTGCAGGTTGGCTGGGGAACCAGACAGGGTCTGGACGTTGACACCCCACTTGTCTGGGGTGACGTGGAAAGCAGCAAGGGCTCTGTCCTGGCACAGAGTCTCGATCTGGTCGATGAACTCGTTACCACCGTAGTAACGGGCGCCTGGGTAACCCTCGGAGTACTTGTTGCACAGAGGAGTTCCTAGGGCGTCGAAGACGGCAGTAGAGGTGAAGTTCTCAGAGGCAATGAGGTCGACGGAGTGTCTCTGTCTGTCGATCTCAGAGTCGATGAGGGACTCTAGCTGAGGGTCGTTCTCCTTGAGGTGGGAGGTGACCATTTTCTTGTGGGCTTCAGATAGGGCGTATGGCATTGTGAGGGGGGGAGTGGGAGTGGGAGTGGTAGTGATGATGTAGTAGTACAGAAGAACAAGAGAAGAACAGAATAGAATAGGATTGAGAATATGAACATTGGTGTACAAAGGGCTGCTTATATAGGTCATCGAAGGGGAATGGCGGCAGCCTGCAGGTGGAAAATGCGCAAATGAAAAACGTGGGCAGAGTCAGGCGGGGAGTCAGGCAAAGTCACGTGCGATGGCGTTGACTCGGGCGGGATTCGCACCCAGACACCTGTGACATATATAGGGTGTATACGGTGCAGGGCTGAGGGTAGCTTCACGTAATAAAGAGAGTAACTAGTTAGATAGAAGAGATAATATGTATACAACAGATATTAGCGGTTGGCATGATCGTTGCACTGAGGGAAGTGGTCCGTGTTTCTACCTAGTAGTCTATTATATGACCTACTAGGCACTAATGTCTTCTAGTCTCTTGTATGAGATACAATATGCTCATTAATGAAATCAACAAAGTGGCCAGTATAGGCTCATGATATGTTATATCCTATGTGCTGTAAACATGTGTTCCATGCCGTGGGACCGCGTGCGTCGCTAGTGAAAACTCACAACACTGACAGTTACCCGGCAATGCACACGTGCTCAATGCTGAGCTGTGTTGCAACAGGATGATTGCTCACCCGCGCACCACATACAGAGAAAACAATAGTAAATTAGGGGTACATGTATAAAACAGTTGGGGTAAAAGTGTAGAACGGGGAAATTAGGGCTGCGTAGGGTACGGTGGCAATTAGGGGTGGTGGCGTTGGTGGCAAATCAGCTTCTCAGGGACGGAGGGACAGCCGCCATGGCGAACTACACTGCAACATCCAATTCCACGAACTCCATACCGCTCGCTATGCTCACTGCACAATCTCGCTGCACTACCGCTCGCTGCATATGCTCGCTGCACTCGCTGCACTCTCTACACTGCCGCATCAAACGCCCCCAAACACCCCGTGATATGCCCCATCTCATCATCACAGGCAGACACACCCATGTGCCCAATGCGCACGTACTCCCCCTTGATGTCCTTGTGGATACCCCCCGCAATAGTGTACCCCTCCTCATGCATCCTCTTGATGGTCTCTCCCGGCTGTGGCACGTACACTGCCGTGAGTCCGTGCGCGGAGTTGTCCAGTTGCCCGGACACCAGCTTCAGTCCCAGTGCCTCAGTACAGTGGCGCTTGACTGCATCAGACGTGTCCCTGTGCTTGGCGACGCGGGCCTCGATGCCGCGGGGGTAGTCGCCGTAGGAGTAGTCGAGGATCTCACCCAGGGCGGTGTCCAGCGCAGCGACGAGCTGCACGGGCGGGGTGGCGAAGTACGCAGCGCCACCGGACTCGAATGCCCGCAGCACGGGCAGCCAGCGCGCGAGGGAGGCGTAGTAGCCGCCCTGCGACTCGCCGGACTCCGCCAGTTCCGCGGCGCGCTCGACAGCACGCTCACTCAGCATGGCCAGGCACAGACCCGGTGGCGCACCGACGGCCTTCTGCGAGGCGGAGAACGCAAAGTCGATCCCCCACTCGTCGAAGCGCAGCTCCTCGCAGCCGAGCGCGCACACGGTGTCCACGGCGATGAGTGTGTCGGGGGACACGCGGTGGACTATCTCCGCTACGCCCTCCACGTCCAGTAGAACGCCCGTGGAGGTGTCCACCTGTGTCATGGCAATCAGGGAGTAGGAGTCCCGGGACAAAGCTTCCTCCACGGCGGCGAGGGGCACGGTGTCGCCGGCGCGCTTAGCCGCGAGCCGGGTGACCTGCGCGCCGGGCCGCGCCGTGTAGCACTGCGCGAGCGCGTCGTGCAGCTCGTCGGAGAAAAAGCCCGTGGAGAGCAGCAGCACCTTGTCCGACTCGCGGCGCACGAGGTTGCCGCCCAGCACGTCGAAGCCGAGCGTGCCGGAGCCCGAGAGCACGACGGGCGCGCCGCGCGTGCCGTCCGCGCGGAACACGCGGCGCAGCTTGCCGAGGGCGTCCCGGAACACGGAGGCGAACGCCGCGCTCGTGTGCGAGACGCTCTGTTCTCCGAGGGCGGAGACGACGCCCGCGGACATAGTGATCGGGCCGGGGATAAGCAGCGTGCTGCCGTCGCTCAGGCGGGGTACTTTAGAGGGGCTCATTGGGGAAGAGGAAGAGAGGGTGCGCGTAAAGTGGAGACTAGTTCTTTGCAGTATCTGGCTCGTGCGGGACAGACTGCGTGTGGTGTACATGGTGGGGCAGTGGGGTAGTGCTGTGGGGTAGCGCGGTGGGCGCGTTTATATAGGGTCGTAAGCGTTGCATAAACGCGACAGTGAATACGGCATTGTTATTGGTTGGACGTGACGTGGGTGGGCGTGGGCGTGGGCGTGGGCGTCTCTTTTCCTCCGCTACTCCGAGGGCGGCCGGGCGGCCGGGCCAGCGGCATTAGGGTGCAGCCGCGCTTTTCGGGCCGAGCCGAGACAGTGTAGCGCAGGGGAAGGAGAAGGGCGGGGGACAATAGCAGTGTGCTCCGTGTGTATTGTGGGCGGCTGGACGTCTCCCCGTCTCTGCGTGGGGTGTCTGCATTGGGTCCCTGTGCTCCCCTATGCTCCGTTGTGCTGTCACACATGTCCTTTGCCCTGGCGCCCGATGCTTTCCCTGCACAGCTGCGCTCAGACAGGGGACGAAGGGAGGAGGTCGGGAAGGGAAGAGAAGAGGGCCGAAAGTGTTTTCTCCGCCAGTGTGTGCATATACGTAGGGTTATGACTAATTTGCAACTGTGTAGCTCGTCACTCACGCGACACACGCTCACTGCTTGTTATGGATGTACATCCACTCTTGCGAGAGTCATCGGTCGGTGACTTTATGTCACTACTCGGGAGACGCAGATTCGGTTGTAGGGGAACGGGGCACGGTGACACGCTGGGTTGTATCCAGTGTCATCACAGGGCTGTCTCCCACTATTATCACTGCCTGGTCTATGCGAAGCTCCATTTCCCACTAATATATTGGTTATTAGGAGCACAGTTTTCCCACCATTGTGTTCTCTCTACGATCTCAAACTCTCTTTCTTGTCTTGTCTCTATAATCTCCATTCGTACTGCTAATTTACCTCTAGGTTGCTTCTAGGACCGCCATATTCTCGCTGCTACCTTGCCTGCGAGGAGCACAGTTTCCAACTGATATCTTGTTTCTGTGTTCTGCACTTCCAACCGATATCGTGTTTTTATGATCTCCACTCACACCGCTGTCTTGTGTTTATGATCTCCACTACCACCTTGTCTCTATGGTTTCTATCACACCGCTACTTTGCCTGTAGAATTTCCACTTCCAACCGATATCTTGTCCATAAGGAGCATCATTTCTCATAGCTAATCTACCCCTAGGTTGCCTCTATGAGCACAGTTTTTCACAGCTACTTTGCCTCTGGCATCTTCTCCCCCATTACCTTCCCTGTAGGGCTCTCCCCGCTACGCAAATAATTTCTAACGTGTTAAGTACCTACTACTTATGAATGATGTATTATATAACAATGAACCGCGGCATCGCACGCGATGCCCACGGTCCTCCCGATCCGGTCTCTCGTCTCGTTCTCGCCGTCGTAATGCACAGCACCGTCGCTACTGCTCCTAGCTCGCTGGCCCGTCCGGTCCTGCCGGACACTCCGCACTGGCCCCGTCGTGAGTGTGACTATTCCATGGTAGTCGCAGCCGTCAATCTCTAGAGTTGAGCGTGGATCGCAAGGAACGGAAGTTAGACTGGGCGAATGGGGGTCGGTATGCGCGGAAGACATTAGCTTGTCCTCGCGGGCAGGCGCCAGGAGTACTGGCACCGCGGGACATACCGCCATTCGGTCCTCGTTCTTGCAACTCGCTCGGTATCGGGCGCGCCACACCAATTGTAGTGGGGTTACTCGGTGTGCGGGGTGGAAGTGTGGAAGTGTAGGTGTATCGGATGGTATCAGTGGGGAGCTATGGCAGACAGTGGAAACGGTAATAATAACAAAACGAACGTTGAAAAAAAGGGTGGAGAAAACATGGATTAATAAAAATAAAATGGGTAGTTCCTGCTAGCGGAACGCGACCAACGATGTGTAATAAAAAAAATGGGTAAAATGGGGGGTGCACATGGTAGATCAACTACTCTTGTACCTCATAGGTTGAAGTACTCTGTTGGTTCAAATGACAATTGTAAGCTTGACTGCGCTTCGGGCAGTAATGGCACCATAGACGTCTCGCGGGGGCAGAGGACCCGATCGCGTAAGAGAATCAACTCCACGGATCGTTTTGGGTGGTTCTGTGCGCACCGGAGAATGCAAAAGATAATGTGATGATGGGATAATGACACGGTGGGGGAGTTGTGATAACATTTTCCAGTACAGAATACGGAAGTGGGAACTAGACACGTACACGAGTCTAGCTTTCTCTCTCTCTCTCTCTCGGATGATTGTACTGGGGGAAATGAATGAAGTGTGTGTCATTATCGATGCAAAGGGGTGTTGATGACTGGGGGGTGTCTATGGTGAGTCGTTGATCGCGGCTGGATCACGCCAATTGTCAAGATCAAATGAATCCGACAGAACGTGCATGTCGTTGTCGTTGCTAGCAGCAGAGCCATTCGTCGAGGAGCCGTTGAAAGTAAGAAGCTCGTTAGCGGCGGCCTCGATGACGGATGTAGATGGGGCGGCGATCTCAGCGTTAGCGGCAGCACAGGCGGCGTCGGCCTCTCCGTCGACCTGCTCGTCGTAGGACAAGAAGGAGGAGTTGGAGGCGGCGACGATACCGGTGCGGCCCATGTCGCTGAGCTCGTTGGAGCCCATCAGCAGGAGGTTGTTTGTGTTGGTGCCGGCTGCTTCTAGCTCGAAGCCAATGTTGTTGGCGGCGGGGCTTTGGGCAGTGGCGGTTGTGATGGCAGCAGCAGCAGCAGCAACATCCGCTGGGGAGGCGGAGGCGGCAGAGGAAATGTAGTCGTCGTAGGTCACAGATGGGACGGCTGCGCTGTCGCCTTCGCTGGCGGTGTGCTGCTGCAGGTGGGATGCAAAGGTCTCCATGTCCATCTCGACGGAGAGCTTGATGTTGTTGTCGTTGTCGTCGTCGACGATGGAGGTAGGGTAGACGTCCATGTCAGCGTCGCTGCTGCCGTCGGCGTCAGTGAGCTGACCGAAGAGCATCGCGGAGACGTTGTCGTTGTCTACCTGCAGCTGCTGAGTGATGTCAATGGAGGGCGTAGAGCCGTTGTTGTTGTGGTTGTTGTTCTTGGCGATACGCGACCCCATAGTAGAGATGGAGGTGGAAGGCGATGGGATCTGGTGGAAGATGTCGTGGGTGGCGACGGCGGTGTTGTCCTTGGCGTTCCCGAAGGAGAAGTTGAAGGACAGGGCGGCGTCCTCCTCGTCCTTGACCTCGGCTGGAGGAATGACGAAGGAGACGGAGCGGCGCTTGTCCGGGGTGGACAGGGTGACATCGGGGGTGGACGCAGAAGCGGAGGCACCCTCGTCGATCGCCTTCTTCAGCAGGTCCTTCTCAGAGCCGAGACCGGCGAGCTGCTGTACGAGCTGCCAGTTCTCGGGCTGGTCCTTGAAGGTGTCCTTGAGGTTGATCTGGGCGAGGATGCGCTCCAAGAGAGCGCACTTGTCCTCGAGGAACTTGAGGTGGATGCGCTTCTTCTCGCGGGACTGGTGAGCGGCCTTCCTGTTGCGGAGGACACGCTCGACACGGCGCTGTTCCCTTTCCTCGTGGGTCTTGGCGCGCTTGCGGGGTGGCAGGGTGCTCTTGAAGTTGGCAGGGATGTCGATAGACTTTCTCTTGCTGCTGTAAGCGTTGGCCATTGTCAGTAAGTGTACGTGTACGTTGGTTGGTATAATTGGATGAGAGTGAAAGCAAAAAGATGCAATCGAGAGAGAGAGAGAGGTGGAGCTGTTCAGGTATGCGAGATAAATGAGCAACTGTGGGGACTTTATATATGCAACAAGAACAAGCACGAAACAGAAACAAAAACTAATTAAGCAAGAAGAGAAAAACTTTTCGTGTATCCAAAGCAATCAGGCATAGAAGCTAAGCACACGGGCCAGCACGCAACGACGCAACCAGGATCAACCCTGATCGACACTTTTATATAAGCGGACGCCCAGCCGACGCATGCGGGCGGCGCAGTAAACACCGGAGGCCGCGGGGGCGCAGGCGGCGGAGGCGAGTGGTGGGAGGGTGGTGGACGTGGGCGCGACATAAGCGGACGGCACGCAGAACTGGCACAGAACAATAGCGGGCACGCAGACAAAGGCCGCACAACGGGCGCACAGCAGACGTGCGAACCATACGACGGCATACGACGGGGCGCGGCACAGAAACTGCCGTAGGAGACGTGCCGTGCGGAGTGACATGCGGACGCGGGGCCGAAAAAACAGCGGGCCGCGGCGGGTGGCACACAGGGCGCCCGCTTTATTAATAAGTTCCCGCAGAAGTGGGTGCAGTGCGGGGGCGAGAGGGGCCAGAGGAACAGCGCAGGGGGGACCGGCCGGGAATCATGTCTGCGTTTCTCCCCTTTGGGACTGCATTGGCGGTGCCGTGGGTGCTGTGCGGGCGTGCTGTGGCGATCCGTTGGCGGTCTTGCTGCAGCGGGTGCTGCGGCGAATGTGCGTGTGCCCCAAAACGGCGGGTGCTGCAAGTTGTCACAGTGGCTGCATACGGGGTGGTGTATGGGTGAAGGGGGAGGGTTCCCGCGACAATGCCGTGGTATGCGGTCTCTCGCAGTTAAGAATGCCGCGCCGACAGTTGGCGGCGGTGCCGGGCGGGCGCCAGGGGTCCCGCCCGGTTGTTCTACGACCCTCTCTCTGCATGCAGGCCGCTGCAGTGGGCTGTTCCCCCTCCCTCGCTGTCTATCCCGCTTCTCCCGCTGCTCCCGCTTGTCTCCCCCCTCATTTCCGCATGCGGAAGGTAGTCGTCCCTTGGATTTTCTGCTCTCCGCCGGCATGTAGAGAGGACCGCTGTGTGCTCCTGCAGCCCTCCCATGCACAATGCGAGTTGCAGTTCCCATGCACGACGGGCGTGCCGTTGCACAGTGCAGTTGCAAAGCGCTACTGTGCAGCTGCACTTTGCATCAACCCAATACGGAAATGAGTCGCCGAGCCGCCTGTCCTTCTATTGCCCTATGCGGAAGCGTAATTGTGCATCCTGGCATTTACGCGTCCCTTTTGCATCGCCATTTACGCGCTCCTGCCTCATGTGGAATGGAGACATGTACCGTAGATGGTGTGGAGTCGCGTCTGTGTAAGCGATGCACGTTATGGAGTAGTGAGAGAGTAGTGGAGGTAGAGTAGGTGGGTGTGGGTGTGTAGAGAGTTCCAATCGGGATGGCTGGACCCATGGGCCCTGGCTGGCCGATGGCCAGAGCCCAATGGCCAGTGACCAGTGGTCAGTGGCACAGGGTATAGGCGGTGGGGTATTGTGTGTAGGCAGAGGGGTGGGGACAAGCGGCAGAGCGCAGGAGTATTGTTCGCGGGCGATACAGTGCACCGGGGTATTGTGTAGTCGGCCGGTGCTGTCGGTCCCGCGGCTACCGGGAATGTCGCGGTGCATAGTGCCCGAGTAACACATTCTCCTGGCGTTTGTGTGAGGCGCGTCCGGGTAACACCATGCGCTGGGGTGTCCGGGTAATACTTTGCCCCGCTGGCCCGGGTAACACGCCCGATTTCGGTTTCCCAGATCCGGGTAATATGCGCGCCGGGGTTGGCAGGGGAGCCGCCCGCCTCGAAGCCCAGCCTCGAAGCGCCAAGGGCGGTGGCGAACGTTGGGGTAGGTGTCTGTGGGATCTTACCTCGGCGGCTAAATTGGGGACATCAGTAATATCACAGGGAGGTTTGCAATGATATATAGATTTTGCCACGACCACACCACAATCTACTACACCCCGCAATGAGTGAAGGGGACCGCTCCGATGCAGAGTCCCACGGATCATCCCATGTCTCGTCCCATGACTCGTCCCAGGGATCCTCCGCAGACTACGACAACTACATCCGCATCGCCACCGAGAACACCCTCTCAATGGTCCTAGAGCTGGACATGGACGGCCTGCTCAAGTACATATCCGCGCCACAATGGGAGGCACTGCTCAGCACACCGCCGCCCACCCCGGGAACTCGCTTCTCAGACTACGTCGAGGGATCCCCGCAGGACAAGGCTGTATTCCGCTCAGCCGTCGAGATGATGCTGGAGAACGACAACGTCAGCTACACAGTCACCTTCAACGTCCGCAACGCCGCGGGGGACTTACAGCCCCTTGAGGCGTGCGGCATCCTCATACACAGCGACACGCAGACGTACAGCATGTGGAATGTGAAACCGTACAACGAGCAGTGGCACGGCGAGCAGCTAGACCAGGTGCTACCAGCGGAGTTCATCAAGAAACTCGGATTCGGCGCAACCGTCTTCGCGGACTACCTCCATGACGTTGAGGAGTCGCGGGCGATCGTCGACGCAGACCTGCCTTTGCCACGCACGGAGCTGTGCAGGGTGTGTGAGAACTTCGTTCCGGCGTGGTGGCTCGAGACACACTCTCAGAACTGCGTCGTCGAGCACAGGATCGAGTCGGCGGTGCAGCTCATACATGACAACCTTGTTGAGCAGCGTGCTGTGCTCCGCAACTTCGAGGAAACTATAGAAAGTAGTAATGACACAACCGCCCCCCTGCAATACAAGGACACACAGATCACACTCGGCAGCGATAGGATACGACGCGTGCAGAACGTGCTCAGTGCACTTGACGAGCTCGCAGAGTTCGCAGTCAACATCAACACCAGTGAGATGCTCACCGCCACGGACAACATGGCCGAGTTCCAGTTCTCCCCTGCTACCAGGAACAACATCCAGCGCATACAGAACTGGCACCAGTCCTTCGATATACAGCAGTACTCCCAAGGTGCAAACGACGACAACGACGACGACGACACGAACATCGACGGACTGCGCTTGCTCATCGACGACACCATGCACCTCGCAAGGCGCAAGGTCGATGCCGTGCTGCGTCTAGACAACGCCCTGAAGTACGGCCAGCGGATCAAGGACGAGGTGAACGACGTCGCGCTGCAGCTCATACGCGAGCAGTTGCAGAACAACAGGATCAGCAAGGCACACGAGCTCAGCGTCCAGTTCTCAAATGACAATGCGTCATCCACGACGTCCCTGCCCACCCTCGCTATGGCCTCGCCCGAGGTAGAGTACAATTCCGTCGACTCGCTGCTCCACAAGCTACCATCGAGGCATATGATGCAGGACGGCAACGACAATAACATACAGGACACAATACCAGAACAGCAACTGTCATCCGCACTCACATTCCCCAATCACAGCACGGAAAGCTTCAACACCCTCGACGGCAGGTCCGGCGATGTTCCCCGGCTTGTCACGCCACAGCCCAAGCACGCCAAGAATACCCTCTTCTCAGACTCGTACCTCAAGGACGACGAGCTGCCCAAGGCAGGGTTGCGCATGCGCCAACGGCCTAGTGAGGAAGGTGGCAGCAGCTCTACCAACACCACAAGTGTGACTCCGCTGGAGAACAGGGGCACGCCTGACCACTACACGGGGAAGTTCCCACGCTACACCTCGAGATCCATCACGCCAAGCATGCAGGTGGACTATGACATGTACCAGTCGGATGCATCCCACGAACACAATTCGACCGTGGACAGTGCCAACATGAATCTCAGCAATAACAACAACTCCAGTTTCAACAGCACGAGCAATTCGAACTCATCATTCCATACTCCACGAGTCTCGTCTGGTTCAAAGATGAATCCATCGCAGGCTCCAGGACAATCCCAACCGAATATAACAATCAATCTTCCAAAACTGTCTACGACTATCTCTTTAACACCAAGAAGAGGATCGCCATTGCCTTCAAACATGTCAGCGTTCAATAACCAAAAGGGAAGCACACCAAACGTGTTTAACGACCCACAGCTCAACCATTACAACAACTCCATCCACTTCAACAACTCATTAAGTACACAAGGACATGGTCATTCGAGGTCTGCGATTGAAAAGTCACCCATAAGTTCACCCTTCGCCATGGCCAGGGACTTCCTGACTCCAGAGCAATTTCCAAATACCTCAGCATCGCCAAGTCAGCCATTGTCTCCATTGCTGCTGGCTACGAACCAAATAAAGACGGCAGCGCCTAGCATCCGTGACTATGATATTCTGAAACCCATCAGTAGAGGTGCATACGGAAGTGTATACCTTGCAAGGAAGAAGCTTACAGGTGACTATTTTGCTATCAAGGCTCTCAGAAAATCAGATATGATCGCAAAGAACCAGGTGATGAATGTGAAGTCTGAAAGAGCTATTATGATGTTCCAGAGCGACAAACCCTATGTCGCGAAGCTCTTTGCTACTTTCCAAAATAAGGATAACCTGTTCCTGGTTATGGAATATCTCCCGGGTGGTGATTTAGCCACCTTGATAAAGATGATGGGAACTCTCCCCGACGAATGGGTAAGACAATATTTGGCAGAGATCATTGTGGGGGTTGAGGATATGCACCAGAATGGAATTATTCATCATGACCTGAAACCAGATAACTTGCTCATAGACAGTAACGGACATATCAAACTAACAGATTTTGGTCTCTCTAGGGCAGGTCTGATTAGAAGACATAAAGTGTCTAACAGATCAAGATCTATCACATCAAACACAATAGATGAGGCACGTTCACTGTCCCAGTCTCACTCTCAGGAGTCTGCGGCTCCTGACCAAAAGGGATTAGGCATCGCTAGGCCCAAGAAAACATCAATTTCATCGTTGAAATCACACGAGTTTGGTTCTACTGGCCCATCATCGCCAAGAGTTGAGAGTATCCAAAATTCTGAACTCGCAGCAATGAACAAAAACGATTCACAGATGTCGTTATCCTTGTTCGAGGTCTCTCGTTCCAGTACTCCTCCACCTCAGGCTATGACCTCCTGCTCGACCCCTTCTAATCCGCGACCAGATGCTGTGAGCAATGCGGATTATTCCAGTTCAGGTACACAAATTCCAACAATTAAAAGAAAATCCCACAGTAACAGTATTTCAACTGTGTCATCTGTGACATCTCATACTTCGGATATGGCATTGTTCCATCCAGATGATACTAAACAAGATAAGAAATTCTTTGGAACGCCTGATTATCTAGCACCTGAAACTATTGAGGGCACAGGAGAGGGAGATGAATGTGATTGGTGGTCACTTGGATGTATTCTTTTTGAGTTGCTCCTGGGTTATCCACCATTCCATGCAAACACACCAGAAGCTGTCTTTCGCAATATTCTGGCTGACAACATTCAATGGCCTACATTCGAGAATCCGGAAGAGGAGGCAGAATTTGTTAGCAAGGATGCAAAGGATCTAATCACAAAACTGCTCGTTCTCGACCCTTCAAAAAGACTAGGTGTCAATGGGGCACAAGAAATCAAGGATCATCCTTATTTCAAGACAATTGATTGGTCAAACGTATATGATGAAGAGCCTTCGTTTGTCCCTGCCATTGAGAATCCTGAAAACACAGAGTACTTCGATTCAAGAGGTGCCGTGCTGGAAAATTTAGGTGACAGTGATGATGATAATCAGGATCCAAATTCTGGTTATAATCTACACGACAATAGTGATATCCCAGATATCAATTCAACAAGTGGACTGTCGCTCAATATGACAAAGGGTACTCCGACCTTTTCTACCCCAAGGAAATGGTCGGGCTCTTCCCTACAGGAGACAGGAGACAAGAACTCGCCAATCAACAAGTTAAGTATTTCGTCTGTGCTCGAATCTGTGGTTAGTCCACAAAATGCTGGTCAATCTGAAAATTCTAGTAGAAACTCGTCTGTTCCAAAAAGTATGTCTCTTGCGATCCCTCCACATATGAGAGAAAGAAGAACAAGTAAATTAAATGAGTCACAAACAGAATTCGGCTCGTTTTACTTCAGAAACCTATCTGCTCTGGATAAGGCTAACAAGGATGTCATTAACAGACTGAAAAGTGAGCATCTCAGTGATGCACCTCGTGCTCACAGGAGAACCTCATCTAGTTCCATGGCTGGTTCGTCTTCTGATAATTCATCTACAAAGTTAAAGGTAACTAAAGGGACCTTAATTGGCTCACCTGCGATTAATCCAACTACAAAGAATATGTTTAGATCCGACTCGTCCTCAATAAGGTCGTTTTCTCCAGATAGATCTATCAGTCTAGACCACGTACCTACACCCCTCTCGAGAAAGGGAAGTATCATTAGTAACATTGAACTGAACACACCAGTTACCTCCAGTGTCAACGGAATTGCTGTGAAATCACCAAATGCTCTTTTCTTTAACGAGGCTGATTCGCCAACTACATCAAAGTTCAGGTCACCGCTGTCTCCTGCCAGCAATACGTTTACAAAAGTGGGTAGAAACAAGGCTCCTTCCAAGAGTACCACAAATACACCACAAAGAGCTAGTGTTGTTGACATGTCGTCAGATGAGGCAGACCGTCTCCAAGCTGTTGCTCGCGTGAACTCGTTACGCTACAGGAGAAAGAGTGGCAGACGGGCCTCGAGCAATTCTGCCAACGTTATTGGATACCACATCGATGTGCTATTGTGCGAGCCAATCCCAATTCACAGGTATAGAGCCACACGAGATCTCGAGAGTATGGGCTGCACAGTAGTTGTTGCTTCGACTGGAGATGAGATCATCAGCAAGGCCACCAGCGGCATTAAATTCGACCTCATTTTCCTGCCCTTAAAATTGGTGAACTTCAGCGTCTTTGACATTGTGAAGCTAATCAAGCACACCAACGATGTGAACGCCCACACGCCGATAATAGCGGTTACAAACTACTACCAGGAGGCCGTGAGTACAAACATGTTCGATGATGTTATGGAGAAACCAGTGGACGCTGCCCAGCTACACAGAATACTGCTGAAATACTCCCTGAAACGCAGTCAAGAAGAAGCAGAGAACACTATCATGAGTGACAGTGATGAAGCATCATCAGCCATCATGCGTTGATCGCAACAGTTCGACGAACTCTGTACAACATCGATGTCTTGTCTTCCCCTGGAAACACCTGCAGAGCCATTATTATTATCACTTTCGACGCTGAAAATTTTTTCCACGGTGACGAACATCGCGGCAACAACGAACGTCCGGAAAGAAACAGAGAGACGCCGACACGCACAGAGGCGATCGCCCCATCAATGACAGCTCAGTAGTAGTGCTGTGTTTGCGCAATTGGACGGCAGTGTAGCGAGGTGGTAACCTGCGGGGTATTATACAATTATCTGCGGTGATTCGCATTACACTTGAGTTATTATATATATCATCGTTTTAATAATACGTTTCGTTAAAGGTCGTACAAGAATCCAATTGGCACTCATCACACCACAATGCCTACCATCTCCGTTAACAAGCAGCAGCTATTCGACCTGCTAGGCAAGAACTACACCAACGAGGAGTTTGACGAGCTATGTTTCGAGTTCGGTGTTGAGCTGGACGAGGACACCACCGAGGAGGCTCTGAAGAACGGTGAGGAGCCAGAGCTCAAGATTGAGATCGGTGCCAACCGTTACGATCTGCTATGTATTGAGGGTATTGCCCAGTCTCTGAATGAGTACCTAGGCAGAGCTGAGACTCCAAAGTACACCCTGTCGAAGCCAACCACCAAGCTGATCATTGACAAGGAGACTGAGCAGGTTAGACCTTACGCTGCCGCCGCTGTCCTTAGAAACATCACTTTCAATGAGAAGTCCTACGCTTCCTTCATTGCCCTACAGGACAAGCTGCACTCCAACCTGTGCAGAAACAGATCTCTGGTCGCCATGGGTACCCACGACATGGACACTGTCAAGGGCCCATTCCACTACAGAGCCCTTGCTCCAAAGGACATCAAGTTCGTCCCACTGAACCAGTCCAAGGAGTTCAACGGTGAGGAGCTGATTGAGTTCTACAAGAGCCCAGAGCAGAAGAACAACATTGGTCGTTTCGTTCACATCATTGAGGACTCTCCAGTCTTCCCAGTCATCATGGATGACAACGATGTTGTCTGCTCTCTGCCACCTCTGATCAACTCTGAGCACACCAAGATCTCCCTAAACACCCGCAACGTCCTGATTGACATCACTGCCACTGACAAGACCAAGGCTGAGGTTGTCCTGGACACCCTGGTTGCCATGTTCTCTCGTTACTGTGACGAGCCATTCTCTATCGAGCCAGTCGAGATCGTCTCTGAGCACAACGGTCAGTCCCGTACCGTTCCAAATGTCGAGGAGAGAGTCATGGATGTCTCCATCCCATACATCAACTCTGCTCTAGGTCTAGAGCAGACCCCAGAGCAGATTGGTGCCTGTCTAAAGAAGCTTTCTCTGCACTCCGTTGTTTCTCCAAAGGACAAGAACTTCCTAAGCGTCTCCATTCCAATCACCAGATCGGATATTCTGCACCCATGTGATATCATGGAGGATGCCGCCATCGGTTACGGTTACAACAACCTTCCAAAGGGTAAGAAGCTATCTAACTCCAACTTCGTTGCCTCCGCCCTTCCAGTTAACAAGATCTCTGATATCTTCAGACTAGCCTCTTCCCAGGCTTCCTGGTTGGAGGTCATGGCCCTGACCCTGTGCTCCCACGACGAGAACTTCAAGTTCCTAAGAATGGAGGATGACAACACCAAGGCTGTCAAGCTTGCTAACCCAAAGACTCTAGAGTACCAGGTCGTCAGAACAACTTTACTTCCAGGTCTGCTAAAGACCGTTAAGGAGAACAGAAAGCACACCCTTCCAATCAAGGTTTTCGAGAGTGGTGACGTTGTCTTCAAGAATGAGACTCTAGAGAGAAAGGCTTACAACGAGCGTCACTGGGGTGCTATCTACGTTGGTAAGAACTCCGGTTTCGAGATCATCCAGGGTCTGCTCGGTAAGATCATGCAGACTTTCAGAACACAATGGATCGCCGACTTCGGTGCTGCTTCTACCGGTAGAGGTTTCTGGATCGAGCAGGATGACTCCATCAAGACTTACTTCGACGGCAGAGGTGCCAAGGTTATGTTCAGAAGTAAGGAGGGTGAGAAGGCCCAGCAGATCGGTCACCTAGGTGTCCTTCACCCAGAGGTCATGAACAACTTTGACGTCCCATTCGCCGCTTCTTACGTCGAGCTGAACTCCGAGGTCTTCCTATAGATAATATAGAATTACGACATATAATATACAATAAAAATTACATAAAATGTTTACATCCGGCTATAACGGCATTTCATTATCAGAGTTGGCACTAACTGTGAATTACTAATATACGATTTAAGAAATATTTTGGGGGTGATTTGCTTATAATGCTAGGCAAAATTTCAAACAAAGCACTATGCCACAAAAATATTATATGCTATCTAAAGAGATAATATTATTACAGGTGATTGATGCTTTAGTTATGCATGTGTACGTAGTGATTAGATATCATCAGGAAACTCAAAGGTCATGTTCTTTTTCTTTCTATGAGTTACCTCTTCGTCATCCTCCTTCAAAACAGTTCTACCGGCGCTCAGTAATTGGAAGTTGTTTACACTTCTGTTCACTGGTGTTTGTGGTAAAGAACGAGATTTGCTTTCAACAGCAGTTTCAGTAATGTCTGTCCCTTCATTGCTAGATTCTCTGGCACTGGTTGTAACACTTGCCGTTGTATCTCCTTGCGAACCTGCAACAGATGCAGCCTCTGCAGCGGCTTCCGCCTCCTTCTTTCTCATGGCTGCCTTTAGTTGTTGTAGCTCATACATTAGTGCACCATGATCAACAATTGCGGCATCCTTCTTTTTGGGCTTTTCTGAAGGCTCGGTAGTTGAAGAAACTTCAGTATTATCGGGACTAAACTCTTTGTCCTCAACTGCTTCTTCCATCATAGCGCGCCACTTAGACTTCTTTGGTTTGATCCATTTTGGCATCCAACTGCTGTGTTTCTTCTTGGCCAGAAGTTTCTTTTGAGCAGCGTCTACATCCCGGACTAGCTTTCTGTGTCTTTTTGCCTCATCTGGATCCATGGCTTCTTCGATTTCGACGAACTCCTCGCTCAAAACAGCTATGCCTAGCTTCTTTAGTAGTTTGGGCATGTTTTGACGATACGCCATGTGTCCATCCACCAATTCTGTACAATCGAAATTTTCAATACCCTCAACATCTTCGACAGGGGATATACCCATAATGGCTTTGAACCCACCAGCTGTGGCACGGAAAAGGTAGGCCAATACCCAATCTTTACTAGAGTAACCACTGACAAATCTTCCACTCACCACGGATCTTGCCATGACTAATTCCTCCTTCTTTCTAACCACTGGTGTACCAAATAAAAACACATTCTCGACCAGACCAAGTGCTTTCTTTTTGCAAAGTTCCACGAGACATGAATGGATCACAGCAGCACCAAGAGAGAATCCCATTAGTGTTACGGGGCGTTCGCCTAGGTTTCTCGACATAAGGGTATCTGCCAGAATGAGGCCTGCATTCCAGGCTCTATCCAATGAGACATTCCAAGGATTATCAATAATGTAACCAAGTTTAGACAGCGCCATAGGCCACTGGATTGCGGTCATCAAACCTGTCAGAATAGTAGCACCAAGGACTTGCTGTAAAGTTTGCGTGAAAACTTCACTAGCAACAATACCAATGGTCTGACCCATCGAGGCCAGCATTTCTGGTTCCCAATATAGAGAGTAGAGATCACCTTCTACAGGGTCCACGGTTGAAAATGGAAGTCTGACATCATCAGCATTACCCATAATCCAACCTGATACACTCAGTATCAGATTAACACGACGGTTGTTATGCAATGGCTTAAATTCAAAGGTACGCACACTACCCATTCTCTTGTTCATACCTCTTGCACCGATGTTGGCACCAATCGCAGTACTTGATAATGCGACAACAGTTGTACCACCGACACCGGTTAAAAAGCCGGTGGCACCTGTTATTCCAACGGTCGTTAAACCAGCAGCAATACCAGCTCCAATAACTGGTGCGAGCAAACCGCCACTTAAACCTAGGACGAGCGAACCACCAACCATTGCAAGGCCAACATAGGCCATCTTCTTCCGTCTCTTCTTCTTTCTGCGCTCCTTCATGATGTCCTTTTCATCCCATGTTTGATCTTCTGTGGACTGCTCCATATCCAGCGAGTCTGTCACCCTTTTTTCAAATTCGCATATCTCCAAGTCAGAGATGTTTAGCGCTTCAGCAAATCTTATCAGTAGTGTTCTAGATCTAGCATCGTATGATGAATTCTGTAGTAGAACAAGGAACAAATCACAAATAACGGTCCATGCGACATCAACGTTCAAGGAGTTCTTATTCTTCATATCATCTGGTTTTATGACATCAGTGGGCTCTGCTGTGACGACAATTCCGTCGGAATTATCTGGATGAGGCACCTCGCCGGTCGTTTCACCTGTTGCCAGAGAAACCATGTCGATGTTAGCAATGTCAGCTTTCTTCTCTATGCTATTAATGTCATCAGTTTTGTCATCCGCTTTATTTTCTTCCAGATCCTCCTTGGACGTCTTATTCTCTTCATCCCATGGGTTATCAATATTCTGCGTGGTCTTTAGACACACTAGCAGATCCTTAACTTCGATCTTGTGAACAGATAACTTTTCTATCATTTCTATTTCCTCTTCTGTTACATCAAGATGGTTGTAAAGTCTTGTCAATGTTGCCATCTTCCATGCAGCCATGTCCTTTTGTGTAAACTGCAGTCGATGAGCCAGTTTCTTGTGCGATTTGATCTCGATGCTGAGGCACATTGTCGCCAGCTCCGTACACATCTGATTTGCGATGACATTCACAGCGCCAAGGTATGCAAACTTCTCCATGTCGTTAAGGAGCAGCTTTGTAATGTTTAGTTGAGAGTCTCTGTTGAGCTCATCTGCGGGCTCGATTTCATCCTCGTACTCATCATAAAAATCATCATCCTCAAAGGGGTTCACTTGCGACCCTGATTTGGACTTGGTCAGAGAGTCTGTGGAGGCGCCTAACGACAGTGACGAGCGTGTGGCGTCCTTGTTCTTCATCTTGATGAGTTTCTTGTGCTCGAACAGGAAATCTGTCTTCTTGTTTGTCTTGTACGATCTCTGAGCCTGCTCTTCCACTGCTACTTTAGTGTACTGGAAGGTATTGGGCGAGTCCTTTGCATCGAGGCCATTCACCTCGTTGGAGTCTTCTGCAGCACCTCCTTTATTGTCCGGACCGGCATAAGGAGTTAGCTGCAGCTCACCTTTGTCGTTGTATATATCATACGATGCAACTGCTGGGACAGTATCCCAGTCACTACCGCTGTCTGAGTCTGAATCTGGGTCGTCCTTTTTACTATCCAGTTTGACTGTTTCATTTGTTACATGACCAACGTCTGGGAAATCTGGGTCTGGATCAGAGTTGTATCGTATTTCCAGGGCGTCGTCGTCGTCATTCAGCATAACATTTGCCTGGTGTGTGTGTGTTTGTGGTGGGGGAGAGTCTGGTTCCGTCTCTTTAAGGGCAATAGGTGGTGGTGTTGCGACAGAGATCTCTGGTTCGCGCCTGTCTGATTCTTTCAAGTCCTTCCCACTGGATGCCGCAGAGGGCACCTCCTGTACTTCCTGAGTCACATCTGGATATTCTGGCTCGTTGCCTGAGTCGTATCGTATTTCGAACATATCGTCATAGTCAAAGTGGGTTGTGTTAGTCTCTGGAGCGTTCACACTTGCGCCGCCATTATACGTGTGTTCTGCCGTGGGCTGTTGCAGTGGGCTGCCGAGCTGCAGTCCGAGGTCGTCGCCCATATCAAACGGGTTGCTTATTGGTGCGTACGACGACGTTATATCTTGCTCGCTCTTTTCAGAGCTCTGTTTATTTATCCGTCTGCTGATGTTGAGGCCCTTTAGCGGGATTCCCAGGTCGCTCTCGTCGTCCCCTATCATGGCGCCGAGATCTTCCGAGGACATGATTGTGGTGGCGAATAGGATATAGTTGATGCAAAGTGGATGGGTATTAATGCAGTAGTTTACAGTTTATCCCAAGTGGACTGGTTCCTAACAGCTATTGAATTTTGCGCGTGTGAATAGTTATGCGCTGAGGGTGGCGTTATTATTCCCTGTAGATATGCCAATGTCAGGGCGATAGTATTCCCTTGCAATCTTGCGATAACGCTGTGTGTATGTTCCTCGACAGTCTGAGTGGTCACAGTACCTCCACGAAATATGCAACAGGCTCAACTCCCCAAGCAAGCGCCCTATACGAGCGGCGTGCCTCGATTCTCCTCTGGCTGGTGTCTTGTGCTTCTTTGTTTTCGTTTCGTTTCTGGCGGGAGGCTGTTGGGACAATGGCCGTGCGGAGGTTTCTGTGGGATGGCGGGCGTCGATGGGACAATGAAGTGGGGCTGTGAGGGGCTGGTAGATGGCGTGGCTGTCAGGGTGGTATTTCTAGGGTTGGATTAGAGCTGCAATGGTGTCTTGTATAGCCAGTTACTGTATTATACTGTACTACAATTTTTGTTTACAGAGGGTAACGTCTTTATAGTATTTCTAAATTTCTGGGAGTGAACAAATTCCTGCAAAACATAATTTCAGAATATTGATACTGATTTTTGAAAGTGTACAAAATAACAAAAGTGGAGGATATGTAGACCTCTCAGTACTCCCACAACACCCTGCTCACCCTCTTGAACCTGTAGAACTCGCCTGTGCCACACACCACTGGTTGTTCCCTCTCAACACCCGAACACCACATACAAACAGCCTCAGGCGGCGCGAAACTGCGCAACGCCGCCAGGGCGACAGCGCCGGCGTGTTTAGCGTGTTGGGACATCGCCATGGCGCCGGTTCCCATGCACGGGGCCACTACAGGTGCTCAAGAAGACGGTTGGTTGTTGTGCAGGGGTGTTCTGTTGTTGATAGACCACAACTGACCCTATCTTTGCTTATACAACTGTTTCCCTGCTGTCTCACCGACCAGATCAACATATCATTTCCATGTCCTCGTTTTTCAACTTCAAGTATGTCTCTTTTTACCTCAATGGTGTGGGCAATATACCCGTGCTATAGGGCTACAGGATGTGTGCCAGGATTCCACGATGCATTCTGCACTCTCTCATATTTTTGTTTTTTCTTTTGTTCATGTTTTTACTAACACGTCTGCTGATTTGAGAGTACTATTCCCTATGCTCAATTGATTTGTCACTTCATGGTATGGAAGAGTAAACCGGGCGAATGTGTTGCCACATGTACCATCACCTCGGTTATTGATCCATAAGCCACACATCAGTGACATACCACATTGACTTTTGCGGAATACCCTACTCTCTAATCTGTCCAACTTTTTCAATCCAGAGGCTTTGGTAGAAATTCCAAGAAGAACAAGAACCAGGCCCAACAGCAAGCGATTGCTCAACCAGCCCCGCCTAATATCTCCTCCATTTACTCCAGCCCGCACAGCAGTAACTCCAAACTGTCACTGAGAAAGAATGGGTCCCCCAAGAGAAATTCACAGGGCAGTTATCCTGCATCCCATGCCTCCCACCGCGCCCAGCAACAACAACAACAACAACAGCAGCAGCAGCAGCAACAACAACAAATACATCAGCAGCCAAACAGACAGACTGCCGCTGCCTCCACACATTCCGGGTCTCCTGAGCGAACACAGTCGCAGTCCCAGCAGATCATGTTCCTTAGCGAACCGTTCGTGCGGACCGCACTGGTCAAGGGCTCGTTCAAGACCATCGTCCAGCTGCCCAAGTACGTAGACATCGGCGAGTGGATCGCCCTGAACGTGTTCGAGTTCTTTACCAACCTGAACCAGTTCTACGGCGTTATCGCAGAGTACGTCACCCCGGACGCATACCCTACTATGAACGCCGGACCACACACGGACTACCTGTGGCTTGACGCGAACAACAGACAGGTGTCGCTGCCGGCCAGTCAGTATATCGACCTTGCGCTAACATGGATCAACAACAAGGTCACGGACAAACGTTTGTTCCCCACAAAGGACAATATCCCATTTCCACAGGAGTTTTTGAGGGATGTTCAGAGGATCATGGTCCAGATGTTCAGGATATTTGCGCACATATACCACCACCACTTTGACAAGATCGTGCACCTCTCGCTGGAGGCTCATTGGAACTCTTTCTTTGCCCACTTCATCAGTTTCTCAAAGGAGTTCACCATCATAGATAGAAAGGAGATGGCTCCTTTGATACTGCTGATAGAGAACTTTGAGCAGCAGGGCAAAATCATCACTACATAAGTATCGTAAATATACAAACACGCTACATACCAAGTCAATAAAGCTGTGAATGTGCAATCGAGACAATCTACATTGCCCTAGTTGGAATAGTATTTATTTATTTGTTTGATTATTTACATGTCATTTATCTAATATTGTTCAATGTATACTTGTCGATGTGAGGTTTAGAGGACAGCCTTACAACGTGCCAATTATGCCACCATACAACACCAATGAGAAAGACGAAAAACAAAAGAAACACCATCATATGAAAACATGTGTCAGAACACACATCATTATGCAATATCAGGGAGCCCTAGGAACAATTGTCTCAGAATATAAAAACTGTTCCATTGTTGGATGCAAATCATGAGAAGAAGTAAGTACTGTCCTTGACGCTAGCAACGTCAAAATCACCCTTCGAAGGTATTTCAGGTAGAACAAGGCGGGTGAAGATAACCATCCGGCCAGAGTCACCCTTCTTCTCCTCATTCGTGAATATTTCGTCGGCATTCTCAGCAAGCGAAATGGTAGTCACCATTTGTTTGCCTCTTTCAACATCCTCTTCCTGGGTAGACTGTAAGAGTGCTAAACGCTGCTGCTCAGCCTCGATTTCATCTGCAAAGTTCACTGGTCTACCCAACTGCTCCGTCATCTCCTGTCTCAACTTGCTTATCTTGATACCCATTTCACTGTCAGTAGGAATCTTCATAACTTTGACGTAGTTCTGGTAACGCTCATCGAATTCATTCTTTAATCTCTCAATCAAGTCAACCTCATGCAGAGCAACAAACTGCTCTCTCAGATTCTTGTTCATTGTAGGGATATCGGCTGCGTGTGTCCAATATGAATCGTGAACAGAAGCAAACTCAAGACCATCCTTGTAGCACTTGCTGGCAGACATTAACATATGAGACGCATCCAGAGAGTGGATGAAGTTTGGTGGGAAACCTGCCTTCTGTCTGCGAGCATTAATCTGGTTAACAGCAAACGGATCACTAATAAACACGGTCTGTAGGTTGGTGTCAACCTGTTTTTTGCTAACCTCTCTGTATGGTTGCACGATTGGTAAGCCGAGCGGAGTTGTCCAAATAACTGAAGTCATGAAGTCTGGTTTGTTATTTTTCTCCAATGACTTTCTGTCAATATCTAGTCTAATAGATTTGGATATCCTAGTACAGCATTCACCTAACCAGTCCTGGATTAGATGCGCACTGTTGAATGATTGACGGATTGCTGCAAACACCTCCTTGGCGAGATAGTTGGCGTAAGCAAGCGATTTCTTTTTATCACCAATCATGGCATGAATTTGCTTATCAATCTGCAATGTGGCACCAACCAGAGTAACACCGTAGACATGTGTCATAACAGTCTGCTTGACGATCTTTCTGTTTATATTCTCGACGAAAAACTTTGCAATCTCATCATCAGGTTTCGTCTTCAGCTTTTCAATGAGATTAGCCTTGACATTATTGGCGACATGCATGTACACATCGTTTGGTTTCACATCTGGAATAAGATTCACCTGAGATGCACCAATCATATCACCACCCAAGGCAGCGTAATGTTGTAGACCGTTACAAGTACCATCTTGGTGGACAGGCTGATGAGAAATAAAGTCCTCTGGATTCTCCAATTTTAGGGCTTCTATTAACTCATAGCAAGTTGCGAGAGTCTGCCATGGTTTATCAGACTTCAACCACCACTGATCGTTACTCTCCAGTGGGTTCTCAACGGCATTCCTGATGTCATCCATATGATCTTCAACGAACTGGACACGGCCTTCAATAGGAACCTTGTTAACACCGTACAGATTTGCAAGGTGAACCTTCAGCCACATGAGACCGTCCTTTCCGAGCCTCTTACCCTTCCAGAAAGTCAGCAAACTTCTGCTCATGTCGTTACCCAAGTGGTTGAAATGTGGAGACAGTGGGTATGCACGACCACGGAAGTCCATGTTGTGAGGGAAGTAGAATTTCTCACCTAGGAAAGCTCTAGCGATTTCCAGCTTGTAGTTCATGTCACATCTCATTGATCTGTTCGACGCAAATTCGTTGGCGATCTCCTTATTCTGCTCCTTCCACTTGTTAACAACAGATGGATCAGCGTCGCTTGGTGGGCGGGGGAGATACTGGATAGCCTGTTGAATACCTGGGATCTCCAAGAATGGCTTTCCGGTGTTCCACACCTGTGAAATCACATCAAACATTCTCCTGTTAACTGTCCACGAGGTCTCACCGAGGACATTCAGACCGTCATATACTTGATCGATTGCATGCGATTTTGAAGCAGCATCGATGTATGCAGTTTGCTCTGGCGAATCCTTGGTTCTCACCAGATTTGACTGAGAGTAGTAGTACCCGCCAGATTTACTGGACACCCATGGGCGTGGTTTAACCAACATTGGAAGCAGCTGTGGCTGCACCGATGCGATCATCTTGTCTCCGTTAAGTTGGCGAGTAAGGGCAGGGTGGATTCTGATCACACCCAGCTTGATACCACTGTGATACTGGTAGCTGTGAGAGAAAGCGGGAGCGTCACCATACACTTTCTGGTTGGTGATTGGGTCTATACCCTCCACCGGCACTCTTGCCACATTGATGAGTAGTGAGATCAGCACGGAACCGACTTTAGCACGGATGGACTGAGGCCAGATAACCTTCGCTTCGTCGAGGTGGAGCGACCTGAGCGACTTCTTTGCGTTACGGATGTACTTCTTGAACTCGTTGGACTTCTTGTTGATGTCCTTTAGCATGTACGACTCGTTCTTGAGCAGTTGCTCCGATCTGAACTCCATTTCGATGGATTTACCGACAGAGATGACAGCTCTCGCAGTTCTCATGCCCTCCGCGATACCACCCGTGGAGTTCAGTTTGAGAAGTTCGAGGATGGTGATGACACACATCTTCTCTGGGTTGACCAAGGCTAGGTATGGCGCGTAGTCGTACTTCTTGGAAGGACCCTTTGCGGCAAGCACCTCCCTCTTGCACCTGGCGACCTCCTTTTTCATTAGAGGCAACATGTCGCTGTACCAGTTCCACAGCTTAGCGTTGAGGGACTTCTTGATAGCGATGTCACCTCTGGCCTTTGCCTCCTCGAAGTCGTGTCTCCAGCGCTCCTTTGCGGCGTCGGTGGCCCTTACCTCGAGGGACTGCTGTCTGTCCTGGTTGAAATCCTCGAGGACCTTCTCGAAGAGCTCGCGCTCCTCGGGCGTCTTGAGACTGCTGTACATGTCGAAGAAGTTGATGGTCTTGGCCTCGTCGAGGTTGAAGATGTTCTCGCCCGCGTTGAAGGAGAAGTTCGCGATGCGCCCCTTCTGCTCGTCGGTGAGCGAGAGCCCCAGGAGTGTGTGTCTGATGACTTTCATTCCGAGGGTGTCTACGTTGACTAGCTGTCTTGCGTCCTTTTCGACGGTCTCGACGTCCTTGTCCAGCTCGACCTTGGAGGCCTCGGTTGTGGTGATTGTGGTGGTTGTGGTGGCCGAAGGGTTGAGAATCTTGGATGCGGAGTTCATGAGCGAGTTGAACTCGGCGCTGTCCGCGGGAGGAAGTGTAGCTGTAGAGTCTGTGGATTTCGTTCCTGCTGCTGCTGTTGTGGCTTCAACCTCATCAGCCGCTAGCATGTCGCGGATGTTGGATGGGAGCTGCTGCAGCTTCACGAGCCCGAGGTCCCTGTACAGCACCTTGAAGTCGTCGTAGGTGAGGACGTCGACGTTAGCGCAGATAGCCTTTGGTCCGCTGGGCACCTGGGACAAGAATATGCTGATGTCAGACTTGAGGTCTGCCAGGTCGGCACCCTTGGGCGCGACGCGGATGCTGTGGTGCACGAGTATCGCGACTGTCTTTGCGTTCATCGTGACACCAGGGAACACGTTTGTCAGGTCATGCTGGACCATCTTGCTCATTTCCGCGGTGGATGTCATGCTGGCGCACATGTGGCTGCAGTACAAGTTGTAGTCGTCGATGAAGGTGCGTCTGTGGGACTCGATGTTGTACAGGGACTTGAGGATGGAGAGGGAGCGCTCGTTGTAGTTAGCCTGGAGACACGCCTCGAGCAGCGACCACAGGCTCATCACGTCGCGCTTGTTGGCCATGCGCACAGTGGCGCCGATCTGGGACCCTGTGAATATGTCGAAGTCGCGGGAGGAGAGTGTCACTGGGGACACTGCAGACTTGTCCTTGAGGAAGCCCGGCTGCAGATACTGTTTTGCCAGAGAATCCGGCCCCTGTAACGTGGATGAGGGGGCGGCCGCAGTCCCCGGGGCGGCAGAACCCGCGACCGTGGACATATTATCGCACAGAACACTGTTCTTTGTAGATATATGGCGGGCTAGCAGCCTCCGCCTCAGCGCTGCAACAGCCAGCCTATCCTTACCAGCAAATCTGAGCATTATGCGAGTGTGAAAGTGTGAAATGCGAGGGTGTGTGGAATCAAATGCAGATATGTACCTAAAACCAGAAAAGTCCACCAATATTTACAGCGAAGGGGTATGGAGCAGTCTGGGAACAACACACGGGCAACTTGCAGACACTAGAACGACCGTAAGGCTTGCTTACCTGTATCCATCCACGAACAAAACCCCAGAACACATTTGCCACCCGCCCAGGTCCAGAATATATATATAGAGAGAGGGTCGGCGAGGGAACCACCGGCGGGTCCAGCGGACACCGAGCGGAGGCAGTGACGGACACAGAAACAGCCGCACAACAAGCGCCAGCCGGCCGACCGCTGCAGTCCTCAGAAACGGCCGCACGGTGGACCTGCAGTGCGGTGTGGGGTTGTGCATGGATATGTCGCGTCGTACGAGGCGGGGCGGCGCTAGTCGTATAGCGCAGTAGACCTATAGTCTTATAGTGTTATATCTCATGTTCTAGGAGCGGTAGTCTTAATCTGGTATTTCGTGTCTTATAGTTTTGTGGTCTTATACATTGTAGTCCTGCAGTCCTGATATAGTATAGTCTTATTTTTTTTTTCCATATGTATGTTCTTACAACCGTATAGTCTTACAACCCTATAGTCTTGTAATCTCATATTCTTATTGTATTACAAATCTTATCGTCTTACAACCCTATAGTCCTATAGTCTTACTGTCTTGTGCCTTATGATTTATAACCTATGCTGTATATCCCCTTGTTTCAGAACTCTGTCATAAGACATGCGTATGATACGGTATTACAATTCAAGTATGCAGTCTCTTCGTACGTGAGAAGAGGTATTCTCTGCAAGTTCACGGCTACAATCCCTAGTAAGTTAGATATACACATATTCGTAACAAAATAATGCTTGCAAATAAAAGACAATACACAGCTCTGTAACATGACAGGGTGTGTACGTACATTTACACACGCTTATTGCTAAACTAATATCTCCACACCGCAGCCACCGCACAAACCACACAACATTACCCCAGTAATTACGAACAAATAGTGCAGATAGCAATTGCACCCATTGTACTTGAACAACCACCGCACAAACCACACAACATTACCCCAGTAATTACGAACAAATAGTGCAGATAGCAATCGCACCCATTGCACTTGAACATTTACACCCCCACATAATAAGACAGATGTGTATAGACTTACACGATATATAGGTACAGACGCTGGCGGCGGTCTCGCCGCGGGCACTCTAGTAGTTAGACTTTTGCATTTGGGGGTATGTTATTAAATCACTGCGCACATGCGTTTGCTGCACTTGCTGCGCTCGCTCACTCGCTTACTCGAAGTTCTCCGGGACCGGGGCGGCCTCCTCCTCGTACATGATGTCGCCGTCCTCCTCGACGGTGGCGTCCTGGTACTGCTGGTACTCGCTGACGAGGTCGTTCATGTTTGACTCGGCCTCCGTGAACTCCATCTCGTCCATGCCCTCGGAGGTGTACCAGTGCAAGAATGCCTTGCGCTTGAACATGGCGGTGAACTGGTTGCCGACGCGCTTGAACAGCTCCTGGATCGACGTGGAGTTGCCGATGAAGGTGGCTGCCATGTCGAGCCCCTGGGGGGCGACGGAGCAGACGGCGGTCTGCACGTTGTTGGGGATCCACTCGACGAAGTAGTCGGAGTTGCGGGTCTGGACCTTGTGCATCTCGTCCTCGACCTCCTTGACGGAGACGTTGCCGCGGAAGAAGGCGGCGACGGTGAGGTAGCGGCCCTGTCTGGGGTCGGCGGCGGCCATCATGTTCTTTGCGTCGAACATCTGCTGGGTGAGCTCGGGCACCGTGAGGGAGCGGAAGGACTGGGAACCCACCGCGGTGAGTGGCGCGTAGCCGACCATGAAGAAGTGGAGTCTTGGGAATGGCACGAGGTTCACGGCGAGCTTTCTGAGGTCTGAGTTGAGCTGGCCGGGGAAGCGGAGCGAAGTAGTGACACCGGACATCACTGAGGAGACAAGGTTGTTGAGATCGCCGTAGGAAGGCTGGTTGAGCTTCAGGGTGCGCTGGCAGATGTCGTAGAGCGCCTCGTTGTCGATACAGAACGTCTCGTCGGAGTGGTCGATGAGCTGGTGGACGGACAGCGTGGCGTTGTATGGCTCGACGACGGTGTCGGAGGTCTTGGGGGAAGGCAGCACGGAGAACGTGGCCATCATTCTGTCGGGGAACTCCTCCCTTATCCTGGAGATAAGCAGCGTGCCCATACCGGAACCGGTACCACCGCCGAGCGAGTGGGTGATCTGGAATCCCTGGAGGGAGTCGCAGCCCTCAGCCTCTCTTCTGATAACATCCATTACAGTCTCGACAAGCTCCGCGCCCTCGGTGTAGTGGCCCTTGGCCCACACGTTACCGGCAGAGGACTGCCCGTAGATGTAGTTGTCCGGTCTGAACAGGTTGCCGATGTTGGAGTTGCGCACGGCGTCGATAGTACCAGGCTCCAGATCAACATTGATGGAGCGGGGCACAAACTTCCCCGAAGACGCCTCGTTGAAGTAGACACCGAGCCTGTCGCGCTGCAGGTGCGAGGTGCCGTGGTAGTTGCCGTTGTTGTCGAGGCCGTGCTCGCCGCAGATGGTCTCCCAGAACGCGGCACCGATCTGGTTACCACACTGGCCCGCTGAAATGTGTATGATTTCTCTCATGGAATGGTGTAGGGTGGATATGTGGATGTGCTGGGTGTATATAGAGTTGGCTCAGCTCCCCGAATTGAACGCCACCCAGGGTGTTATCAATGACTTCCCTATTACCACTGTATAGCACAAACGCGTCTGGCGCTGTGTAAACACGGGCTGCCCAGTGGTGTGTGGGTGTTGTGTGCGCCCCAACTTTCGCGTTGCGCGGTGTCTGGGTGCGCGGGGGCGTGTTTACTGTTACCCGATCGGGAGTTGTCACGGTGCACGGCGGGGTGTTTATCACTCTGCACGGATCACGTGCATGTCACGTTGTACGGATCACGTGCATGTCACTCTGCACGGCGGTAACGCCCCAAAACCCGCCCCGCCTGCGCCGCCCGCCCCGTCTCCCCGCCGCCTCGCCTCGCCTCGCCTCGCCTCGCCTCGCCACAGGGACAGGGAAACGCAGACACATACACGTATATACATAGATACGCCCCGTGTACCCTTAGCGGGGAGGGAAGTATATACAACATACAAATACAGTACAACAACATCACATTATGAACAGCGAATACGACTACCTCTTCAAGCTTCTGCTGATCGGCAACTCTGGCGTGGGCAAGTCGTGTCTGCTGCTGCGCTTCTCTGACGACACGTACTCGAACGACTACATCTCCACGATCGGCGTGGACTTCAAGATCAAGACGGTGGAGCTGGACGGGAAGACGGTGAAGCTGCAGATCTGGGACACGGCGGGCCAGGAGCGCTTCCGCACGATCACGTCCTCGTACTACCGCGGCTCGCACGGCATCATCATCGTGTACGACATCACCGACCAGGACTCCTTCAGCGGCGTCAAGATGTGGCTGCAGGAGATCGACCGCTACGCCACGTCGACGGTGCTCAAGCTGCTCGTCGGCAACAAGTGCGACCTCACGGACAAGCGCGTCGTCGAGTTCGACGTCGCCAAGGAGTTCGCAGAGGCCAACAGCATGCCATTTTTGGAGACCAGTGCACTCGACTCTACCAACGTCGAAGAGGCCTTTTTGACCATGGCCAGACAGATCAAGGAGAGCATGGCCAAGCAGAAGCTGGCTGATGATTCTGCCGGTGCCGGCGGTGCCAACGGCGCGGCCAACAAGAACGACAAGGGCAGTGTTAATCTGAATGGTCAGAGTTTGACGGGGTCTTCCAGTGGGTGCTGCTGAGCGCGCGTAGCGCGCAGTAGCGAAGCGTAGCGACGCGAAGCGGCGCTACACGTAGCGGCGTAACGCTTTGCTCCAGTGCGCCCCCGGATCATTCATACTACAATTACTATTACTATATATCAACACACGCAAGTACAGGCGGGGGCGAGGGGAATACGCGTATACACGAATGCAAGAATACAGAGGTACTGCAGATGTAGAGCGTTTGTACACGTTCACAGAAGTACATAGCCACATATGGAATATAGTAACACGTCCCTAAGCGCCGAGGCAGGCCGTTACCCGCACGCGCCACAGGACACGGCCCGCGGACAGCCCGGCGTTTCTGCTGCGAGGAGAGGAGTGCTGTGCGGTGCGCCACAATCGCGCGTGTCCCGTCACTCTGCACGAGGGCACACGCGTCTGCTCGTGTACAGTGACACGCGCCCCCTGCGGCGCGCCCGTGCGTGCGCCTTTTTGGCCGCGTGCGCCTCGAGACTGGCCTCCCTCCCTCTCCCTCCCGCGCTCCCTCCCGCGCTCCCTCCCGCGCTCCCTCCCGCCTCCCGCAGGAAATAGGAGGCGGGCGCTCGGGAAACGGGGCTCTGGCTCGGCGTGCGTGCGTGCGTGCGGCCACCGCTTGTTTACTCTCTGCCTCCTCGCCGCTCTGCTTCTGTCCCTCCCGCTCCCGCCTCGGTGGCAAACTATATATACTCGCGCGCATACCTATATATATGCTGGCACATGTGCGGTTGGCTGTCCGTTGCCACACCCTGTTTTTTACATCGTGTTTTCTCCCTTTCTTGCATAGACTACTCCACCTCGGTAAAGACTAACTCGACTTTTACTAACACATCAATTAACAATGGATTCTGGTATGTTCTTTGTCATGGAGTGTTCTCCTATTCTAATCAGGCGTTGTGCTGTTTCCTTACCACTGGTAAGGAGTGATTGCTACAATGCTACAATATACTAATGCAACAATGCACCAATACAATAATGCAATGATATAGTAATTGCATGCATATACACACGTGATCGATACACGATCAACACACTTCCTTCCCACCCCCTTTCCAGACCTCTATTTTTGAACAGGCTTGTTTTTTGCCACCGCGCGTCTCGGCTTGTCTCGGCTTGTCTCTCGCCTCGCCTCCTCGCCTCCTATTTATTAGGTGGACGTAATAGGGGTAATGTGGTTGTGTGTGTGTGTTGATTGTGATATATGATTGCAATATATGATTGCTATGTGTGTTGCTATATGTGTTGCTATGTTTATTACAATGCATAATTGCAATGTATGATTGTAATGTCTATTGCGTTTGTTTATTGCGTTTGTTGATTGCAGTGCTACCTTGCCTTGATTTCCTTTCCCCGTCCCTATACTAACATATTTTGTTGATCGTGCTCATACTTCCCAAGTATGAGCGTGTTCACCACTTTCAAATAGAGGTTGCTGCTCTAGTTATAGATAACGGTTCCGGTATGTGCAAGGCCGGTTTCGCCGGTGACGACGCTCCCCGCGCCGTCTTCCCTTCCATCGTCGGTAGACCAAGACACCAGGGTATCATGGTCGGCATGGGCCAGAAGGACTCCTACGTCGGTGACGAGGCCCAGTCCAAGAGAGGTATCCTGACTCTGCGCTACCCAATTGAGCACGGTATCGTCACAAACTGGGACGACATGGAGAAGATCTGGCACCACACCTTCTACAACGAGCTGAGAGTCGCCCCAGAGGAGCACCCAGTTCTGCTCACCGAGGCCCCAATGAACCCTAAGTCCAACAGAGAGAAGATGACCCAGATCATGTTCGAGACCTTCAACGTCCCAGCCTTCTACGTCTCCATCCAGGCCGTCCTGTCCCTGTACTCCTCCGGTAGAACCACCGGTATCGTCCTCGACTCCGGTGACGGTGTCACTCACGTCGTCCCAATCTACGCCGGTTTCTCCCTACCTCACGCCATCCTGAGAATCGACCTTGCCGGCAGAGACCTCACCGACTACCTCATGAAGATCCTGTCCGAGCGTGGCTACTCCTTCTCCACCACCGCCGAGAGAGAGATCGTCCGTGACATCAAGGAGAAGCTCTGCTACGTCGCCCTCGACTTCGAGCAGGAGATGCAGACCGCTGCCCAGTCCTCCTCCATCGAGAAGTCCTACGAGCTGCCAGATGGCCAGGTCATCACCATCGGTAACGAGAGATTCAGAGCCCCAGAGGCCCTATTCCACCCATCCGTGCTCGGCCTAGAGTCCTCCGGTATCGACCAGACCACCTACAACTCCATCATGAAGTGTGACGTCGATGTCCGTAAGGAGCTGTACGGTAACATCGTCATGTCCGGTGGTACCACCATGTTCCCAGGTATCGCCGAGAGAATGCAGAAGGAGATCACCGCCCTTGCTCCATCCTCCATGAAGGTCAAGATCATCGCCCCACCAGAGAGAAAGTACTCCGTCTGGATCGGTGGTTCCATCCTCGCCTCCCTCACCACCTTCCAGCAGATGTGGATCTCCAAGCAGGAGTACGACGAGAGTGGCCCATCCATCGTCCACCACAAGTGTTTCTAAGCTGATCAGGATAACGAAAAAGAAAATACCTAAAATATACTACAATTTTTTCTCAAATTTTAAAATAAGAAACGATAGCCGCAGAAATGACAGAGCCAGCAGTAGAGTAAATAGACAGCAGCGTACGGCAACCGCCGCACCGCATCTCTCTTTGCCTTATTTCTTTCTCCGTCCTTTTTAACGTTAGCGTTTTCTATTACTACTATCCTTCTATAATCGACTAATATACTTGTACGCTGTGTAATTCCTCCTATCACGAACTTATAACAAATACTACAGTAGCAAGCGCCTGTCATAAGGCTGTACGTTCATAAGCAATACGCGTTGTATTGCGAGGTACAATGGTAGTTGCAAGTACGCTCTTATATAGTATTACAATTTTTATATCGTACTGTATAACCGGGAGTCGCCAATCGTCCCTATAAAATAAACGATGTTTCGCACGGTATAAGCTTGAGTTGCACACCCTCCGCATACAAGTAAGTAGTATTTCGCGTGGTATATTCTGCAGTTACAACGACGCCTGTACATACAATTAAGTAATAGTATATTGTGTCGTATTAGCCGGAGTCATCCGCCGTCCCTACACAATTAAATAACATATCGCACGGTATAATCCAGCGTCGCACACCGCCCTATATAATAAACAATATAATGCACAGTACAAACGATAATTGAACACCATACTAAGCAATAAACAACACTCCATACAGTATAATATACACTAACCCACCGTCCTGTGTTCACGCCTGCTCTTATTATTGCCAGCGACCACCACATAATTTTCCACAGCGGGTTTCGCGCACAGCCAAAAAGGACAGGGCACACTTAAGAAAGACTCCCACGCCATACAAACAGGACCATACAGCCACACAACCACACACAAACCGCGCCATGTTCTCCCTATCACAGAGACTACAATTCGTGGGCAACTATGCCATGACCGTCGGCGTCGTCCTAATCGTCCTCATTATCGGCTCCTCGCACGTCGACTTCTCCCTCAAGGGCATCCTTCGCAACAGCGAGGCTTCGATCAGCAACATCCGCCCCATCGTTGGTCTTCGCACCAGTCGTTTCTACGGAGCTGCCAACGGCCACCCCAAGGAGAACACCCGTATTGCGTTCGACCTCAACACAGACCTCTCCGGCCTCTTCAACTGGAACACGAAGCAGGTCTTCGTCTACCTCACGGCCGAGTACAACAACACCGACAAGGGCACTGTCAACGAGGTCACCTTCTGGGACGCCATCCTTCCAGATGCTGAGCACGCCGTGATCAACCTGGAGAACGCCAGATCCAAGTACTCCGTCTGGGACTACGCTGACCACCTGAGCGAGCGCGACCTCAGGTTCAAGCTGCACTGGAACATCCAACCTCACGTCGGACCACTCATGTACGGTGTGGCACAGGGTGACGACATCGTGGTGAATGTGCCAAAGCCTGCTCCTAAGAATTAGAGGGTGTCGCATAGATAATTACGTAAATTGTATACGGCGAAACCGCATTTCAAGTGACAGTAACCTCACTTCTTCTGGGCTCGCAACAACACATAGAACTAAGAGCAATATTAAAAAGGGGAATATAAAAACAAAGGAGAGAGGGGTTAGCCCTCACCTCTGAGGATGAGTACACTGGCAAATCACGTATATATTCACGCATTCTACCAGGATCAAATTATTTGCAAGGAAGGGAAGAGGTAGTCTCAGTACTCGATATTGTTGTCATCCAGCACCTTCTTGAGCGTGTTGTATGTGGTTTCGTCGTCTGGGATCACCTCCATCAGACCATACTGCGTGATGCTATACAGACCGA